>OZ017741.1:107953583-108641083 GCA_963969285.1 Odontomyia ornata | reverse complement strand
GGCACACCTAGGAATCGACGTCGTGTTAAGTGCAGATCGCACGAGCGTTGCGCGACGATGAACGAGTAATGGAGAGTGTGGTAAGGAATGGTGGTATTTTAAAAAAAAGTTTAAACTTATTTTTTTGGCTAATTTAAGGGACTTCTCGATTTTATAGACGAAACCATAAAATTCGTCAAATGTACTATTTTTAACAAAGTTGATCGAGTTTTACTTCTGAGGTATTTGTTCGCCTTTTACTCATAAAGCTCTACTCTCATGATTTTTCCACCCAAAGATGTCCAATCGTGAAGGGGGGAGGGTACACCAAATTTTCGTATATTTTCCCTCACCCTGCTCCATGCAAATGCTACTAGTTTAAGATCTTTTTTCAAAAGTTCTCATCAAGATCTTTCATGTGATACCTATATTCGCTATATACATAGGTACCACATGAAAGATCTCGTTTATGTGCCACCCCCTCGTTTATGTGCCACCCCCTATATGCGAAAACCCTTAAGCATCTCATACATTTTGTTTTTTTTTTGTACTTCAACTTGCGAGAGGACACCAGTTTTGCACTATGCCCCAAATTTCATCTCTCTGTTCTGGCTTGCGAGAAAACTTGCTGTGACACACGGACGCGCAGACAAACGAGCAGACAGGCCGTGATTTTATAGGGGTGTTAAAACCAATCTATCAATACCACGATTACTTTCCTCAACCCGAAAAAAATTATAGATGCGTAAAATTTTGTTTGCACCAGAAAACTTAATAGCTGAAGATTTTGAAATGATTGTTTATATTGAAAAGACCATATAATAATAATAAACAGGTGAAGCGGTTTAGGTCTCATAAAAAAGTCTATTTTCGTATTGGCTGCAATGAAAATCCATGAGCAGATTGATTGATTGAAAACATCAATGAAAATTGAAATGCTTTTTCGGCACGGCAAGAACTGTCGTAAAAATACTTCCTGCCGACATCGTTGTGGAGTGTTGATTCGATGTTTTGAAGAATTACTCTTCTCACTAAAAGGATCAGAGGCCACGAAACAAAGATCAAATAGATCAGCGGGGATGCCGACAATGGAACTGTTTTCTAAACAAATCCACGGATATTTTTATTTGTTTCAATTTATCAGAACTTCTGTGTACTGATTTTTCAATAGAGTGTTTTCACCACAATTAACATTTAGTAGCATTTCTTTTCAACCAGAACAAACCTCAACGGATAATTCTGTCAAATTACTTTATTGAATATACCTATGAATATTAGAGGATCGGATTAGGTTTTAAACCCCCAACTATAAGATGATAAATAAGAATTTGTGTTCATACCTATTCTTTGCATTCTTCTTATTGGTTTTCCCATCTTAAATTGTGCTTTTCCATGTAAGACCATTATGCGCTATATTCAGGCTAGGAAGAAAAATGTTGTGGCTTACTTATTTTTAAACAAAAACAAACAAATTTAATTAGTCTTTTGGGACTTGAATTTCCTTTGAAAATTTGACGGCGTATTTGAACAGTGATTCGGGTGGGTTTGATAGTTTTGATCGTTGATGCTAACATACATCGATATTACATGATGAAAAAATAGTCCAACAAATGGTTTGTTGGTGTACGGGCTAACTTTGTGGTATTTGGTGGTAGAATAATATCAAATAATCGTTAAAGGCTATTTAAAATCGCTGGAATGAAAATCAATTATTGTACAATTGTCTTAAGCGACGTCATTAAAATTAAAACATTTACGGATAATCGTTGTAGCTCTTAGTTGATTAATTACGTAGCCCCACACCAAATTAATTTTGACCAGATTTTTAACAAATAAAAATTCATTTAACGTATTCTTTGAGGCGATTAAAAAATTTTTCGCTTCTAGAAAGCAATTTAGGCGTGCCCAAACATGATAGCATAATGAACAGTGCGGAATACCTAAATTAGGCATGCCTAACGGAGGCCTAATGGGGTTCTATTTAGTCATGCCTAATTTAGAAAAGTTTAAGTAAAAAAAGCTTACAGGAATAAACAAAAAACGACTAATAAATGTACTAAAACGGGTGAAATAAATCAGCCAAATAAGTAGCAGCTATGATTCACTTTTCAAAACGGCGAAACTGATTTGGCTGCAAATTCCATAAATTTCATTTCACCCTTTTTAGTGTGCTTTGAAGTTGGAGAATGGATGACAAGTCACTTATAAACAGAGTGAACAATAGTGCACCAAAAATGGATCCTCGAGGAACACCAGATGACAGATTCAAGTAGGTTGAAAGACAGCCCTGAAAAGATACCCAATTAACATGATTGAATAAGCAAGAGGATAACCAGTGGAACAAATACTCAAAAATGAAAAAAAAATTAAGTTTGCTCAACAAAATATTATGATTTAGTGAGCTGAAGGCTTTAGAGGAAGCCAAATAAAAAGTTTTGACTTTTAAATCGTCCTCCATGGCTTTTGAAGCAAAGCTTATGAACTCTAACTAATTGGTCAAAGTTAATCGACTTTTCATAAACCATGTTGTTCAGGAACTAACACATCCTGAGTAAGTGAAAAAGGTTAAAGTAGACAATTTCCTCCAGTATTTTGGGGGAATATGTTAATAGCGAGAAGCAAGCAAGCAGTCAACACTACAAAGGAAGGAGGACCAATCTACAGAGCGAATTATTGCCGAAAGTTTGTAGTGAATAATTGAGTGTTCATATAGTCCGTGAAGGACTGCAGCGATGTTCTGCTGCCTCGGCAGAGGAAGGTGTTGATTCCTGCCGAGAATGCCCTCGTCCGGAGACGCGTGAATGCGCTGGCAGGCTAGCATTGCGGTGTCGTGGGGCGGGTTCGTTTCCCCGGCACGAGGACTCACTACAAAACATTTCGCATTCACGAATTGCTTGCAGAGTTCAAGAGGACGACCGAAGTCGCAAATCTGTAGATAACCTCCACGAAGGAATTACGACTTGTTGCGAGAACAAGTGCAACCTGACAAGAAAGACTAATTTGGGGTTGACCTCGTCTTTACCCAAACACATTCAGGGCCCACAAATGAAAGAGGGGCAACCGGGTGGTGGTGGAGCCCCTTCATGCCCACCCAACCGGAATAAATCCAATGTTAAATCGTTGAAGTGGCCAGGTATTCCTCTTCTGAGTGGAAAACTCATACAACTTGAATTATATGAACTTTCCCATCAGAAGGGGAGTACCCCGGTGACCAATTTATGTCATAGAATTATACAATTGAATTGCATAACTTTATGCCATAAAAAGGCACTTGGCTTGGGCCACTCAACCCATAAAGTCACCTGAAACAAAAGAAGGAATTAATCTGTACCCGGCGGCTGGCTCATATTTTGGGGTGGAAGCCTGCCACCGTACCGGGTCCTATACCCGATTGGAAAAGACCGGAAGGGAAAAGACCAGTTTTTGTTTAATTCAGCATTTTATTTACAAATCGCATGTTTTTCCAAGGATGTTAACCTGACAATTACTGTAAAGTGATTCGCTTCAAAATGCAAAGCTTCCAAAATTTGCGATAGGACCTACATCAAAGCAAAGGACCGCCAAAAATCGGTTGTTTAACACATCGTTAAGCATTCATGTTTCGAGCAAAACAGGTGAGAGCTCATATTACTTATAGTATAACAACACCAAATGCTGCATGTTTATACCATGCTTTTCAGGTTAAAAGGTTTCTCTTAATTATTTAGCAAGTTTTTGAAATACCCGAGTTGCTTTTCAACAGGCAAAGTAAGAAAGATTTATTTTAAGCAAGTTCAGCTAACGAAAACGCGTCCACTAAATTTCTAGGCTTCCAATTAATTTGAAATCAAAACTCAACTGTCGAACGCGCTCAAAAAAAAAAAACAACTAGGGGTGACAAAATGTGGATCTACGCTGAGCCAACAGCTAATTTACTAAAGACATTTCCTTTTTCGACAGAAAGGAACTTCGAATCTGAGGGAGTGTGGTTATTCGTTACTTTTCTTCTTTATCTCTCTATATACGATATTTTTCTTACTTCTTCAAAGAATATAATAACTCGATTAGTTTTCCTCTTCTTTTTTTTTTTTTTTTTTTTGTTCTAAAATCTAATATATGTATCTAAATATTTTCTTGTCCTACAGAGATACATCTTGTGTGTGCTTAATTAACCAAACGGATCATGTAGGAAATTAGAGCTACTATACTTGTATATATTAAAATTAATTATTATATAATTTTATTAGATCAAGAAAAGGGACTCACCGCATGTTCCGTCGAGCGCTCGATGGGTGCTGGATACGTCCTGTAAATCTTCGTTTTTGGTTAACTTAAACGCTACAATGTACTTCGATAATGGTCTAAGGCCGAATAATTCACCTATCACTATAAAAGTTCTTTGGCCGAATGCCATTCAAAATTTAGTAATCAAATCACTTGAAACGGGCGCTAGTGTGAATCCGTTTTCAAGAATTGTTCGTAATTCTTCTCATCCATAAGTTTATCAATTTCTGAAGTTTCACTGAGCTTCACTTTGAATAACCAGCCTTTTCATAGCACGATGTATTTCTTGACCCTGGGGTATCCTCAACTGATGTGTTCTTCTCTACCACAGTTCCTGACACAGGAGAATATAATTCCCTCGCTAGCGGTGGGTGCAGAACACAAAATCATTTCGATGATTGTGGGGCCAGTTGAATACGCTGCAACACGAGGAACTGTCGATCCGATGCGCTTTGAATGTCAGGAATGGCGAACGTGTTTCCGTTAACCAGCTCGTCCCAGACAATGATCAGTAGAGCGGGGTGGGTTGCCGAAGCCTTGAAAACGAACCAAACGCGGCATCCGCTAATTAGTACTGCTCCAGTGCTGGTTCTTCGGACGGATTGAAATCGTCATCGAAATGGGGCTTAGGTATTGTATGTGTACGAGTAGTTATCAATCGCTGTAATCACGGCAGGCCATGGAGTAATTGCGGCTTGTCCTCAATTCAAATGGCGTTGGGTACCCGTATTTATCCTTGCACTATCAACACCGTGATTGCATTGAGAAAGTTTTGGTCAGCTCTAGGTGCACGGCGACTGGTAATAATTAATAAAAAAGTTCACATCACCAGAGTATTCCCCGCAAATTTCAATTGTTGCCTGTTTCGACTCACCAATAAGTTCGTAAACGCACTCTCTTATTTTAAAATCCATCACGCGCGCAGATAACAGATATTTGTTCTTCGCACATCACGGATATTTTTATTTTATAGTTACAAATAGTTTTAGATTAAGTTTATGTTGAATCGTCATTTGAAGTGTTTGCACGTTATGAAAATGGTTTAATACACATGCCTTGTTTCAAATATTAGTGTGCAATATTTTAATTTTGAATGATAATTTTAGTTTAATTTTAGGTAGGGTTGCGTTTGAACCATTAAAAGTTTAATATATTAATAATTGGCCAAGAACTTAATGAACTTGTTATGTCCCGCAAAATAAACAGATACGACATTGTATAACTTGTATAGAATGCTTATCGCCTCCTCAGGATTCACCACTGAATCATTAAAAGCTGGCATTTGACTTTCGTTCAGGGAATCTGATTCCAAGGAATATTCACTTACTCCCGCAAGGTTCCGGAATCCTTCACGTCTTCTCGCTAGATTTGTCCTTGCTAGTTGCCTGATAAGAGGTTTTAGCCTCGTGATGACTTGATCCTTTGCTATCGGAAATAATTGGAAGTGAAGATGTTTCTGTATTTTGTGATTCTCTAGGAGTATCACAACTGCTGGTTGATTGGTAATCGTGGTCCAGCACCGTGCTATCTACAGATTTCTTTCCCGAAGTACGATTACCGCGCGTTTTGCAATAGTAACTAAGCAGGTTCGGCTTATTTTGCGTAGTAGACCAATGTGCAGCTAAATGATTTGATTGTTGCTGTTCGGTTGCTTTACCGAAGATTTGGTTTGGAGGCTCCTCGTTTTGAGATATTGAGGGATTTCCAACGACTGTTGCATCACTATGTTCCTTTCCAACACGAACGTTATTTACTTGCTTTGATCGATGTCTGCCGTAAGTTGTGGGCTGGGGTACTGAAGTCGTCTGAGGTTCGCGATCGTTTTCTAGAAGCTACACAATCACGTTTGGACGAGTTGGTTTTCTTCTCACTTGAATCCTTCTGGTGAGATTTATCGTGTTCTCGATTAGTGTTATTATCGGTTGGGTTCTGGCGACGTCTCTTGTGAGTCGAATGTGTCAATAAATCTTCACAACTTGGCAACGAGTTTTGGTCCGATATCCGTTTTCGTTCAAATCTTTTGGATGCAGGATTTGGTGATTGAGATTTATTCGATCTAATAGATCCACTCGTATGGGTACTATTTTCTAACAGGCGTTGTTGTCGATGTCGCTGTGTTGCCAACGTTACACAAGGAGTCGGTGTTGGCTTCGTTATGTGTCGATTTTGTTCGTAGCCTTCGCGAGTTTTTCCCGATTTGAGTTTTTGCTACTATTTTGGTGGCTATTGTAATGTGACTGGCTACTGGAAGCTTTTATATGACAATTTTGTAATTGGATAACTTTCAAAACCAAATTGGCTTGTTCGATCAGAAAATATCTGCTAAATGTAGACCTTATAAGATTCGTTATAAAATATTTTACATAGAATGTTTGTTGCAAAATAAATGATGTAAGAAATAGTAAATTAAAGTTGCATTTTAAAAACTAAATAATCTTTGATTATATAAAGTCTTTTTTTAAATCATTAAAATTTCCACACTTTAGGGACTTGTATCCAGTCAGCACACGACACAATTAATCCTGTACATCATACAGTCCCTCCATTCGCCGCCAATCACCATTCCATCCAAACTAATCAAATCCCTTAAACTCTCATCACATAAGTATGCATAACTCATCAAAGTGTACAAATTAATACCTTCAGTAAAGCTAATTGATACCAATTATTTCGCAACACAACAACCAATTGTTATTAATTAATTCCGCCTTGCCTCCGCACTCTACAGCTCAACACCAACTTTCGCATTCGGGCGAACATTCATCACTCCCCGATGCAATCACTAATCAAACGTGCTACAGCGACCTGATGACGATTTTCGGTAACTGTTATGTTATACCGCATTAATTACAATAACTTGCAACAACGATGACGGGCGGAAATATTTCCCTGGGATAAATTACAATATCACCATTTTACCGCTCAATTAAGTTTAAATCGCGTTTCAGCACACAGAAACTTGCCGATAATGAACTTTATGACTGATGGTGAAATTAAATCGCGAAAAATTCACTTGACACTGAACTGTACGAAATAATTGTTGAGCTTTAGGTAATCAATTTTCATATGCAGATTGTCGTTACCTTGCACTTTAATTATCGCCACGACACCGCTGCTCAACCGCTGTAGTCAGCCGGAAAATCTCGACCCCAGACCACGTTGATGAACTCCTTCTCTCGTGTTTTCCCAAGTTGCCAAAAAAATGGCGGGGCCGAGCCATCGAGCAACGACACAACAATGGAAAATCGCGCAAAGTTTCGTTGAATAGTGCCATCTATGAGTGAACCCGTGATGGTGATAATGCACACTCGTTTCGGTGGTTTTTAAAATTCAAAATCGTCTTTTTGTAGCTTCGATTAAGTTTTCAATTGAACGCAATTTATGTTGATAATTATTAGGCGTAATTAAGGGGGAAATAAATCGAAAGAATAAGACAGGCACGCGTTAATTACCGACAAACAAAACAATTTTTAATTAATATTATGGTTGGATTGTGTAAAATTTGACAAATTTTGTGGGGTTTAAATGATACAATGATTTTATCGTTCATTTAATTTAAAAGATTAAATGATACAATGATTTTAGCGTTCATATAATTTAAACGGTTATATGATACACATTCAGGGCCCACAAATGAAAGAGGGGCAACCGGGTGGTGGTGGAGCCCCTTCATGCCCACCCAACCGGAATAAATCCAATGTTAAATCGTTGAAGTGGCCAGGTATTCCTCTTCTGAGTGGAAAACTCATACAACTTGAATTATATGAACTTTCCCATCAGAAGGGGAGTACCCCGGTGACCAATTTATGTCATAGAATTATACAATTGAATTGCATAACTTTATGCCATAAAAAGGCACTTGGCTTGGGCCACTCAACCCATAAAGTCACCTGAAACAAAAGAAGGAATTAATCTGTACCCGGCGGCTGGCTCATATTTTGGGGTGGAAGCCTGCCACCGTACCGGGTCCTATACCCGATTGGAAAAGACCGGAAGGGAAAAGACCAGTTTTTGTTTAATTCAGCATTTTATTTACAAATCGCATGTTTTTCCAAGAATGTTAACCTGACAATTACTGTAAAGTGATTCGCTTCAAAATGCAAAGCTTCCAAAATTTGCGATAGGACCTACATCAAAGCAAAGGACCGCCAAAAATCGGTTGTTTAACACATCGTTAAGCATTCATGTTTCGAGCAAAACAGGTGAGAGCTCATATTACTTATAGTACAACAACACCAAATGCTGCATGTTTATACTATGCTTTTCAGGTTAAAAGGTTTCTCTTAATTATTTAGCAAGTTTTTGAAATACCCGAGTTGCTTTTCAACAGGCAAAGTAAGAAAGATTTATTTTAAGCAAGTTCAGCTAACGAAAACGCGTCCACTAAATTTCTAGGCTTCCAATTAATTTGAAATCAAAACTCAACTGTCGAACGCGCTCAAAAAAAAAAACAACTAGGGGTGACAAAATGTGGATCTACGCTGAGCCAACAGCTAATTTACTAAAGACATTTCCTTTTTCGACAGAAAGGAACTTCGAATCTGAGGGAGTGTGGTTATTCGTTACTTTTCTTCTTTATCTCTCTATATACGATATTTTTCTTACTTCTTCAAAGAATATAATAACTCGATTAGTTTTCCTCTTCCTTTTTTTTTTTTTTTTTGTTCTAAAATCTAATATATGTATCTAAATATTTTCTTGTCCTACAGAGATACATCTTGTGTGTGCTTAATTAACCAAACGGATCATGTAGGAAATTAGAGCTACTATACTTGTATATATTAAAATTAATTATTATATAATTTTATTAGATCAAGAAAAGGGACTCACCGCATGTTCCGTCGAGCGCTCGATGGGTGCTGGATACGTCCTGTAAATCTTCGTTTTTGGTTAACTTAAACGCTACAATGTACTTCGATAATGGTCTAAGGCCGAATAATTCACCTATCACTATAAAAGTTCTTTGGCCGAATGCCATTCAAAATTTAGTAATCAAATCACTTGAAACGGGCGCTAGTGTGAATCCGTTTTCAAGAATTGTTCGTAATTCTTCTCATCCATAAGTTTATCAATTTCTGAAGTTTCACTGAGCTTCACTTTGAATAACCAGCCTTTTCATAGCACGATGTATTTCTTGACCCTGGGGTATCCTCAACTGATGTGTTCTTCTCTACCACAGTTCCTGACACAGGAGAATATAATTCCCTCGCTAGCGGTGGGTGCAGAACACAAAATCATTTCGATGATTGTGGGGCCAGTTGAATACGCTGCAACACGAGGAACTGTCGATCCGATGCGCTTTGAATGTCAGGAATGGCGAACGTGTTTCCGTTAACCAGCTCGTCCCAGACAATGATCAGTAGAGCGGGGGGGGTTGCCGAAGCCTTGAAAACGAACCAAACGCGGCATCCGCTAATTAGTACTGCTCCAGTGCTGGTTCTTCGGACGGATTGAAATCGTCATCGAAATGGGGCTTGGGTATTGTATGTGTACGAGTAGTTATCAATCGCTGTAATCACGGCAGGCCATGGAGTAATTGCGGCTTGTCCTCAATTCAAATGGCGTTGGGTACCCGTATTTATCCTTGCACTATCAACACCGTGATTGCATTGAGAAAGTTTTGGTCAGCTCTAGGTGCACGGCGACTGGTAATAATTAATAAAAAAGTTCACATCACCAGAGTATTCCCCGCAAATTTCAATTGTTGCCTGTTTCGACTCACCAATAAGTTCGTAAACACACTCTCTTATTTTAAAATCCATCACGCGCGCAGATAACAGATATTTGTTCTTCGCACATCACGGATATTTTTATATTATAGTTACAAATAGTTTTAGATTAAGTTTATGTTGAATCGTCATTTGAAGTGTTTGCACGTTATGAAAATGGTTTAATACACATGCCTTGTTTCAAATATTAGTGTGCAATATTTTAATTTTGAATGATAATTTTAGTTTAATTTTAGGTAGGGTTGCGTTTGAACCATTAAAAGTTTAATATATTAATAATTGGCCAAGAACTTAATGAACTTGTTATGTCCCGCAAAATAAACAGATACGACATTGTATAACTTGTATAGAATGCTTATCGCCTCCTCAGGATTCACCACTGAATCATTAAAAGCTGGCATTTGACTTTCGTTCAGGGAATCTGATTCCAAGGAATATTCACTTACTCCCGCAAGGTTCCGGAATCCTTCACGTCTTCTCGCTAGATTTGTCCTTGCTAGTTGCCTGATAAGAGGTTTTAGCCTCGTGATGACTTGATCCTTTGCTATCGGAAATAATTGGAAGTGAAGATGTTTCTGTATTTTGTGATTCTCTAGGAGTATCACAACTGCTGGTTGATTGGTAATCGTAGTCCAGCACCGTGCTATCTACAGATTTCTTTCCCGAAGTACGATTACCGCGCGTTTTGCAATAGTAACTAAGCAGGTTCGGCTTATTTTGCGTAGTAGACCAATGTGCAGCTAAATGATTTGATTGTTGCTGTTCGGTTGCTTTACCGAAGATTTGGTTTGGAGGCTCCTCGTTTTGAGATATTGAGGGATTTCCAACGACTGTTGCATCACTATGTTCCTTTCCAACACGAACGTTATTTACTTGCTTTGATCGATGTCTGCCGTAAGTTGTGGGCTGGGGTACTGAAGTCGTCTGAGGTTCGCGATCGTTTTCTAGAAGCTACACAATCACGTTTGGACGAGTTGGTTTTCTTCTCACTTGAATCCTTCTGGTGAGATTTATCGTGTTCTCGATTATTGTTATTATCGGTTGGGTTCTGGCGACGTCTCTTGTGACTCGAATGTGTCAATAAATCTTCACAACTTGGCAACGAGTTTTGGTCCGATATCCGTTTTCGTTCAAATCTTTTGGATGCAGGATTTGGTGATTGAGATTTATTCGATCTAATAGATCCACTCGTATGGGTACTATTTTCTAACAGGCGTTGTTGTCGATGTCGCTGTGTTGCCAACGTTACACAAGGAGTCGGTGTTGGCTTCGTTATGTGTCGATTTTGTTCGTAGCCTTCGCGAGTTTTTCCCGATTTGAGTTTTTGCTACTATTTTGGTGGCTATTGTAATGTGACTGGCTACTGGAAGCTTTTATATGACAATTTTGTAATTGGATAACTTTCAAAACCAAATTGGCTTGTTCGATCAGAAAATATCTGCTAAATGTAGACCTTATAAGATTCGTTATAAAATATTTTACATAGAATGTTTGTTGCAAAATAAATGATGTAAGAAATAGTAAATTAAAGTTGCATTTTAAAAACTAAATAATCTTTGATTATATAAAGTCTTTTTTTAAATCATTAAAATTTCCACACTTTAGGGACTTGTATCCAGTCAGCACACGACACAATTAATCCTGTACATCATACAGTCCCTCCATTCGCCGCCAATCACCATTCCATCCAAACTAATCAAATCCCTTAAACTCTCATCACATAAGTATGCATAACTCATCAAAGTGTACAAATTAATACCTTCAGTAAAGCTAATTGATACCAATTATTTCGCAACACAACAACCAATTGTTATTAATTAATTCCGCCTTGCCTCCGCACTCTACAGCTCAACACCAACTTTCGCATTCGGGCGAACATTCATCACTCCCCGATGCAATCACTAATCAAACGTGCTACAGCGACCTGATGACGATTTTCGGTAACTGTTATGTTATACCGCATTAATTACAATAACTTACAACAACGATGACGGGCGGAAATATTTCCCTGGGATAAATTACAATATCACCATTTTACCGCTCAATTAAGTTTAAATCGCGTTTCAGCACACAGAAACTTGCCGATAATGAACTTTATGACTGATGGTGAAATTAAATCGCGAAAAATTCACTTGACACTGAACTGTACGAAATAATTGTTGAGCTTTAGGTAATCAATTTTCATATGCAGATTGTCGTTACCTTGCACTTTAATTATCGCCACGACACCGCTGCTCAACCGCTGTAGTCAGCCGGAAAATCTCGACCCCAGACCACGTTGATGAACTCCTTCTCTCGTGTTTTCCCAAGTTGCCAAAAAAATGGCGGGGCCGAGCCATCGAGCAACGACACAACAATGGAAAATCGCGCAAAGTTTCGTTGAATAGTGCCATCTATGAGTGAACCCGTGATGGTGATAATGCACACTCGTTTCGGTGGTTTTTAAAATTCAAAATCGTCTTTTTGTAGCTTCGATTAAGTTTTCAATTGAACGCAATTTATGTTGATAGTTATTAGGCGTAATTAAGGGGGAAATAAATCGAAAGAATAAGACAGGCACGCGTTAATTACCGACAAACAAAACAATTTTTAATTAATATTATGGTTGGATTGTGTAAAATTTGACAAATTTTGTGGGGTTTAAATGATACAATGATTTTATCGTTCATTTAATTTAAAAGATTAAATGATACAATGATTTTAGCGTTCATATAATTTAAACGGTTATATGATACAATGATTTTAGCATTCATATAATTTAAAAGATTAAATGATCCAATGATTTTAGCGTTCATATAATTAAAAGGGTTAACCGTTTCGTTCTAAGCATTTGTATACCGCGTTACACCGCAATTCGTTAAATTATCTTCAAAAGATATTGTAATAAGATACTACACATTAGAAATTTTTTAACATTTTTAGAATTTTGTTTCCCGGGTGTTAAGTACAAAAGAAATTTTTCCACTTATTTTTCCTGCGAAAAAAGAAAAAACGAGTGTTGCGATGGGGAAGGTGACTGAATCGACTGAATCCTTATTAAATTGCGTTCGTGCTGTGTGCCTGTGTCAGCGCTGCTTTTAGAGCCATAGTTCTTAGATTACTACAAGTTGCTTATAATTAGTTTTATAAAAGTTATAACGCTAACACTCTTTTTGACGATAACGGACAGAGCCAATATGTTAAATTTCAAAAAGTGGAGGAGGATGATGAGGATCAGGAGAAAGGTAAGCAAAAACAACAGGAGATGAATATAGCAACAATTGGTCTATACTACAGAAGAATAAGTCTAGGATATGATTATTCACGTTAGAAAAATGGTTAAGTTGATCAAGGAAACCGAAAGGCATAAAAGAAGAAATTAAGGGCCAAATATGAGATGAGTTAGAATCAATTTAATTATCATCCAATGAGAGCTTAGACAGGTCAGAATCTCCACCTAATATAATTTGAAAATTTGAGAATCGCGTTAAGAAAGTGCTAGATAAGACCAAAAATGAAGACTTATAAGGTATATGAGTGCAAAAGATAAAAAAAGAAAGGGTAGATGAAGTAACTATTTTTGCCCCACACATTCTACAGGACCAGTGGAAAGTAAATTTGTTAGAGCGATACCAGTAAAAGTACTCTTAAAGGTGACTAGGACACCGCCTCCACCTAACTTGTTGGAGATGGACCTAACACCACCTAACAATTGTATATGCAGAAAAATTTCAGAGTCAAATCCATTATCTGCCAACCAGGATTCAGAAGTACAGATTATATCATCGTTAGAAGGAGAATAAGATAGAGCTGGATTCTTTAGCTTGGATCTTAAGCCCTGAAAATTTTGATAATGCATAGATAATTGACCGGTAATAGTGATATTATGAATTCTTTTAGGAAGAATTCAGATGAAGCAAAACATTTTTTTCCCTGAAGTTATGAATGATTTGACATGCACTCTAGATGGCCAGCAGTCAGGATTTAAGGTGTAATCACAAGAAGCTGAAATGGTCAGTTTAAAAGAAGCGATTGCACTGTTCATCAAGTTGCACTTCGTCAGCTTCTGGTAACAAATTATTTTCACAGATGAGCCAATCTTAGATTACAGAGGTCTTTGGTAGATTTATTATACGTTATGCTTGATATAAAGATTTATTTCGGTGTCACCACAACTTGGAGTGTCTTTGATATTTTTTTAAATGGCTCCTGTTACATAGGGAAAAAATCGCCAGTGTGACAACTCTGACTCAAGGAGTTTTGGTGAAGTCTTCGGATCTGGTTAAGCTTATCTCTAGTGAGAATCCGGCTCCTGACAGCTTTTCTTTGAATCTTCACTACAGCCATGAACATTTTATCACGAACATAATTCCAACTGTGCATATTACATAAATGTGCAAATCACTTTACTTCCTTACCATCACTCTGCCACTTTAATTCAAGAAGAACTCCTACCACTCATGTACTTGTCGCGCCTTCAAGGCAACCACAGGAACACACTTTGTTTTACCAACTTCCACCAACTTTCTTCAGGCCGCGTCAACAAAATAAAAGGTTGAGCTAGCACAATCACTTTGACTGAACCGAAAACACCACACTTTTCTTTTTCTTCATAGTGCTACTGCCCCTCTCGGGCCTTCACTTCCTAAAAATAGCGACTCCAACTGTCTCGGTCTACTGACCACGTCCTTCAATTTCAAACTTCCAGCAGCGATGAGCTGTCTTCGTCGACTAAGTCAGACCAGCGTTTCCCTGGTTTCCTCACTGGTCTCTGAGCTCCAGTTCACCCGACAAAAATTTGGGTATCCATCATTCGTCCATCCAATCATGTGGCCAGCCCATTGCAACTTCCGCAGTCTTACAATCGTTGAGACCTCCGACTCGTCAAAAATTTCATACAGGTCATGGTTCTATCGAATTCGCCATTGATCCTCGTCTAGCTTCCCCCTGTTTATTCACTTCAAGACCCGTGTTTCGAAGGAGTTCAATATGTTCGCCAATGCTTGGGTAGTTCTTTTGTTTTTTTTTGTGTTTGGGAGGTGAATGTCATTTACGCATAGAGTTTAGGACTTCCATGCTCACAAGTGACTGGGCACTCACTAAACACCTCCCTGTGAACCCTCAAACCGAGGAACCAGTAAACCGGGGTGCACATTTGGGGGGGTTGGGGTTGGGGTCGAGTTTTTGGGATGAGGAATCATGGAAACTATGGGTTGGAGAAACAAGGGGTTGCCTCTTTCTTTTTCAAACGGGCTTGGGACCGTCTTTGGCGGAGTTCCTTGCTGAGAGCATTGCCCCATATTTCCACTGCTTACAACACTCATCAAGAGGCATCTTCTTGATGGATAGAGTTCCCCTTCGTTGGCCATAAGCCAACTCAGAGCCGATACTATCAAAGCATCTTTCTCAGTCGATGCCTTAATTTGCTCAGAGAAACTCATCTTCGAGTCGATTAGTAGCCCCAGGTACTTCACCGATGGCTTCGATTCGATTAGGATGTGTCCAATACTGATCGTCCTTACTCTATGGATTCCCATTTTTGCCAAAATGACCGCTTCAATCTTCTCCAGTGGTAGATTGAACCTAGCCTAAGTTGTGCTTGTCTAACGGTGCGCCCAGTGACCAGAGCCGCAACATCGTCCACATAACCGACCAAATGTGATTCATCTGGCATCTCTATTCTCAGGAGTCCGTTGTAAGATACGTTCCACAGGTCTGAACCAAGGATAGATCCCTGGGCAATGTTCACGCATGTAGCGGGGTTGAAGACGTTCCTGGCGTCGAGTGTCACCAACACTTCGTCACTTGGCGCGGCTATATATCTTCGCCTTTTGAGCTACGCTCATAATGCTTTAATGCCATAGATAGGTACCCAGCAGCATGAGTCGCGTCAGTGAGCCTTCACTTGATGAGTTTCTCTAGCACTTTCTCAGCAGTGTCTAGCATGCATAACGGGTCGTATTCAGATGGCGATCCAGAATTGTCATTCCCTTTGCTGATGAGCACGAGCCTTGCCATCTTCCATCGTATTGGGAAAACCCCGTTCCGTAGGCAAGCGTTGAATGTGCTGAGCAGCAAGTCAGGGTAATGGTGTTAGACAAGTTGCAACACCTCAGCTGGAACACCATCTGGACCTGGAGCTTTCAGTTACATGACTGCCTCTTCCTGTTTCGGCTGTGTGAAGAGTGGAAACTCGATTGCTGTTTCACCGTTGACAGCATCAACATGGACGGGATGGTCGGAGAAGACTGCCCGCACTATCTCGTCCATCTTTTCCGCATCATGTATGCAAGGCTTCCTCATAACTAGCTTCTAGCCAAGGCCTTACAGATCGTGGTTCCTTGATTTATGGTTTGTGGACGTGGCGATGCTGTAGTTTTGATTGTCATTATTTGGTGGTGCTGTGGCTGGTAAAATAGAGCTCCCTGGTGGCAGTTTGATGATGTTAGCAGGAGAGAAACTAACCTGACTTGTTACTTACACTACGCTAACATATTAAATATTCAATTTACAATCGATCAATTTTCAATCCCCTCAAATCACTACTTTAAATTAAATTGAGTTCACTTCGTGGCTTAATTATTGGTGGTATTTACAATATTTTTGTTTCATAATTCAATCTTCGGTTTTGAATTAATTATTCGTGGGGTGGCTACGTGAGCATATCCTGTGTGCAACTAAATGAGATGAAGTTTTCTGTGCCGTACTTCTTGTAATAATGGACGAAGCAGCCACTAACGTAGGCAGAGCGTCTGAATCACCTCTATCCATTCCCATTATATTGTTTCATAACAATGAGTGTATACTCTTCGGCAAACACCCTGTTGCGATGGACAGATCCGCACTTCGTGACGTTAGATTCTCGTTGTTTGATGATGGTTCTGACAATGATAATCATTAGCTCCAGCTCTCAGTTGAAAAGGATGCATTCTCAGATTCTATCATCGAAGGAGGCTTATTACAAGAGAGATGAAACTAGATGCCACGAAAGAGACTATGTCAGTAGGCCACAACTATGAATCGACATCAGAAAATTCGCTTGAATACTTCATTTGCAAGCAGTTAAGTTCATCTGAGTGTGGCCTCCAGTTCATCTGAGTGCAGCCTCCAGGTACCTGACAAAATCCCCGCAGGGGGAATGTCGGTCGACAGGAGCTCTCTTAGTGGCTTGCATTCTCTAGGAACCGCCACCCCCACACATCCGGGGATATGGTATGACAGGTAATGACTCTGATTGAATCTGGACTACACTTTGGAAATTGAACTGAAATTGATGCTTTAGGCCAGCGCAGGTGATGGTTTGGACCTAGTAGATATGCATGATGGCACCAAAGTTACACTCGTTTAGGAACGGCTTGAATTCAACTGTCATACTGTGTCCGTCCTGCTAAAACCTTGGCAGGCCTCAGAGTATGTCCGAAGCTCGCACCATTGGGTTGGTGGTGTAGGCTCGTTTGATATGGACTCCCGATTAGCGCTGGTCTGGCTCTGAGCACTTGTCTCCATAAGTGCTTGTGCCAACCTCGCATATTCTCCCTGCTCTGCAAAGATAACCATGGGACCAAAAAGCAAATACACACATAAATGGAGATAGGGGATCCAAGGGGGAACCCAATAAAACTTGATCAGCTACAAATTCTGAAAAAAAGATTTAAAAAAAATTCAAAAACAGAAAGCATAAGTAGCAACGACGATGCAACCAGTAACTGCAGCCACAATATTTACAGCACATTGTGAGGGATACTAACGATGACAAAATGACGATGAAAACTATGATGGTGAAGACGGACAAAAAATTCAGATTAATGGAGTCTTGCCAAGACTGAGATTCCTGTGGCATCGTGTGATTTTGTCGCTACTAAAGAAAATGTGGTGGAAGAACTATACACGGAAACGGAAGTCAATAATCTCTCCTAATGAAGGTGGTCGCAGAGTACGATTGCCGCCTAGCAACATGAAGAAGAAAGGCTAACCCGAAAAGCGGGAATATTCTAAAATGAATAACATCTGCATGTGACTCACCAAAAATCAGCAAAGAAATAAAGATTGGGCCCTTTGAACAAGAGGAACTCCTAGGCCACATAGGGCACTACCAGAGGAGCTGCTTGATGGCCGAAGAGTACCAGAAGCCCAAAGAAGAACAGACGGCTGAAGAAGCGATGCGGGTTAAGCCTAAAGAGCATGCGCCGATAGCTCGACCACGAAACATCAATAAAAAAATAGTGTCTAGCCCCGGGCAGGCCACATATTGATCAAATTCAGAGCAAAGGCAACCAATAAAGAACCATTCAGCAACGCAGTAAAGAAAGTGCAACTATAGCCTCACTTGAGCATATAGTTATGATCAAAATAAGATACATCGACTGCGTAGAAGACCTGACTGAGGCAAAAGAGACTATCGAAAGGGAGTTTCCTAGCGTAGGCAGGATCAAAGCAAAGCTGACACAAGGACAACATAGGGAGCAACGCATTGCTATCATTGAATTGATTGAAAAGGATGCCGAACAATATCTGAATTAGAGCAAAGTAAGAATAGGGTGGATTATCTGCAGAATACGACAAAGAGCAGTGTTTTTTCAATGTTTCAATTGCGTTTGCTATGGTCACATCGCACAAGTATGCAAAGGACCCGATAGAAGTTCTCTATGTAACGGTGACATGGGTCACAAAGAAAAAGAGAGTACAAAGGAGGCATACTGTATCCTTTACAAGGATGCTGATCCAAGCCACAGCTTGTGTTTCTCGGGACCAGGGAAATTCCGGGTTTTCTGGGAAGTCCTAGCCAAGACAAAATCAGAAATTTGATAACCCGTATCCTGCAACTAAGCCTACGTCGTATTCAACCGCCCAAAATCTGCTTGAGCAGTTTGCGAGTTAAATGAAAACCGACTTTCTTGTGCTGAGTGAGGGACCCCATGATAAGGATCCTATATCATGGTATTTAGACGAAATTGGTCCTGCTGCCGGCTGGGTGCAGAACAGTGATTTCCGGGCAGGGATCTGTTGATGCGGGATGGTTTCTTGTGAGTTCAGTGCTTCTTTAGTATGTACTCGGTATTATCTTTCCAAGTTAAGGTTAATGCTTTGGCGGGCACTGTCTTCAACGCATACAGCAATGTGCTTGTTGGAGGAACTTCAGTGATAAAGCAATCGAATGGGGTATGCCTCAAACAGATCCGCGGGGCAAACGAATCCCAGGAAATGGTGGCCAGTATAGCGTTCGACGTGCTGAACACCGGAAACTCATTGACTTTCCGCTGTATTGGCTGCAAAGGAACCAACCTGAACGTGATTTTCGCATCGGAGTTCTTGATATGAAGGATATACGATTGGATAGTATGAGAGGACTACTCAGCCAGTGATCAACAGTGCGTTCTGTTTGATATCAGTGATGCTATCTCCCGACGCCATGCTCTCAACTTTCAACAGTTTAGTGAAACATCGGAAGGATGGATGTCACGAGGTTCGTCACGGTGTTCATAGCAGTGCTACACTACAGGGAGATTTGCAGGGAATGGAGTAGCGTGGTCAACTCAATTACGAGCATAAGAACGACTACTTGCAATGCTTCTGTGCTCCAACGAAAACCCCGGCACGGCAAGCACCCCGTGTACTAGTGGTTGACTGAAATTGCTATAAAGCGAAGAGAGTGTTAGAAGCTTTGGCGTAAGACTGAAAGGGTGCGGAACCATAACGAGGCATGCAACCAGATTGCAGCATATAAGTCGGCAAAGAAATGCTTTCGCAAATTGATTAACAAGAGCAAGGCTCGCTGCTGGCAGAAACTTTTGTCATTTGACTCCATTTAACAGAAGGTATGCTAATGTTGACGCTGTATACTGTGAAACTGCAATCGAGTGTCCAATCTTCACACAAAGTGTCCACTCTTCACAGGTCCAGATGATATCCCAGCTGAGCTTTTGCAACTTGACTATCATCATTGCCCCGACTTGCTGCTCAGCACATTCACCGCTTACCTTTGGGATAGAATTTTCCCGATACGGCAGAGGGTGGTGAGGCTCATGCTGATCAGCAAGGGGAAGGAAACTCCCAGATCGCCGTTTGCATATCGCCCGTTATGCAAGCTAGATACTACTGGAAACGTGCTAGAGAAACTTATCGAGGGAAGACTCACTGACACTATTCGTACTATTAGCGACCTATCTCCGCAACAGTGTGGCCTTAGAGCAGAACGGATTGTCCTGTTTGTGACACTCGACGTTCGGAATGCCTTCAACTCCCGCTAGGTTGGTGGATATTCTGGATACGCTGGAAAACCCTTTTCAAGTTCCAGACCATCTAATGCGGCTTCTGAGGGACTAACTGAGAGACCGAAGCCTGATTTACAACATGGCACAGGGTCAACGAAAGATGGAAGTTACAGCGGGTGTTGTCCAGGAACAAGACGTGTGGAACTTGTCTTACGATGGACTCCTAAGACTAGCTCTGCCGGATGAGTCACGCTGGATCAGCTATGTGGATAATGTTTCGGCTCTGGTCAATGGACGAACCATTGAACAAGCTCAATTAGGCAAAGTATGCTAATGTGCTGAGTGAGAGACTAAATGACTGCTCCCGGGTTCAATCTAGCACTGGAGAAGATCGATGTGGTCATCTTGACAAAAAGAGAATCTCGAGGGTAAGGACGATCAGTATTAGACATATACTAATCAAATTGAAGCCAGCAGTCAAGTACTTGGGGCTACTGATCAACTCAAAGATGAGTTTTGCTGAGCAAATCAGAACAACGGCTGAGAAGGCTGCTTCGGGAGTATCAGCTCTGGGTCAACTTAAGGCCAACGTAGGGGACCCAACCCATCAAGAGGCATCTTCTTGGGTCAGTGCTACTATATGGAGCAGAAATATAAGGCAATGCTCTCAATAAGGTGACGCTTGGCACAAGTATGAATCTTCATATCCAACAGTCTCTGATTCAGCGGTGAGAGTTATTGCAGGCGTGATACCTGTTGTCCTCCTTAATAAAGAGCGCTGCTTTATTTATTTAAAAGTAAATAGCGTTGTCACGAGGACGTGAGGGAGAACGTGAATGGTGTGACTGAATTCTATCTTATCCAGCTTTTGAGCGAGCATGAATGTTTTGAGTCTTGGCAACACCAAATTGGTAAGTCACGGTAATCCGATCATTGATTTTGCCCAGGATAGAAAGACGCTGCCTGTCACACATTTTTTGCGGGCACAAAATGGTAGATGGGAGAGCTCAGCCCGGTTAATATGAATGCGATGTTCTTTGAATCGGTTGACAAAGGGAACCATTTGGCACATTATGTTCGGGCAATCCTGAAAGATAAAACGGACTCACAGCAGCCGAGGGCTTTGGGGCTTGAGGATCGCTTGTCTAGCAATTTGCCTTCCCCCCTCCTCTCCAGCTAGAGGAGGGATCCCTCAGCTTGAAGGTGCTTCAAGGCATACCAAAACGAATCCTGGCCCGGAGCAATGTATCAAACGGTTCCAGGCTGGGTTCTCAGGTTCACAGGGGAGGTGTACAGTAGATAGTCATGTCACTTGCAAGCATGGGGGTCCCAAATTGAATGCAAAAATGATATTCACTGCTCAGCCACAGAAAATAGTCATAGTTTCGATGGAGTCGATGAAATAGAAATTAATTAAAAATGTGAAATGATTATCCTAGGGTTAAAAATTTCGAGGGTTAACTGATCCAAATTGAATATGAAATACGCATAAAATTGCGTAGCATTAGGCTTCCGTCCCACAGGTAAGCGTTGAATTGCGGTGTAGGTTTACCTACAGGATTCAGGGCATCAAAGTTCTGATTTTGCCTTGAATATGGCTTCCTGAAAAACCCGACATTTTCTTAATCACAAGACCTGGCCAATATCTGGTCTTTTATCAGCATCCTTGCAGAGAATACAGCGTGCCTCTTTCGTACACTCTTGTCTTTTATGTCCCACTTCAACACATTTGTAACATAGGGAACTCCTATCTGGTCCTTCGCACACTTGAGCGGTGCGGCCATAGCCAATGCATTTGAGTCATTAAAAAGGCCCTGTTTTTAATCGTAACATACAGATGACCCAGCCTATTTTCAGAATTGTTTGACGTCCTATTCGGTCTATCAATGATGGCCATGGGTCGTCCCGTATGTTTTTCTGGTGTCAGCTCTACTTTGATCCTGCCTACACTACCAATTCCCCTTCTGATAGCCTCTTCTAGATCAACGAGTTTCACGGCGCAGTCAGTATCTATCAATTCAATTGTCGCCATCAGCTTGAGTGAGGCTACAGTTGCGCCTATGCCGGGGACTTCCTTTACTTTGAAGCAGATTGCTTCTTCATTGTCGAACTCCTCTCCGAATTTGATCAATATGTGGTCCGACCGTGTTGGTCGTACAACTCCAACCCATTTTGGCCCAATTGTAGATTTCGCTACCATGGTTTTAAGAAATTTTTATCTATTACAGTAGATAGCACTAATGAATTTGATGTAAATAATAAGAAAAACTGATATATGTAATTTTATCTCTAATAAATTTTTATTTCACTTTGTTTTCAGTTTGTACAGCCTTCCTTTGCCTTTCGATTTTTTTTAACAGTCGAAGTTTCCCTAGATCTTTATTTACACATCATTACACCATCGGTCTGCTGAGTATAGTCATTTAGAAATTTACTGTAATGGGATAAGATGGTTTCTATTGGTTCATAAAGTGATATAGTGGTATTTGAATATCAATAAACTTGGTGTATTTGTATTCTTATGGTTTATTTTGTAGGATTTATTGTTTTTTTTTCGTTGTTATAAATAATTTTTCTATGTTTACTAGGAAATATGCGATTATAATTGCATGTGTTTGCCAGTGAGTTTGTAAGTTGGCAATAACACGAAAATGCGACATCGTGACTTTTCAACAATGGAAGAAGCTGCTGCGTTGCTTAACGCTGATGTTACAGACGATGAAGAAGTCCGAGAGGTTCAAAATACAGTTGAAATAACTGCAGTCTATGCTCAAAATTAAATTTTAAACAGTCTCTGAAATCATAAATAAACTAAAAATCCATCATTTGAAACATAACCGAAACATCAAATAGAAAATTATAACTAAAATCGCTGCAAATAAAAGAAAAAAATAAATATTTCCCTGGAATGCACAAACCACTTTTCAAGTTAGGCACTCCAGGTACTCAGCCCGACAAATCTGAAATTGAAATATTTAAACTGTTATTGATCACTAACAAAATCAATTAAAACCATTAGAAAACCAACCATTGGGTGCCATTCTGTAGCAAAGCAACCAATGTTAGTTACAGAAATTAATTTTTAGCAGAAGGGTGCGTAACCTGGGTTGGCATATTGAGCCTGGCTAGCGCTCAGTCGTGTCGCGGGTCTTCCGGGACACCCTCTGCTCGTGCCGAGCCACTTTACATATAATAAATAAATAAAGGACGGAAAAGAAGTAGGTTATTTTAAGAAATGAAAAGTTATTATTTTTAACAAGACGGCCGTTTTATTCACTGGACAATAATAATACATACATATATATATATATATATATATATATATATATATATATATATATATATATATATATATATATATATATATCACACTAGCACATTAATGATATCGCGCGAAGTAACTAGCAGACACTTTCACTTGTAATTGTAATTTATTTTACTCGACTTGCGCGTGAACAACTGAAATCTTTATTTTCGTATAAAACAATTTATAACTGAATTTTGCTGACAATTATTTTCTTGCAAGACAACATTTCTCACAACAAATTCCATACTCATAAAATTTCATATCTTTGGCTAACGCTAAGACAAGTATGCTATGGATGCAACTGAACATGAACTTACGATATCGGGTTTCGTCTGGAACTTGTCGTGAGAATTACAAATAAAGCGCATTAATTGTGCTTGCAAGAATGTTTGCATAATTGATATATACAATTACAATGTTGAGGATTAGAATTATGTGGTGAATAAGGTGAAATATAATTTTAGAACATTTGAATCTAATGCATGAATTTATATCTTGGATGATTTTAGGCTTTTAGATAATTTAAAAAATGCATTTAGGGTTTTATGTTAACTTTAGATTTTAGATAATTGATTTTAGGCAATTGATAAATGAATTTAGGTAATGAAACTGTACATTTCCTCCCCGCCTTGAACGTCGTTCAAGAAACTTCTACTGAATACCCTGGCTGCAATGTTGACCTTGGCGGTGGAACTGGAACTCTCCTTAGAATTTTCACTCGTCTGGTCCAGGCAAGGTACATAAGAAAAACCACCATCAAAGTTAATGCAATATACTCCGGAATAGTGTAATGATAATTGGTGGAGCTATTCTCAATGAGGTTGAAATCGTCTGGTATAGGCAATGAGGTTTGCAGTTTTTCGAGCTCCGTAATGGATGAAATATATGGTTGATAGGTATTATTAAAACTAGGAGCTCTTAATTGAATCTCGTCAATTGGCAAGGATACTAAGATATTTGTGCCGTTGTAGGATGTGTTGAAATTGCTTGAATTGAGGTCATCTCCAGTAATTGTAAATAGATCATGCTTGATCACGCAGTTGGATTGTATTGATAATAAGCCTGACCCATTTATGCGAATTACTTGTAAGCGAACGGGTGATTTAAAACCATAGATCCATCTATTGTTGTTGTGTAGTTGAGTCAAAATGTATGCAGATGTAACGTTTTCTACCTCGCATGATATTGATTCTTCAGTTAACAGCAGGCTCAACTCACAAGATGCAAGCCATGACCCTTGGTGATTTATAAGACTCTTGTCTTTGCAAACGAACGATCCAATTTTTATCAACTTGCAAGAACTTAGTTGATGTTCTGACATAGTAAAGTATGAGTTACGATGGGCGTTAACGGCAAAATATTTACTTGCTTTAAGCCTTGTCAGGATATCTCCCCGCCTTATTTGTATGGGTGTTATGCTAAAGTGATCAAATTTTTCGAGATCTACCAATGGCAAGCAGATAGTAACAACGAGATAGTTCTTTACAAGTCTTCCTTGAATTTTCATCAACTTATATAGATGCAGAATATCTGGTTCTTCTGTTGGTAACTGGGTAGACGATGGCAAACTATTTTTAATAATTTTTAATTCATGAACTAATTGTTGGGGTGAGAGAAGTAGTGGACTAATTTTCCCATGAAGTGTGCCAGTAAGCACATCAATAATTGCTACTTGAATTCAATGTAATTCAGAATTAGCAATCAAGAATTGAAACGAGAGGACTGTTTGCGCCTGCATCATTTGTGTTTAGCAACAGGCCCGCCGCTAGCTGTTTGTGCGCCCGTGTGCAATACCCATTATGCCGCCCCATGGTAGAAGGAACAACAAGGTACTCTCGCTTATATAAAAGCAAACGGAGTGTATTCGGAAAATACCCAGGCTAATGATATGTTCATATACAAAAACGTTTGTTCCTTATGATATTGAACCCACGACGTAAATACATAAATTAAACGCGATTTATATGGCCAAAATTTATTTTTTATTTAAATACATAGTAATGTTTTACTCAACACAAAGCTATATGAATATGTATTATTTACAAAAATTGAGCTCTTCTTGCCTTTATGTTTGCAAAATCTGCTATTAATTTTTTCGTATCCAAGCTATCTAAAATTTCATGTTCAATCGAAACTAAAGCCAAATTACTTAATCTTTGCTGGTGCATTGTTGACCTTAAATAGTTTTTTATAATTTTAAGCTTTGAAAAGGACCTTTCACCTGATGCAACTGAAACTGGCAGTGTAAGTAATATTCTTAGCGCAATTGTTATGTTTGGAAATGTTGAAATCAAGTCATTAGTAAAAAGATATTGTAACAAGGCCTGCGGATCATTCGACTGGTTTTCTGGAAAATGCAAATTTAAAGCTCTGATTTCATTAAATAAATCGATACCGTCAATGTCTGTTTCCCCATTGGAATTATCTTTAAGCTTTAAATGTAAATCTTTGCAATGTTTAATTAAGTCATCATTGCTGTAATTAAATAATTTATTGCTTAAAAAGCCAAATACATCGGTAAATGTTTTTAACTCTTCAAATCTATCCTTTAGAGAGAGGAGCGACTGATCTAGGATTCTGAAAAAAAACTCTACTTTATATTTGATCTTAGTGTCTAGTAAAACTTCATCGCTATGCTCATATTGAAACTGTGTTGGTCTTCGTCTTGGGCGAATGGTGTTTATTGGTGGAAAATCTGTTTGTGCGTTTAGAGCTTGGGCCACATTGGTAGCTTCTTCTAATATTTTCTCAAACTGTTTGTCCGTGCGATATTCGGTGAACTTAATAATCAATTTATCCAAAAAATTTACACAGATTTGAGTATTCATTCATTCATTTGCATAATTTTGCTCAAAGTATTAACTTCGTTTAAAATATCAAACCAAATTATTACTGAGCATATGAATTTATAATTTTGAATGCTCAACGCAAGGGAATGAGCTTTGTGAGATGTCGTACAATCCCATCCCGCCGATGCATTATCAGATATTTCCAGCAAGGCATCAAATATTTTTTCGAGATGATACCGTAATGGTTTCACTGCATCGATTCTGCTAGACCATCTTGTGGAACTTAAAGCTTTTAATTTGAAGCCCGGCAAATATTTGCAAATTATCGACCACCTTTTTGTAGATGATGAAAAGAAAACATAAATTTCTTGAATTTTAAAGAAATTTACAGTTTCGTGTGTGATATTGGCTGCGTCATTGACTACCAAATTAAGACTATGAGCCGAGCAGGGAACGTAAAATGCACGATTATTAATTTCTAAAATTTTTTTTGCAACCCGTTGTGTTTTCCCCGCATGTTGGAGCCATTATCATAACCTTGGCCGCGTAAGTTTTGAAGGTTAATATTTAAATCTGAAAATAAATCTAAAACAAAATTTAACAGACCTTCATCTGTGGAATCAGTGATTGGACAGAAGCCAATGAAATTTTCACAAATTGAAACAATTTTAGTTTCATTATTTAAGAAAACATGCCTGATCACCACAGTTATTTGCTCTGTGTGACTTACATCTGGTGTACAATCTAATATAATGGAGAAATATTTTGAATCTCTGATTTTATCTAGTATGTTATTTTTTATTGTGGTGCCAAGTAAATCAATGATTTCGTTCTGAATTTGAACGCCTAAATAGTGGGCCATACGGCTTGAATCAAATTTCGAGGCCTGGATTCTGTGAATATGTTCACGCATGACTGAATCAAATAATGCTATCATTTCTATTGCTTTTAGAAAATTACCGTTATCATGCTCATATAAAGTTTTAGACGTGCCTCGAAAAGCTAGACATTGTTGAGATAAAAACTTTATGACGGCTATAATTCTATCCAACACATCACACCAGTGTTTTTTTTCTGACTCTAATAGTTTCAGTTGCATTTGGTTTACAGTGATTTTATTTTTTAACATTTTATTCAATTGTACCCATGATTTCACATTTTCATTATGAGACACGCTTGTTTCATGTCTTTTCAGCGCTGATGATAAATGTTGCCAATCAGAAAATCCATTCAAATTAGAGAAACTACTTAAAGATTTCCCAAATATTTTGCAACAAAAACAATATAATGAATCTTTTGAAATAGAATAAACAAGCCATTCTCTCTTAAATTTTTCTCGATTAGGGAGATTTCGGAAATAATAATTGTCATTGAACTTTCTCCCATCGTCATTAGGGGGAAAATCATAGTTAACCACTTGTATGGGACCACGACTAACCAAAATATTAACAAGATCACTTGTCAATCTAGTGGGCCACAAATCGGGGTCATCATTTAAATATAAACTGTCGCATACCACTGATGACGATAAAATGCTTACCACATCTTCAGGACAGGTTTGTCTTATTTGACTAGTGTCTCTTTCTGACAAAGGATTACAATCTACATAATTTTCTTGAGATACTTCCATCGTTCCTGGATTTAAAGCTGCGTTTGTTGAGGCTTCATCAAAATTTGCTTGAGGTGTTGATTTCTTACTTTCTGGTTTTCTTAAAAATTTTCGTAAGGAACCCATCAATTTCTCGTTCCGTGTATCTTTTTCTCGCTTTTGCTGCCGAAATCGTGCTCCAGAAAGCTTTCTCCTTCTTTGCGGTTCCTGAAATTTTAAGTAAATATTTCATGTTCGGCAAAAAATAAAAAATGGATATTGACTCCACTCAAACTCAAAAGGACTTTATTTTCTAGGTCATTACACGTCAATTGAAGCCGTACAAAGTCAGACATTAAGTACCTACTATCCTTCCAATCAAATTAAAACAAGTCGGGTAGACAGACCTACGCTCGTGTCAGAAGGGTTTTGTACTCATACTATGATATGCAAGCACTAATAATGATAAGACCTGTGCTATGCTATGGGTGTGAAACTTGGACCCTCACCCAAGCATCCGCAAACATGTTGAACGCCTTCAAGAGGCGGGTCTTGAGGCGAATCTTTGGAGCGAAGCGAGAAGGGGACCAATGGCCAATTCGATACAGCCATGAGCTGTATGAAATATTTGACGAGCTGGGGTTTCAAAGCTTATAAAACTGTGGAAGCTGCAATGCAGTACTTATAATATTATGAAGTAATATTTAATGAGATCTCAAAGAAAATCAGGTTACTCATACTATCTGAAATTTTTATTGTTAAAACAATTTTTTACAAAACCCTAAAAATCATACTATTATTAACAAAGTTGATCGAATTTTGGCTTCTGTTGCCTTTTTACTCATTAAGGTCTACCTGCATGATTTTAGACTTTTAGCGAAGAGGGGGACGCAAACTTCTCATACAGTGAGTGTAAAAAGTGTACGTACGATTATATGTCCGATGGTGACTTTTTCTCTATGTCGCTAGCTTCCTTTCATTTTAAAGGCTTGCTTTGGCTAATCATTAATCAAGCCATTTGACAGTAGCACTCAAAATAGCTAAATCGGGTCGAATCGTACTTCTAACTAACCAATTGCTCATTTTCCCCCCAAATTTGGAAAAATTAACGGTTTTTCTTCCATGCACTTATAAGAAAGTGCAACCGTACGAAGACTTTTTGCGCATCTAAAAGGGAGTATTAATATTTTGTCAAACGTTTCGCTCCTACTAAGTTTTTCAAATTGATTTTTTTGAACACTTTGTCACTCCCTAGTCTTAAAAGAATTATATGGTGCAAAAAGATACTGAAAATGTTGTAACGGTTCGGGTAAATAATGATTTTTCTTGAACGTTTATAGTCGTACGTACACTTTTTACACTCATTGTATATAGGATACTTTTGGCAAAAAGAAAATGTATAACGACCCCCTCGATATATGGGGAGACTCCCTTTAAAACCCTTATAAAAATTTTTTCAAACCGACTTTATTTACCTTCTTGCTTAATTTCATGTCTCTAGCTTCTACAGTTTCCGAGAAACATGCTGTGACGGACAGACAGACAGTACCGATTTTAGAAAGGTTTTGTAAAATAATTTTACAAAACCCTAAAAAAGTATTTATTTTTGCTTATTTACGTGTTACCCGATATATTTGCTAATTATAAACTGATTTTAATGATTTTTCCAGATGAATCAAATGTCTCTAGGTTTTCCTGATTTAAATGTAAAGGAAATTTGAACAAGATTCCAACTTCCAATTTAAACAAGATTCCAACGCAAAGTCGTAACTTCTTTTACTTTCGTTCTACAAATGCTAACTAACAGACAATTACTGGGAATCAATTAGACAAGTCGATAAATAAACTTAGACACTTAGCATAGTTGCAATTTGTTCACTTACATATGTATTTAACACTGATATAAAACTTTGAAACGTAAATCCACTCACTAATGTAATTACAATGTTAGTATTTGTTCTTAAATTAGCAGATTGAAATGAAAGAACCTTTTCCATTAGAACTAATAGTTCGACTGAGAGAAAAACCTAGTTTAAGCGACTTGAATTAACCACACCGAGATAAAAGAACCTTTTCCTAAATAACTTCATATACGTAGTACGATAGTTCTGAGAAGAAAACAAATTCGAGCGACTAAGTTGATTCTCTGCATGCGTGTCCGTGCACAAGAGCCTTAGTGTCGGTGCACATGAGCAAATTTCAACGTTTCGTCGACAACAGCATCACAAATGTTGTTGGAATACTATTTAGGATGCCGCAGCGGGCGGCACTGCAGCGTTCCGCCGTGTATGCTGTCCAATATCATCACATAGTATTTAAATGGCATTTGCGGTACCGCTGAATTGACGCAACATTAAAAAACGCTCGTGCCCATCGGCACTTAGAACTACTGGGCCAGATAGTTTGTTGCCCTGTGCTTAATTTTCAAGCGCCCTACCGCCTCGTGCATTTTGTTTCGCATTTTCATTCCGAAGGGTCGAAATGTTTACGTTATGCGAAATATTAACTGTGCGGTGCCGGTGCTGTGAGAGGTTCATCGTCCATATGATGAATTTTTTTATATTTCAGCTCGGGCAGTTCGAACTCCAACACACATTTCGCCTTTTGATTTTGGTGGATAGCAATGTTTACGTTATACGAAATATTAACTGCACGGCGCCGGTGCTGCTAGAGTTTCAGTGTCCATATGATGAAATTTTTTATATTTCAGCTTGATTTTGTTACGTTGAATAATTCATAAATCAATTCAATATATTTTTATTAAATATGTATTTGCCGCCCCCAAGACGTGCCGCCCGCGTGCGGTGCACACCTTGCACACCCGCTTACGGTGGGCCTGTTTAGCAATCATCTGCATGGCCTAGCGGTTAGAGCATGAACCCATAAGCCGAAGGTCCCATGTTCAAATCTCGTTGGGAGCAAATTGATTTAGTTCAGGGGATTTTTCGGACAGACTACGAGTGTTCACTCAGTTGTGATATGTACTGATTTAATCAGATCATATCATAGCTGAGCAAGCACACGGGTGCATGGTACTGACCAAACTAACTTCCAAAAAAATCAATACGGTCATAAAAATGAGATACTCTAACTATCTCTAAGCGAAGGCCCGAGAGGGGCTGTAGTGCTACAAAGAAGAAAAAGAAGAATCATCAGAACAGTTTTGGTGGATTTGGTCCATTATGTATTTGAGTTTTTTTGTCGATTTCCGAGATCTTAGTTTGTGTGTTACGTTGGTTGAATTTCATAATGTTGATTGTAGAATCTACTATAGAAGTCTGATTTCTTACTAATTTTAATATGTGTTGTTCGTTGGTTTTCATGTTTTCTATGGTTAATGCCATATTCTTTTCGTATTCTGCATTCAAAATGCGAAAGAGTGAATTCGCTTTGTTGCCAATAATGTCAAAGGCTCCCCGACGTTTGCGTCTAGACGAGATTAAGCCCTTTTCTAGGAACGGATTTTCATGAAACTTGAGATTATGAATCTCTGTACTATGTTCTTGTATTTTACAGGAAATTATTAAAATTGAATGAAAAATAAAAAAGTCGAAAATTTAAAGCCTAATATTTTTAGCTGCCATTTTCTTTAAAAATTGAATTATTTTGCCCTGTCTAGAGTGAAACTCCTATTTGAACGAGATAGTACATTGATTGATGAGGTCCTAGCATACAAAGATTTAAAATAATCCAAAATCAAATGCATGCATTCAAAATGGCGGCCCCCAAAGGTCTGAAGGCAAGCGCAATTCGCTATTTTAGTGCCAACTGAAATAATGAATATTTTTCATGGAAACGTTCTAAATGACTTTACTTGAAAGAACTTATAAACCAGATCATTTTTAAGATATTGTAAAATATTTTTAACAATACCCTAAAAAATTGTAAAATCGCGACTTGTCTGTCTGTCTGTCCGTCCGTCCGCCCGTTTGTTCGTGCGTCATAACAAGTTTTCTCGCAAACCACATGAGCTAGAATGAGGAAATTTTCTACGTGGGTCAAAAGTGGTGCATCTTGAAATTTGCAGTGCAAGAAAATATTTTAAGGTATTTAAGGGGGGTCTCCCCATACAGGGGGGTGGCATGCAATGTTTTTTATTTCTGGAGCCCTCTAGCAGCCAAGGTTCTCAACAGATTCCGTTGAAACTTGAAATTATAAGTTATTAAGGCAGGTTAATTTAATTTAATTATGCAAATCGAATGACGAATAAAACAGTCGAAAATTTACAGCTTAATATTTTTAGCAGCCGATTTCAATAAAAATCGAAATGACGGCCCTCATAGTTCAGAAAAAATTGAAAATGTATATATTAATGGTAATGCAAGTGCTGATTAAACTTTTATGGAAATCTTTTGAAATTAACTATTCGAGCTATTTAAGCCTTTGTGTGGTTACCACTGTCAACTGTGTAAACAGCAAATGCGAGAAGGGCGAAACCGGTATTTATATGTTTACAACAATTTATGATCCGCCAATTTTCAATATGCAATCCATACGCGTGCAACTCAATTTAATTAGCAAAATATTTGCGCCCCGATAAAAGGTCTCTAAAAACGAACGTGGCCAGATTTTTTTTTATGTTAATAAATACCAATGTGGTACTACGAAAATTGCAGAAAGAAGTTTAGTAGTAGGCAAGCCAAATTCTTTTTCGAAACTTTACGCTACATACGAGAAATTTACCTTTCCGGCTGGTGCTGCCAAATGGGATTTTTTTATTTTCTGCACATTTTTCATCTGTTTTAACGAAATCGTCTGTGGGAAGAGGTGCAAGTCTCTGTATGGCCCTGGTTCTGATACCATTTGCGTTTTTAACATCAACAACTCGCACTGCCCCATCACTGCCATGATGAACTTTAATAATTCTACCTTATCGCCATTGTAAAGGAGGAACATTATCTTCTTGAAGAACCACCATTGTGTCCAGTTCAGCATTCGTGACTCAATCCTTCCAACGCTGATGGCATTGTAGCTCGTTTAGATATTCCTTAGACCATCTGGTCCAGAATTCTTGTTTCAACATGGAAACTTGCTTCCATCATTCAGCCAAATCGCCTCTAGCACCATCGTAATTTCTGCGTTCAAATTGAGCAACTAAGGGCTCTCCGATTAAAAAATGTCCTGGAGTGAGTAAGATCGTTTGGATCGGATGAGATTGGAGTTATAGGTCTGGAATTTAGAACTGCTTCGATTTCAATGGTCACGGTTTCAAGTTCCTCGTACATTAAGGATGCTGTGGAAGTACTTCTCACTAGCAAATGCTTTGCCGATTTAACTGCAGCTTCCCACAGCGAGATCGAGCTGGGATGAAATGTAACTGAATTCTCTTAGAGCTACACTCATTTTCAATGATTTCTTATGCATAGCTTGACTCTAGTTCAATTAACTGATTTCTAGCTCCAATAAAATTAGTGGCATTGTCACAGTATATATTGTCACAATGACCTCAACGCCGAACGAATCTTTTCAAGGCTCCGACGAATGTTTCTGTAGTCAGGTCAGTAGCTAGCTCCAAGTGGACTCCCTTTGTTGCAAAGCAACAAAATACAACGATGTAAGCCTTTTGAGATTTCTTCCCACGGTTTTTTAAAATGTACCCATACTGGGCCACAAAAATCGACTCCTGAGTTCAAAAAGGGTCGAGTTGGCTGCACTCTAGTCTGTGGAAGATTACCCATAATTTGATTAAAAGGTTTTGGTTTGGCTCTACAACATGTGACACATTTTCGAACCACTGATCGTGCCATTATTTTGCACTTGATAATCCAGAATCTTTCTCGAACCATATTAAGCAAAGTCTGTGGCCCACAATGTAAGTTTTCTTCGTAAATCTTTTTTAAAAGCATTTTCACTATCGGGTCGTTATAAGGCAATACAATTGGATGTTTGGACTCATCTTTTAATGATAATAATTCTAGACGGCCTCCAACTCCGATAATTCCGTTTTTATCAAGGTAAGGAGTCATGCCTTTCATCGGACTTTTCTTTGGCACTTCCTCACCTTTTGTAAGATTTTTAACTTCCTCTTGAAATTCAGAATTTGTGTAACTATGACATTAAATGCCTTGTCTAGTTCGTTTTCATCTAGCAAGATTTCTTTAGACTGAGCATTATCTTGGGTTTTACAGTTATTATGAAACCGTACCATGTATGCTATTATGCGTTGCAATTTATTGAAACTATTGCCGTGCCCAATCAAGTAAATAAGGCTACCTGTTTCAATTATTGGGCTTGCCGTTACTGTGGGTTGTTTTTGTTTCCTTTCTATGTCTCCCTTGACTTCTAGATTATTTAGTTGTAATGACGGCCATGATGATTCATTACGATATAAGAAGATTGGTCCGTAGAATCACACAGTGCATGATTGAAACAGCCTTGGGGAACCTCCTCGAGGCACTAAGTCAGCTGGATTTCCTTTTGATTTCACATGCTTCCACTGTTCTGGCAATGATTGTTCTTGAATTATGGCCACCCGGTAAGCCACAAACGTTTGATATGATGATGAAGCTGTATTAATCCACGCCAATACTACCTCTGAATCAGTCCAAGAATAAGTCTGAATGTCCTTGTAATTTAAATCAGCTTTTACTTTTGTAGTTGGTCGTACACTTAACATGGCAGCGCACAATTCAAGTCTTGGTAATGTTTGTTTTTTGATTGGAGCTACTCGTGATTCGGCACAAAGTGGCCTGACGACAATTCTTCTATCATTCATGATTGAGCGAATGTAGATTGCTGCACCATATGCCTTTTCTGAAGGATCTGCGAAGGCATGGAGCTCGTTTCTGAAAATTATCCATTCCTTTTCAATTTCGGCTGGCACAAGTTGGTCCCAAGAAATATCAAGCTGCCATAATTTTTGAATAAGTATTCTGGCTGTAACCACTACCGGTGCCAATATTCCAAGAGGATCGAAAACTTGTGCAATTTCCGAATTCATTGTTCGTTTTGTTATTTGATGAATCGCTGGTAGCGCCACATGAATTGAGAATTGGTCTTTTTCGGGAGACCACATTATTCCGAGTGTTTTCACAGAATCCTTGCCTTCGATTTCAAATTGATTTACTTCTCTTCCGTTGGAATATTTGCCAATACCTTAGGTTTATTGGTGCACCATTTTTGTAATTTAAATCCAGCTGATTCTAATATCACTGTTAGTTGCTGTCATGTTTCTATAGCGGAGGAAACAGTGTCAGCACCAACCAAACCATCATCAACGTAAAAATTGGTTTGCAATGTATTTGCTCCCAACGTATAATTTTGCGTATTCTCGAAGGCTTATTTCTTTAAGCATTTGACTCCTAAATATGGAGCTGACCGTCTTCCATATATTACAGTATTTAGGCTGAAATACTGTAACGGAAGACTTAAATCTTCTCTTCAAACAATCAATTGATATCTTCAATCGTCTGGATGCACTAGGATTTGCCTGTAAATCTTCTGTATGTCTGTTGTGAACACATATTTATGTAGTCTGAATCGGCACAGAATCGTAAACAAGTCATCCTGAATTGACGGACCGCAATGATGAATATCACTTAGTGAATGTCCAGACGACGTTTTTGTAGATGCATCAAATACAACCCACAATTTTGTGCTACTGCTTTCGGGTTTCAAAACATAGTGGTCTGGAATAAAATAATGCGTTTCCGCTATAGATTCATGATCAATCCGTGACCTGTGCCCAAGAGACTCATATTCCCTCATGAACTCCGCATACTGGTTTTTGATGTCCTTCTTCTTATATAGCCGTGCTTCTAGAGCTTTAAATCTGTTTTCCGCAGTATATCTTGAACTGCCTAATGCTTTGGGATTTTCAAAAAATGGAAGTCTAACACTGAATCGGCCAGTAAAGTCTCTCATTGTATTTTGAGTAAAATGAGTTTCACAACGCTTCTCTGCAGTAGTTAGGATTGGCATCGAATCATTGGCTTCCTCATGTTTCCAGAATCTTTCTAAAATTGCATTCTTAGCTTCTTCTTCTGCGTTCAGTACAGCACAAGTTGTAATGCTTAACGCTTGGCATTCCATCTCCGAGGGATATTTGCCCTGGTACTATCATTTGATGGAAGGACTCCGGACCAAGAAGAACGTCAATATTTTCAGGCTGATTGAAATTTTTATCCTTCAGTCATTGTTAAATGGCTTATTAACTTTTCAGCCTCTCCAGTCACATTTGTTTTTAGGTATCACATCTTTTGAATCGTTGACAGTGGTTGTTTATCGATCATCTCCGAGAACATATCGGAAAACTGAGGCCACTTCAAGTAATCCCCATCAAATTTCTCAATTTTGATTTTCGGCAGAGTTACAGCTGTTAATAAGTTTGGTTTGACTTCACTGCGCTGATCCTTTTGGCCCAATAATGCAAGCTGCTCTCTTGCTGCAGCTTCGATTTCCGAATATTCATTGCTGTCGTAGCCTAAATCTTTAGGACTCTCAGCGAACTCGTGAATATCATAATGCAGATTTTCAACTTGCTGCCACAGTTGTGTTAAATTTTGTCGCTAAACTTCAATATATTCACTTGTACACTCTTTGAATCCTTTCGACATTCTTGAGCATAAACGTTGTAGTGAACTTATCATTGCCTTTTGTTTGCGGATCATGGCAGCAACATTATTTCTCTCCGAAATTTCTTTTGCCTTTGTTTGTGACCGTGGATTTTCTTGCACCTGCATATGATCACTAACTTGTGGTTTTTGCGATGTCAAGGCCTTATCAAAGATGTCCATATATTTTTGCACCAAGTCACTGATTTCCTTGTAGTAATTTTTATTAAAATAATCATGATCAGTAGCAGCTGGGCAAATCTCTCTTATTTGATTGTCTACTTCCTCGAAGTCCAACCACAGCTCGTGAAGCTTATTTTTTCGGGAAACATCCACTTCCCGTCTTCGTTTCTGGACCATCCATTTTGAAATTCGCAATAATGTGTTGAATCTCGTTTCCACATTCAAGTTATTTTGCGGCGTATTGTTTCATTTTGAAGATTATTAAAACACGGTGCAAAAAGGAGAGGATCACGTCGGGGTCACCAGAAAATATGTACAATAATAATACATATATATCACACTAGCACATTAACTAGGTGATATCGCGCGAAGTAACTAGCAGACACTTTCACTTGTAACCGTAATTTATTTCACTTAAGAACATGAAAACTTGGCGAGAATTGTATTTATGTTATTTTAGCATCCAAGCACTTGAACTTGAGCTAAATTTGGTAACAACTTTTACACGAAAGAAAACTGCGACTTGCTCGTGAACAACTGAAATATTCATTTTCGTACAAAACAATTTATCACTGAATTTTGCTGACAATTATTTTCTTGCAAGACAACATTTCTCACGACAAATACCATACTCATAAAATTTCATATCTTTGGTTAACGCTAAGATAAGTATGCTATGGATGCTACTGAACATGAACTTACGATATCGGGTTTCGTCTGGAACTTGTCGTGAGAATTACAAATAAGGCGCATTAATTGTGCTTGGAAGAATGTTTGCATAATTGATATATACAATTACAATGTTGAGGATTAGAATTATGTGATGAATAAAGTGAAATATAATTTTAGAACATTTGAATTTAATGCATGAATTTATATCTTGGATGATTTTAGGCTTTTAGATAATTAGAAAATGAATTTAGGGTTTTAAGTTGGCTTTAAATTTTAGACAATTGATTTTAGGCAATTGACAAATAAATTTAGGTAATGAAACTGTACATTCACTACAAAGGCGAATTTCTACAAAAAAATCTACAAATCATTAATTTCAATAGAAAAACCCCTTTAAAATTTTACGTACAGAAGAAAAAAAAAATACTCAAAGAAAATTTTTTATATAAAGAAAAACACAAAAGAAAAAAGAACTTTATGATGTGAATTTGCAGTAACAAATAGGAAAAACCCAAATAGATACTCACACCTTCCTCGTTGATCTCCGAGCGCACGGCGAAGACAATAAAGAGTGTGGTGCTACTGAAAATTAAATTTTAAATTAATTATTAAATTCAAGCGATCAAAAATCAAGGAACACGGAACGGCTACTTATCGCACTCTTTGATCCGTCCTTATGGCTTACTCAAAGAAAAAAAAATTTAATGACGGCACCTGGCCCTCTTCACAACCCACCAAAACAGAGAAGAGAGAAGAATCACTCTTGGCCTTTTATTTTACTTCAATTAATACGTTCGACTTCAAACTCGCACCAACGTTTTTCCGGAGGCCGAACACCAAAAATTCTTCTCACTCACTTGTATTTGCACACTGATGGATCATACGTTATTCCACAACTAATGTAATTTCTTGTTTCTTATTTCACAACTATTGTAATTTCTTGCTTCTTATTACACAGCTGATGTAAATTCTGGTTTCTTATTTCAAAACAAGTATAGTTTCTTTTGCCCTTCCTCACATCAAAACGTTCGCCATTCGACTTCGCAATTGATTCATTCACTTTCTTCTTCCGTCACCAAGAAAATCAATCCCGTATAATTCAAATACAGATGTCTTTATTTTTTTCCAACTTCAAATTTAACACACTTCAATCCTTATCCTCCGATTCCCAAATTGAACAAGTTGGGTAGACAGACCTATGCTCATGTCAGAAGGGTTTTGTTCTCAACTTACAAAATGCAGTAACCAGCAACGAATAAAATCAAGAAACATGGCAAAGACGATTTAATTGGAGAAAATGTGAAATTCGAGGATCATACTATTATTAACAAAGTTGAACGAATTTTGACTTCTGAGGTATTTGTTATAGTTATACCCATAAATATCTCCTTTGATATTTTTTTCAGATTTTTTAGATCACTGGTGTCCATTCGCGAGGGAGGAAACACATTTTTCATGTATTTCCCCCCATGTGCTCCCACTGAAGCAAAAACTGTCAGTTTAAGAACTGTTTTGAAAAGCTCTCATAGAGAACTTTCAGTTGATACTCATATCGGCTACCTTTCATGAAATTTTTTTTCAGGGGCAACTCCTCTGTACTGTAATCATCGATTCATGGCCTATTTTTTCGAATCCTAGAATGGTTACAAAGACCTTTTGCTAGGAGCTCTCTCCTGCCTCTTCGACTTGTTTCAATCGTATGTACTCATCTTCATGATACCTATCACTCCTGAAATTTTCATGCAAATTCTAGCAAAGCTGTAGTGTCTAAGTCGGTAAAAAGCGCATATGGCTCCATAGCAATATGTTTCCATAGTAATACAGGGCATATTGCTCCATAGTAATACACGAAAATTCAAATCACTATAACTTCGGTAAATACTATTCGATCTTTATGAAACTTTCCGAAAAGATCAACCTTATAAAAAGTCATCTTTTTGCTAAATTTAATTGAGTTTAAGGGTACCGTTTAGATTTTATTCAAGAAAACACAAAATCGATAAATCTTACTATTACTAACAAAGTTGAGTGAATTTCGACTTCTCATGTATTTGTTGTTGTTGTACTCATTAAGGCGTCACGGACAAAGCTGAAGTAGAGGATGCCATTAAATTAATTATTAAATTAATTATTAAATTCAAGCGATCAAAAATCAAGGAACACGGAACGGCTACTTATCGCACTCTTTGATCCGTCCTTATGGCTTACTCACAGAAAAAAAAATTTAATGACGGCACCTGGCCCTCTTCACAACCCACCAAAACAGAGAAGAGAGAAGAATCACTCTTGGCCTTTTATTTTACTTCAATTAATACGTTCGACTTCAAACTCGCACCAACGTTTTTCCGGAGGCCGAACACCAAAAATTCTTCTCACTCACTTGTATTTGCACACTGATGGATCATACGTTATTCCACAACTAATGTAATTTCTTGTTTCTTATTTCACAACTATTGTAATTTCTTGCTTCTTATTACACAGCTGATGTAAATTCTGGTTTCTTATTTCAAAACAAGTATAGTTTCTTTTGCCCTTCCTCACATCAAAACGTTCGCCATTCGACTTCGCAATTGATTCATTCACTTTCTTCTTCCGTCACCAAGAAAATCAATCCCGTATAATTCAAATACAGATGTCTTTATTTTTTTCCAACTTCAAATTTAACACACTTCAATCCTTATCCTCCGATTCCCAAATTGAACAAGTTGGGTAGACAGACCTATGCTCATGTCAGAAGGGTTTTGTTCTCAACTTACAAAATGCAGTAACCAGCAACGAATAAAATCAAGAAACATGGCAAAGACGATTTAATTGGAGAAAATGTGAAATTCGAGGATCATACTATTATTAACAAAGTTGAACGAATTTTGACTTCTGAGGTATTTGTTATAGTTATACCCATAAATATCTCCTTTGATATTTTTTTCAGATTTTTTAGATCACTGGTGTCCATTCGCGAGGGAGGAAACACATTTTTCATGTATTTCCCCCCATGTGCTCCCACTGAAGCAAAAACTGTCAGTTTAAGAACTGTTTTGAAAAGCTCTCATAGAGAACTTTCAGTTGATACTCATATCAGCTACCTTTCATGAAATTTTTTTTCAGGGGCAACTCCTCTGTACTGTAATCATCGATTCATGGCCTATTTTTTCGAATCCTAGAATGGTTACAAAGCCCTTTTGCTAGGAGCTCTCTCCTGCCTCTTCGACTTGTTTCAATCGTATGTACTCATCTTCATGATACCTATCACTCCTGAAATTTTCATGCAAATTCTAGCAAAGCTGTAGTGTCTAAGTCGGTAAAAAGCGCATATGGCTCCATAGCAATATGTTTCCATAGTAATACAGGGCATATTGCTCCATAGTAATACACGAAAATTCAAATCACTATAACTTCGGTAAATACTATTCGATCTTTATGAAACTTTCCGAAAAGATCAACCTTATAAAAAGTCATCTTTTTGCTAAATTTAATTGAGTTTAAGGGTACCGTTTAGATTTTATTCAAGAAAACACAAAATCGATAAATCTTACTATTACTAACAAAGTTGAGTGAATTTCGACTTCTCATGTATTTGTTGTTGTTGTACTCATTAAGGCGTCACGGACAAAGCTGAAGTAGAGGATGCCATTAGGAGGGAGTTCCCCAGCTTAAGTGAAGTCAAGGCAAGATTGACGCGTGAAAACACAAGGGGGCAACGCATGGCTATTGTCGAACTAGCTGATAAAGACGCCCAGCAAATCCTGGCGAAGGGCAAAATTAAGATAGGTTGGGTGATCTGCAGGATACGGAGAAGAGCGATCCCTATCCGCTGCTTCAGATGCTTCGAATACGGACACACTGCGTATGGCTGTAGGGGACCCGACAGGAGATCTCTGTGCTACAAATGTGGTGAAACGGGGCACAAAAGGAAGGAGTGCACGAACGAGGCAAAATGCATTCTTTGCAAGGATGCTAAGCTAGCACCCGGCGACCTCAAACATGAGCCGGGGACAGGGAGATGCTGGGTTTTCAAGGAGGCCCTAACTAAAGCCAAATCGATACTCAAATGATCCGTATCCTGCAGGTCAATTTGCACCGAAGCACAAACGCCCAGGACCTACTTGAGCAGTTTGCGAGGGATAAGAAAGCTGACCTCCTGTTGCTGAGCGAGCAACATCATAACAAGGACTCGCAAGCGTGGTACCCTGACAAATCTGGTACCTCGGCCATCTGGGTTCGAGACAGCGCCCGCCTTCAGGTGCAGGGCCATGAACGCGGGGATGGTTTTGTGTGGGTGCGGTGTTCAGGGATAACATATTTCAGTGTTTATCTGACGCCTAACGAGGCAATGCGATCCTTTCGAACCAAACTCGATGCCCTGGAGGACGCTGTCTCGAACACAGAGGGCCACATGCTGCTCGGGGGAGACTTCAACGCTAGAGCCATTGAATGGGGTATGCCACAATCCGACCCAAGGGGAAAGCAAATCTTGGACATGGCGGCCAGAACAGCGCTTTTTGTCCTAAATACTGGTAACACCCCTACTTTCCGCCGATGGGGTTGCGTAGGAACCATACCCGATGTGACACTCGCTTCGGAGTCCCTGGTACCCAGAGTACGCTAGTGATCACCAGTATATAGCTGTTGAGATTCACGACGGTGCCACTCTGCGTGCATATGCCCAAACTTCAATCCTCGGATGGAGGATTGGGAGGATGGACGTTGAGAGGTTTGCTGACGCGCTTACGGCAGGCGCACCGTTGCTGGGAGCTCCGCCAGGGAGTGGAGGGCCTACAGCCAAGGACTTGGTGAACTCAACTATGAGTACCATCATAGCTGCTTGCGAGTCTTCCATGCCCCGTCGGAGACCCCGACATGGTAAGCCTCCAGTATACTGGTGGTCAAACGAGATCGCCGAACAAAGAAGCAAGTGTCACAAACTTCGGCGAGAGGCCCAGCGGGCACGAACACGGGGGGAGGCAGACACTAGGCTAGCAGCATACAGGTCCGGCAGGAAATATCTTCGCAGGCTTATTAACAAGAGCAAGGCCCGATGCTGGCAAGACCTCGTGGACGATGTAAATAGGGGTCCGTGGGGCCTTGGCTACAAGCTGGTCATGGGGAAACTTGGTGCCCTACGGAAGCCTTGTATACATGACGCGGAAAAGATGGACGCGATAGTGCGGGGACTCTTCCCCGCCCATCCCGTCCGTGTTGACGCTGTCCATGGCGAAACAGCAGTCGAGTGCCCACTCTTCACACAGCTGGAACTGGAGGAGGCAGTCCTCTCCCTGAAAGCGAGGAAGGCTCCAGGTCCAGATGGTGTTCCAGCTGAGGTTTTGCGGCTCGTCTATCACCATTGTCCTGACTTGCTGCTCAGCACATTCAACGCTTGCCTACGGGACGGGGTTTTCCCGGTACGATGGAAGGTGGCGAGGCTCGTGCTGGTCAGCAAGGGGAAGGGAAATCCCGAATCGCCGTCTGCATACCGCCCGTTATGCATGCTAGACACGGCTGGGAAGGTGCTAGAGAAACTCATCAAGGGAAGACTCACTGACGCGATTCGTGCTGCTGGGGACCTATCTCCTCGGCAGTACGGCTTTAGAGCAGGACGTTCTACCATTGATGCGATTGCAGAGGCGGTGAACGCGGTCCAAAAGGCAGAGGCATATAGTCGCACCAAGCGACGGATCGTCCTGTTGGAGACACTCGACGTCAGGAATGCCTTCAGCTCCGCTAGATGGGTGGATATTCTGGACACGCTGGAAAACTCTTTTCAAGTTCCAGAATGTCTAATGCGGCTTTTGAGGAACTACCTGAAGGACCGACACAGGGCCAACGAAGGATGGAAATTACATCGGGTGTTGCCCAGGGATCTATCCTTGGTCCGGACCTGTGGAACGTGTCTTACGACGGGCTACTGAGACTTGAGATGCCAGATGAGTCGCGCTTGGTCGGCTATGCGGATGATGTTGCGGCTCTGGTCGCCGGACGCACTGTTGAACAAGCGCAACTTAGGCTAGGTATGCTAGTGCGCCGCGTGAGGGACTGGATGACTGCTCGCGGGCTCAGTTTAGCACTGGAGAAAACCGAAGTGGTCATCTTGACAAAAAAGAGAATCCCTAGAGTAAGGATGATCAGTATTGGAGATATGCAGGTCAAATCGAAGCCAGCGGTGAAGTACCTGGGGCTACTGATCGACTCGAAGATGAGTTTCTCTGAGCAAATCAGGGCAACGGCTGAGAAGGCTGCTTCGGGAATATTGGCCCTGAGTCGACTTATGGCCAACGTAGGGGGACCCAGCCCATCAAGAAGACGCCTCTTGATGAGTGCTGTAGGGTCAGTGCTAATGTACGGAGCAGAGGTATGGGGCGACGCTCTCAGCAAAGAGGTATACCGAAAACGATTGGCACAGGTACAGAGAAGAGGAGCACTGAGAATTGCATCTTCGTATCCAACAGTCTCCGACTCGGCGGTGAGAGTGATTGCAGGCGTGATACCTGTCGCCCTCCTTGCTAGAGAGCGTCACGCTATTTACCTGCGCCGAAACGAGGATGCGAGGGAGATGGTTGTCCGCGAGGAGAGACAATGCTCGCTCAACGATTGGCAGCAGTCTTGGAGGAATTGCACGAAGGGAAGGTGGACTGCGCGCCTCATCCCGGATGTGAGACCGTGGCTAAATCGAAGACATGGTGAGACTGACTTCTATCTGACCCAGCTTTTGAGCGGGCACGGGTGTTTTCAGTCTTACCTGCACAAGATCGGCAAGTCACGGTCTCCCGATTGTCGGTTTTGCCCAGGAGAGGAGGACAATGCCTGTCACACATTTTTTGCGTGTACCAAATGGGCCAGGCTGCAAAGGGAACTCTACAGGGAGACGGGAGAGCTCACCCCGGATAATATAGTTGTGGTGATGCTCGAATCGGTTGACAAATGGAACCAGGTGGCACATTATGCTCGGGCAGCCCTAAAATATAAAAGAGACTCACAGCAGCTGGGGCGCTGGGGCTGGGGGATCGCTCTTCTGGCATTTCCTCTTCCCCTCTCCCCTCCCGCTAGGAAAGGGACTCCCCAGCTTGAAGGCGCCCCACGGCGTAACAAAACGAGACCTGGCCCGAAGTAATGTGTCAAACGGTTCCAGGCTGGGTTCTCAGATTGACAGGGGAGGTGTTTAGTGGGTAGTCCAAAGGTATCCTCCATGGGAGTCCCACACTGCCAGACTCGGCGGGCATAAATGCCTTCACCTCCCTACCACAAAAAAAAGGCCTACATTCATGATTTTTTTCAGATTTTTCGGATGGTAGGTGTCCAATCGCGAGGGGGGGTACGCGAAAAGTTCGTACATTTCCCCTTCCCCCCTCGGTATTTATAAGACAATTTTAAGACTTGTTTTGAAAAGATCTCATTGAGACCTTTCCAATGACACCCTACTCGACTACCAATGTCGAAAATTTTTTTTTGAGGGGTCACCCCCTTATATGGGGAGACCCCCCTTAAACGCCTTTGAAAAATTTTTCCACCCTTGAACTTTCAAGAGGTCACCACTTCTGACCTTTCTACAAAGTTCCATGGCTGTAGCCCTTATAGTTTCGGAGAAAAAGTGCTGTGACATACAGACGGACGGACGGACGGACGGACGGACGGACGGACGGACGGACGGACGGACGGACAGACGGACAGACGGACACAGGTCGTGATTGCAATAGGGTTTTGTATTTTAGTACAAAACCCTAAAAAGCAGCTCACTAGCTTTCTACCAAAATTTCCAAATCCAAAAATTCACTTCATCGAGCTTTCGCTTAAAACTATTCCTCTTCTTTCCATCAAATACTGAAATGATGCAATCGCCAGAGCCTCCTTGAAAGGAAGAGCACTAAACTCTGTAGGACGCGCCAGATGTTCAAGCGGTGGGGGAAAATGTAAAAACACTTCGAGAATCCGATGGTTACTACTGCAATCGCTACCTAAACGACAGAAGCAAGGGTCGTAAATCCCAAAATAATAACGAACCATCCTGAAGTCCACAAAGAGATTTCGGCAGAAGAAGAATGGAGTGACCAAACAAATAAATAAAGTGCCGTTGTGTAGTCTAATCGTCTTTGTCGAAAATGTGGTAGAAGTACTGTTCTCGGAAATGGAAGCCGATATCCTCTTCCGACAAAGGTGGTCACAAAGTACGATTGTCACCAAGCAACATGACGAAGAAAGGCTAACCCGAAAAGCGTTAGATGTTTTAAGAAGAATAAAATCTGTACGCGACACGGCAAAAATCAGCAAAGGAATATAGATTGGGCTCCTTGATCTAGACCACATAGGGAATTATCAGAGGAAGACTGAGGAAGAACAGAAAGCTAAAGAAGCGCTGCGGGCTAAGCCAAAAGGGCACGCGCAGATAGCTCCACCATCCAACATCAATAAAAGATTAGAGTCTAGCGTATTCAAAGAAGATCGGGAAGGAAGAGGCACTTGATGAGTGTGGATCGCCATATCAGGGTTTCCAGATAGTGCTGCAAAGGAGCAAAGAAAGTCCGAAGAATTCTCAAAACTTGCCAGAAAATGAAGTTTGTACGAGCTCCCAAAAAGAAAAGGACCTGAGGCGAAACAGGAGGGAAAAAAGCCCCAATGAAGACCCGGCAACAGGCTTGTAAAACCCCAAGATTGCTGGTCCTACGCAGAACTGCTGTGGGATATCAGGGAAAATGTAAGGCCCAAAGACACCAACACCGCCACTAAAGCACATTCGCAATTCCAGTATACTCTATGTAACATATACTGGCATGCACTGGGAGCTTGATATGATGTGTATCCTATATACATATCAAGGCTACCGAGGAGAGAGAGAGAGATGTCATTGTATAATACTTACTTGCTACTTCATACTTGACAACCAGTTCAGTGAAAACATGTGTTTATTTAATGACTTAATTTTTATTTCATTCCTTGTTAGGCTATACAAATACACATTCATTTGAATGTATACTATGAATACCATACTCTGTATTGTATTGTATTTATACTATGAATACCATATTCTATATTCTCTATATTCTTTGAAGCCAATTAATTTATAACAGAACAAACAAAATTAGGATTTATGCCTACATATGTATTTATTTAGAGTATCAATAGAATAGTTAGTTAATAGAGGGAATGGGAAATTCGAAGAAACCAATCTATTAAGACTTTCACCCTAATACTCGAGCTGATGCTTTGAATATGCAGTCAGATTGATAAATCAATCAATTATTAGTTCCTGCCTTGGGGAGCTTATACTCGCCTTGAGTATGCTATTGAGCATATTCTTAATTCGCCAATCCCGGGCTAAGTGCCTTGCTATAGAACAAGCTCGGGCACAGGCCTTGAGCCAGCGAATGGAGGAATACTTCTCGCTTTTCTTGCTTCTTTAATTTCCTTTCATAGCATAATCATGCTGACTTAATTGCCTACCAACCAAAATAATGAAGACAATTTAAAATGTACATAATCGAAGTTCAAATGCAATGTTTTTTATCTCTCTGTGATTGGTGCAACCACAAAGCTCAAGCTTTCGCTCAATTTGCCTAATTGCACATGCATGTAACATATTCGTTGCACTGAGGTGGTACGATTGATTGCGAAGTCTTGTTTTTTGCTCAAGAGGGGAAGGAAATGCCTGCCGCATATTTTTTTCGTGCAGAAAATGGAACGACGAAACAGCTTACCCCAGATAATATAGTCACGATGATGCTCGAATCGGTTGACAAATGGAACCAGGTGGCACATTATGTTCGGGCAATTCTAACAGATAAAAGGGACTCACAGCAGCCGGGGCGCTAGGGCGGGGGGATTGCTTTTCTGGCACTTCCTCTTCCCCTTCCCCTCCCACTGGAAGAGGGACCCCCCAGCTTGAAGGCTGACAGGGCGGTTGTTTAGTGGGTAGGCCAGTCACCTTCTTGCGAACATGAGTGCCTAAATGGCATTCACCACCCTACCACAAAAAAAAAAATTCTAAATGTAGCGTGTCTGCCGACAGTTGAAGTCGAGCAGCTCAGAGGCTTTCATGAGTTTCTATTGTGCCTTATAACTGAAAATAGTGTGTCCGCTGACAACTGGGGTCCACGTCTCAGAGGTTATTATGAGTTTCTGTTTTGCCTCATAGCTAAAAATAGCGTGTCCGCTGACAACTGGGTTCCACGGCTCAGAGGCTATTGTCGGTTTTCTTACCAACTTGTAGCTAAAAATAGCATGCCCACTGACAGCTTCAGCCTATGGCTCAGACGCTATTGTAATCATGCAACTTAGACATCTGAATAGCGAGTCTGCTGATGGATTCCGATCAGAGGCTATCCTTTTTTGCTTAGACTAAAGGCTGAATTCTGCTGACAGTTTTGTTTTGAAGGGACCACATTTGTGGCTGCCGGCAGTGGGTTTTTGGGGGACCAATCTTTTTTTAGTTTACCCATTACCTAATAGAATCTCACCCGGATCAATTGGCTTGACTGCCACTAGTTTCCATTTTATTACTGTTAATACTATCAAATTGCAAGTTGAGGGCTGAATTTGTATTCCGTAATTCGCAGGGGAAAAAACGGGACTTGGAAGAGACAATTGGTTTCAGGGTAAATTTGTTTGCGTTGAGTTCGCCTATGTTGTATTGGGTTATAATAATTAAAAGTCGTTTGTTTCACAGTTCCTGCACTTGGATTATTTTAGTGAAACTTGAAATTATTTAGGTTTCTTGTTAAGCATTTGTATTGAAAAAATTCTTCTTGTATGTAAATTTTCTATTCATTTCAAGCGGTGTGTTTATTTGGATTGTAGTTTCATTTAATTGCATTAAAAATTATTGTCCAAATGTCTACTCATTAATTTGTTTAATCAAATGCATATTTTTGTATGTAATCAATTTATGAAACATAAGCATGTAGTGACTAGAGGTTGTGCTGATCACTTGATTTCATTAAACGCTCTCAGAAAATCATTCAAATGCTAGTTCAATTTAAAAGATAATACCTGAATATCCATGTAGGTGCGCGTTATTGTTATCATTATTGTTACAGTTGTTTGAGTGATAAAAGGTGTTATGTCGATATAACGATGGACACGCGTTTGTTTACTCGTTATTTATGTTTTCATTCTGATTTCTCAACTATTGTAATTTCTTGCTTCTTATTACACAACTGATGTAAATTATGGTTTCTTATTTCACAACTAATGGAGTTTCTTTTGCCCTTCCTCACATCAAAACGTTCGCCATTCGACTTCGCAATCGATGAATCTTCTTCCGTCACCAAGAAAATCAATCCCGTATAATTCAAATTCAGATCTCTTTATTTTTTTCCAACATCAAAATTAACACACTTCAATCCTTATCCTCCGATTCCCAAATTTAAAAATCAGCTTACTAACTTTCTACCGAAATTTCCAAATCCAAAAATTCACTTCACAGAACTTTCGCTTGAAGCAATTCCTCTTCTTTCCATCAAATACTGACTGAGCTTTGCAAATCCAGAATTTCAATCTCGAAATCCTTTCATTCTCAATTACCGCTGGTGCATCTGGGTAACGTAACCGAAGCTCATTACACTTCGATTCCGCTACCAACACATTTTTCCATATCGACAAATGCAACAATTTCCATTTTGCATATATGGCGATTTGTATAACCATGATAGAAACAATTGCTTTTGTCGATATTCCAAAAAAGAGTTTCCCTGTGCTCGGGGAACTTGAACCCAGTGGACCCCAGTCGAGAATCCACGACACTACCAACGGAGCCACCTTCTGTTGATTTCCCATTCATTGAATTAGCAACTTGAACTATGCACCTTTCTTAATGGGCATTGAGGTGAAATTTGTTAGTAGGGAAAGGCGAATGAATTTTTGTTAGTGTGAAAAATAAAATTTGTTAGTGGGAGCTAATGAATAAAATCAGTTAGCATGAAGGAAGGTATTAGGTTTTGTCGGGAAAAGTGTATCGAATAAAATTTTGTTAATGCGGAGTAATGACTGGAGTGCTGTTAGTGGGAAAAGTAAAATTATTATTATATTACTATTTTTTGTAATTAAAAATAGGTTAAGAGAGTAGGGTTGAGATGATGGGAAAGTAAAAATTATGGGAAAAATTGTAAAATGTTAATAAAAATAAATATACAGAGGAAAAGTATAAGTGCCCAAAGGAGGGTGGAGATGTTACGGCGGCAATTTGAAGTTGTGAGTGGAAGAATGCCGGTATGCTGAAATTCGCCACAATTGTGGGGACGACCCAAGCGCTGAGTGTCTCATTCAGCTGGGCAACGAAGGAATGTCGGCAGGAGTAACCGAAAAAAAACAAAAAAGTAGACATTCACTGGACTTCACACCATGGAAATATTCTGTCTGGTTTCTGATTAGGTGATGGGCGAGCCCAAGTATCCGTCACTTAACTCGCTCCTCCCGACAGACAATGCTCCATCCGAATTATTGTGCACATCATTCAGCAGTACGTTTTCGCCATTGTAATGAGTATCGCCCGTGTTATGAGCAGTGCCCGAATAATGACGTTCAGAAATTGGGATGCTTTTGCTCAGCTTCACCTTATCGATGGAAGATAGGTGGTGGTCAACAACTTCGGATGGGCCATCAGCCGCAAGAGAACGACTCAAGGGGACTGGAGTGGACATAAAAGATTCTGCAGATAGGGGCAATAAAACTGGCGCCATGTTAAAAGCATCCCAAAAATCAATCCTGAGATAAATAGAATACGTTAATGCCGGAATAATCAAAAACCGAATAAAGCAAGTAAGATTATTGAATTGAACTGAGGCAGTAACGTATCCTAACATGTCAGCCTCATGACCTGAAGCCCTCTTGACATTGGCGTGCATCGAATGAAGATACAAACCAAGGTCACGGTCGAGGTCAAGGGCTCCCACTCCCAGAATGCTAACGCTTGAACCAATTTCTAACAGGCCTTTCAATTTGTATCTCTTAATGCTGATTTCAGCATGAGGCCGCTTGTCTTTGTGCATTGCCACGATGCGGTCAGAATCAAAGTCATGTCCAGGGAATTGCTTGGGTGAAATTGGACCTCAGGCAGCGACATGTGAGTGGAAACATCTACGAACCTAGGTGACTGAATTCCAATTTCCGGAGTAAATGATTGCAAGGGAAAAGCTGGATGTGCTTCGGTAGGGAGGGTGCCGGACTGGCGACATGAATCATAACCCACCGATAATTTGTCATGCAGTTGTACGGAATCGACTCCACATGTCTGATCTGGATATCGAAGGTTATCTATTTCCAGCCGTGGCTATGTGGCTTCAATTCGGCGACACCTTCTGACAAGATTCCGGGTGGTTGAGAGCTCATGTCCAGCTAGATGCTCCTGCAGTCGCAAATTCATGTTCGCAAACGCGAGGTTTGACAGATCCGTGTCCCTTATCGGAGTCCTGAGTTGGAGAGTGATCGCTTCAAACTCAATGAACGGCTCGTGGGATAACTGCTTGGGGGCGAGCATATTTTCCCAAATATGTGCGTCATCAAGCCGAGATCTGAATCGCTCAATGAGTTTACGTTTCAGCTGACTCCAACTCAAGTCTCCATACATCTGCGCATCTGCCAGTACCAGGTTTCAGCAGATCCTTGCAAGAGAATATGTAGGCCCGACACTAATTCACGCTCCGAAATACCGTAGCCTTGAGCCAGGTTGCTAACACGGAACACAAACTGGCGAGCATCCATTCCAGCTGAGCCTCCATCAAACTTGAAGCCCCATTTATGCATGGGAATAAAAGTTTCATCCACCTCATGTGTCTGGCTATTATCCCGGAATGGATGCTGTGAATGAGGATCTGGCAAATCCTAGGAATAACGTAGTGAAAAGCGAGCGAAGTTATTATGCTCGTATTGCGTGCGAGGAAATATGGTGAAAATCAAAAACAATAAAAATCCGTAGACCATCTAAATAATTTAAACAATATTAAAATGAATTAACCGACGGACAGCACAGATAAGTTGAAACAAAATAGATAATTTAATAAATTACAGACGCACAAACATACGATACTATAAAAATAAATTAATTAAAAATTGAATACCAGACAGACAAACAGGCCGTTAAATAAATATACACCTAACCTAAGCTAAAATAAAAATTAATCCGAACTTTCTAGCCTAAATCTCTATCTATAAAGCTATCCTACGAAATAATTATACTCAACTCTACTTAACCCAAAACCCAAACTCAATAACCTAATCTAAGACTCAATTAGCAAAATTCAACTTAAAATTACTCAAAATCAAAAACTAATTAAACCGAACTCAATCATTAAAACTAAAACTAACTGTAATTATTCAAAACTAACAGAAACCGTGAACCCAATTATCTAAAACTAATCTGAATCGAAACCCTAATTAAGCCCAATAATCTACAACTAAACCCAAACTCAAGGACTTTAAAATCAACCCGAAACTAAGACTATCTAGAAAACAATCAGTGATAAAATTCAAATTTTCTATGAAATGGAAATATATAACAACAAGCAAGTGGAATAAGTGCAAGTGTGCTAGTGGTAAATTGAACTATAAAAATTGACTTACACTTTCATTTCTCAAGATGATCTCCCTAGGAGGAAAAGGAAAAGAAAGCGTAATTAAATGGGATGAAGGTTACTGTTTGTCCACAACAAGAGTAGACAAACCACAACAGTAACTGGCACAGCTGTGGAACTTAAAGGCGGACTCCGCTCAAATTATCACCACAAAGGGCCGACTACGAGACCATTATGAAAATTTACGGCCTTCATAATCTCCCGCATAAATCACAAAGCTGAAATCAGAAAGATGATGGCCGGACCGAAAGCGTTAGCTGATTCCAAGAGTTGGATCAAAGTCCAACCATCCCGTGCAGGCAGATATAGCCAACGACGTGAAATTTACTTGATCCCAACCACCATTTACACTGCCATAGCTTGACCACTGTCATAGCCCGTAAGAACTTAAAAACATAAATTCAGCACGGTGGGCACCACTGCAACTGCTACGAGCCCTGTGAACAAAATTCCATACTTAAATATTAAAACTCAAAATTAAACTTAAAGCAGTTCCTGAAATCATAAATAAACTACTCATATATCATTTGACACATAGCCGAAACATCAAATCGAAAATTATAACTAAAATCATTGCAAGTAAAAGAAAAAAATATATATTTCCCTGTAATGCAGAAACCACTATTCAAGTTAGGCAGGTACTCAGCCCAACCAATTTCAAATTGAAAAATATAAGCTATAATTGAAAACTAACAAAATCAATTAAAACAATTAGAAAATCAACCTTTGGGCGCCATTCTGTTGCAAAGCAACGAATGGTTCAATTAAAAATGTCATAAACACAACAAAAACTACCAATTTGGGAGCCATCTGTTACAACCGCAGAAGTCACCGCAGTTGCAGACATTAAGTTTCAGCAGAGGGGTGCGTAGCCCGGGGTGGCATACTGAGCCTAGCTAGCGCTCAGTCGTGTCGCGGGTCTTCTGGGACACCCTCTCCTCGTGCCGAGCCACCTTACATATAATAACTAAAGAAAGGACGGAAAAGGGGGAGGTTATTTTAAGAAATGAAAGGTTATTATTTTTTACAAGACGGCCGTTTTATTCACTATAAAGGTTAAGTTCTACAAAAAAATCTACAAGTTATTAATTTCAATAAAAAAATTTCCCGATGTCCGTGCTCTTGACTTTCTACAATAAGGTAAAACATCGAAAGAAAGGACGTCGAGAGGTTCGTTGAGGTGCTGACAGCAGGTGTTCCGCTGCAGGCAGACTTGCAGAGGATGGAAGACCCGGCAGCTCAAGACGTGGTGAACATAATTATGAGTATTATCATGACTACTTGCAATGCTTCTATTCCCCGTCGAAAACCCTGGCACGACGAACCTCCAGTGTACTGGTGGTGGACAGAAACCGTTAAAAAGCGGAGGGAGTGTCACAAGCTTCGGTGGAAGGCTCAACGCGCATATAACCGTGACGAGGTATGCAACCGAGTTGCAGCATATAATACGGCTGCTGGCAAGAATTAGTGGACAATGTGAACCAGACCCGTGGGGCCTTGGCTGGTTATGCGGAAACTTGGTGCCACATGGAAATCTTGCATAAAAGATGCATAAAAGACGGACGAGATAGTCCGGGTACTCTTCTCCACCCATCCCGTTCATGTTGACGCTATCCATGGTGAAACAGCACACAAGTGTCCACTCTTCACACAGCCGGAACTGGAAGAGGCACTCTAACTGGCACATTATGCTCGGGCAGTCCTAAAAGATAAAACAAACTCACAGCAGCCGAAGACGTTGGGGCTGGGGGATCGCTTGTCTGACGATTTGTCTTCATTTCTCCTCTCCAGCTATAGAAGGGATCCCTCAGCTTGAAGGTGCTTCAAGGCTTACCAAAACGAAGCCTGGTCCGGTTCAATGTGTCAAACGGTTCCAGGCTGGGTTCTCAGGTTCACAGGGAAGGTGTGCAGTGGGTAGTCATGTCACTTGCAAGCATGGGGGTCCCACATCGAATGCAAAAATGACATCCACTACTCAGCCACAGAAAATAGTCATAGTTTCGATGGAGTCGATGAAATAGAAATTAATTAAAAATGTGAAATGATTATCCTAGAGTTGAAAATTTCGAGGGTTAACTGATCCAAATTAAATATGAATAAGATTGCGTAGCATTAGGCTTCCGTCCCACAGGTAAGCGTTGAATTGCGGTGTAGGTTTACCTACAGGATTCAGGGCATCAAAGTTCTGATTTTGCCTTGAATATGGCTTCCTGGAAAACTCGACATTTTCTTAATCACAAGACCCGGCCAATATCTGGTATTTTATTAGCATACTTGCAAAGAATACAGCGTGCTTCTTTTGTACCCTCTTGTCACTCTTGGGAACTCCTATCTGGTCCTTTGCATATTTGAGCGGTGCGACCATAGCCAAGGCATTTAAGGTATTAAAGAGGCCCTATTTTTAACCACAACATGCAGATGACCCAGCCTATTTTCAGCATTTTTGACGTCCTATTCGGTCTAGCCGATGATGGCCATGGGTTCTCCCCTATGATATTCTGGTGTCAGCCCCACTTTGATCCTGCCAACACTACCAATTTCCCTTCCGATGACCTCTTCTACATCAACGAGTTTAACGACGCAGTCAGTATCTATCAATTCAATTGTCGCCATCAGCTTGAGTGAGGCTACAGTTGCGCCTATGCCGAGGACTTCCTTTACTCCGAAGCAGATTGCTTGTTCATTGTCGAACTCTGCTTCAAATTTGACCAGCATCGTAGATTTCGCTACCATGGTTTTAAGAAATGTTTATCTACTACAGTAGATACCACCAATGAATTTGATGTACATCATAAGAAAAATTGATATACATAATTTTATCTCTAAACTTTATTTACACATCATTACACCATCGATCTGATGAGTATAGTCATTTAGAAATTTACCGTGATAGGATAAGATGGTTTCTTTTTGTTCATAAACTGATATAGTGATATTTGAATATCAATAAACTTGGTGTATTTGTATTCTTATGGTTTATTTTATAGGATTTGTTGCTTTTTTTCGTTGTTGTAAGTAATATTTCTATGTTTATAATTGTATGTAGTTGCCAGTTAGTTAGTTAGCAATAACACGAAAATGCGACATCGTGACTTTTTAACAATGGAAGAAGTTGCTGCGTTGCTTAACGCTGATGATACAGACGATGAAGAAGCTCGAGAGGTTCAAAATACCGATGAAGTAAATGTAGTCTATGTTCCACCTGCAGTCGATGTACTGAGTGGGCCCGGCAAGCACAGAGGACAGTAAAATTGCACACGTGGTTGATAAATTAGCTGGAAGTCCAATAGAGTTATTTTTCTTATTTATGGATGATTTGATCATATCCCCAATTGAATTCAGCAATAGCTACGCTACTCAGAATAATGCCTTTGTGGGCTTGTAGTCGTTTGAACTCGAATGTTTTCTTGGAATTTTGTTTTTAAGTCGCTATTATATGTACAATACCACTATCAAAACTCTCCTGGTCATATGAGAAAAATTTCGACAAAAAATCTTGAACGGGCCATGCCTCGTTCACGATTTGAATCGATAAAAAAATCTATTCATTTGGCTTCCAATAATAAGCTTGATCCGAAGGACAAATTCGCTCAATTCCTCGTTTTATTGATAAAGCCAATCAACGATTCATACAGTTTGGCGCATTAACTCACCTTTGTGGCTATTTATACAAAACTGAGCTTTATGGTGGAGCTTCAACACCGCATAATAAAACGGTTGGATTAGGAGTGGATATTGTTGTTATATTGGTGAAAACCGTTAGTGAACCCAATTCCCACCAAATTTATTTCGACCGTTATTTCACATCATATATACTATCGGATGTATATTTTGAGTGAACGAAACTATTTCGCAACAGGTTATACAATGACATAAACAATCCAGTTACATATTAAATTAAACTATTCGCATTTCTAGGAACTATGCGTAGCAATCCCACATCAGGCGTTAAATTAGAAGAAACAAGTTGAATTAGACGGAGAGTGATCCTGCCAGAAGGGTTTTTTGAACCAGTTAGTAATTCAAACCATATCTTTTAGATATCAAAACTTGACTAAATCCGATTCCGTAGATTGGGTTCGAAGAACTTGTGTTGGTGACATTTACATTCATATCAATCGAAAATAAATATCACTAAGCACACATATACATACACACAGACAATAACTACGCTCACGCTTACCTGAGGCTGGGTAGACAAAGGCTTTTGCAAAACAAAACTATAAAATAAATTAAACGTTAAAATTAAAGTGTGAATCAAGAAATTGAAAATAATCGATTTATTCCGAACGATAAATAATTTCAGATCTTAATCCTCACAAACTAAATCCTGGTTTAATGTATCTAAATTCACTCCATTTTATTTTGACCCCGTTGCTTGGACAGTCTGATAACACATCAATATGACAAACCATTTCGAAAATTTTATCAAAATTCATATCTATTTGTAGTGTCTAGGTCCGTTGCAAACGTGTATCTCGTATTAATGTTGTAATTTTTAAATATTCAATCGGCTGTAACTGAGTTGTTTATTATTCGATTAAAATGAAATTTCCAGGAAACGAACAACTGCTATCAGAAAACTGAAATTGTAGCTTTTAAGAAATTTAAGGGCCCCATTTTGATTTTATAGAGAAAAACGTAAAATTTATAAAGTGTACTATTATATAACAAAGTTGATCGAAATTCGATGCCTGAGTTATTTCTAAAGATTTACTTCTATGATTTTTTCCAGATTTTTCAGGTTAAAAGTGTTCAATCGCAAGGGAGGACCCACCAGTTTTGTACATTTCATTTGGTGAATTTTATTTAGGGGCCACTCCCCTATGTGGGTAAACCCCCCTTAATTACCTTAACAAAATTTTTTGTGGTGAAACTTTCAAGAGATCACCACTTTAAACGTACTTACAAAACTCAATGTTTCTAGCTAATGTAGCTTGCGAGAAAATTGCTGTGACACACGGATAGACGGACGGACAGACGGACAGATAGGTTACGATTTTAGTAGGGTCTTGCAAAATTATTTTACAAAACCCTAAAAATGGTTAAGGGAACGCACACGACATCGTAGGATAAAGATAAATAAATGGTTATTGTTTGTTGGAAAGATTATGTTAATGTCACTGTGCTCCCTAATCATGGGTATGTAAAATTATTTTACGAAACCTTTAAAATGGTTGAGGGAACGCACACGGCATCGTAGGATAAAGATAAATAAATGGTTATTGTTTGTTGGAAGGATTATGTTAATGTCACTGAGTTACGAGTGTGGTTCCGACCGGTTGAAATTTTCTTGAAGAACAAACTGTTTGTTGACGTAACTACTGTGCTCCCTGATCATGGGTATGTTGATCGATTATGAGTGGTGAAACGCTATCATCGAAAGATAAACAAGTTGGGTAGACAGACCCACGCTCATGTCAGAAGGGTTTTGTACTCAACTTACAAAATGCAATCACCAGCAACGAATAAAATCAAGAAACATGTCAAAGATATTTGCTCGTTGAGAAGAAAATCCATTGTTTCTCTATTTTCAACCGACAAAAATCACTCAAATCATGAAATGCCAAAAGTATTAAAGTATTTATGTCATCGATCTTATCTGAAAGTTCGGTAAGTTCGAACATTTACCCTCCTCCTGCCACCATGGTACTGACAAGGCAATTTTAAGACTTGTCTTAAAAAGATCTCATTGAGACCTTTCCAATGATAACCTAGTCGACTACTAATGGTGAAAAAAATTTGAAGGGCTACCTCCCTATATTGGGGGACCCACCTAAATGCCTTTGAAAAATTTTTCCACCCCAAAACTTTCAAGAAGACACCACTTCTGACCTTTCCACAAAGTTTCATAGCTGTTGCTTCTATAGTTTTGGAGAAAAAGTGCTGTGACATACAGACGGATGGACGGACAGACTGACATATTTCATGCTTGCAATAGGTTTTGTATTGTAACTCTAAAAAACAATTTGTCAACGTCAGCATGCCAAACTTGGTCAAGGATTACAATACATACAAGGGGGGCGTGGATCTACACGAAGACGCACTAGCTAATTACCGCTGTGGAATACGTGGGACAAAATTGTGGTAGCCGCATTCCACAAAATCTCTGTCCAATATGATGCAGGGGGAGTGCTGGCCGATAGGAATGCTCTTGAAGGCTAGCATTCTATGGGGAGTGTTACCTCCATGAACCCGAGGAAATTCCCGCAGGGGGAAGGCCAGTCGACAAGAGCACTCTTTGATGCTAGCATTCTATGGACAGCGCTGCCCCCATGGACCTTAAGATATGCGGGTTACCGTGAGGTTCCCTTCTGGGATAATAGATAACTAGCGGTTGCAGCCACGATGCTAACAGCACATTGGAAGCGGTACTAACAATGAAAAAAACGACGATGAATACAACGACAGTGAAGATGCATGGAAACTGGAGATTAACAGACAGTCTTGTCCAGACTGAGATTCCTGTGGCGTTTGGGTGCAGCAAAAAAATGATGCAATCTGTAATAAACATAAGCAGTCGAGTGGCTGCTTGTGAAGAGATAAGGTGGTCACCCCATTGAAACTGCTTAGTTTGTTGTTTTACTAGTGTAAAGTAAACTACATCCGTCAAGTTTCCATCCTTTACGCAGAGATGAGGGGTTCACGTCAGCCAGTTCAACATCTTTGGGTTTGACATTCCCCTTGTAATGCAATGGCCTTCTTTGGAGAAAGTAACGGTTGCTTTTTGTGTAATGTTTGTGTTTGTCTCAAGCCTCCGTGGCCGCTAACTTTAACGAGGCAAAAAAAATATTGAATTACTGTAGAGTAGCTTAATTAACACCTAATAGAACATTTCTAAAGATAATAAAAATTTATCGGTACGTCTTGTAGAGTAGAGTACGCGTGATACGTATTTTGCAGTGTAGCTTCGTGGCTCGACAAGAACCCGCCTCATATGATCCCGCAAATGCTAGTCGTCAAGCACGCGTACGCGGTCGTTAAGCGAAGCTAGTTAGCTGAGCTCGGTGTTGTTTTAGCTCGCTGACACTTGTGCCAGACCATCGGCACCCGTGTCCTACACGGACATTTCGAAATTCATTACAAATCACCAGAGCCTCTTTGAAAGGAAGAGCAGGAAACTCTGCAGGACGCACCAGATATTCAAGCGGTGGGGGAAAATGTAAAAATACTTCGAGAATCCGATGGTTACTACTGCGATCGCTACCAAAGTGACAAAAGCAAGGATCGTAAATCCCAAAATAATAACGAACCATCCTGAAGTCCACAAAGAGATTACGCCAGGAAAAGAAGGAATGACCAAACAAACAAATAAAGTGCCGTTGTGTGATCTCATCGCCTTTGTCAAAAATGTGGTAGAACTACTGTATCGGAAACGAAAGCCGATAACCTCTTCCAACAAAGGTGGTCATAAAGTACGATTGCCACCTAGCAAACATGCGGTAGGTGTTTTAAGAAGAATAAAAACTGCATGCGACTCGGCAAAAATCAGCAAAGGAATAAACATTTGGCTCCTTGAGCTAGACCACGTAGGGCATTATCAGAGGAGCTGGTTAAAGACCACAGAGAACCAAAAGACTGAGGAAGAACAGAACGCTAAAGAAGCGCTGCAGGCTAAGCTAAAAGGGCACGCGTAGGTAGCTCTACCATCAAACATCAATAAAGGAATAGTGTTTAGCCTATTCGAAGAAGATCGGGATACAAGACGGAAGGAAGAGGCACTTGATGAGTGTGGAACGCCATATCAGGGTTTCCAGATAGTGCTGAAAAGGAGCAAAGAAAGTTGCAAAGAATGTTCAAAACTTGCCAGAAAATAAAGTTTGTATGGACACCCAACAAGAAAAAGACCTGAGGCGAAACAGGAGAGGAAAAAGCTCCAATGAAGACCCTGGTAGCAGGCACTGCTTGTAAAACCCCAAGATTGCCGGTCCTACGCAGAACTGCTGTGGGATATCAGGGAAAATGTAAGGCCCGAAGACACCAACACCACCATTAAAGCACTGTCGCAATACCAGTATACTCTATGTAACATATATTGGCACGCACTGGGAGCTTGATATGATGTGTATCCTATATACACGTCAAGGCTCCCGAGGAGAGAGAGAGAGAGAGATGTCATTGTATAATACTTACTTGCTACTTCATACTCGACGACCAGTTCATTGAAAACATGTGTTTATTTAATGACTTGTTGTTCTGGTTCGCAGCAAGTGGAATTTAAATAGGCTATTACAAGGAGCGATGAATAAAACACGTCTGGTTGTGGCGACGGACTGTAGAAGAAGAAAAACTAAGCAAGTTTATTCTCGTGTCAAAAGTTTTAGAACAATTTTGGTACATTAGTTTGTTAGTACATTGAGGTGGGTTTCATATTTCAACACCCCAACTCATTCGGACAAAAACCAATTTGATTCAATAGATAAAAATAAATGCAAACTGATTCTACGTTAATTCAAGTAATCAACTCCATTCTACGTTATCTCAAATGATCAAATTGACAAATTACTTCAAACGATAATCAACATTGATTTTACAATAGTTCATTCTTCATCATTTCATCTCTTGTTTTGTCTGGATGCCCATTCCATGAACACCCACGTTCAAAATCGGTCCGACGTCGGAACTTGTCAAACAATCTGCAATGTTGTTCTTTGATGGTACGTATTTTACATCGATGATTCCAGCCTTCACCTTCTCACCGACGTGATGGAATCTTACATCGATGTGTTTGCTACGTTTTCGGAACGCATCGACCTCGGCAATCGTTATTGCACTCATGTTGTCACATCTGATCACCACAGGATCTTCCGTTCTCTTGAATTCATTGCGAAACATTTGCAACCATATGGCCTCACAAGTAGCAAACGATAAGGCCATATACTCAGATTCAGCTGTTGAAAGAGCCACGGTATTCTGAAGCTTACTGGCCCATGAGATTGCTCCTCCAGCCAACATAAACACGTATCCAGAGCAGGAACATCGCTTATCGATGTCGACACCCCAATCAGCATCTGAGTAACCATGAAGTGGTTGGTTACCCGCACGATACATAATACGATAATGCATGGTACCCTTCAAGTACCGCATTATGCGCTTCATGGCGGTCCAATGAATCCGCCCATAGCAAGAGTTGAATCTGCTCACGTAGTTGACAGCAAATGCAATGTCTGGTCTCGTTCCTTGAACCAAATATAACAACGAACCGACCGCTTGTTGATATGGAATGTTATCCGTTGATTCATCCTCCTTCTTCATATCTGTTGACAATCTTTGACTTGGATCACTTGGAGTAACCGCTGGCTTGCAGTCACTCATTCCAAAATGCTCGAGAATGGTTTCGATATAATGACGCTGATGTATAGCGATTCCATTCTTGACGTACTCGATGGAAATGCCAATTATACTGTTCGCTCTACCAAGGTCTTTCATCTTAAACTCGGTACTAAGAGCCTTCTTCAGTGCCTCCATCTTGTCGCGTTGCTTCCAAATAATCACAACATCATTCACATACACTGCCAGAATCACTTCCAGCGATGGCAAGAGGTAGATACATGGATCAAGCTTTGATTTGGTTAGCCCAATCCCGATGAGAGCTGCATCTAACTTTAGGTTCCATTCACGGCCCGCTTGCTTCAAGCCATACATCGCACGATTCAACCTGCAGACCCGTCCGGTCCCGTCATTGAATCCCTCGGGTTGGTCGGTGAAGATCTCCTCGTCGAGATCCCCTTGAAGGAATGCGGTCACCGCATCCATTTGGTCAACATTGTAACCCTCTTGAGTGGCCATGGCCAGCAGATAGCGAATTGACCCATAGCGTACAACGGGCGAGAAAGTTTCCTCATAATCTATGCCGGCCTTTTGGGAGCAACCCTTTGCCACCAACCTCGCTTTATGGCGAACAACTTCACCAGCTTGATTACGCTTCAACTTGAAGACCCATTTGGTCTTGATTGTTTTTCGGTTGACTGGTAGCTCAACCAAAGTCCATGTTCGGTTCTCTTCGTGTGATGCCAATTCTTCCACCATCGCCTTCTCCCAATGTTGACTCCTGTTGCCTTTGACAGCTTCATGATATGATTCGGGCTCATCGATTTCCGTAAAAAACGAAATTCGCCTCCACATTCCTTGATTTCGGGGGACGCGTAGAACGCCTTACATCCCCAACTGGAACTTGTAGTGTACTGGGTGGGACATAGCCCTCGTCCGACCCATATTCAGACTGCGATTCAGCTAGTGTTTCGTCGAACCCGTAGGACAAATCATTTTTGACATTCGTTGTTGATTCATCGCCATCGCCCACAATAGACTCATTCCGGGAAGTTGGTGAGCGAATTATTGATGCACCATCGACAGCTGACTCTGTCATGGGAGACTCGACTTCATGATTTTCAAGCCCTCCGGTCGACTTTTGCTCTTCGACTTCCCCTAGAATGAAATCATTGAGAAGATTAATTTGAACGTCATCATTTACCTTCAGTTCTGGTGCACTTTTGAAGACGACATCTCGACTCGTATGAACTATTCGAGTCTCAGGATCAAAACAATGCAAACCTTTTTGCGTATCGGTGTATCCAACGAAAAACATCCTTTTCGATTTTGCATCCAACTTTTGCCGCTTCTCCTTTGTGACATGCACCATCACCAGCGATCCGAATAATTGCATCGACGAAAGATCGATGGCTCCTTCTCTCCAGAATTGCTCCGGGACCTTGTTCCCGAGCGTGCGATTCGGTGAACGATTTGTAACGTATGCAGCCATATTAACCGCTTCAGCCCAAAGCGGCTTCTCCAAGCCCGCATCGAACAGCATGCACTTTGCACGTTCTATGAGCGTTCTGTTCATACGCTCGGCCACGCCGTTTTATTGTGGTGTGTACACACAACTGGTCTGATGCATGATTCCACTGCGCTTGCATTCGGTTTTGAACTCGCCGAGATACTCTCTGCCATTATCGGAACGGAACATTTTAATTTGTAGTCCGGTTTGCCTCTCCACAAGCATCTTGAACTCAACGAAAATCCTCCCGATCTGACTCTTCTGTTTGGCAAAATACACGTAGACCTTTCGCGAAAAATCATCGATAAATGTTACGAAGTATTTTGCGCCCCCAACTGAAGGCGTATCCATCGGGCCGCAAACGTCGCTGTGAACTAATTCCAGTATTTGACTTGTCTTGATTTTGGCACCTTCCTTCTTGAATGGACGTCGGCTTTGTTTGCCTTGCGAACACGGAATACATTTCGCCAACGCTTGTTTATCGCCGTCAACTTTGATTCCATTCACAATTCCACTCAGTTTGAGAAGCTCACCATGCGACAAATGACCCAATCTCCGATGCCTCCGATGCTTCGTCTTTGCCTGCTAACAGCCCACTAGCCTTCGACGAATTCGTGATCTTGTATGTACCGTTTTTGGATGGTGTATTCAGTAACACATCACCCGCACCACTTCGAATGACACAACCACTGCTGTCGAAATGCACACTGTTCCCAGCTTTCACAATGCTCGATACTGACAACAAATTCGCCGCTATTCCAGGGACTAGCAATACGTTATTCACTGGAATTATGTGCTCCCCAACATTTAGCTCGATGGAACCGGTGCCAACGACTTTCAAGCGGGTGTTGTCAGCCGTTGTTATGTCAGCGAATTCATTGCTACTGGTGAATTGCTTGAACATCTTCTTGTCCGATGTGAGATGAGAATTCGCACCCGAGTCAATGAACCACGCGTCCATTGAACCAGTTGCCGTCATAGCATAGAAGGCTGGTTTGGCGCTTCCGCCTTTGCCTTCATCATTTTGTGTGCTGGTTTTGCACTGGAGGCTCTTGTGCCCTTTCTTACCACATGTGAAGCACTTGATCGAGCCGCTTCCCTTCTTCTTCTTCTTGCTTTTCGACTCACTCGTAGCTGGTTTGGATGCAGCTTTGAATGCGCCTGTGGCATTCCCTTCGCTGTTCAACACGCCTTTCGAATTCGCATGCTCCAACAGACTTCTCTTTAGCGTTGCTGATGTTAATCGATGTCCACTTGAACCGTCACTTGTGAGGACATTGCTACCATCAAGTCCACCGATGAATGCTTCATATTCAGGCGTTAGACCATAAATTATAAGCTCGCACATTATTTCGTCATCGATGTCCACTTGAACCGTCACTTGTGAGGACATTGCTACCATCAAGTCCACCGATGAATGCTTCATATTCAGGCGTAAGACCATAAATTATAAGCCCGCACATTATTTCGTCATCGATCACAAAACCGGCTTCTTGTAAACGGCACATCGCGGCTGTATGTTCGCGCAAAAATGTCTCCATTGAGTCAAAGTTTGATAACCGCTACGGTGTGAAGTCCCCGAGAACCTTTGCTTTGTTAAGTCAATTGTTATAATTGTTATTACGGTACAATTCCGAACACTTTTTCCACAGATCCGCTGCCGTATTATGTTCACCAATTTCATCGTGTAGTTTTGGATCTATTAGCATCATTAATCTTGCTTTAGCTTGTTTGGATTTCTTCACACGGTCACTTACTGAAATCGCATCACGAATGATTGCCGCATTTTCTGCATATCGCGCACTTTTAACCGCTGCTTGCAGTGTGGCATTGTCCAAATCAGCCGCCAATGCGGCCACTGCAACATCCACCGCCGCCATTGCAGCGGGTGCCGTTAATTTACTGTCCGTCGCGTTTTCTTCCAGGAATCCATCGAGATCGTGCCACTCCAAAACAAGCCTGGCGTTCCGATGCCACGATAAATAATTATCTGAGCCTGTCAGCTTCGCCACTTTCGTGAAATCACCTTTTTCGCTTTCCATAATGATGACCGAAAAACTCGTAATTTACGACGACAACAAATGTCGGTTTATTGCACTTTTTCTGGGCCACGGAAATTTTATCTTTTAAAATGTACGCCGCACCTTACTCTATTTATTCCGCAAACCTGGGCCCATAACCTGTTGTTCTGGTTCGCAGCAAGTGGAATTTAAATAGGCTATTACAAGGAGCGATGAATAAAACACGTCTGGTTGTGGCGACGGACTGTAGAAGAAGAAAAACTAAGCAAGTATATTCTCGTGTCAAAAGTTTTAGAATAATTTTGGTACATTAGTTTATTAGTACATTGAGGTGGGTTTCATATTTCAACATGACTTAATTTTTATTTCGTTCCTTGTTAGGTTATATAAATACACGTTCATTTGAATGTATACTATGAATACCATACTTTAAGAATAAATTTTTTGAAGCCAATTAATCTATAACAGAACAAACAAAATTAGGATTTATGCCTACATATGTATATATATAGAGTATCAATGGAACAGCTAGCTTCCACGATGTATGTTTAATTCAATTATATTTGTTGGTCATTCAGAGGGAATAGGAAATTCGAAGAAACCAATCTATTAAGACTTTCACCCTATTACTCGAGCTGATGCCTTGAATATGCAGTCAGATTGATAAATCAATCCATTATTAGTTCAACTGTAGGCTCCGGCGTAACTGCCTTGGGGCACTCATACTCGAGTAGACGCCTTGAGTATGCTGTTGAACGTATTCTGAATTCGCCTATCCCGGGCTAAGTGCCTTGAGATAGAATAAGCTCGGGTGCACGCTTTGAGCCAGCGAATGGAGAAATACTTCTCGATATTCATGCTTCTTTAATTTCCATTCATAGCATAATCATGCTGACTTAATTGCCTACCAACCAAAATAATGAAGACAATTTAAAACGTACATGATCGAAGTTCAAAAGCAATGTATTTTATCGCCATCTCTCTGTGACTAGTGCAACCACAAAGCTCAAGCTTTCGCTCGATTTGTCTAATTGCACATGCATGTAACCAATTCGTTGCACTGAGGTGGTACGAATAATTGCGAAGTCTTGTGTGTATATGTTGAAAACGTAATACGAGTATGGGGACAAACTCACTTCTGCTAATGCATGATACGACACCTCGCCCACAGATGCTTTGATTACAATTCGCAACTTTTCGCATATGTTGCCATCCATAGTACACAGAGAGTAGCGATGTAACACGGACCGAGTAATATTTGTACTGCGGCTCCCGTAACATTGCTTCTCCACCGAAAAGAAAAGTTCACTGCTGGCTTGAAGAGCCTAGTCAAGAAAAATGTTCATTTTTATTTCATTATTTTTATTGAAATTTAATTCGTTATTGAACGTTAAAATGTTAAAAATATAAATGTTGGAGATTCCTTCCTTGGAATCTCTTTAGTAAAAATACTTTGGTTTTCACCTTTACTTATTTTGTTTAATTAACACTTTTTAATTTACAACTACAACAACACTTCTTAACTTTAACTATTTAGACTATCATATTTGGATTTAATTCTATGAATACTTCACTTCAACTGTAACTCGTTAATACTCAACTTCAATTGATTTACTAATTCTAAAAGGGCTGCTTTTATAGTGATAAGAATGCTAATGAAGCATTCTCTTTGTTACTTTGATCCAAGCTAAGAATTGGACTTTGATATGCTCGTGTCAGCAATGCAAGTAAGCGAAATTTGATATTGCAATAACGAGATGTCTACATTATGTAGATCAAGTTGCTGGATGACGGGATATGAGTCATGGATGATCAATACATGAGTCATGGAAGATTATGATAGAGGGCCAGTGAATTGTGTGGTAATATGGTGATGTGGGGATTTGTGATTATGTGTAACTCGCGTGACAACCTCGTTTTCCGATGTTCCAATAGCTTCAAATTTCCTATGAAAATCGTTCGTGTGTAGCCACATAATTGGGTTGCATTAATAATTTTTCAACATGTGGACTGATTCTTAGCAGGCTTTCACCCTTATTAGACACGCGCGAGTAATGGCGATCACCATGCTTAAAATTGAGAAAATTATTTTAATTTATTCTACTTATGCGAACTCAATATGTTTTTCTCACTATGAATTGGGAGTTTCTCATAGGTCAGTGATCTAAGCCAGTGCGCATCATGCCCAGCTCCTCCATGAACCCCATGACCCCAGCTGGCGAATCCAGGCTCACTTAAGTCAAACCAAAAACTTTTGGTCCTGTGCCTCTTTCTGAGCAGTGCAAACCTCAGTAGTACAGTTTTTGATCCTATATTTTAGTGCCAAATCAGACCCCTAAGTAGTTGATGGTTTCATTCTTCAAGTGGAGATATTGATCGAACAAATGCTGGCGGGTGACCACGTGGTGCTATCTGGCTACTTACCTCGATTACTGAGAGGACCAGCGCTCAAAGCCTATTGGCACATCCACAACTGTCCGCCACAATTCCACTGTTCTCGATAAGAGGAGGTGCTGCTGGCTGCGATATTTCCAGAAGCTATTCACAACGTCCCCAAAAATAACTGAAGCTGTGAACATTCCAGACGCAAAAAAAGAGCCCCACAAACCAGAGAGGAAGTACAGACAGCAGTACGGGACCTCAAATAAAATAATAATAAGGTGTGAAAATTATAGCGACATCACCCTGCTTTGTAAATCTTATAAATTGCTCTCCAAGATCATAGAAAGAAAACTAAAGCCATGTAAGCGGACGACAGAGTTGACAGATGTGGGTTATCAAAATAATGCTTGACTTTGGCGTCCCATCAAAACTAGTCCACACGGTTAAAGTCATGAAGTATTAATATAAACTCTCATTTGCATTATTACGTAGACTGGGACAAAGTATTTGCATTGAACTGTTTTCATTTTTAAGGGTTTTGTAAAATAATTATTTTTAACCCTACTAAAATTGCGCCTGTCTGTCCGTCTGTCTGTCCGTCCGTCCGTGTGTCACAGCACTTTTTCTCGCAAACTGTATAAGCTACAAACTCAAAATTTTGTGTGTAAGTGTAAAGTGATGCCCTCTTATAAGTTTTACTACAGACAATTTTTTAAAAGGTGCTTAAGGGGAGTCTCCCCATATAGGGGAGTGGCCCCTGAAAAAAGTATTACATCAAAGGTAGCCGAGATGGGTATCAAATGAAAGACCTTAATGAGAACTTTTTAAAACAGGGTTTAAACTGGTATGTTTTTTGCTTCTGGGGGCGCAGAGGATGGGGAATACATTTTCGTTAGTTTGCAACAAAATGACACCCGTTGAAAGTACAGAAGCAAGGGGTTTTCTTACAAACGTGCACTTTTCTTTGACATGTTTCTTGCCTTTATTCGTTGCTGGGGACTGTATTTCGCACGTTGGCTACAAAACCCTTCTGACACGATCGTAGGTCTGTTTACCCAACTTGTTTTGTTGTGGTGCCAATTTTTTTAATGGATTTCAACAAATACATTATCACAATTAATTAACATAATTGTATATCAAATCCGGGGTTCATAAGGCGTGAAGCAGTGTATTAGAACGTGTAAATCGAATTGGTGGCCAATTTTTTTTCATGATTCTAGTCAAACTACCCTTGCATTTTGTAGCGAAGAAAACCTTTTAACAGCAGTTTTTCAGTACCCCCTTCCAGATGCAGAGCACTTGGCACCATCGGAATGAGTGATTAATTTTTATTATTTTCTTTTATTATACGTTAAAATATACATTTTATGCTTATTTTTTTGTTGGTAATCAATTTTTCTTGTAATTATTTGGAATATATTCTTTTTTTCTTCTAACAATGGGGTTTAATTTGCCTTTTTGTAGTAATCGAGGAGTAGGGCTCTAAAAGCCAGCGCTGCCACAGGCACACAGCACAAACTCAATTTAACAATGAGTAACCATTCAGTCACCTTCCCCATCGCAACACTCGTTTTTTTTCGCATGAAAAATAGGTCCAGAAAATGTCTTTTGTACTTAACTCCCGGGAAACAAAATTCTAAAACTGTTTAATATTTTTAATGTGTAGTGATTTTATTACAATATCTTTTGAATATAATTTAACGAATTGCGGTGTAATGCGGTATACAAACGCTTAGAACGAAACGGTTAACCCCTTAAATTATATGAACGCTAAAATCATTGTATCATTTAAACCCCTTAAAATTTGTCAAATTTTACCGATTCCAACCATAATATTAATTAAAAATTGTTTTGTTTGTCGGTAATTAACGTGTGCCTGTCTAATTCTTCCGATTTTTCCCACTTAATTACGCCTAATCATTATAAACGAAAATTGCTTTCAATTGATAACGTAATCGAATATACAAAAGACGACGTAAATTTTAAAAACAACCGAAACGAGTGTGCATTATCACCATCGGGGAAGAACCGACGAGTGACTTGTGTACCTACGATAAATTTTGCTAAATGTCGGCGACGAGTGGTGCCAAACAATATAGTTTCAAAATTTGCAGCTAGACCATTGCCCGCCACGCACATACGACCATGAGGAAAACATGGGGGAAACGAGAAAATATGTACTACAAGCCTTCTACAAACAGAAGACTAAAATGACGTTGTTGGCTATTTTCATTCTGGCTATTATCTTCTTTTCATACCAGATTTTTTTATATCAATCAGTTACCCAATACAAGTACACCACTATCTTTAGAAAGTACATTTCTTCCAAAGGAGACAAAAGCCAAAATAACTGCAAAAGATGAGAGTGCTGATTTAAGTCTCAAAATTCTCAGAGGCATAAGACTGCGAGACTATGATGCGTACAAGCGAAGTTATGATGGAAAATTTCGCTGTTTGAGTAGCGATCCCGCTATAGGAATTGCATTTCACAAAGTCAAGGAGAATTACGGTGATTGTTGGGCAAGGGGAGTCGACTTACAGCCGCGAGGCGAGAAAGACGGGTTGGGCACGGGACCGCGGTGCAAAATACGTGCGGTATGAAAAGTGTGGTAAAAGTGCCGTCAAGATCATTTAAAGACCGGGTATTAAATTCAAAAGTATAAATTGAAAACCATTTCCGCCCATTCACCCTTTTTAACTCCAATACATTACCATTCCGCTGCGAAATAGTTGTCCCAAAGAAAATTGCATGTGTTTGGACGGGAGATCGTGAAGAATCACTGACGAATTGGCGGAATTTGTTCGGTGGAACGCTTTTGCAATTCGATACATTTTGTGGGCATTTGATTCGGTGCTGTGTGATGTGGATTAACAACACGTCTTAGTAAATATTTTTGTTCTCACGAACGAATTAATATTGAGGTTTCATAAAGGCAACTGCGGTGCGGTAAATTGTACAGTTTCAAGTCACAGAAACGACCAACGTTTCCCGAATGCTGTCCACGCAAGTGTGTGTAAATGTTGACTGTCGTCAATTCGGAAGTGTGTACTTACGTATGTGTGACGGCGCCCGAATAGATCTATTTTGAACTGAAACTTAGTGGCGTTAAGACCACGGATTGCGAACATTTACGAGTAAATTCCAAATTGGTAAACGTTAACTCTCAGGCAGTGAATCGATAACTATGCATTCAAATTTTATTTGTGTTTCTGTTGGTTTACCACGGCACGAGAGGATGGAAGGAGCTAAATGCTAAATTATATAAAAATCAAAAAGAAACCAGCAAAAGTATTACTAAAAATCATTCTGCACCGTGTGGAAATTCTTGCTCAAGCTTCCATAGAAACTTGAGTTCCTACTTTTTCTATAAAAATCATCTTTGCTCGAACCTGCGCTACAATCACTTTTTGCCAACGACATTTCATTTGGCAGAACTAAAAGCGAAGAAGTTGGAGGTCCTTGCAGCAAATTCAAGAACAACTTCAATTAAATCCTTTGAAACAAGCGCTCAAAATGAAGCAGAGGCTCAGATCAACCATTTCCATTTAACACTACTCCGAAACATGTGTCACGTCTTAGAGTGTTTATCAACATTGAAGGAGATTGTTCAGTTGCTGGTTAGATATGACGTAAATTTGTTCTTTTCTTTTTTTATTACCGCAAAGAGTAATTTAGTGTGGTTTCGTTGGATAGAAATCTTTTTCATATGACTGCGAATTGGCGACCGGAAAAAAAAAATATATTTTCTTGAATGATTTCTGAATGTAGCGGTAAGTCAGAAAATAGCTTAAATTGTAATGTTAAACGATATTTACTAGTTTGCGTGGTTGTATTTAAAATAGATTTGAGATTTTTTTTGCAAATAATCGTTAAATCAAGTTAAAAGATCAAGTCCCCACTCATTATCCGGTGCAAACATAACGTTAAATGACTGCAGCAAAAATACAGTCGCATTAAAGACTCCATTTATTAGATTCATTTTCTCTCCCTCCTTTTTAATACACTCTTCTAACAGGAAATAGTTGAAATACTTTGTAAACTTTTAATAGGACATAAGAAAATAAATATTGAACGTTATAAACTCATTTAAAATATATTCGATATTTGACCGGATCGCTTAAAAATACGCTTAGGATGCAGGGACACAAGAAAGAATAATATGGTTTTTTTTAAATTTTTAAACTGTATCTTTTTCATAGTAGTTAAAAATTAAAATGACATTAGCTATTAATGTAAAAAATTTGTAAACTGTTGGGAAAGTGTGTTTGAGTGTGGAGCGTGAAGATAATAAACGCATATGAAACGACATTATGAAAAATCTAAGGGTATTGTTACGAGGAGGGAAAATTTAGATTTGACTTACCAAAGTTCCATTATCTTTGAATTTATATTAGGTTAGACTGCTTTAGAAGGGAGAATATGATCTGTTGGTCGCAAATAGTTAAATAAATGAATTCCTAAACTTTAAAACTGGGTCTTTTCCTTCCGTTTTATCTAACCGGGTATAGGACCCGGTACGGTGGCAGGCTTCCACCTCAAAACATGAGCCAGCCACCGGGTACAAACTAATTCCTTTTTCTGTTTCAGGTGACGTTATGGGTTGAGTGGCCCAAGCAGAGTGCCTTTTTATGGCATAGATTTATGCAATCCAATTGTATAACTCTATGACATAAATTGGTCACCGGGGTACTCCCCTTCTGATGGGAAGGTTCATACAATTCAAGTTGTATGAGTTTTCCACTCAGAAGAGGAATACCTGGCCACTTCAACAAGCTATCTTTGGATTTATTCCGGTTGGGTGGGTATGAAGGGGCTCCACCACCACCCGGTTGCCCCTCTTTCATTTGTGGGCCATGAACTTCGTTGGGTAACGACGAGGTCACCCCAAGTTCGCCTTTCTTTTCAGGTTTCACTTGTTCTCGTAACAAGTTACATCTCCCTCGGTGAGGTCATCTACAATTCTTGCGACTTCGGTCGCCTTTTGAGCTATCGACCAATTCGTGAATGCGAAATTTTCTTTGTAGTGGGTCCTCGTGCTGGGGAAACGAACCCGCCCCACGACACCGCAATGCTAGCCTGCCAGCGCATTCACGCGTCTCCAGACGAGGGCATTCTCGGCAGAAACCGACACCTTCCTCTGCCTTGGCAGCAGACCATCGCTGCAGTCCTTTACGGACTTTATGAAAACTCTTTATTCACTACAAATGGCGCCCAACGTGGGGCCCGAAATGCCCGGCTGTATCATCAGTCGTGAGCACGAGACAGTCCATCGTCTCTAGGTGTCCCCACAAGGTGTTTGTATTATTGGCGGGTAGATAGCTCCCGAGGGTAATTGCACTGATCGTGCCCCAGCAAGTAATAACTGCCGGACGGAAAGGAAAGACCGTTTATATTTTTTTTGATAGCGTAAAAACTTTTTTTTTGATAACGTAAACTTAATGTTGATAACTTAATTAAAACTTTTACCATACATTTTTTTTTGTGAGGATTGTGAATAGTTCGCCACTTTCGGCCGCTTTTTGTGTGTTGTCTTAATAATATTTAATTATTTCTTTTATAGCATTTTTACTGTTCTATTTATTAGCGTCAACATTTTTAGGATAATGGATTTTCTAAACGCATGTAGACTTTGCCTACAGAGCAGCGAAGAAATGTATCCGCTGAGTGATAGTTTGGTCGACCAAGTGAGGAGGATTGCTGGTATCTACGTTCTGAAGGAGTCCATCAAGACTAATATCACCCTTGAAGATGGCTCGCCAGATCAAATCTGTGGTGATTGTTACACGGAAGTGGAACGGATATACTCCTTCATACGTCGCTGCAAAGAGACCGAGACAACCCTACAACGATACAGATCGGCACGCTGTCCTCAGGAACCAACCATAAACCAGCCAACCAAGATTCGGAGAACGGATTACTATCCGTCTGAAGATCCGGAGCCACCATCTCGCTATCAGCCTTGGAACTCCTGGGATCTTCCGCCGCGACTCAACCAAATACCACCACCGATTCTAGGTCCCGTGGTTCCGCCGGGACAACCCTATATGCTGAAACCGAAGCATATCCCCTGCATTGTACAGGGTTGGAACCTTCATTTTAGCGGGGAGCCAAACGGCCTGAACTTGGAAGTTTTCATTGGTCGGGTGGAGTCCTTAGTCGGAGAGATGTTGGCCGGCGACTACACGGTGCTGATAGGATATTTACCAATGCTGTTCAGGGGAGCAGCACTCGAGACTTACTGGCGGATTCATGCGGCCCCACCATCAATACGCTGGACACGGCTGAAGGAGGTACTCCTCATGGAATACTCGACGGTCGACATGGATGAGAGTGTCCTGGACAAGATCCATGCCAGATGGCAACGTCCGGACGAGCCCTTTCATCAATATCGAGCCGATATCCTTCGGTTGAATGACCAGTTGTCAGAGCCTATGTCTTCCACTCAACTGCTGCGGGTGTTGAAACGGAATCTAAAGCCGGAACTTCGTTGCCATGTGGTAAACTCGGACCCGCAGAACATGGAACCATTACTGAGGGTCGTGAGTCGATTGGAGAGGCTTGAAGAAGACCTCCAAGAACGGCCTTACCTACATGCGAGGACGGGTCTGCGACGTGAAATTGCCGAAGTGGCACTAAATTGCAACAACCCAGATCGGGAAGAAGGCACGGAGTCAAACACCTGTGTTCCGGACTACCCAGATGATGCCACATCAAAAAACGGACGAACGAGTACCCTACCACCTCAGCGGTACTCGAAGCCCCCGCAGTAGCTCCTCAGCCAGCTGCTCACCCCAACAAACTTGACGTTAACCCACCAGCCATGACCACTACGACTGCGGATGTTCACTCTCTTCCGGAGACCTCGCCAACGACAATATTGAAGCGACCATCGCAGTCACTGCCAGAAGAACCCCAGCAGCCTCAAATACGCACTCTAAAACCTTATCATGTTCGACTGCAGGAATATCGGGTGGCTCGAGAGCGAATATTTGCTTCCGATGTCGTCACTTCCCGCCCGCGCACGACAAAATGGTCAACTCGTCGTTGGCGGAATTTCCGCAAGAGAGTGCGCACCTGCCGTCAAACCTTGAACTCTTGTAACATCTCGGAGGTTGCTGAGAATGAGATCAGACCTTACCATCCAATTAAAGTGTTGGGCGAGACCGTGTTTGCATTGATCGACACGGGTGCCAGTATCAGTTGTCTTGCCTCGAGCTTTGGCTCGAAGGTGCTCCAAGACTATCCGAACTTGATTAAATCCTGGCGCACTGAAATCAGTACAGCTGATGGCACCAAAAACCCTATACGAGGTAAACTAACCACACCCGTGACGTTCAGGGGTCAGACGAAGGATATTACGTTCTACATTATCCCGTCTTTGACTCAGAATGTATACCTTGGTGTTGATTTCGTCCTTCGCTTTGGACTGGCCTCCGATTTATTCACCAATTTGTCTTTAAAAACCAGAAATGTCAACGAAATCACTTCTACTCCCGATAGGCATGACCTGACGCCTAACCAACGACAACGCCTGGAAGCATCCATCGCTGCTTTCCCATCTTACGCTACCCAAGGTCTCGGCTGCACCACCCTAGTCTCACACGCCATCGACGTTGGCGATAGTAAACCGATTAAACAGAGACACTACGCCATCTCACCGGCCATTGAGAAATTAGTGTATGCGGAGCTGGATAGGATGCTCGAGTTGGGGGTCATAGAGGAGTCCCAAAGTGCCTGGTCATCACCGGTAACCTTGGTGGTGAAGCCAGGTAAAGTCCGCCTCTGTCTTGATGCCCGTAAGGTAAACGCGGTCACCATCAAGGACGCGTACCCTCTTCCACTCATCGATGGAATACTAGGGAGACTGCCGAAAGCCAATTATATCACCAGTCTCGACCTAAAGGACGCCTTCTGGCAAATTCCACTCAATGAGGGGTCGAGGGACAAGACCGCCTTCACAGTGCCTGGACGACCATTATATCAGTTCGTCACAATGCCCTTTGGCCTGTGTAACGCGCCGCAAACAATGACTCGGTTGATGGACAAGGTCATCCCACCTCACCTGAAACACCAAGTGTTAGTGTACCTTGATGATCTGTTACTCATCACGGAAACGTTCGATCAACACCTCCTACTTCTACAAGAAGTAGCCCTGCACATCAGTAAGGCGGGACTCACCATCAACGTACAGAAAAGTAAGTTTGTCATGAAAGAAGTCCGATACCTAGGACATGTCATAGGACATGGCACTATCAAAACGGATCCAGACAAAACTCGTGCGATTGATGAGTTCCCCTTACCAAAAACTGTGAAGCAGCTACGACGTTTCCTTGGTGTGTGCGGCTGGTACCGAAGGTTTGTTCGGAATTATGCAACAGTTTCAGCGCCCCTGTCAGACATGTTGCGGAAGGGGAAGTTCGTTTGGACCGAACTCAGCCGAAAGGCATTTGAAGAGCTTAAACAAGCCCTCACATCAGCTCCTGTCTTGCACAGCCCTGACTTCACGAAGCCCTTCTCCATTCATTGTGACGCAAGTCAACATGGAGTAGGAGCCGTGCTGGTGCAATTGACCGATGAAGGAGAGGAAGCTCCCATCGCCTTCATATCCAACAAGCTGAATTCGGCCCAAAGAAACTATACTGTTTCCGAGAAAGAATGTTTGGCAGCGGTAATGGCTGTGAAGAAATTCCGAGCTTATATCGAGGGCCACCAATTCGAGATCATCACGGACCACGCGTCACTACAATGGTTGATGAACCAGGCAGATTTAAATGGACGCCTAGCCAGATGGGCTCTTAAACTGCAAGGGTTCAAGTTTTCCATCAAACACCGGAAAGGGACCCAGAACATCGTACCCGACACTCTCACAAGGATGTTTTCCCCCGAGGGAACCGAATTGACAATAAATGACGAGGACCCCATCGAAATAGATTTGGACAGCCCACATTTCGAATCGGACAGCTACAAAGAGTTGAGGCAAACCATAGCGACCCAACAACCACAGCTGCCTGATTTGAAGGTAATAGACGGCTACGTGTATAGACGAAATGAATACGCCACTGCTGATCCATGGCAGGAAGAAGAGTCTTGGAAACTCTGGGTACCGGAGGAAATGACACAACATCTGATCCTCCGCGCACATGACCATCCTTTAAGTGCCCACGGAGGTTACGGTCGAACATTACGGCGACTCAAGAAATACTTCTTTTGGCCTAAAATGGCATCCCAGGTCAAAGACTACGTGAGCGCCTGTGAGACCTGTAAAGGCACCAAAGCGCCCAACCAGCCTCTTCGACCTCCTATGGGTCAACTCAACGTCCCAGAACGCGTATTCCAGCGTCTATACATCGATCTACTCGGTCCATATCCTCGGTCTTCCATGGGACACATCGGAGCTATAGTCGTTCTAGACCAGCTCTCAAAGTTCCCAATGGTGGAACCCATCCGTAAATTCACAACTCCATCGATCGTGAAATTCTTAGAGAACCGGGTATTCCATGTGTTCGGGGTTCCAGAGAGTGTGTACTCAGACAACGGAGTACAGTTCCGGTCTCGGCAGTTTAAGAGCCTACTTGAGCAGTATGGCGTTGAACACCAACTGACGCCCATTTACTCTCCTCAGTCCAACGCATCAGAACGGTTGAACTGCACCCTATTGGCCGCGATCCGTTCTTACGTCCACCCATCTCAAAAGGATTGGGATGGGCGATTGTCTGCCATCACATGTGCCCTGCGATCCTCGTATCATTCCGTCACCGATGTCGCCCCTTCCTTTGCCGCCTTTGGACAGCACATGATTTGCCACGGTAAATCATACCGGCTGTTACGGCAATTAAAGTGTTTGGGAGACCCCGTCGTTGCGCTGGAGCCCCACAAACGTTTAGGAGACCTCCGCCAACAAATCGACGGAAGATTAAGGCCGCAGGAAGTGCAAATGAAGCGCAGTACAATCTCCGGTCACGGTCTGCTAATTATAAAGCAGGAGATGAAGTGTTCCGGCGAAATTTCCGCCAAAGTGACGCCGCGGGGCATTACAACGCCAAGCTGGACAGGCGATTGTTGAAGAGCCACATAAAGAAGGTAATGGGACCTAACCGTTACCTGATAACGGATCCATCGGGAAAAGAAGTGGGGATATACCACGCGAAAGACCTGCGCCGATAGATAATTAGTCACGTCTGTTTGTCCGTCCGCATATATTTTCAAAAAACGCGCAAGGGTTGTATACTTCCGGGCAAACATAGACATAAGTCAGTCCGTCCGTCTGTCAAGTGTGTTTTTCTTTTATTGTCCTTTATTTCTAGTCCCGACGCGAAGCCAACCCATGATACACAGAAAGATCCTTCAGCTCCTTTTTCGCAATCCGCATTGCCCTGGGATCGCGAGAAAATTAGCTGCCCTGTAGTAATCGAGGAGTAGGGCTCTAAAAGCCAGCGCTGCCACAGGCACACAGCACAAACTAAATTTAACAATGAGTAACCATTCAGTCACCTTCCCCATCGCAACACTCGTTTTTTTTCGCATGAAAAATAGGTGCAGAAACTGTCTTTTGCACTTAACTCCCGGGAAACAAAATTCTAAAACTGTTTAATATTTTTAATGTGTAGTGATTTTATTACAATATCTTTTGAATATAATTTAACGAATTGCGGTGTAATGCGGTATATAAATGCTTAGAACGAAACGGTTAACCCCTTAAATTATATGAACGCTAAAATCATTGTATCATTTAAACCCCTTAAAATTTGTCAAATTTTACCGATTCCAACCATAATATTAATTAAAAATTGTTTTGTTTGTTGGTAATTAACGTGTGCCTGTCTAATTCTTCCGATTTGTCCCACTTAATTACGCCTAATCATTATAAACGAAAATTGCTTTCAATTGATAACGTAATCGAATATACAAAAGACGACGTAAATTTTAAAAACAACCGAAACGAGTGTGCATTATCACCATCGGGGAAGAACCGACGAGTGACTTGTGTACCTACGATAAATTTTGCTAAATGTCGGCGACGAGTGGTGCCAAACAATATAGTTTCAAAATTTGCAGCTAGACCATTGCCCGCCACGCACATACGACCATGAGGAAAACATGGGGGAAACGAGAAAATATGTACTACAAGCCTTCTACAAACAGAAGACTAAAATGACGTTGTTGGCTATTTTCATTCTGGCTATTATCTTCTTTTCATACCAGATTTTTTTATATCAATCAGTTACCCAATACAAGTACACCACTATCTTTAGAAAGTACATTTCTTCCAAAGGAGACAAAAGCCAAAATAACTGCAAAAGATGAGAGTGCTGATTTAAGTCTCAAAATTCTCAGAGGCATAAGACTGCGAGACTATGATGCGTACAAGCGAAGTTATGATGGAAAATTTCGCTGTTTGAGTAGCGATCCCGCTATAGGAATTGCATTTCACAAAGTCAAGGAGAATTACGGTGATTGTTGGGCAAGGGGAGTCGACTTACAGCCGCGAGGCGAGAAAGACGGGTTGGGCACGGGACCGCGGTGCAAAATACGTGCGGTATGAAAAGTGTGGTAAAAGTGCCATCAAGATCATTTAAAGACCGGGTATTAAATTCAAAAGTATAAATTGAAAACCATTTCCGCCCATTCACCCTTTTTAACTCCAATACATTACCATTCCGCTGCGAAATAGTTGTCCCAAAGAAAATTGCATGTGTTTGGACGGGAGATCGTGAAGAATCACTGACGAATTGGCGGAATTTGTTCGGTGGAACGCTTTTGCAATTCGATACATTTTGTGGGCATTTGATTCGGTGCTGTGTGATGTGGATTAACAACACGTCTTAGTAAATATTTTTGTTCTCACGAACGAATTAATATTGAGGTTTCATAAAGGCAACTGCGGTGCGGTAAATTGTACAGTTTCAAGTCACAGAAACGACCAACGTTTCCCGAATGCTGTCCACGCAAGTGTGTGTAAATGTTGACTGTCGTCAATTCGGAAGTGTGTACTTACGTATGTGTGACGGCGCCCGAATAGATCTATTTTGAACTGAAACTTAGTGGCGTTAAGACCACGGATTGCGAACATTTACGAGTAAATTCCAAATTGGTAAACGTTAACTCTCAGGCAGTGAATCGATAACTATGCATTCAAATTTTATTTGTGTTTCTGTTGGTTTACCACGGCACGAGAGGATGGAAGGAGCTAAATGCTAAATTATATAAAAATCAAAAAGAAACCAGCAAAAGTATTACTAAAAATCATTCTGCACCGTGTGGAAATTCTTGCTCAAGCTTCCATAGAAACTTGAGTTCCTACTTTTTCTATAAAAATCATCCTTGCTCGAACCTGCGCTACAATCACTTTTTGCCAACGACATTTCATTTGGCAGAACTAAAAGCGAAGAAGTTGGAGGTCCTTGCAGCAAATTCAAGAACAACTTCAATTAAATCCTTTGAAACAAGCGCTCAAAATGAAGCAGAGGCTCAGATCAACCATTTCCATTTAACACTACTCCGAAACATGTGTCACGTCTTAGAGTGTTTATCAACATTGAAGGAGATTGTTCAGTTGCTGGTTAGATATGACGTAAATTTGTTCTTTTCTTTTTTTATTACCGCAAAGAGTAATTTAGTGTGGTTTCGTTGGATAGAAATCTTTTTCATATGACTGCGAATTGGCGACCGGAAAAAAAAAATATATTTTCTTGAATGATTTCTGAATGTAGCGGTAAGTCAGAAAATAGCTTAAATTGTAATGTTAAACGATATTTACTAGTTTGCGTGGTTGTATTTAAAATAGATTTGAGATTTTTTTTGCAAATAATCGTTAAATCAAGTTAAAAGATCAAGTCCCCACTCATTATCCGGTGCAAACATAACGTTAAATGACTGCAGCAAAAATACAGTCGCATTAAAGACTCCATTTATTAGATTCATTTTCTCTCCCTCCTTTTCAATACACTCTTCTAACAGGAAATAGTTGAAATACTTTGTAAACTTTTAATAGGACATAAGAAAATAAATATTGAACGTTATAAACTCATTTAAAATATATTCGATATTTGACCGGATCGCTTAAAAATACGCTTAGGATGCAGGGACACAAGAAAGAATAATATGGTTTTTTTTAAATTTTTAAACTGTATCTTTTTCATAGTAGTTAAAAATTAAAATGACATTAGCTATTAATGTAAAAAATTTGTAAACTGTTGGGAAAGTGTGTTTGAGTGTGGAGCGTGAAGATAATAAACGCATATGAAACGACATTATGAAAAATCTAAGGGTATTGTTACGAGGAGGGAAAATTTAGATTTGACTTACCAAAGTTCCATTATCTTTGAATTTATATTAGGTTAGACTGCTTTAGAAGGGAGAATATGATCTGTTGGTCGCAAATAGTTAAATAAATGAATTCCTAAACTTTAAAACTGGGTCTTTTCCTTCCGTTTTATCTAACCGGGTATAGGACCCGGTACGGTGGCAGGCTTCCACCTCAAAACATGAGCCAGCCACCGGGTACAAACTAATTCCTTTTTCTGTTTCAGGTGACGTTATGGGTTGAGTGGCCCAAGCAGAGTGCCTTTTTATGGCATAGATTTATGCAATCCAATTGTATAATTCTATGACATAAATTGGTCACCGGGGTACTCCCCTTCTGATGGGAAGGTTCATACAATTCAAGTTGTATGAGTTTTCCACTCAGAAGAGGAATACCTGGCCACTTCAACAAGCTATCTTTGGATTTATTCCGGTTGGGTGGGTATGAAGGGGCTCCACCACCACCCGGTTGCCCCTCTTTCATTTGTGGGCCATGAACTTCGTTGGGTAACGACGAGGTCACCCCAAGTTCGCCTTTCTTTTCAGGTTTCACTTGTTCTCGTAACAAGTTACATCTCCCTCGGTGAGGTCATCTACAATTCTTGCGACTTCGGTCGCCTTTTGAGCTATCGACCAATTCGTGAATGCGAAATTTTCTTTGTAGTGGGTCCTCGTGCTGGGGAAACGAACCCGCCCCACGACACCGCAATGCTAGCCTGCCAGCGCATTCACGCGTCTCCAGACGAGGGCATTCTCGGCAGAAACCGACACCTTCCTCTGCCTTGGCAGCAGACCATCGCTGCAGTCCTTTACGGACTTTATGAAAACTCTTTATTCACTACAAATGGCGCCCAACGTGGGGCCCGAAATGCCCGGCTGTATCATCAGTCGTGAGCACGAGACAGTCCATCGTCTCTAGGTGTCCCCACAAGGTGTTTGTATTATTGGCGGGTAGATAGCTCCCGAGGGTAATTGCACTGATCGTGCCCCAGCAAGTAATAACTGCCGGACGGAAAGGAAAGACCGTTTATATTTTTTTTGATAGCGTAAAAACTTTTTTTTTGATAACGTAAACTTAATGTTGATAACTTAATTAAAACTTTTACCATACATTTTTTTTTGTGAGGATTGTGAATAGTTCGCCACTTTCGGCCGCTTTTTGTGTGTTGTCTTAATAATATTTAATTATTTCTTTTATAGCATTTTTACTGTTCTATTTATTAGCGTCAACATTTTTAGGATAATGGATTTTCTAAACGCATGTAGACTTTGCCTACAGAGCAGCGAAGAAATGTATCCGCTGAGTGATAGTTTGGTCGACCAAGTGAGGAGGATTGCTGGTATCTACGTTCTGAAGGAGTCCATCAAGACTAATATCACCCTTGAAGATGGCTCGCCAGATCAAATCTGTGGTGATTGTTACACGGAAGTGGAACGGATATACTCCTTCATACGTCGCTGCAAAGAGACCGAGACAACCCTACAACGATACAGATCGGCACGCTGTCCTCAGGAACCAACCATAAACCAGCCAACCAAGATTCGGAGAACGGATTACTATCCGTCTGAAGATCCGGAGCCACCATCTCGCTATCAGCCTTGGAACTCCTGGGATCTTCCGCCGCGACTCAACCAAATACCACCACCGATTCTAGGTCCCGTGGTTCCGCAGGGACAACCCTATATGCTGAAACCGAAGCATATCCCCTGCATTGTACAGGGTTGGAACCTTCATTTTAGCGGGGAGCCAAACGGCCTGAACTTGGAAGTTTTCATTGGTCGGGTGGAGTCCTTAGTCGGAGAGATGTTGGCCGGCGACTACACGGTGCTGATAGGATATTTACCAATGCTGTTCAGGGGAGCAGCACTCGAGACTTACTGGCGGATTCATGCGGCCCCACCATCAATACGCTGGACACGGCTGAAGGAGGTACTCCTCATGGAATACTCGACGGTCGACATGGATGAGAGTGTCCTGGACAAGATCCATGCCAGATGGCAACGTCCGGACGAGCCCTTTCATCAATATCGAGCCGATATCCTTCGGTTGAATGACCAGTTGTCAGAGCCTATGTCTTCCACTCAACTGCTGCGGGTGTTGAAACGGAATCTAAAGCCGGAACTTCGTTGCCATGTGGTAAACTCGGACCCGCAGAACATGGAACCATTACTGAGGGTCGTGAGTCGATTGGAGAGGCTTGAAGAAGACCTCCAAGAACGGCCTTACCTACATGCGAGGACGGGTCTGCGACGTGAAATTGCCGAAGTGGCACTAAATTGCAACAACCCAGATCGGGAAGAAGGCACGGAGTCAAACACCTGTGTTCCGGACTACCCAGATGATGCCACATCAAAAAACGGACGAACGAGTACCCTACCACCTCAGCGGTACTCGAAGCCCCCGCAGTAGCTCCTCAGCCAGCTGCTCACCCCAACAAACTTGACGTTAACCCACCAGCCATGACCACTACGACTGCGGATGTTCACTCTCTTCCGGAGACCTCGCCAACGACAATATTGAAGCGACCATCGCAGTCACTGCCAGAAGAACCCCAGCAGCCTCAGATACGCACTCTAAAACCTTATCATGTTCGACTGCAGGAATATCGGGTGGCTCGAGAGCGAATATTTGCTTCCGATGTCGTCACTTCCCGCCCGCGCACGACAAAATGGTCAACTCGTCGTTGGCGGAATTTCCGCAAGAGAGTGCGCACCTGCCGTCAAACCTTGAACTCTTGTAAGATCTCGGAGGTTGCTGAGAATGAGATCAGACCTTACCATCCAATTAAAGTGTTGGGCGAGACCGTGTTTGCATTGATCGACACGGGTGCCAGTATCAGTTGTCTTGCCTCGAGCTTTGGCTCGAAGGTGCTCCAAGACTATCCGAACTTGATTAAATCCTGGCGCACTGAAATCAGTACAGCTGATGGCACCAAAAACCCTATACGAGGTAAACTAACCACACCCGTGACGTTCAGGGGTCAGACGAAGGATATTACGTTCTACATTATCCCGTCTTTGACTCAGAATGTATACCTTGGTGTCGATTTCGTCCTTCGCTTTGGACTGGCCTCCGATTTATTCACCGATTTGTCTTTAAAAACCAGAAATGTCAACGAAATCACTTCTACTCCCGATAGGCATGACCTGACGCCTAACCAACGACAACGCCTGGAAGCATCCATCGCTGCTTTCCCATCTTACGCTACCCAAGGTCTCGGCTGCACCACCCTAGTCTCACACGCCATCGACGTTGGCGATAGTAAACCGATTAAACAGAGACACTACGCCATCTCACCGGCCATTGAGAAATTAGTGTATGCGGAGCTGGATAGGATGCTCGAGTTGGGGGTCATAGAGGAGTCCCAAAGTGCCTGGTCATCACCGGTAACCTTGGTGGTGAAGCCAGGTAAAGTCCGCCTCTGTCTTGATGCCCGTAAGGTAAACGCGGTCACCATCAAGGACGCGTACCCTCTTCCACTCATCGATGGAATACTAGGGAGACTGCCGAAAGCCAATTATATCACCAGTCTCGACCTAAAGGACGCCTTCTGGCAAATTCCACTCAATGAGGGGTCGAGGGACAAGACCGCCTTCACAGTGCCTGGACGACCATTATATCAGTTCGTCACAATGCCCTTTGGCCTGTGTAATGCGCCGCAAACAATGACTCGGTTGATGGACAAGGTCATCCCACCTCACCTGAAACACCAAGTGTTAGTGTACCTTGATGATCTGTTACTCATCACGGAAACGTTCGATCAACACCTCCTACTTCTACAAGAAGTAGCCCTGCACATCAGTAAGGCGGGACTCACCATCAACGTACAGAAAAGTAAGTTTGTCATGAAAGAAGTCCGATACCTAGGACATGTCATAGGACATGGCACTATCAAAACGGATCCAGACAAAACTCGTGCGATTGATGAGTTCCCCTTACCAAAAACTGTGAAGCAGCTACGACGTTTCCTTGGTGTGTGCGGCTGGTACCGAAGGTTTGTTCGGAATTATGCAACAGTTTCAGCGCCCCTGTCAGACATGTTGCGGAAGGGGAAGTTCGTTTGGACCGAACTCAGCCGAAAGGCATTTGAAGAGCTTAAACAAGCCCTCACATCAGCTCCTGTCTTGCACAGCCCCGACTTCACGAAGCCCTTCTCCATTCATTGTGACGCAAGTCAACATGGAGTAGGAGCCGTGCTGGTGCAATTGACCGATGAAGGAGAGGAAGCTCCCATCGCCTTCATATCCAACAAGCTGAATTTGGCCCAAAGAAACTATACTGTTTCCGAGAAAGAATGTTTGGCAGCGGTAATGGCTGTGAAGAAATTCCGAGCTTATATCGAGGGCCACCAATTCGAGATCATCACGGACCACGCGTCACTACAATGGTTGATGAACCAGGCAGATTTAAATGGACGCCTAGCCAGATGGGCTCTTAAACTGCAAGGGTTCAAGTTTTCCATCAAACACCGGAAAGGGACCCAGAACATCGTACCCGACACTCTCACAAGGATGTTTTCCCCCGAGGGAACCGAATTGACAATAAATGACGAGGACCCCATCGAAATAGATTTGGACAGCCCACATTTCGAATCGGACAGCTACAAAGAGTTGAGGCAAACCATAGCGACCCAACAACCACAGCTGCCTGATTTGAAGGTAATAGACGGCTACGTGTATAGACGAAATGAATACGCCACTGCTGATCCATGGCAGGAAGAAGAGTCTTGGAAACTCTGGGTACCGGAGGAAATGACACAACATCTGATCCTCCGCGCACATGACCATCCTTTAAGTGCCCACGGAGGTTACGGTCGAACATTACGGCGACTCAAGAAATACTTCTTTTGGCCTAAAATGGCATCCCAGGTCAAAGACTACGTGAGCGCCTGTGAGACCTGTAAAGGCACCAAAGCGCCCAACCAGCCTCTTCGACCTCCTATGGGTCAACTCAACGTCCCAGAACGCGTATTCCAGCGTCTATACATCGATCTACTCGGTCCATATCCTCGGTCTTCCATGGGACACATCGGAGCTATAGTCGTTCTAGACCAGCTCTCAAAGTTCCCAATGGTGGAACCCATCCGTAAATTCACAACTCCATCGATCGTGAAATTCTTAGAGAACCGGGTATTCCATGTGTTCGGGGTTCCAGAGAGTGTGTACTCAGACAACGGAGTACAGTTCCGGTCTCGGCAGTTTAAGAGCCTACTTGAGCAGTATGGCGTTGAACACCAACTGACGCCCATTTACTCTCCTCAGTCCAACGCATCAGAACGGTTGAACTGCACCCTATTGGCCGCGATCCGTTCTTACGTCCACCCATCTCAAAAGGATTGGGATGGGCGATTGTCTGCCATCACATGTGCCCTGCGATCCTCGTATCATTCCGTCACCGATGTCGCCCCTTCCTTTGCCGCCTTTGGACAGCACATGATTTGCCACGGTAAATCATACCGGCTGTTACGGCAATTAAAGTGTTTGGGAGACCCCGTCGTTGCGCTGGAGCCCCACAAACGTTTAGGAGACCTCCGCCAACAAATCGACGGAAGATTAAGGCCGCAGGAAGTGCAAATGAAGCGCAGTACAATCTCCGGTCACGGTCTGCTAATTATAAAGCAGGAGATGAAGTGTTCCGGCGAAATTTCCGCCAAAGTGACGCCGCGGGGCATTACAACGCCAAGCTGGACAGGCGATTGTTGAAGAGCCACATAAAGAAGGTAATGGGACCTAACCGTTACCTGATAACGGATCCATCGGGAAAAGAAGTGGGGATATACCACGCGAAAGACCTGCGCCGATAGATAATTAGTCACGTCTGTTTGTCCGTCCGCATATATTTTCAAAAAACGCGCAAGGGTTGTATACTTCCGGGCAAACATAGACATAAGTCAGTCCGTCCGTCTGTCAAGTGTGTTTTTCTTTTATTGTCCTTTATTTCTAGTCCCGACGCGAAGCCAACCCATGATACACAGAAAGATCCTTCAGCTCCTTTTTCGCAATCCGCATTGCCCTGGGATCGCGAGAAAATTAGCTGCCCTGTAGTAATCGAGGAGTAGGGCTCTAAAAGCCAGCGCTGCCACAGGCACACAGCACAAACTAAATTTAACAATGAGTAACCATTCAGTCACCTTCCCCATCGCAACACTCGTTTTTTTTCGCATGAAAAATAGGTGCAGAAACTGTCTTTTGCACTTAACTCCCGGGAAACAAAATTCTAAAACTGTTTAATATTTTTAATGTGTAGTGATTTTATTACAATATCTTTTGAATATAATTTAACGAATTGCGGTGTAATGCGGTATATAAATGCTTAGAACGAAACGGTTAACCCCTTAAATTATATGAACGCTAAAATCATTGTATCATTTAAACCCCTTAAAATTTGTCAAATTTTACCGATTCCAACCATAATATTAATTAAAAATTGTTTTGTTTGTTGGTAATTAACGTGTGCCTGTCTAATTCTTCCGATTTTTCCCACTTAATTACGCCTAATCATTATAAACGAAAATTGCTTTCAATTGATAACGTAATCGAATATACAAAAGACGACGTAAATTTTAAAAACAACCGAAACGAGTGTGCATTATCACCATCGGGGAAGAACCGACGAGTGACTTGTGTACCTACGATAAATTTTGCTAAATGTCGGCAACGAGCGGTGCCAAACAATATAGTTTCAAAATTTGCAGCTAGACCATTGCCCGCCACGCACATACGACCATGAGGAAAACATGGGGGAAACGAGAAAATATGTACTACAAGCCTTCTACCAACAGAAGACTAAAATGACGTTGTTGGCTATTTTCATTCTGGCTATTATCTTCTTTTCATACCAGATTTTTTTATATCAATCAGTTACCCAATACAAGTACACCACTATCTTTAGAAAGTACATTTCTTCCAAAGGAGACAAAAGCCAAAATAACTGCAAAAGATGAGAGTGCTGATTTAAGTCTCAAAATTCTCAGAGGCAAAGACTGCGAGACTATGATGCGTACAAGCGAAGTTATGATGGAAAATTTCGCTGTTTGAGTAGCGATCCCGCTATAGGAATTGCATTTCACAAAGTGAAGGAGAATTACGGTGATTGTTGGGCAAGGGGAGTCGACTTACAGCCGCGAGGCGAGAAAGACGGGTTGGGCACGGGACCGCGGTGCAAAATACGTGCGGTATGAAAAGTGTGGTAAAAGTGCCGTCAAGATCATTTAAAGACCGGGTATTAAATTCAAAAGTATAAATTGAAAACCATTTCCGCCCATTCACCCTTTTTAACTCCAATACATTACCATTCCGCTGCGGAATAGTTGTCCCAAAGAAAATTGCATGTGTTTGGACGGGAGATCGTGAAGAATCACTGACGAATTGGCGGGATTTGTTCGATGGAACGCTTTTGCAATTCGATACATTTTGTGGGCATTTGATTCGGTGCTGTGTGATGTGGATTAACAACACGTCTTAGTGAATATTTTTGTTCTTACGAACGAATTAATATTGAGGTTTCATAAAGGCAACTGCGGTGCGGTAAATTGTACGGTTTCAAGTCACAGAAACGACCAACGTTTCCCGAATGCTGTCCACGCAAGTGTGTGTAAATGTTGACTGTCGTCAATTCGGAAGTGTGTACTTACGTATGTGTGACGGCGCCCGAATAGATCTATTTTGAACTGAAACTTAGTGGCGTTAAGACCACGGATTGCGAACATTTACGAGTAAATTCCAAATTGGTAAACGTTAACTCTCAGGCAGTGAATCGATAACTATACATTCAAATTTTATTTGTGTTTCTGTTGGTCTACCACGGCACGAGAGGATGGAAGGAGCTAAATGCTAAATTATATAAAAATCAAAAAGAAACCAGCAAAGGTATTACTAAAAATCATCCTGCACCGTGTGGAAATTCTTGCTCAAGCTTCCATAGAAACTTGAGTTCCTACTTTTTCTATAAAAATCATCCTTGCTCGAACCTGCGCTACAATCACTTTTTGCCAACGACATTTCATTTGGCAGAACTAAAAGCGAAGAAGTTGGAGGTCCCTGCAGCGAATTCAAGAACGACTTCAATTAAATCCTTTGAAACAAGCGCTCAAAATGAAGCAGAGGCTCAGATCAACCATTTCCATTTAACACTACTCCGAAACATGTGTCACGTCTTAGAGTGTTTATCAACATTGAAGGAGATTGTTCAGTTGCTGGTTAGATATGACGTAAATTTGTTCTTTTCTTTTTTTATTACCGCAAAGAGTAATTTAGTGTGGTTTCGTTGGATAGAAATCTTTTTCATATGACTGCGAATTGGCGACCGGAAAAAAAAAATATATTTTCTTGAATGATTTCTGAATGTAGCGGTAAGTCAGAAAATAGCTTAAATTGTAATGTTAAACGATATTTACTAGTTTGCGTGGTTGTATTTAAAATAGATTTGAGATTTTTTTTGCAAATAATCGTTAAATCAAGTTAAAAGATCAAGTCCCCACTCATTATCCGGTGCAAACATAACGTTAAATGACTGCAGCAAAAATACAGTCGCATTAAAGACTCCATTTATTAGATTCATTTTCTCTCCCTCCTTTTCAATACACTCTTCTAACAGGAAATAGTTGAAATACTTTGTAAACTTTTAATAGGACATAAGAAAATAAATATTGAACGTTATAAACTCATTTAAAATATATTCGATATTTGACCTGATCGCTTAAAAATACGCTTAGGATGCAGGGACACAAGAAAGAATAATATGGTTTTTTTTAAATTTTTAAACTGTATCTTTTTCATAGTAGTTAAAAATTAAAATGACATTAGCTATTAATGTTAAAAAATTTGTAAACTGTTGGGAAAGTGTGTTTGAGTGTGGAGCGTGAAGATAATAAACGCATATGAAACGACATTATAAAAAATCTAAGGGTATTGTTACGAGGAGGGAAAATTTAGATTTGACTTACCAAAGTTCCATTATCTTTGAATTTATATTAGGTTAGACTGCTTTAGAAGGGAGAATATGATCTGTTGGTCGCAAATAGTTAAATAAATGAATTCCTAAACTTTAAAACTGGGTCTTTTCCTTCCGTTTTATCTAACCGGGTATAGGACCGGGTACGGTGGCAGGCTTCCACCTCAAAACATGAGCCAGCCACCGGGTACAAACTAATTCCTTTTTCTGTTTCAGGTGACGTTATGGGTTGAGTGGCCCAAGCAGAGTGCCTTTTTATGGCATAGATTTATGCAATCCAATTGTATAATTCTATGACATAAATTGGTCACCGGGGTACTCCCCTTCTGATGGGAAGGTTCATACAATTCAAGTTGTATGAGTTTTCCACTCAGAAGAGGAATACCTGGCCACTTCAACAAGCTATCTTTGGATTTATTCCGGTTGGGTGGGTATGAAGGGGCTCCACCACCACCCGGTTGCCCCTCTTTCATTTGTGGGCCATGAACTTCGTTGGGTAACGACGAGGTCACCCCAAGTTCGCCTTTCTTTTCAGGTTTCACTTGTTCTCGTAACAAGTTACATCTCCCTCGGTGAGGTCATATACAATTCTTGCGACTTCGGTCGCCTTTTGAGCTATCGACCAATTCGTGAATGCGAAATTTTCTTTGTAGTGGGTCCTCGTGCTGGGGAAACGAACCCGCCCCATGACACCGCAATGCTAGCCTGCCAGCGCATTCACGCGTCTCCAGACGAGGGCATTCTCGGCAGAAACCGACACCTTCCTCTGCCTTGGCAGCAGACCATCGCTGCAATCCTTTACGGACTTTATGAAAACTCTTTATTCACTACATTTTAGATAATAATTTCATGCACTTGATTTTTATATTGAATTCTTTTGTTTCTCTTTTTGTTAAATTTAAAAATATGGCCCGTATGCATTAAATTAAAATATTCTTTCATTTCTCAATATGACTCACTCCTCTCCCATTCTTTCCTCTTTGTGATAAGGGTGGCATCCCGAAATAACTGAGCACTAGCCGACCTCAGTATGCATCCCTCTGCCAGGAACTAATGTCTGCAACTGCAGTAACGTCTGGGGTTGCAACAGAATGGTGACCAAACTTTTGTTTTTGTTGCACTATTTGTTTGAATTTCGATTGTTTCGTGTTAAATTTTTGATCACGGGGCTCGCCACAGTTGCAGGGGTCCCGCCGTGCTGGAATATAATAATTGAATAACGTAATAGCTAGCACTTTCAACACATCAGCATTTACATCTACCAATAGAATAGCAAACACTAGCAATAGAATGGCATTTTATACAAACAATAGAGCAACTAATAAATAGTATAATAGTTAAATAACATAATAGCTACCACCATCAACAAATTTGCATTTACAACAAACACTAACGATTAAAATAGCTCAATAGATAACGCAACCAGGATTTCCATAAGTGACCCATTTAGGAAGTAACAATTTAAGTGAAAACTAACATAAATACAACTATTGACAACTTAACGAAATCACATGATACCAAACATAAACAATTATCTTTCTCGCAAACTTCACCAGCTACTCAGGATCAAGGAAATACATTCATGACGAGTGAAATCCGAGTACTCGTAAACGATTATGTTTCTCGCAACCTTCACCTGCTACGTCAAGATCAAGGAAATCCATTCATAATGAGTGAAATCCGAGTACTCTTGTGTATGCTATCGCATACTTTATTAAAAGCAACTGAAAGCTGAAATAGCATTATTTTCAAGCATACTAAATTATGCCGACATGGGGAACACCATCAACAAGAAAAGATACATGATACTCCTTACGACCGTTACCTACATCGACAAGGCCAGGGAACTGATGTTTGAAATAAAAAGAAAGCACTTTTGTGATGAACACACTAGTCTTTTATTTACAACGTGTTGATTCTTCGAAGAGTAGAACGGAAGTGATATAAAAAAAATCGTATACCAACATAGACATTTGAACAACATATAATATTTGTATTGTTGTCAACTTAAACATTTTCAAATAAACATTGCCATATTAATAACACCCCTTCTCAATGTTTATGCATTTATTTATGTACTGAATATTAATTTAATTATTTTTGATTAAATCTTTAATGTAGTGGTATCTAATGTCAACATGTTTAAGACGTTTGACTGAGTCTGTACTTGCATTCAACATAGCTGACTGATTGTCACAATACAACTTAACTGGGCTATCATTTTGAACATCCAAATCATGTGATAAATTAACAAGCCAGCACGCTTCACTTGCTGCCATACTCATAGAAACATATTCAGCTTCAGTAGAAGGCAAGCTTACAGAAGATTGCTTCTTTGAACACCACATAACCAAACAATTTGCAAAAGTGAACAAATAGCCAGATGTGAACTTTCTATCCCTCTGATCACCTCCCCAATCGGCATCACAGTAGCCTTGCAATACACTATCATTACACTTGTAAACTATTTTATAATCTAAAGTATGCTTCACGTAGCGCAATACTCTCTTAAGTGCACTAAGTAATGTACTATTGGCACATTTCTGATATCTACTCGGTAAGGAAACTGCGAAGCACAGCTCAGGCCTAGTGCCTGAGACACCATACATCAAACAGCCAATAATTTGCCTACAGATTCCTACAATGTCTATATCACAATAAGTGTTTTAATCAAATATTTTAGTATTAAAGTTACTAACCAAAGGTGTCAACATGGGTTTGCAATTTTCCACATTAAATCTTTTTAATACATTTTCTAAGTAATTTCTTTGTGATAATGTAGTTATACCATTTTCAAAGTTTAGCTCTACATGCATTCCTAAAAATTCTGAAATTCGCCCTGTCTTTCATTTTGAATTTTTTGTTTAACATTGTCTTAAGGCTAGTGACCTCACTTTCATTACTTCCAAAGATTAGCAAGTCATCTACATATATTAATACAAATGCTTTATCTTTACCACTATACTTTTTATGCAAACATGGATCACATTTAGACCTTATAAGGCCTTCTCTACTTAATACAGAATTAACTTTAATATTCCAGGATTTAGGTGAACTTTTCAACCTGTACAATTAGTTGTTTAACTTTACAATATTATTCTTTCCTTTGTAGACCCCTTCTGGCAATTTTACATATACATTTTCTGTAATATCACCATATAGAAAAGCCCCAGTGACATCCATCTGATATATAGGTTAATTATATTTTGTTGCAATTTCTACACTGTCACTGTCATCTTCCGAGTTATCTCCTAAGATATAACATATGTGGGTTGTCTCTATTTCATTGTGGTCAAGGGTTTTTATTTCATCAATATCTGTCTCGGGTTTATTCTCTTGCACTGTCTCCTCTTGAAGATTTAAGGACACAACAGTTTGCTCTTCACCTTTCTTCACTTGATGTTTTTCCTTCTCTTCTTGCTGTAAGAATACAATGTCTCTTTTTTCCACCAAATTCTTTTCAGGATAGTAAAAACGATAACCTTTCACATCTTCCTCATATCCGACCATCAATCCCTTCTCTCCTTTCGGATCCCACTTCAGTCTCTTCTCTTTTGGAATGTGTACATATACTTCTTTACCAAAGGCTCTTAACTCATAGATATTATATGTTTTCCCAGTCCATACCTCAAATGGAGATCGCCCATCCTCATGGCTCTTTCCAGTCCTGTTCAACACGAACACTGCAGTATTTATGGCTTTAGCCCATAATTTCTTTGGTAATTTTTTTTCATGTATCATTGTCCTGGCCGCTTCCAGCAATGTCCTGTTTCTCGCTCAGCCTTGCCATTCTGTTCTGCGGTGTATGTGACTGTGGTTTGGTGTGTTATTCCACGCCTTGTAAACATTTCCTTCACATTCCTGTTCACAAACTCCAGGCCGTTATCAGTTTTGAATATCTTCACCTTGTTTCCAATACTATTCTCGGCCTTATTTATAAAGTCCTCAATTATATACTTGATCTTATCTTTTGTCTTCACAAAATACACACTTCTGAAATTCGAATAATCATCTTTCAGCACAACGAAGTAGCTTGACCCACCAACTGACGATTCTTCCTTGGGACTGCATGTATCAGCATGAATTAATTCACATGTCCTGGTACTCTTGTATTCACTTCTATTGAATGGCAATCTGTGTATTTTCCCAATCAAGCAACTCTTACACATCGGGTTGGATATTTGTTTAGCGACAACGTTGTTTTTCCGCAAAGTATCTTTGACGTAGGTGAAGTTTTGGTGTGCCAATCTCCTGTGCCACTCGTTTAAATTGTTCGACGCTAGTTCTGCAGTACTCGCAATTTCACAATTATTACTCGTATTATAGCGTAGATCCAGATAAAACGAATTTCCAATTCTTTCCGCAACCGCGCAAATTTTATTTGCCTTGAAGAATTTGCATGAGCTGTCATCTGTCACTATGACATAACCTTTATCTGTGGCGCAATTGGCCGAAAACAGATTCGTTTTTAACTCAGGAACATACAACACTCTGTCTATAACTGTGTCAATCCACTCCTTTCCGTTCGACACTTGAACTGCCATCTAACCATAACCAATCGCATTTATCACTGCTCCATTACCGATGATTACAGGTTTTGGCGTAGTATTTGAGAATGATGTAGAATGATGTAAGCAATGCACGGTCTCAACACATATGTTCAGCAGCGCCAGAATCGACCAGCCACTTCGATTTTTGCAGTTGATGCGACGGATTAGATACCACGAACGCGTTACTATTCGTTTTATTTTCACTTCTTAATATTTTTTGTATTCGAAAACTACACTGAGCCTTAAAATGTCCGAACTTGCCACAATAGAAACAGTTATTATTTTTACTCACGTTCCCTTCACTGTTAGTTTTATTATTACTTTTACTCTCGGTTTGATGCTGTCCACTTTTACCACATTTGAAAACTTTTGATGGTCCTTTATTTTATTTTTCACAAAGAATGCAGAAGGTGTTGCTTGCTGTGCTCCTCCGTTCTTCTCTTTTACTCGCTCTTCTTCAATCAGTAGTCTTGCCACTAGATTATCAAACGTTTGCTTGTCATCAGGCGCCGACTCTCAAGCCGAAATAAAATATTTATAATCGTATGGTAACGACATTAGCACTTCGTGATTACAAATTTATCTGAGATTTCTTCACCCATTTGTTTCAATTGGTTTTGTAGTTCTTGTATCTTAGATAAGAAAACAGACGTGTCGATACCTCTTTCGAACTTGTATTGGAAAAATCTCTGTTGTATAATGCGCACACTGGTCTCAGCTTTCTGTTCATATACACTGTGGAGTTTTCGCCACATCTCGGCAGAACTCGTACATGTAATAATATGTAACATTGCCTCTTCCGACATCCGTGTTACGAATAACGTCTGCGCCTAGGCATCTTTAGATTCCCATGCAGATATCTCACTTGGCCACTTCGAGCTTCACTTATTTTCCCTCCACAATGTTTAACCATCCATGGCCCCTCAACTGTACTGTTGTTTGGAATTTCCATATATACCAATTTCTGGCCCCTTCTAACTTGATCACATTGATGTTATTGTTATTTCCCTCCATCATCAACGATGTTACGCAGTGCTCGAGCCTGATCACGATGCCGCAGACTGTAGTGAATTAACCTAAATTTTTCCTTCTCACCAATTTTGCTGCCGCCGTAAATAACATCAATCTACATCAAGCTGTTATATGTGCCTGGGCCCCTAACCTGATGTTTGAAATAAAAAGAAAGCACTTTTGTGATGAACACACTAGTCTTTTATTTAATTCACTGATACAACGTGTTGATTTTTAGAAGAGTAGAACGGAAGTGATACAAAGAAAATCGTATACCAACATAGACATTTGAACAACATATAATATTTGTATTGTTGCCACCTTAAAAATTTTCAAATAAGCATTGCCATATTAATAACAGCAACCCCAGAAACCAGAACCATGCAATTTATGTTTGTCGTATGCGGAACGATATGGAAAGATATGGAAATAATGCACTAACAGCATTGTGCATCTTTGATGTACGAATAGCATTCCAAGTACGTTGATAAGAAAAGACAAATGGAAAAATGCACCAACAGCATTGTGCGTTTTTGATGTACAAATTGCATTCCATATATGTTGATATGGGAAGACAAATGAAGGAAAATTAATACACTGACAGCATTTCGTGGGAATAGCATTTCTTTTGATTAACTACCTGGTCGATGGAATTGAGGTGAGTGCATAGAAATTGGTCTGTCAGCATTTTGCCCCATTCACCCTACCAGGTGTTGACTATGGCAAAAGCTGCCAGAGTGGAACTCAGGCTTGTCAAGGCTTTCCAGGAACGTCTGAAGATTAATCCTAGTGTAACTTAGGCTGCCTAAGCGCCTTCCAAGGTTGAGTAACAGTAATCGTACGACCTGGCTGGAGCACAGGCTACTCACGCGCCTTCCGAGGCTTCAAGATCCCTCAACAGAAAACCCTACTTAAGTGGAACTTGAGCCGCTCAACGCCCTCCAGAGCCGGTCAACAACGGTCTTTCCGAGTGGGGCTCAGTCTGTCTCAGCCCTCCAAAAAGAACTCGACGACGCTTGCAAAAGTGGCAACAGGGTTTCAACAAGCTCGCCGATGGTAAGGCACCTTTGAGCAAAGGTCCTGCTCTAGGTTTTAGCATCCTGAAATTTTCCTCACTATCTCTTGGGCTGCTCATTGACACCTGACACTGGAAGAATACCGAGCACGCCAGCACGTAATATCCAGCGCAAACGTGACACCAGAAGCACCCCCCACGATACCAGGTAAACGCCGCAAGGCAGCCTGGGCAGCGAAATTGACAAACAGGTAGTGGAGCTCCTCTTGTTAGCCTTGATCGCCGTCACTCCAGAGGAGCGGGCCCGTTTCAAAGACCAAGCCACCGCCCTTCCACGAGACTGCCGCCAAAACCAACGGAAGAAGCGTGCGCAACATCGCCAGCAACACCGTGCACCCTAGCAACAAGTACTGGTCACAACCACGGACAGAGGTACCTCAGTCCAGCAAACGACCCCAACATCCACCCGCCTACGTTGGAGCGACCTGTTAACAAAGTTTGATAAATTGTCATGATATTTGTAGTTTGAGTTGTACTTTCATAGTGTCTATTGAATGATTATAACGTTTCAAAAAGAAAAACTACCATTAAGTGTTTCCTTTCTCTGGACTGAAGGTTACAGGTGTTTCCTAGGTAAGGAGTGACTTCTGTGGGCGAAAATAGATTTATAACAATTTCCAAACATAATATTTGCATTTGATAACGAATATCCAATGGAATCCACTTCTACCTCCGTCTTTATGACACTTACGCCCTAACCACCTTCGAAAGCGCTCTTTAGAAACACCGTTGACCCCATAGAAAAGAATTAAACAAGTTGGTTAAACAGACCTACGCTCATGTCAGAAGGGTTTTGTATTCAATTTACAAAATGCAGTCACCAGATCGAATCAAATCAAATATGAAAAACGAAGATCATACTATTATTAACAAAGTTGAACGAATTTCGACTTCTGAAGTTTTTAGTATTGTAATACTCATAAATATCTCCCTTGATAATTATTTCAGATGTCCATCCGCGACGGAGGAAACATATTTTTCATGTATTTCCCCCCTGTGCCCCCACTGAAGCAAAAACTGATAGTTTAACAACTGTTTTGAAAAGCTCCCATGAAAACTTTTATTTCATACTCATATTGGCTACGTTTGATGAATTTTTTTCAGGGGCCACTCTCCTGTACTGTTATCATCGATTAATGGCCAATTTTTTCGAATCCTAGAATGGTTACAAAACCCTTTTTCTAGGAGCTCTCTCCCACCTCCTTGACTTGTTTCACTTATCAGCATTAATTTTAGGTACTCATCTTCAGTCATTAATTAAATTGAATCAAGTGTTCAAAGCATGCACCTTAAACGTTGAAGTTGGGACAAAATAACTCAAAATTATTAAATCTTCGCATTTAAAACAGCCACTATTTAGATACCAATAGCTGAACCGATTCTCAAAGATATGTATGACACCTATCATTCCTGAAATTTTCATGCAAATCCTAGCAAAACTGTAGTGTCTGAGTCGGTAAAAAGCGCACGTTGTTCCATAGCCATATGTTGCCATAGTAATAAATGCAGCGCATATTGTTCCATAGTAATACAGGAAAATTCAAACCGCTATAACTTCGCTAAATATGATTCAATCTTTATGAAACTTTCAGGATAAATCAATCTTATAAATAGACATCCACACATCATTGAATTTAAGGGTACCGTTGAGATTTTATTCAAGAAAACATAAAATCGATAAATCATACTATTACTAACAAAGTTGAGTGAATTGTGACTTCTAACGTATTTGTTGTTATTGTGCCTACCAAGGCCTACATTCCTGATTTTTTTCAGATTTTTTGGATCACAGGTGTCCAATCGCGAGGGGGGGACACAATTTTTTCGTGTATTTCCCCTCCCTGTGCGCCCCTTGAAGCAAATTTTGCCAAATTAAGACCTGTTTTGAAAATTTCTCATCAAGACCTTTCATTTGATACCCATATCGGCTACCTTCAATGAAATTTTTTTTCGGGGGGTCACTCTCCTATATGGGGAGACCCCCCTTAAATACCTTATAAAATTTTTTTTGTAGTTGAACTTTGAAGAGATCACCACTTTACACCTACACACAAAATTTCTAGCTTAAGTAGTTTCCGAGAAAAACTGCTGTGACACACGGACGGACGGACGGACGGACGGACGGACGGACAGACGGACAGACGGACAGACTGGTCGCGAAACTAGTAGGGTTTTGTAAAATTATTTTACAAAACCCTAAAAAATCACTCAAGTGATGAATTCCCAAGAACGTCTTATCTTATCAGAAAAGTTTAAGAAGGTTGAATCAAAACTGCAGTGTCTGATTCCATGGAATGTCCATAAAATACCGAAATCGTGTGTTATTGTTGTTTTAAATAGACAAACTTCAAATGGGTATAACTTCCGTGAATATGACCCGATTTTCATCAAACTTACAGAGTTTAAGGTACCAATAAAAAACTACTTAAATATTGAATTTCGTTGAGTTTAAGGGTGTCCATACAATTTTATTGGGGAAAGTGTGAAATTTGAAGATCATACTATTATTAACAAAGTTGAGTGAATTTTGACTTCTAAGGTATTTGTTGTTGTTGTACTCATAAGCACCTACTTCCATAATTTTTTTCAGATTTTTCGGATCACAGGTGTCCAATCGCGAGAGGGGGGGGACACAAATTTTTCGTACATTTCCCCTTCCCCTGCACCCATTGAAGAAAAAAATGTCAGTTTAAAACCTGTTTTGAAAAGTTCTTATCAAGACCTTTCATTTGATACCCATATCGACTACCTTTGATGAAATTTTTTTTTCGGGGGCCACTCCCCTATATGGGGAGACCCCCTTACCTTTTAAAATTTTTTTGTTGTTGAACTTTGAAGAGATCACCACTTTACACCTACACACAAAATTTGATGTTTCTAGCTTAAGTAGTTTCCGAGAAAAACTGCTGTGACACACGGACGGACGGACGGACAGACGGACGGACGGACAGACTGGTCGCGAAACTAGTAGGGTTTTGTAAAATTATTTTACAAAACCCTAAAAAAACATACATACATTCGGTAAAACTTGAATCGCAAATTATGAGACTTTGACAACCAACAGGAGTCTTACGGAGGGGAAAAATATACACACCAACAAGTAATTCAGACTCTTCCAAGAATACAAGGTACAACGAGACTCCTACAATTACCACGTCAAACATATATAGACAGCATGGAACAAGCTCATCAAGAGCGTCTAAAACGAATCAAAGACTTTATAGAAGAAACAAGATTACTCAAAGACGAAATCAAAGCTTTTGGTGGATTCTTGTAGAACTGGGCTAAAAGTCTCGAACTATCACAATTATTCCCCGCGTTAATAGCTTTCCAAGAATGGGAGCTAACTGAATCTGTCACATTCAATCCTTATGCCTAGTGAAAGCCCAGACAGGAAAAATAAAATTAACAAAATGGGTGACTACGCAAAAGTAGCAAAATTAATGTCAGAAATAATCCCACTTTTCTCTGGCCCCCCAAGCCCAACATTTATACTAGTTCTACAAAGATTTTTAGGTTGCAGTAAGCAAGTGTGGGTATGTTTAGATATGCAGGAGAGCGTAGTGTTTATGCAAATCTTCCCCACGCGACTCCGAGGTGAACCTTACCAACTTATTGCCTCAAGCTCCTCCACCAACATCGAAGCTGCAGAAGAGCTTCTATCAAGGGTATATCTACCACGAGAAACTTATCAGGAGCTGGTCAACACCCTAATTATAACAAAACAAAATCCCACAGTATCACTCCTATCATATACACCACGGCTAAGGTAGTTACTCACACGCTGCTAGGAAATCGCCTTCTTAAAATATTCTGCGGAAGCGTGCACTTTCACAACGATAAATCCTTACCTTTGCCAGTACCTCCTGGTACAAGAAACCAACATGTTTGAGGAACTAGTAGCTTAAGGTCTAAACATGGAGAAGCTGCAACAAGGAGCATTATATGCTTCCACCTCAACTGGCTTATTGTCAAGTACCAAACACTTTCCCCGGCACATCCCAGTTGCACCCGCAGTTAAAATCACTGATAGGTCAAAACAACCCATGGATTCCAACACAGGGCTACTTGAATAACTCTCCCTCGAAAAATTTTTGTCTACCACAATTGGCGAACACGGGAAACCAGCAACAGCAAACGGTTGGCCCGACAGGAGCCATGAACCAAAACAAAACAGCTAAAATCATCAAGAGAATAACGTGTAGTTGCTGCGAAAAGAAAGGTCACACTTATTTTGAACGCCTTTGTCGCAAAATCACTCCCTTTTGCGTGGCGTGTGAAGAATATGGGCGCGAGCAGAAAGATTTAAATAAGAACGTCGAACTCAACACAGCTGAGTCCCCCAAGATTTACCATATGCAAGTAGTGGGCGACTTCTGTGGGCGAAGAACGTAAACCGTAAACGATTGCAGGCAAAAAGCAAGATGGGAATCCAAAACTCGGGAAAACGAGGGACAGTTGAGTTGAAAGCCCCCGGCTCGACAATAATAAGTAAGACAGAGGTAACTGAAAACAGGACGCCAAATAAAAGCGGACCTCAACACGAGTTCCACAAGAACAAACAAACTAAACAAGCAATCGAATGGTATCTAATATCCGCAACCTTACCACTAGATACAAGTAAAAATAAACAAGCACAATTCACTATTAACACAGGCACCGAAATAAGCCTGATCAAGAAAGACCTACCAAAGGGCGACCGCCCGATTGACGAACAAAATAAACTGACACTAATAAGCCCCTTCGGTGAAGGAGAAACGCTTGGTTCAACACAGGGCAATTTCAAACTCACTGCCTTGTATGTTCCAAGTAGTGGACACAATTGCCAGCATACTCAAACTAAGCTAAACCGGGAGGATTCCACTGGAGACCACAACAGGAAAGACTCAATAACAACAACAAAAGCGTGACTGAGACTACAACAAGCACTGGAAAAAGACTAAGAAGGTCACCCCTAGGTGCAGAGTCCATATCGGCGAGAGCCGAGGTCGGAATCTTTATACATGTCCATACACCACGAAATCATGAAGAACACAGGCGTATGGTCTTCCGCACCGACCCAAAGTGTGACGCCCTCAACAAGAAATGTTCATATTGAGCGTGACAAAAACGATCACGAAGAACAGCAAGCGATCTGGAAGGAAAGCGTTACCCTACAACCCCGAACACAAAGCTTCATTTAGTTGCCGGTAATCCTCAAGCAGAACATGCTGTACAACCGGGTGGGACGGAGAATATGTTGCTAACTCAATTCTTAGCTCATCAAACCCGGTGATAGGAATTCTTAACTCCAAGGAAACTACGGTCACACTAGAACAAGCAACGCTTCGGCTTGAAAAACTAGGTGACAACTTTATCTAACCACTAGACATCGAAGCACTTAGTACAAAACAAAGCAATCTCTCAAAACGAATTCGGTACTTAAACGCAACCCCAAACAAGGTGAGGTAGCCTCCTGGGATCACAGGTAACGACTCTGATAGGATCTGGATTACGCATTGGACAAGGAACTGGAATTGATGCTTTGGGCTGGTGGATGTGATGGTTTGGGCCCGGCTCCGATTCAACTATCATACCGTCTCCATCCCGGTAAAACCTTGGCGGGCCTCGGAGTACGTTCGAAGTTCGCACCATTGGGTTGGTGGTGTAGGTTTGGTTGAGACGGACTCCCGGTTAGCGTTGGTCTGGCTCTGAGCACTTGTCGCCATAAGGACTTGTGTCAACCCTTGGATGACCTCCCTGCTCCGCAAAGATAACCATGGGACTAAAAAGACGACTACGCACACGAGCGGAGGTAGTGGCTCCGAGGAGGGACCCAATAAAACTGGAGCAACCAAAAACATACAAAAAAGATAAAAAAATAAAAAAAAAAATTATAACAACGACGTCGCAACCAGCGGTTGCAGCCACGATGTTAACAGTGCATCGAGAGTGATACTAACCATGACAAAAACGACGAATAATACAATGATAGTGAAGACGGGCAAAAAACGGAGAATAGCAGACAGTCTGGTTCAGACTGAGATTCCTGCGGCGTTCGGGCACAGCAAAATAATGTCGCGAACGCCAGAGCGTCCTATTAAGGAAAAACGGGAAACTCTGCAGGACCCTTCAGATGTTCGAGTGGCGGAAGATAATATAAAGAGCATCGAAAATTTGATGGTCACTGCTGCGATCGTTACCGAAGCGACCAATGCAAGGGTCGCAAATCCACACAAAGTAAAGAAATATCCTGAAGCCAACGAGGAGATTACGGCACGAAAAACAACGAGCGACGTTGTGCGATTGCACCACCAACGTCGAAAATGTGGCGGAAGTATTGCATTCGCAAACGGAACGCGATAACCTCTCTCAACGATGATTGCAAAGTACAATTGCAGCCCAGCAATATGAAGAAGAAAGGCTATTCCGTAAAGCGGGAGAATACAATCTGCATGCGACTCCCTAAAAATCAGCAAAGCAGTAAAGGTTGGGCTCCTTGAACTAGAGGAACTCCTAGATCACATAGGGCACTATCGGAGGAGCTGGTTAAGGGTCACAGACGAACAGAAGGCTAAACAGGCGCTCAGGGCGAAATCTAAAGGCCACATGCAGATAGCTCTACCATTAAAAGTCAAGAAAAGAATGGCGTCTAGCCCAATCCAAGGAGATCGGGATAAAAGAAGGAAGGGAGAGGCACTTGATGGGCGGGGCGCAACAGATCACGGGTTCCAGACAGTGCTTACAAAAGAAGCGAAGAAAGCCGCAAAGAAACTCCTTCAAAAAGTGCCAGAACGTAAAGTTCGCACGGATGCTCAATTAGAAAAAGAACCTGATGCAAAACAGGAGAAGCAGCAGCCCCGACGAAGACCCCGACAGCAGGCACTGCTCGTAAAGCCCCAAGATGGCCAATCCTACGCGGGGGTACTGCGGGACATCAGGGAAAACGTAGGGCCCGAAGACACCAATTCTACCATTAAAGTAGTACGACCAACGTGGTCGGGCCACATGCTTGTCGAATTTGGAGCAGAGGTTGGCAATAAGGATGCATTCTGTGACGCAGGAAAGAAAGTCCTCGTCAAAAGCGCAACTATAGCCTCGCTCGAACCGATGGCAACGATCGAAATAAGCGACATTGGCTGTGTCACGGATTCGGCCGAGGTAGAAGAGGCCAACAAAAGGGAGTTCCCTAGTGTGGGAAGGATCAAAGCGAGACTGACACTAGAAAACGACAGGGAACAACACGTGGCCATAGTTGACTTGACCGAAAAGGACGCCGAACAATTCCCGAACAAGGGCAAAGTACGAATTGGGTGGATTGTCGGTAGAATCCGGCGAAGAGCAACGCCTCTTCAATGTTTTAAATGCCTTGGTTATGGTCACACCACACAAGTATGCAAAAGACCCGATAGGAGTTCCCTATGTTACAAATGCGGTGAAATGGGACATAAAAGAAAAGAGTGTACGAAGGAGGCACACTGTATTCTTTGCAAGGATGCTGATCCAAAACCTGATTTTGGACACGTCTTGGGATGAGGAAAATGCCGGGTTTTCCAGGAAGCCCTAGCCAAGGCAAAATCAGAGCTTCGATGACCCACATCCTGCAGCTAAACCCACACCACAGTTCAACCGCCCAAAATCTGCTTGAGCAGTTTGCGAGGGACATGAAAGCCGACTTCTTGCTGCTGAGTGAGCAACACCATAATAAAAGTCCTGCATTATGGTACTCTGATAAAACTGGTGCTGCCGCGATCTGGGTTCGGAACAGTGACTTTCAAGCGGAGTGTGGGTGTGGGTTCGGTGCTCAGGGATCACCTTCTTTAGTGTGTACCTAATGCCTAACGAGTCGATGTCATCTTTCCAAGCCAAGCTTAATGCTTTGGAGGGCGCTGTCTCGAACGCAGAGGGTAAAGTGCTCGTTGGGGGTGACTTCAATGCTAAAGCAATCGAATGGGGCATGCCTCAGACGGATCCGCGGGGAAAACGAATCCTGGAAATGGCGGGTAGGACGGCCCTCGTCGTACTAAACTCCGCAAACATGCCGACTTTCCGCCGTATTGGCTGTGAGGGAACCATACCGGATGTGACATTTGCCTCGGAGTCCTTAGTACGGAGGATACACAACTGGAAAGTATTAGAGGACTACTCAGCCAGTGATCATCAGTGCATTCTGCTTGAGATAAGTGTTGCTGTCTCCCGACGTCCGTGCTCTCGGCCTTCTACAACTGAATGGAACATTGGAAGAATGGACGTCGAGAGGTTCGTCAAGGTCCTCACAGCAGGTGAGCCGCTGCAGGGAGCTTTGGAGGGGACGGAAGAACTGGCAGCTCAAGACGTGGTGAACTCTACTATGAGCATCATTATGACTGCTTGCTGTGCTTCTATGCCCCGTCGAAAACTCCGGCACGGCAAGCCCCCAGCGTACTGGTGGTCTACTGAAATCGTTGAATAGCAGAGGGAGTGTCACAAGCTTCGGCGTGAGGCTCAACGGGCGCGGAACCGTGACGAGGCATGCAACTGGGTGGCAGCATATAAGTTGGCCAGGAAATGCCTTCGCAAACTGATCAACAGTAGCAAGGCTCGCTGCTGGCAAGACCTAGTGGACAATGTGAACAAGGATCCGTGGGGCCTTGGCTACAAGCTGGTCATGGGTAAACTTGGTGCCCTACGAAAGCCTTGTATACATGACGCGGAAAAGATGGACGCGATAGTGCGGGGACTCTTCCCCGCCCATCCCGTCCATGTTGACGCTGTCCATGGTGAAGCAGCAGTCGAGTGCCCACTCTTCACACAGCTGGAACTGGAGGAGGCAGTCCTCTCCTTGAAAGCGAGGAAGGCTCCAGGTCCAGACGGTGTTCCACCTGAGGTGTTGCGGCTCGTCTATCACCATTATCCTGACTTGCTGCTCAGCACATTCAACGCTTGCCTACGAGACGGGGTTTTCCCGGTACGATGGAAGGTGGCGAGGCTCGTGCTGGTCAGCAAGGGGAAGGGAAATCCCGAATCGCCGTCTGCGTACCGCCCGTTATGCATGCTAGACATGGCTGGGAAAGTGCTAGAGAAACTCATCAAGGGAAGACTCACTGACGCGATTCGTGCTGCTGGGGACCTATCTCCTCGGCAGTACGGCTTTAGAGCAAGAAGTTTTACCATTGATGCGATTGCAGAGGTGGTGAGCGTGGTCCAAAAGGCAGAGGCATATAGTCGCACCAAGCGACGGATCGTCCTGTTGGTGACACTCGACGTCAGAAATGCCTTCAACTCCGCTAGATGGGTGGATATTCTGGACACGCTGGAAAACTCTTTTCAAGTTCCAGAATATCTAATGTGGCTTTTGAGGAACTACCTAAAGGACCGAAGCCTGCTCTGCGACACGACACAGGGCAAACGAAGGATGGAAATCACATCGGGTGTTGCCCAGGGATCTATCCTTGGTCCGGACCTTTGGAACGTGTCTTACGACGGGCTACTGAGACTTGAGCTATGCGGCTATGCGGATGATGTTGCGGCTCTGGTCGCTGGACGCACCGTCAAACAAGCGCAACTTAGGCTAGGTATGCTAATGCGCTGAGTGAGGGACTGGATGGCTGCTCGTGGGCTCAGTTTAGCACTCGAGAAAACCGAAGTGGTCCAGCGGTGAAGTACCTGGGGCTATTGATTGACTCGAAGATGAGTTTCACTGAGCAAATCAGGGCAACGGCTGAGAAGGCTGCTTCGGGAATATCGGCCCTGAGTCGACTTATGGCCAACGTAGGGGGACCCAGCCCATCAAGAAGACGCCTCTTGATGAGTGCTGTAGGGTCAGTGCTACTGTACGGAGCAGAGGTAAGGGGTGACGCTCTCAGCAAGGAGGCATACCGAAAACGCCTGGCACAGGTACAGAGAAGAGGAGCTCTGTGAATTGCATCTTCGTATCCGACAGTCTCTGGTCCGGTGGTGAGAGTTACTGCAGGCATGATACCTGTTGCACTCCTTGCTAGAGAGCGCCACATTATTTACCTGCGCTAAAACGAGGATACGAGGGAGATGATTGTCCGCGAAGAGAGACAGCGCTTGCTCAACGATTGGCAGCAGTCTTGGGTCAATCGCACGAAGAGAAGACGACTGCACGCCTCATCACAGATATGAGACCGTGGCTATATTGACTTCTATCTGACGCAGCTTTTGAGCGGGCATGGGTGTTTTCTGTCTCACCTGCACAAGATTGGTAAGTCACGGTCCCCCGATTGTCAGTTTTGCCCAGGAGAGGAGGACAATGCCTGCCACACATTTTTTGCGTGCACAAAATGGGTCAGGCTGCGAAGAAAACTCTACAGGGAGACGGTAGAGCTCACTTCGGATAATAAAGTTGCGGTGATGCTAGAATCGGTTGACAAATGGAACCAGGTGGCACATAATACACGGGCAGTCCTAAAATATAAAAGGGACTCACAGCAGCTGGGGCTGGGGGATCGCTCTTCTGGCACTTCCTCTTCCTCTCTTAACTCCCGCTAGGAAAGGAATCCCCCAGCTTGAAGGCGCCTCACGGCCTAACAAACGAGACTTAGCCCGAGGTAATGTGTCAAACGGTTCCAGGCTGGGTTCTCAGGTTGACAGGGGAGGTGTTTAATGGGTAGTCCAGTTGCCTTCTTGCGAGCATGGGAGTCCCACACTCTGTGCATAAATGGCATTCACCTCCCTACCATAAGAAAAAAAAACGAGAGTACTGTCCCACAAAACCATGCGCACAGCATTACTCAAGCAAGAATTAATCCTATACGAGCGTCTAAACTCAGGAGAAAAAACAGCCATCACCCAATTATGCGGGGAATACAGCGATATCTTTTTCTTGCCCAGAGACAAACTAAGCTGCACAAAAGCTATCAGTGGCGAAATACCACCTATCGCGGATCAAGCACTGATCAACCAGAAAATGTATAGTCTAAGTCAACCACAAAAGGAGATAATAAAAACGTAATTAAAGTAAATGCTGGAAAACCTTATTTTCCAGCTCAGCAAAAGTCCATGAAACTCCCCCTGCTTGGTCATATTGAAGAAAGCAGGTCCTGATGGCTCAAAAAAATGGAGAGTCCTAGTCGATCTCCGCAAGCTAAACGAGAAAACTATAGGGGACACCTTTCCCCATCCATGCATCAAGGAAATCCTCAAAAAACTTGGGCATTGCAGGCACTTCAGCACGCTGTATCTAGCCAGTGGCTATCACAAAGTACGAGTACAACCCAAGGACCGTATCCCGTATTAATGTTGTAATTGTTAAATATGCAATTGGCTGTAACTGACCTGTTTATTGTTCGATTAAAATAAAATTCCCAGGAAACGAACAACTGCTATCAGAAAACTGAAACTGTAGCTTTTAAGAAATTTAAGGCCCCATTTTGATTTCATAGAAAAAAAACGTAAAATTACTATTATATAACAAAAAAATTTTTTTTAAGGGTCACCTCCCTATATTGGGAGCCCCCCTTAACGCCTTTGAAAAATGTTCCCACCCCAAAACTTGCAAGAAGTCACCACTTGTTACCCTTACACCTCAAGGGTTGTCGCGCTGTCCAGCCTTGCGGGCCCGGTTTGCTCCGTCGGAGATGGCGCAGGCAGCAACTCGCTGTCCCTAGGCTGGAAGGATTTTAAAAGGATCGTCAGCGAGTGAACGATCCGACAGCGCACGCACGAGAGCTATAAACCAGAATAAAGAAAAACCAATTCTTCCCTCTACACGTACTCGATGCTGAATTTCCACGGTACACCTATCACGGCATCTACTAACCTCCTCTAACCACACTTTGGGCTAAACATCCACCAACTTACCCGTTTTTTCCACACCACGACCTCCTGAAAGATAAAAGATATGCTGAAAGAAAACAGAATCTCACCGCTTGAACGTCGCGCACAATTTATCTTTCTTTTATCAAAAAGAATATCCCCGGTGAAATTTTAAACAATATATTCTCAATGATTGAAATTTTAATTCACTTTCATATTCACAATATACGGGGAGTACTATAGCACTAAATTGGATTTCAACTGATTCGGTTACTTAACATTATTTGCGCAATTTGAAACAAACGAAATAATAATCAATAAATAAAAGGACAAAAAAAAGGTACCTTTCCCTAGATTCAGCTATTCTATTCCTAACCTGGGGCCCCAGCAAACGATCGTCCGTAGGGTGGTTACTCGCGCCAATCACGGGGGCCGGATACTCGTCCTGTCGAATTTTTCGCCAACTGAGTTGTGGAATCCGCCTGCACACTTACTCGTCGAAATCTCGTCACTCCTTGTACTTTTCCGCGCTTCCAAAATTTTCCACTCGTTCACTTTCCGAAAATTTACTCCTCGATCCTTCCTCGTTAGTCACCATCGCCAAAAAAAGAGACCCCTCCGTTATCCCTCAGCCCTTTAAATTAGCTCGCCTTAACGGACGGCCGCTACATTTGAGGTGGTTGTCCTCCCATTCGCACGATGGTCTTTCATTCTTCTTTGGCGCTGTTCGTAGTGCGGCTACCAACCATCTTAATTACTTCAGCTCCACACCCATGGTCGTTGTATGCGAGTTGGTCGAAATCTGCATTATCCATCATTTCGTATCAGCTGAGCAGTTTCAATATGTTGATCACTAGGACATCGCAGAATGACATTTCGTGTGAAGCGATGAAATATTTGTGAAAAACGTTCGGCCGACCCTTTGCATTCGTCTGGGCATTTAAAGGTAGCATGGGGAATTGTGTTTCGTGTGAAAAATTCGTTTGTTTGTTTCGGGCCGTCTCTTCGTTGTCGCTCTCGTCGAATTTTGTGTAATTGAATTTATCAATTTCATGCTTTCCAAGTAAAGCATCAATAAGTGAATGGTTGCAGGTGATTAGCCGTCGCGAGGCTTAAATGGGATTCTACGCGAGTTCGTGGAAATGCCGTGCATGTGAAGACTTGTGAACGGAGTTTAATCAACCTGCAAGGTGTTTGGTGCATTCTTCACAATTTTTTGTTTGTCTCTTGGCCGTGCTTCGCCCGCTCACTCACTACCACCGCGACCATTCTTGTGCTTCGCAATGTTGTGCTTCGTGGGCACTACGATCTTGTTTGTTTTCGTAATCCGAATGTAAGAATTGTATCCGGTCTTGGTGACAGAAATTGAATCTTAATGGATTCATCCACTAGCGATTTGGAGAAATGCAGTTCCGGGATTGTACTGGGCCGCTCATGCCTGCCTTCGTGGATTCCTGTATGGCGCTCCAGTAGAATGCACAAAGCGGACATTAGACGTGTTCACCGAGGAGCCCCGATCGCGCTGGCTTACGTGTGTTGAATTGGAGCCGGCAGTTGTCTTGAGGTGAGATTATGTTGGTATTTGTCTGTGATACTGCATTGTAGGTGAGCCGTTCTTTTCCAGATGCGGTGACCAGGAGTGGGCCCCTTAAACGGATTCCGAGTCGGTGATAGCCTTTGTGGAGCGCTTGTGTTGGATGCGTTTCCATAGGCTACCTTTTGTTGGGAAGAGTGGTGGTCGACCGGCCCCCTTCTGATGTCGTTTATTATCCATTGCTGCCGTTTGCTCCATAACTAAGCTAAACGCTCTACTCTAGCTCGACTGGTAAGTTAACATTTCTTTGGTATACAACATTAACATTTTTTTTTTGTATTAAAGTTAAACGAAATATTTGTATTAAAGTTAAACAAAAATACAATGGATCAACTTGTCACTATCTTACCTCGACGCATAAACGGGGTTGGGGTATGTTAATGGCATGCACCCTGTTCTCATCAGTGGTCGTGGTGTAGACTCCGGGTGGGAGCTGGTCATCCGTAACATTCCCCCCTACTTCAAGTGAATTTCCCTGGTAATTCACTCCTTCGTTATGCCCTACTGCTACCGACTGCACTATTAAAGTACTTGGCTACTCGCAACTTCCTTTATGTCTGAACTAGTTGCGATCTGATACTCCCTGTTCTCGCCCAAAACATGGCTACACTCCACTTAACTCAATTTTCAAACGTATTCCAATATGCACTGATGTCTTAATAAAGTTCCAAATCTATGGCTAATTCAATACTCAATACTTCTTATCGAACTTCATTGCTATCTCCATTTATGTCTCCTGACGACCTATGCGTTTAAGCATAACTGTATGGATATATATATATATATATATATATATATATATATATATATATATATATATATATATATATATATATATATATATATATATATATATATATATATATATATATATATATATATATATATATATATATATATATATATATATATATATATATATATATATATATATATATATATATATATATATATATATATATTTTTTTTTTTTTTGGTGGTAGGGAGGTGAATGCATTTATGCCCGCCGAGTCTGGCAGTGTGGGACTCCCATGGAGGATACCTTTGGACTACCCACTAAACACCTCCCCTGTCAATCTGAGAACCTAGCCTGGAACCGTTTGACACATTACTTCGGCCAGGTCTCGTTTTGTTACGCCGTGGGGCGCCTTCAAGCTGGGGAGTCCCTTTCCTAGCGGGAGGGGAGGGGGGAAGAGGAATTGCCAGAAGAGCGATCCCCCAGCCCCAGTGCCTCCGGCTGCTGTGAGTCCCTTTTATATTTTAGGATTGCCCGAGCATAATGTGCCACCTGGTTCCATTTGTCAACCGATTCGAGCATCACCGCAACTATATTATCCGGGGTGAGCTCTCCCGTCTCCCTGTAGAGTTCCCTTCGCAGCCTGGCCCATTTGGTACACGCAAAAAATGTGTGACAGGCATTGTCCTCCTCTCCTGGGCAAAACCGACAATCGGGAGACCGTGACTTGCCGATCTTGTGCAGGTAAGACTGAAAACACCCGTGCCCGCTCAAAAGCTGGGTCAGATAGAAGTCAGTCTCACCATGCCTTCGATTTAGCCACGGTCTCACATCCGAGATGAGGCGCGCAGTCCACCTTCCCTTCGTGCAATTCCTCCAAGACTGCTGCCAATCGCTGAGCGAGCGTTGTCTCTCCTCGCGGACAACCATCTCCCTCGCATCCTCGTTTCGGCGCAGGTAAATAGCGCGGCGCTCTCTAGCAAGGAGGGCGACAGGTATCACGCCTGCAATCACTCTCACCGCCGAGTCGGAGACTGTTGGATACGAAGATGCAATTCTCAGTGCTCCTCTTCTCTGTACCTGTGCCAATCGTTTTCGGTATACCTCTTTGCTGAGAGCGTCGCCCCATACCTCTGCTCCGTACAGTAGCACTGACCCTACAGCACTCATCAAGAGGCGTCTTCTTGATGGGCTGGGTCCCCCTACGTTGGCCATAAGTCGACTCAGGGCCGATATTCCCGAAGCAGCCTTCTCAGCTGTTGCCCTGTTTTGCTCAGAGAAACTCATCTTCGAGTCGATCAGTAGCCCCAGGTACTTCACCGCTGGCTTCGATTCGATCTGTATATCTCCAATACTGATCATCCTTACTCTAGGGACTCTCTTTTTTGTCAAGATGACCACTTCGGCTTTCTCCAGTGCTAAACTGAGCCCGCGAGCAGTCATCCAGTCCCTCACGCGGCGCATTAGCATACCTAGCCTAAGTTGCGCTTGTTCAACGGTGCGTCCAGCGACCCGAGCCGCAACATCATCCGCATAGCCGACCAAGTGCGACTCATCTGGCATCTCAAGTCTCAGTAGCCCGTCGTAAGACGCGTTCCACAGGTCCGGACCAAGGATAGATCCCTGGGCAACACCCGATGTAATTTCCATCCTTCGTTGGCCCTGTGTCGTGTCGTAGAGCAGGCTTCGGTCCTTTAGGTAGTCCCTCAAAAGCCGCATTAGATATTCTGGAACTTGAAAAGAGTTTTCCAGCGTGTCCAGAATATCCACCCATCTAGCAGAGTTGAAGGCATTTCTGACGTCGAGTGTCACCAACAGGACGATCCGTCGCTTGGTGCGACTATATGCCTCTGCCTTTTGGACCGCGTTCACCACCTCTGCAATCGCATCAATGGTAGAACGTCCTGCTCTAAAGCCGTACTGCCGAGGAGATAGGTCCCCAGCAGCACGAATCGCGTCAGTGAGTCTTCCCTTGATGAGTTTCTCTAGCACTTTCCCAGCCGTGTCTAGCATGCATAACGGGCGGTATGCAGACGGCGATTCGGGATTTCCCTTCCCCTTGCTGACCAGCACGAGCCTCGCCACCTTCCATCGTACCGGGAAAACCCCGTCCCGTAGGCAAGCGTTGAATGTGCTGAGCAGCAAGTCAGGACAATGGTGATAGACGAGCTGCAAAACCTCAGCTGGAACACCATCTGGACCTGGAGCCTTCCTCGCTTTCAAGGAGAGGACTGCCTCCTCCAGTTCCAGTTGTGTAAAGAGTGGGCAATCGACTGCTGTTTCAACATGGACAGCGTCAACATGGACGAGATGGGCGGGGAAGAGTCCCCGCACAATCGCGTCCATCTTTTCCGCGTCATGTATACAAGGCTTCCGTAGGGCACCAAGTTTCCCCATGACCAGCTTGTAGCCAAGGTCCCACGGATCCCTATTAACATCGTCCACGAGATCTTGGCAGCATCGGGCCTTGCTCTTGTTAATAAGCCTGCGAAGATATTTCCTGCCGGACCTGTATGCTGCTAGCCTAGTGTCTGCCTCCCACCGTGTTCGCGCCCGCTGGGCCTCTAGCCGAAGTTTGTGACACTCGCTTCTTTGTTCGGCGATCTCGTTTGACCACCAGTATACTGGAGGCTTACCATGTCGGGGTCTCCGACGGGGCATGGAAGACTCGCAAGCAGCTATGATGGTACTCATAGTTGAGTTCACCAAGTCCATGGCTGTAGGCCCTCCACTCCCTGGCCGAGCTCCCAGCAACGGTGCGCCTGCCGTAAGCGCGTCAGTGAGCCTCTCGACGTCCATCCTCCCAGTCCTCCATCCGAGGATTGAAGTTTGGGCGTATGCACGCAGAGTGGCACCGTCATGAATCTCAACAGCTATATACTGGTGATCACTAGCCGAGTAGTCCTCTAGTACTCGCCAGTTGTGTACTCTAGGTACCAGGAACTCCGAAGCGAGTGTCACATCGGGTATGGTTCCTACGCAACCCCAGCGGCGGGAAGTAGGGGTTTACCAGTATTTAGGACAAAAAGCGCTGTTCTGGCCGCCATGTCCAAGATTTGCTTTCCCCTTGGGTCGGATTGTGGCATACCCCATTCGATGGCTCTAGCGTTGAAGTCTCCCCCGACCAGCATGTGGCCCTCTGTGTTCGAGACAGCGTCCTCCAGGGCATCGAGTTTGGTTCGAAAGGATCGCATTGCCTCGTTAGGCGTCAGATAAACACTGAAATATGTTATCCCTGAACACCGCACCCACACAAAACCGTCGCCGCGTCCATGGCCCTGCACCTGAAGGCTGGCGTTGTCTCGAACCCAGATGGCCGAGGTACCAGATATGTCAAGGTACCACGCTTGCGAGTCCTTGTTATGATGCTGCTCGCTCAGCAACAGGAGGTCAGCTTTCTTATCCCTCGCAAACTGCTCAAGTGGGTCCTGGGCGTTTGTGCTTCGGTGCAAATTGACCTGCAGGATACGGATCATTTGAGTATCGATTTGGCTTTAGTTAGGGCCTCCTTGAAAACCCAGCATCTCCCTGTCCCCGGCTCATGTTTGAGGTCGCCGGGTGCTAGCTTAGCATCCTTGCAAAGGATGCATTTTGCCTCGTTCGTGCACTCCTTCCTTTTGTGCCCCATTTCACCACATTTGTAGCACAGAGATCTCCTGTCGGGTCCCCTACAGCCATACGCGGTGTGTCCGTATTCGAAGCATCTGAAGCAGCGGATAGCGATCGCTCCTCTCCGTATCCTGCAGATCACCCAACCTATCTTAATTTTGCCCTTCGCCAGGATTTGCTGGGCGTCTTTATCAGCTAGTTCGACAATAGCCATGCGTTGCCCCCTTGTGTTTTCACGCGTCAATCTTGCCTTGACTTCACTTAAGCTGGGGAACTCCCTCCTAATGGCATCCTCTACTTCAGCTTTGTCCGTGACGCAGTCGAGATCCCTGATTTCCAGGGTGGCCATTGGTTCGAGCGAGGCAACCGTTGCCGCATCTCCAAGAACCTTTTGAACCGCGTCACGGAATGCATCTTTGTTTGTGGCCTCTGGCCCGAATTCCACCAGCAAGCCACCGGTCCGGGTTGGTCGAACTGCTTTGATGGCAGTTTTGGTGTCGTCTGGCTTGACCGCTCCTATAATTTCACGGAGGACATCTGCGTAGGTTCGGCCCTTAGTGGGTTTAATAGGCAGTGCCTCTCGCAAGGGTTTGCGCCGCGGTTTGCTTTTTGTTTTCTGCGGTATATCGGGGGGTTCCTTGTTCTTTTCGTGGTTGAGCTCTTTGTCTGTTTTTTCTAGGGGTAGCTTTTTGGCCGCTTTTTTCGCTGCCTTGTTTCGCACCGCATGAAACTCCTCGCCTGGAGTGTCAACTTCGTTTATGGTCTCATCCTTCCTCCTTTTCTCACAATCGCCTTCAATTGGGCTACCGGCCATTCTTTTGCTGCTGCTAGGACCCACTGATGCCTCGAGGGAGAGCGTGTCTTTTTGGTGCTTTTCCGCCTGTAGTGCGTTATGCGGCCAAAAAGCTCCTCCAGTTCAAGAATGCTATTCTTGACACTCTTGCCTATGTTTTTCTGCACTTCGCAGGCAGCCCTCAGTTGTTTGACGATATTCCCCGCTTTCCGAGTAAGCCGCTCCTCTTCGGCGCGGTCAATGGCGATTGTGTTATTTGGCGCCACCTCTTGGGAGAGGCCCCCGTTTCCTAGCCCTTTTGCTTCTATCGCTTGGGTCGCGTTTGAAGTGGCGTCGGCCAACGGCAAAACTTCTCCCTCCCCCAGTCTTACACTGGCCTCCGTTGGTGTCGCAGCTTGATCCGGATTGTGTACGTCTTGCACTGGGCGCTCCGGGGTGCGCATAGTTCTTCTACTGCGCCGAAAGGCCGCAATGATGCCAGGTTGCACAACGCACTCTGCCTTCTTTCGTTCGTTAGTCCGTCTGTGGTCTGTCTCCGATGATTTAACCTGTGATGTTGACTTTGACAGTGTTTCTGGGGTTTGCTGCCTCCCCCCGCAATCGGTGTCTTGTTTAATCGGTGTTCTTGCCAACAGCGGTTTTTGCCTGAAAGGGTTCTCCGTCCTAGCGTCCTGTTTGCTTGTGGTTTCATTTGTTTGCTCCATTTTATTGGGTCCCCCCTCGGAGCCGCTATCTCCGTTCGTGTGTGTAGTCGCCTTTTTGGTCCCATGGTTATCTTTGCAGAGCAGGGAGGCCATGCGAGGGTTGGCACAAGCCCTTATGGGGACAAGTGCTCAGAGCCAGACCAGCGCTAATCGGGAGTCCGTCTCAACCGAACCTACACCACCAACCCAATGGTGCGAACTTCGAACGTACTCCGAGGCCTGCCAAGGTTTTACCGGGACGGAGACGGTATGATAGTTGAATTGGAGCCGTTCACACACGAGTTTCACCTCGGCGCTACTGTGCAAAGCAACTAGGTCCAAACCATCACATCCGCCAGCCCAAAGCGTCAATTCCAGTTCGTTGTCCAAAGCGTAGTCCAGATACAATAAGAGGGAACCTCACGGCACCCCCCATATCCTCGAGTCCATGGGGGCGGCACTCCCCAAAGAATGCTAGCCTCCAAGAATGTTCTTGTCGAACGGCTTTCTCCCTGCGGGAATTTCCTCGGGTACGTGGGGATATATATATTGCTTTGCTATTTATGTGATTTTCCATTTCATTATATTAGCCATACCACTTATTGCTAACTCCGACCACAATGACACTACCTATTGACTTCTAACAAGTGCTTATCTTATATCTTCTTATTGTAATTACCCTCCACCAATCATCCCTAATCCCCTATCTTATAACTACTTGTCTAAATAACTATCCCTCCACCGTGAATGATGCCTAATGTTATCTCCTAAGAACTAACTCTAACTCCATACTTACTACTTCCTAACTTACGTCTATCTGAATTTCTAATAATGGTAACGCTCCACTAACGCCTTAACTTCATTAACCTAACCCCTGATTAACTACGATTATTCTAGTGATAAAAGATAAAAGCACCCACGCAAATGGAGTTCGCGTTCCTTGTATGTGGTGGTTCCAGCGATACGTAGCTATCGGAAGAACACGCCTCCGACGACGCGGACATAACCCGGACGGCGCGGAGCAACTTAACTACTTCCGAATACTTAAATCTAGAGATAAACATTTGCAATTGAAATTACATGTCTGTTGTGTCGTTCTATCCCTTTTCTTTCTGCTTTCCTCCCCCTTTCTCCCGTATTAGCGACTTAGTTTTATTCAACTATTTAATGAACGGCTTCAAATCATTGACGTGCCAGGTACCCGCGTCCTCCCGTAGCTGGTAAATCCAACCGGACACTTTCTTCCATATCCTAAACGGACCCAAGTACTCAGGAGCCAACTTGGCTGAGTAGAATTTGGTTGCATCGGAGATGGTATAATTCCTCCTCCATACTCGGTCCCCCACTTGGTAAGCTATCTCCCGTTTCCTGAGATTATACCGGTTAGAGTTCTGTTCAGCAGCTGCCTGCATACGCTGCGATACTTCCATCCGCAGTATCTCTAGCTCCCTTGCCCGTTGCTCAGGATCCATCTCCTCTTGAGGCCGCTCTGGCCCTTCACCCTGCTCCTGGAGAATCCGCATTTCCGTGCCAAAATTGTAAAAGTAGGGAGTGACTCGCATGGTTTCGTGTCTATATGTTCCTAGCGCGCAAGCAATTTTTGCCAATTGTCGGTCCCAGTCCCGATGATTTTCCGACACGTAGGAACGTAACATTCGCTTGATGTCTTGATTCCTACGCTCGGCGGGGTTCGCCTGGGGATGGTATAGCGCAGTAAATTTAATCCGCGTTCCGTACCCCTCGACTAATTGCTGTAGGACCTTCCCGCGAAATTGGACACCGTTATCGCACACTAACCACCTCGGAACTCCAAACAGCAGGAATACATGTTCCTCCAATAGCCTTCAGATCTCCCTTGCCGTGGCCTTCCGTAGTGGGAATAGTAGTGAAAACTTACTCACATAATCTAGAACGGTCAGAATATAACAGTGTCCGCGTGTAGATCGAGGAAGCGGACCCACCAAGTCTATACAAATCATCTCTCACGGCCTTGTTGCTTCTCCCGCACGCGAAACCATAAAACCAGGCTGAGCCTTTCTTTCCACCTTGATTGCCTGACATACCTTACATCGGTTCATATAGGTGCGGGCGTCAGCAGACATCTTCGGCCAGTAATAAAGCTGCGACTGCCGATGAATCGTTCGGTCGATCCCCATATGACCCGCCGTTGGTTGGTCATGGCAACGCATGAGGGCTTCCCGCCTTTCACCCTTGGGCAAGACCCTTTTCCACGAGTCGGCCCCTTCTAACGCAGGATATCGTCCCGGTACATGCTTCCACAACTCTTCGTCCTTGATCCTCCAGTCGGGGTATAACTCTCCGTTAGTGCGTATCCTCACCTTCATTCGCTCGTACCAAACATCTCCTTGATTCCTTGCCACCTCCACCGTTTCCACTGTGACTGACCTCGATAATGCATCCGGAACCAAATGTTCGCTGCCTTTGCGGTGCATTACCTCATAATTGAACTGTTGCAGACGGACAGCCCAGCGAGCCAACCTCCCCGTAGGGTCCTTAAGGTTGTTGAGCCAAACCATAGAGTGATGGTCCGTTATTACGCGGAAATGCGAACCTTCGATATACGGGCGTAGCTTCTCCACCGCCCAAAGGACTGCCAAGCACTCCCTCTCGGTGGTTGAATATTTTTGCTCCACTTTGGTCAGAGCGCGGCTCAAATAACAGACCACCTTCTCCCCCTCCGGAAAAGTTTGGCTCAACACGGCTCCCAGACCCACATCTGAGGCATCCGTCTGCACATTGAATGGGATGCTGAAATCAGGACACGTCAAAATAGGTGCTGATGCCAGTTTCAATTTACAGCGTTCGAAGGCTTCCTCACATTCGGGGGTCCAGTCAAATTGCTTATTCTTGCGCAATAAATCGGTTAGGGGTGCTACCAAAGAGGTATGATCTGGGATGAACCTCCGATACCACGATACCATCCCAAGGAACTGTCGGATCTGTTTCACCGTATGAGGCCGTGGTATTATTAACATGCTCTCTACTTTCTCAGGGTCGACATTCAACCCATTCTCGTTCACCACATAACCAAGATATTTCAGCTCGGCTCGGCAGAAGTGACATTTTTCCCGCGATAGTCTCAGTCCAGCTTGCCGCAGCCGCTTGAAAACTTCGGAGAGAATCTCCAGGTGTTGACTGAACGTGGGTGTCACGATAATAATGTCGTCGAGGTATGTGAACACGAAAGGTTCCATTTCCGGACCCAGAACTCTGTCAATTAGGCGCTGCCAGGTCGCTGGCGCATTCGACAGACCAAACGGCATTCTCCTAAATTGAAACAGACCCCGCCCTGGAATGGTAAACAATGAACTGACGCGATTCTTCCGCCACTGGGACCTGCCAGTACGCTGATTTAATATCCAAGGTGGATAGATACTTTGCATCCCGTAGCTTATCTAAAGTGGTGGAAATATACGGAAGGAGATACGCATCCCGTGCGGTAACTTGATTCACCTTACGGAAATCTACACAGAATCTGTTCAACCCATCCTTCTTCTTCACCATTAATATCGGGGAAGACCATGCGCTCTTGGAGGGCTCCACTACGCCTAGCGCAAACATATCGTCCAACTCCGCATTAATGTTCTTCTGCATGGTAGGAGAGACCGGATAATAGCGCTGCTTGATGGGCGCTGCATCCGTCTTGATGACGTGCTCCACCAGATTAGTGCAACCCAGCCCCTCCCCTATGTTTTGGAACTCTACTCCAATTAACTGGGCCAATTCCTCTTCTTCGCTTTGGGTCAATACAGACCTACTGTGTAGGTGTCACCCCAACATCACCGCCTCATGGCATGCAAAACCCCACCTGTTATCCCGTACGTTCATCAGGACCCCAAACTGCCGCAAAAAATCTACTCCCAAAATAACTTTGTGTGCAAGAGCCGGTACCATCAATACATCCAACCACTTCACCCTGCCTTCCAATCGAAAAGGTACCCAGGCCCTCCCCTCTATCGGGCACTGTCCGTTGTCGGCTAGGCTCACCGCCTGATTCTGCGCAGCGATATCTCCACCCCCAGTTCCCGCATCTCGGACCAACCATCTCCCCCGACAATTGTATTGGACGCCCCCGAGTAAACGAGGCCCTTAAAGCGCTTGCCTAACACCCAAACCTCCAAATGTGGTCGTTCGTCCCCCGACTGTGTGTAAATAAAAAACTCGTACCCGCGGCCCCCAACTCCTTCCCAGCTCCGGTGCTCAATTCGCCGCTTAACGAGCGCCGTGCTCGTTTTCCGACAGACCAGCCTGTGCCGGCGCTCGACTCCGCTAGGTAGGGCAGTTTGGACAGGTGAATTTTGTTGCTCCAGACCGACCGCAGCCGAAGCATCTACGTGGTTGGCGACATTCCCGGGAGATGTGTCCTACACCGTTGCAGTTCCAGCACTTGATTCCTGCAGCCCTGCTATCGGAACTATTTCGCTCACTGTAGGGACCTCCTCATAGGCTAAATGTGGTTCCAACAGCTTTGACGTCTTACGGCTGGGTGGGGGCACAAACGCATCAACCGCCACCTTGGTGGCCTCCATTTTCCGTCCCAACTGCACCAACTGCGTAACCGATGACACCTCTCTTAATGATAGTTTCACCTGGTAGAACGGGCTGATATTATCTAGCAAAATCTCCAGCTTCTTGGCTTCCGAACAGGGTTCTCCCAACCTGCGAAACAGTCCATCCATGATGGCCACGTAAACTCCGATGGACTCGTTCCTCCCTTGCGTCCGCTGACGAATTTCTTCCCACAACCTTTTATTGTAATTTGGGGGTAAAAATCCTGTCCGCAGCTCCTAACAAAGTTCATCCCAAGAAGCTACCCGCTCCCGTACCGATCTAAACCAAATCAGGGCTTTACCCTGAAAAAGCTCCGCGGCCATCCTCATCAGCTGTGGCTTTGACACTCCCTTTGTTAAACGAAGCTCCTCCACCCTTTCCAGAAAAGCACTTACCGAACCGGGAGAGTCGCTGGAGAATTTGATCCCCCACTTGGACACGTCTGGAACCTTGCCTGTTCCCAGATCGTCCCGATGTACCCCAACTGCTTGAGTTGCTAGCCTTTCCGGTTCAAGTAGCCGTCCCTCAGCGGTTGCGTTCGGCTCCTCTACTTGCTTCTCCGTTCCCGTGTCACTCTCCCCCTCTACCTTCTCCGTGATCCTTTCGGGAGGAGCTGCTTTCTGCCTGGGTGCTTCGTTAACTCTGCCTCCTGGCTTTGCGCTGGTTTTTTCCCACGTTAACCTCGCTTTAGGTGTAGATTTTCTGCCTCTAGGAACCGTTTCCTTCTCCATCTCCTCCAAGTTGCCACCCGCTGTTACATCCAGACCCCCTAACGCCATCATGAAAACCTTTTCCAACCTGTTGATGATCTTTTCCTCCTCGGGATCCTCAGCTTGGATATTCGCCAACCTTCGCTGGCAAAATTCGATCTTGGTCAATAACTTCCAATACTCTCCCGACTCTCTATCACCCGAGAATTCCTCCAACAGGGAGTTAACTTCTGCCCATTTTTCCTCCAGCGCCTTGATATCCTCTGCGGGAGTGTAAGGGTACTCTTTGTAATTCACCATACTTGTGTTCTTTAATTTCTCCGCCCGTATCGCCACCCGTAATTTTGCTCGCATTTCATCCACTGTCCCAGCAGGTAGCCCTTTGATAGCCAATTCATATTGGAGCTCGTCACTGGCAGACGATTGATCAGCATTCTTCCTTTCCCTGCCATATTCAACTTATTTTTAATTTTTATTAAATTTATGTATTTACTTATTTTATATATATATTACACTATTATCTTCTTATATATGTACTACTTTTATTAATAATAGCGAGGAAAAGAGATTATCCTCAAGTTCAAATCGTTTAATTTTTGTTAATGGAATTCAATTACACACAATTAACCACTAATGACACATTCAATCAGCAATCATACATTCCATCTACTCCCCCAATACTCGACACACTCCTCACTCACTATATGGTGTATGTATATCTCACCCCACGCAATATACCGCGAGTAGTATACCTGCAATCTAAGAAGAAACCACTCAACCTCAATTTCAATCACTCATGCAACAGTCAGACAAAAAAAAACACTCACTCCCACAATCTCACTCCACACTTGCTAACACTCCTTATTCCAAATCCAAACACCCGCAAATTCAAATGTGACTCACTGAATTACACAAACTTTCACTTCTTTAACGACTTTCAAACTTGACTTGACTTGATAAATCACGTTGGGCGCCAATTTGTTACCCTTACACCTCAAGGGTTGTCGCGCTGTCCAGTCTTGCGGGCCCGGTTTGCTCCGTCGGAGACGGTGCAGGCGCCAACTCGCTGTCCCTAGGCTGGAAGGATTTTAAAAGGATCGTCAGCGAGTGAACGATCCGACAGCGCACGCACGAGAGCTATAAACCAGAACAAAGAAAAACCAATTCTTCCCTCTACACGTACTCGATGCTGAATTTCCACGGTACACCTATCACGGCATCTACTAACCTCCTCTAACCACACTTTGGGCTAAACATCCACCAACTTACCCGTTTTTTCCACACCACGACCTCCTGAAAGATAAAAGATATGCTGAAAGAAAACAGAATCTCACCGCTTGAACGTCGCGCACAATTTATCTTTCTTTTATCAAAAAGAATATCCCCGGTGAAATTTTAAACAATATATTCTCAATGATTGAAATTTTAATTCACTTTCATATTCACAATATACGGGGAGTACTATAGCACTAAATTGGATTTCAACTGATTCGGTTACTTAACATTATTTGCGCAATTTGAAACAAACGAAATAATAATCAATAAATAAAAGGACAAAAAAAAGGTACCTTTCCCTAGATTCAGCTATTCTATTCCTAACCTGGGGCCCCAGCAAACGATCGTCCGTAGGGTGGTTACTCGCGCCAATCACGGGGGCCGGATACTCGTCCTGTCGAATTTTTCGCCAACTGAGTTGTGGAATCCGCCTGCACACTTACTCGTCGAAATCTCGTCACTCCTTGTACTTTTCCGCGCTTCCAAAATTTTCCACTCGTTCAATTTCCGAAAATTTACTCCTCGATCCTTCCTCGTTAGTCACTATCGCCAAAAAAAGAGACCCCTCCGTTATCCCTCAGCCCTTTAAATTAGTTCGCCTTAACGGACGGCCGCTACATTTGAGGTGGTTGTCCTCCCATTCGCACGATGGTCTTTCATTCTTCTTTGGCGCTGTTCGTAGCGCGGCTACCAACCATCTTAATTACTTCAGCTCCGCACCCATGGTCGTTGTATGCGAGTTGGTCGAAATCTGCATTATCCATCATTTCGTATCAGCTGAGCAGTTTCAATATGTTGATCACTAGGACATCGCAGAATGACATTTCGTGTGAAGCGATGAAATATTTGTGAAAAACGTTCGGCCGACCTTTTGCACTCGTCTGGGCATTTAAAGGTAGCATGGGGAATTGTCTTTCGTGTGAAAAATTCGTTTGTTTGTTTCGGGCCGTCTCTTTGTTGTCGCTCTCGTCGAATTTTGTGTAATTGAATTTATCAATTTCATGCTTTCCAAGTAAAGCATCAATAAGTGAATGGTTGCAGGTGATTAGCCGTCGCGAGGCTTAAATGGGATTCTGCGCGAGTTCGTGGAAATGCCGTGGATGTGAAGACTTGTGAACGGAGTTTAATCAACCTGCAAGGTGTTTGGTGCATTCTTCACAATTTGTTGTTTGTCTCCTGGCCGTGCTTCGCCTGCTCACTCGCTACCACCGGGACCATTCTTGTGCTTCGCAATGTTGTGCTTCGTGGGCACTTGTTTGTTTTCGTAATCCGAATGTAAGAATTGTATCCGGTCTTGGTGACAGAAATTGAATCTTAATGGATTCATCCACTAGCGATTTGGAGAAATACAGTCCCGGGATTGTCCTGGGCCGCTCATGCCTGCCTTCGTGGATTCCTGTATGTCGCTCCAGTAGAATGCACAAAGCGGACATTAGACGTGTTCACCGAGGAGCCCCGATCGCGCTGGCTTACGTGTGTTGAATTGGAGCCGGCAGTTGTCTTGAGGTGAGATTATGTTGGTATTTGTCTGTGATACTGCATTGTAGGTGAGCCGTTCTTTTCCAGATGCGGTGACCAGGAGTGGGCCCCTTAAACGGCTTCCGAGTCGGTGATAGCCTTTGTGGAGCGCTTGTGTTGGATGCGTTTCCATAGGCTACCTTTTGTTGGGAAGAGTGGTGGTCGACCGGCCCCCTTCTGATGTCGTTTATTATCCATTGCTGCCGTTTGCTCCATAACTAAGCTAAACGCTCTCCTCTAGCTCGACTGGTAAGTTAACATTTCTTTGGTATACAATATTAACATTTTTTTTGTATTAAAGTTAAACGAAATATTTGTATTAAAGTTAAACAAAAATACAATGGATCAACTTGTCACTATCTTACCTCGACGCATAAACGGGGTTGGGGTATGTTAATGGCATGCACCCTGTTCTCATCAGTGGTCGTGGTGTAGACTCCGGGTGGGAGCTGGTCATCCGTAACACACATCTGACCTTTCCACAAAGTTTCATAGCTGTAGCTTTTACGGATGGACGGACAGACGGACACAGGTCGTGATTGCAAAAGGTTTTGTATTGTAGTGCAAAACCCCTTAAAAAAAACTTGTCAACGTCAGCATGCCAAACTTGGTCAAGGATTACAATACATACAAGGGGGACGTGGATCTACATGAAGACGCACCAGCTAATTACCGCTGTGGAATACGTGGGACAAAATTGTGGTAGCCGCATTCCACAAAACCTCTGTTCAATATGATGCAGGGGGAATGCTGGCCGATAGGAATACTCTTGAATGCTAGCATTTTTTGGGGAGTACCATCTCCATGAAATGGAGGAAATTATCGCAGAAGGGATGGTGGTCGATAAGAGCACTCTTGGAGGCTAGCATTCTATGGACAGCGCTGCCCCACGGACCCTAGGATATGGGGGGTGCCGTGAGGTTCCCTTCTGGGATAATAGGTTATGACCCTGACTGAATCTGGACTACGCTTGGGACAATGAACTGGAAGGGATGCTTTGGGCTTTGGGCGACGTGAAACTCGTGCGTCAAAGGCTCCAATTCAACTATCATAGCGTCTCCATCCCGGTAAAATCTTGGCAGGCCTTGGAGTACGTTTGAAGTTCGCCCCATTGGGTTAGTGATGTAGGCTCGGTTGAGACGGACTACCGATAAGCGCTGGTCTGGCTTTAAGCACTTGTCCCCATAAGGGCTCGTGCGAACCTTAATAGATTGGTTTCTTCGAATTTCCTATATATAATATATATATATATATATATATATATATATATATATATATATATATATATATATATATATACAGAGGTGGCCAAAAGTGATCGGACAATACAAGAAACAAGCAATAAAATACTTTTACGAGCATAAGCTTTGAAATGAAATAAAAATTTTTCCCTTATGTAAAAGTCACTTGTATTCTCAATTAATTGCACAAAAAAATAAAACAGAAATAAAAAGAATTTCACAAGAAAATTAACAACTAAAACAAATTCACATTGCATCAAGTGGACAAAAGTAATCGGACGTTCAATTGTAATACTTTTCTTTCTGATGATTCCATTAGAACATAGGCTTTTAATATCTAGTTGCGTATCCTTTTTGTTTTATAACTTCTGTTAACATATTGGGCATAGACTGTACCAACTTACGGGTAACGTCCGGAGTAATGTTGTTCCATTCTTCTAATAACACCGTCTTCAGTTGACTTTTATTAGTAATGTGATGGTTCCTTATTTTTTTATCCAGATGATCCCAAAGATGTTCGATGGGATATAGGTCTGGGGATTGCGGTGGTGTTTTTAATTGACCAGGAGTGTTGAAAAGGAGCCACATACGAACATCATGAGCTGTATGCTTTGGGTCATTATCTTGCTGGAACAAATAATGACCATCAAGACCCAATTATTGTGCACTTTTTTTTCAAATTTTCTTTCAAAATCGACAAGTAACCTAGTTTGTCCATAGGTTCGTCAATGAAAACAAGTTCTCCTACACCGTTGGCAGCCATGCAACCCCAGACCATTACACAGCCACCTCCGTGTTTTACTGTATGTTGAATGTTTTTGGGATGAAGCTCACTATTTTGAGTTCTCCACACCAACAACCTGCCGTCGGAGTGGTAGATATTAAACTTACTCTCATCAGAGAATATTATACGAGTCCAAAAGTCGAGCGGCTTGCTTTTAAATTCTTTTGCAAAGCATAATCTTTTCTTCTTATTAACTTTGCTAATTAGTGGTTTCTTTCGAGGTACTCTCGCTTGATAACCAGCACGGCTGAGAGATCTACGAATAGTCCGGGCACTAACATTGGTACCATTTACATCTGCTAATTGATCCCTAATACTTCTGGACGTTGTAGTCGGATTCTTTTTAACAATTCTTAAGATTTTTCGTGCGTCTGTCTCTGTTAGTTTACATGGTCGACCATTCCTAATTTCGTTTTCCACCTGATTATTTTTTCTGAACCGTTTCACGATATCGAAAACTGTCGAACGACTTCTTCCAATTATTTTTGATATTTCAGAAAAGGATTTATTCTCTTTATACAACTTTATTATAACTTTTCTTTCATGTATACAGGTTTCTTTGCGATTCTTAGCCATGTTTAACTTTCTTCACTTAAAACTGACAAGTAAATGACTGATATCAGAAAAACACATATCAACATATAATTAGGGGAATTCCCTTTTAAACTCGGAAATGAAAAGAAAAGAATTGCTCCAAACTTCAATGACTAATTTCACACTTTTCAAAATGTCCGATTACTTTTGTCCACTTGATGCAATGTGAATTTGAATTAGTTGTTAATTTTCTTGTGAAAATCTTTTTATTTCTGTTTTATTTTTTTGTGCAATTAATTGAGAATACAAGTACCTTTTAAATAAGGGAAAAAATTTTATTTCATTTCAAAGCTTATGCTCGTAAAAGTATTTTATTGCTTGTTTCTTGTATTGTCCGATCACTTTTGGCCACCTCTGTATATATATAATTGAATTAAACATACATCGTGGAAACTAACTGTTCCATTGATACTCTAAATATTTACATATGTAGGCATAAATCCTAATTTTGTTCGTTCTGTTATAGATTAATTGGCTTCAAAAAATTTATTGTTAAAGTATGGTATTCATAGTAAACACTCAACTGAACGTGTAATTGTATAGCCTAACAAGGAGCGAAATAAAAATTAAGTCATTAAATAAACACATCTTTTCACTGAACTGGTTGTGAAGTGACTGTCACCCTAAAACTCGGGCTGATGCCTCGAATGTACAGTCAGATTGATAAATCAATCAAATAATAGTTCAACTACCTTGGGGCGCTTATACTCAAGTAGACGCCTTGAGTATGCTGTTGAACGTATTCTGAATTCGCCTCTCCCGGGCTAACTGCCTTGGGATAGGATAATCTCGGGCGCACGCTTTGAGCCAGCAAATGGAGAAATACTTCTCGATATTCTTGCTTCTTTAATTTCCTTTCATAGCATAATCATGTTGACTAAATTGCCTACCAACCAAAATAATCAAGACAATTTAAAACGTAAATGATCGAAGTTCAAAAGCAATGTTTTTGATCGCCATCTCTCTGTGACTGGTGTAACCACAAAGCTCAAGCTTTCGCTTGTTTTGCCTAATTGCACATGCATGTAACCAATTCGTTGCACTGAGGTGGTACGATTGATTGCGAAGTCTTGTGTGTATACGAGGTGTGTTCAAAAAGTATCACGAATTTTGAATTTTCGCGGGTTACGTATATTCGAATTTCGATTTTTTTGTGGCGTTATGTTGTTACTCATGTCTGTCACTTATGCCGACAAGCTCGGCCATTTTGAATGTTCACTTATTTGGTGATAGCTGCTTTACTTGCACGTGTTTTCAATCGTCTTCGATTTTTACTTATTCAAAAAAATGGATCAAAGAACGTGTATCAAATTTTGTGTGAAAAACGAAATTAAGTGCGCGGATGCATTCCGAATGTTGACTGTGGCATACGGAGAAGCTACCTTGGACCGAAGCAACGTTTATCGGTGGTACAAAATGTTTTTAGAAGGCCGAGAAGATGTGAACGACGAAGAGCGTGCCGGACGCCCGAGCACTTCAACAACAGACGAAAAAATTAATGAAGTGGAGAAAATGGTATTGGCCAATCGTCGAACCACCGTTAGAAAAGTTGCTGAGGACCTAAACATATCGATTGGCTCGTGCCATTCGATTTTTATCAACGATTTGGGCATGAGACGGGTCGCCGCGAAATTCGTACCAAAATTGCTCAATTGCGACCAAAAACAGCAACGCATGAACATTGCTAATGAAATGTTAAACTCTGTCCGCGACGAACCAAATTTGCTCCAGAGGGTCATAACTGGTGACGAATCGTGGGTTTATGGTTATGACGTGGAAACCAAAGCTCAATCATCTCAATGGAAGCTGCTGCATGAACCAAGACCGAAAAAAGCGTGCCAAGTTCGGTCGAATGTGAAAGTTTTGCTGACAGTTTTCTTCGATTGCAGGGGCGTGGTGCATCATGAATTCTTGCCACAGGGAAGAACGGTCAATAAGGAATATTACCTGCAAGTTATGCGCAATTTGCGCGAAGCAATCCGTCAGAAACGCCCGGATTTGTGGGAGAACAAAAATTGGCTTTTGCACCACGATAACGCTCCTGCTCACACATCGTTGCTTGTGCGCGACTTTTTGGCCAAAAACAACACACTAATGATGCCGCAGCCACCGTATTCCCGAGATCTGGCCCCCTGTGACTTTTTCTTGTTTCCTAAACTGAAGAGGCCCATGAAAGGACGACGTTACACTACGCTTGACGAGATAAAGACGGCCTCGAAGGAGGAGCTGAACAAGATCAAAAAAAAAAATGATTTTTTGAAGTGCTTCGAAGATTGGAAAAACCGTTGGCACAAGTGTACAATATCTCATGGGGATTACTTTGAAGGGGACAAAATAGATATTCATGTATAAACAAATAATTTTTGAAAAAAAACAAAATTCACGATATTTTTTGAACACACCTCGTATGTTAAAAACGTAATACGAGTATGGGTACAAACTCACTTCTGCTAATGCATGATACGACACCGCGCCCACAGATGCTTTGATTACAATTCGCAACTTTTCGCATATGTTGCCATCCACAGTACACAGAGAGTAGCGATGGAACACGGACCGAGTAATATTTGTACTGCGGCTCCCGTAACATCGCTTCTCCACCGAAAAGAAAAGTTCACTGCTGGCTTGAAGAGCCTAGTCAAACAAATGTTAATTTTTATTTCATTATTGGTATACGTGGAATGTTGCTTCTGAAATTACTACTTTAATCGATTTTAATTGATTTTTTTCCCTCTGATTACAATATTTGCTTCTTATTGAAACATAATGACGTAGATTTTTCATAAGTTTTGGTAGAGTTGCCTTGCTTTGAATTTTTTAATTAATTGTTTTCTTGGCCTTATCAAGCATTTTCATTTGGTTTTGTTTTGCTCTATGTTCATACTAGAATGTTAATGCTTATAAGGATACAATCAATTTTCGTTTAATGATGAATTATGATTAATTTCACAATTACATACTGTTTCGCTCATATATCTTCTTATTATATGTAAATGTCCTTTGCTTTATCGAATTTACTGCATTATACAGGGTGGGCCATAAGGGTGTTGCGGTTTAAATATTCGATTTAAAAAAAAACTACGAAACATAACACAAATATATTTGTATTGTTAAAAAGTAGAAGCATAGGCATTTTTAAGACTTAAAAATAATGTTGCCCAAATGGCTTCCCTCGGCTGCTTGGCACTCTTGGAACCGAAGTCGCAAATTTTGGAAAACTCGTTGAAAAGTTGTTCTCGGTATTTTGTTACTTTCCTGAATAATATTCCTCTTCAGCTGCTCTAAATTGGTCGGATTATTCTCGTAAACTACCGATTTGAGGTAGCCCCATAGAAAATAATCGCATGGAGAGAGATCGGGGCTACGTGGGGGCCATTCAATATCCCCCCTTTTCGAGATGAGTTTTCCGGGAAAAACATTTTTCAGCAGCTCTATGGATACCCTAGCCGTATGACATGTGGCCCCATCCTGTTGAAACCACATCCTCGAGGTATTGCCTTGAAGTTCTTGCAAAGCTGGCACCAAAAAGTCTGTTATCATGTTGCAATAACACACTGATATGGCCCACCCTGTACTATACTTCTGCATATACATATACTACTGTGACCAAAAAATAAGGTGACATTTGGATTTAAACTGCGCGCGTCGAAGGATTTGGAGAATTATTTTTTTAGGTTGGTAGTACTGTCAGTGACACCTATGTCAAATTTACATGTCAAAATATTCATTAGTGTTTGAGATACGTATCGTTGCCAGGATGGCCTTCAATTCGGGTAATTCAACAAGTACTTAGCCTACAGAAGAAAAACAAAAATTTTGGAAAGGTGGTAATTTATTTTTCCTCATAATCTTCTTCAAGCTCGATACACTTGGTCCAGCAATGCTCTAGCTTTTTCAACCCGTCCAAAAAATACATTTTCTCGAGGGCTGCAAAAAAAGCCTCCGTGGCGGCGATGACCTCATCATTCGCCCCAAATCTATTCCCGGCGAGTGATTTTTTCAAGTTTGGAAACAAAAAGTAGTCACATGGGGCCAAATCTGGAGAGTACGGTGGATGGGGCAGCAATTCGTAGCGCAATTCGACCAATTTGGCCATGGCGACGGCGGAGGTGTGAGTCTGCGTGTTGTCGTGGTGGAACAGTACTTTTTTCTCCGCCAAGCGGGGCCTCTTTTTCTTCAATTCGACGTCAAATCGGCCCAATAAGTCTGCATAGTAGCGCCCCGTGATTGTTTAACCCTTCTTAAGGTAATTGATGTGGATCACACCTTGTGAATCCCAGAAAACGGTGGCCATCACCTTTCCGGCCGATAGAACAGTCTACGCCTTCTTTGGAGCACGTTCGCTGGGTGAAGTCCATTGTTTCGACTGTCCCTTGGTCTCTGGTGTGTACCAGTGAATCCATGTTTCATCGACGGTCATGAAACGACGCAAGAACTCCGCCGGACTGCGCTGAAACAGCAACAAACACGTCGCCGATGTGGTCTCACGGTTGCGTTGGTTTTCCGGTGTGAGCAAACACAGCACTCATCGCGCCGACAGTTTTCTCATGCCAAGTTCTTCGTGTAAAATATGATGCACCATTCTTTCTGCGACGCCCACAGTCTCAGCTATCTTGCGAACCTTCAATCGATGGTCTGCCAATACGAGATAATGGATTTTTTTAACGTTTTCCTCCGTAGCAGCCGTTTTCGGGGCACCTGGGCGTGGCTCATCGAAAACGGACGTGCGACCACGAACAAACTCGTTGAACCAATTCTTGACCTTCGCCATCGAAGAAAAAGAGTCAACGCACACAGCATCCAAGCGATCTTTGATTTCGCTGCGCGTTTTTCCTTCCAAAAACCAAGAATCTAATCACTGAACGATATTGTTCTTTTTCCATTTTTGTACAACCGACCGACACGCTCGCTCCCAAAGGCTATCAAAACAAAACTAATGAAGAGAATTGACTAAAACTTTGACAGTAGGCTACTAAAAAATGCACTGCACGACGGTGATATCTAGCTACTTATCTTGATTACTGAGAGGACCAGCGCTCAGAGCCTATTGGCACATCCACAACTGTCCGCCATAATTACACTGTTCTCAATTAGAGGAGGTGCTGCGCTTGGAATTTCGGAGTGGATTCTGGACAAGATTCAGTCGTGCTAGCGATGCCTGAAAGAATCGATTGGTGAGTATAGAGTAGATATGTTCCTTCTGAATGACAAGCTAATAGTCCCCCTAACGCAGGTACAGCTATTGCGAATACTGAAACGTAACCTGCGGCCCGAGTTAAGACATCATGTCTCAACCACAGATCCCCAGGACATGGGTATATTGGAAATGTACCCTGAAGTCACGAAACCAGATGTGAAGGAGACTTCTGAGGAGCTGATCGAGTTTTCTGTAATCACAATAGGAAACTCCACGGTATGCTCGAACTGTGGACAAACTAAACACCAGTTTATAGTATATCAAGAAAAAAGAAACGTTTTCTGTTACGTTTGTGGCAAACCAAATACTTATTCACCTGATTGCCCTGACTGCACCATGTAGCAGCCACGGAAGTCATCGCAGTTGCAGACATTGAGAATGAGCAGAGGGGTGCGCAGCCCGGGGTGGCATACTGAGGCCGGCTAGCGCTCAGTCGTGTCGTGGGACACCCCCTGCTCGTGCTGAGCCACCTTACATAAAATTAGCACAAAGGGAAAAGGATGGGAAAGGGAGCTCATTTAGAGAAATGAAAGATGATGGGTTTAAACTGACACGGCCGTTTTATTTAATTCAAGAATTCTATTTACAACCAAAAACTTTGCAGGATAAAAAAAATGACAAAAACGAGTACAAGGCCCTTTTGAGAGTTAAACAAAAGAATATAAAGGAAAATATAGCACAATAAAATAAGCTTCTAAAAAAATAATAAAATTTGGAAAATTTTAAAACCTAATACCAAATTGATACTTACTTCTTTCCTTGCAGAACTCCGACTGCCCGGTAAAATACAAAAAAAGAAGCGTGGGGCCACTGAAAATCAGATTTTTAAATTTAAGACTACAAAAAAACTAAAAATGCAACGGCCACTTCAAGTCTCCAATCCGTCGTACCAGCGTACTCGCAGAAAAATTCACCTTAATGCACCTGGTCCTCTCCACAACCTAACAAAATTAGTTTTGTTTGTTTTTTTTTCTCTGACTAATGAATTAATTAATAATTAATCTCGAAGTTCAGCACAAATTCGCACTAATTTAATCTTTTCGCAAGAAGTTTATTTCCCACCACACTTCAATTACACGGCTTATTGCTATAAGCAAATTGTTTTATTCCACTATTCACCATTCACAAGTGAATTTTTAAGTCAAACTCCGTTAGCTAGTGAATCACACTATCCAAATTTTTGCATATGTTCTGTGTCACACCACACACTATCGCAAAAGAAAAGCAAAATTCCTCCCCAAAATCAACACTGTTATTTGCCGAATTCAAACTCTCAAAAAAATAAATCACCTCGACACCAAAAAATATAAACCTTCCTCTTCTTCACCAAGTCCAATCTCGACACCAGTCAAATGCCAACCACCAAAAATCAATTTTATCGCACTCCGAAAACTTCCTCGTCTTTGCCAAATCAAAATCTGACTGCCCAATCCTCCCAACTTAATCCCGCATTTCACCTTTCCAAATCCGATTCCGCAATCCTTTTCCCAATTACCGCTGCCTCCTCTGGGTAACGTAATCGAAGTTCATTACACTTCGATTCCGCTACCCACACATCTTTTGTTCCATATCGACAAACTCAATAGTATCCATTGTTTTACATATGGCACTTTGCCCAATCCAAGAAGCGCTTGGTTGAATTCAAAGTGTCACATATACACATTTCGGAAGCTATTGGGTTTGTCGATACCCCAAAAAGAGTGATTCCGTGCGCCCGGGAGAACTTGAACTCAGGGTTCCAGCAGACCCTCGATCGAGGACTCACGACGCAGCTAATGGTGCCATGGATTGTCGATCTCCCAGTCATCTCATAAGCAACTTGAGCGCTGCATTTGGGCATGGGATTGAATTTTGTTAGTAGGGGAACGTGAATTAATTTTTGTTAGTATAAAAAATAAAATTTGTTAGTGGGAATAGAATTAGTTAGTATGAAGGAAAGGAATTATGTTTTGTTAGGAAAAAGGTATTGAATATAATTTTGTTAGTGGGAATTAATGAATGAAATGTTGTTAGTGGGAAAATTGAAATTTTTAGTATGTATTATTTTTTGTAGTTGCGAATAAGGGAAAAGGGTAGGATTGTGATGATGGGGAATTAAAAATTAAAGGGAAAATGGAAAAATGTTAAAAAACAAAATAAATTTACAGAGGAAAAGGTAGGAGCGCCCAAAGGAAGGTGGGAATATTACGGCGGCAATTCGAAGTTGCGAATGGGAGAAAGTCGGTACCCCGGAATTCGCAACAATCGTGGAACGACCCAGACCCTGAGTGTCTCATTCAGCCGGGCAAACAAAGAATGTCGGCAGGGGTAACTGAAAAAAAAGACAAAAAAAGTAGACATTCACAGGACTTCACACCATGGAAATATTCTATCTGGTTTCTGTTTAGGTGATCGGCGAGCCCCAGTATCCGTCACTTAACTCGCTCCTCCCAGCAGACTATGCTCCATCCGAATCATTGTGCACCTCATTCAGCAGTACGATTTCACCACTGTAATGAGTATCGACCGTGCAATGAGCAGTACCCGAATAATGACGTTTAGAAATTGTGATGCTTTTGCTCAGCTTCACCTTATCGATGGACGATAGGTGGTGGTCAGCAACTTCGGATGGGTTACCGGCCGCAAGAGAAGAAAGACTCAAGGGGACTGAAGTAGACATAAAAGATTCTGCAGACAGGGGCAATAAGACTGGCGCGATGTTAAAAGCGTCCCAAAAATCAATCCCGAGATGAATAGAATACGTTAATGCCGGAACAATCAAGAACCGAATCAACCGAGTTCGATTCTTGAATTGAACCAATGCAGTAACGTATCCTCAGCCTTATGACCTGATGCCGTCTTGACATTGGCATGCATCGAATGTAGATACAAACCAAGGTCACGGACAAGGTCAAGGGCTCCCGCTCCCGGGATGCTAATGCTTGCACCACTATCTAACAGACCTTTCAATTTGCGTCCCTTAATGCTGATCTCAGCATAAGGCCGCTTGTCTTTGTGCGATGCCACGATTGACTCAATGCACGCTCGCTTGAGAAACCGTCGCGTGACAAAATATTTCCAAGATCTGTGGAATCGTGACTTCGATCCTCGCCACTTGCGGCTAGGCTTGCAGTTAGAATCAAAGTCACAAGCCACGTCCAGGGAATTGCTTTGGTTGAATTGGACCTCAGGCAGGGACGTCTGTGTAGAAACATCTACAGACCTTGGTGACAGAATTCCAATTTCCCGAAAAAATGATTGCAAGGGAATAGCCGGATGCGCTTCAGCAGGGAGGGCACCGGATCGGCGATATGAATGATACCCAGCCGAAAATTCGTTGTGCAGTTGCACAGAATTGACTCCACATGTCTGAGCTTGATATGGAAGGTTATCCATTTCCAGCCGTTGCCATGTGACTTCAATTCGGCGACACATTCTGACGAGATCTCGGGTGGTTGAGAACTCATGTCCAGCCAGATGCTCCTGCAATCGGAGATTCATGTTCTTAAAGACTAGTTCCCGCAGATCCGTGTCCTGAGTTGGAGAGCCATCGCTTCAATGGTTTCAAAGAACTCGATGAACGGCTCGTGGGATCTCTGCTTGCGGGCGAACATATTTTCCCAAATATGTGCATCATCAAGCCGAGATTCAAATCGCTCAATGAGTTCACATTTCAGCTGACTCTAACTCAAGTCTCTATGCAGGTCACGTATCTGCCAGTACCAGTTTTCGGCATATCCCTGCAGCAGAACATGAAAGTCTCGGACGAGTTCACGCTCTGTGAGACCATAATCTCTAACCATAATGCTAGCACGAAACAAAAATTGTCGTGCGTCCAAACCATTGGAGCCACCATCGAACTTAAAACCCCATTTGGTAATTGGGACTATCGTTTGATGAGTCTCAACTGTCTGATCACCATCCTGGAACGAGAGCTCCGACTGAGGATTTGGCAAATCTTGGGAAGAGCGTAATGAACAGCGAGTGAAATTATCGTGTTCAGATCGTGTGTGCGGAAACATGATGACTATCAAAAACAATAAAAATCTACAGACCATCTAAATAATTTAAGTATATTAAAATCAATGAACAGACGGACAGCACCGACTATTTGAATAAAAGAAATAATTTAATAAATTACAGACGGACAAACAAACGATTCTTTAAAAATAAATTAAAACTTGAATGCCAGACAGACAAACAGACAAGTAAATAAATATATACAATTTTAGCACCTAACCTAAACTAAAATTGAAATTAACCCAAACTAAAACCTAACTCACTACCCTAAACTAAACTCAATCTACAAAACTCAATCTAAAATTGCTCACAACCCAAAAACGTTTAGTTCGTTTTCAATCATTAAAATTAAAACTAACTGAAATTATCCTAAACTAACATCCGTAAAACCAATTATCTAAAACTAATCTAAGTCAAAACCCTAATTAAACCCAATAATCTATAACTAAGCTAAACTTACATTCCCCAATAAAATAAAATAACAAAAATACCTAACTGAAAAGATCAATTCTGTTCAAACAATCAACTTTCGTCATCAAATATTGTTTCTTACATTAAAATCATTCCGATGATATTCAATTCCTATGTCTGCAATTGTTCCTGCACGCGCAATCGTAAAATCATTTTTTACCTATCTCAAAGAATAACTCTAAATGTAATTGGAACATTGCTTTCCTGTTTTTGCATATTTTCTTTACACGCGTGAATCAATTACCGAAATTCGCGGGTCATTTTTGCTGACCATATAGCGCGTGCAGTAAAAGTTCATAAGAAATATATGACAAATAATTTGCTTTGTATAGCGAAAATACTGTACTTAAAGATCATGAAAATTGTCATTTAATTATTATTAAAGTTGTTATCAGAAGAAGCAGTTGTTCTTATTAGAAAGGTAACATTTGTTGGTGACCCCAGACTAAACTTTTGATTATTTAGATATGGAGAAGCTGCTGTTGGACCAATCATCTGCTGGAAAAATTCTTGAACGGATGCTTGTGAATTTCTACAAGGATTCGAAATCAAGGAAGACTGCGCGATACTTCGAGAATCGAATCAACAAATTAAACACGGAGTGGGAGAAATTCGTCAAGCGAGATGCAGAATTGCAAAGTTTTCGTTCAAGGCAAGCAGATCATCAATATTTTGAGGAAGATTTCTTTGGCCAAGTCCGAGACGTGTATGAGGAACTCAAAGGTGAGCTGAAGGATGGTCTTGAGGAAGCAAAGGTAGTCAACAGTTCCGCTGTTGGCCATGATTCAACCACATCTTCGCCCCCCGGAGGAGATTCACAAGAGGTCCGTAAAAGGCTCATCATTCAGGAGTCTTTAATATCATCACTGGAAAGGGTGATGGCTACTGTCTCAAAGGATTTGAAGGATCTTCCTGCCCGCTCTCACGAATTCTACCAACAGCATCTCTCGAGTATGCGTGGTTATTGGACATCCATAGCAAGCAATCAACACGCATTGGTTGCTGAAAACACACACTATGACGCCTCGCGGTTCAGCACGCTGGAAGACAACTACAATGCAACGGTTGTTAAGCTTATGGAGTTGGACATGCAGAACATACAGCCATCAGGTACGGAGGCAAGGCAAGGGTCAGCAGCAATAAGGTTGCCCAAGGTTGTTATACCAACTTTCGATGGCGATTATATCAAGTGGCCTGCGTTTGCAGAGCTCTTCACACAACTAGTGGACAGTCAGAATCTTCCAAGTGTGCAGAAAATGTTCTATTTGAAGGCCAACCTTGCTGGCGAAGCTGGTAGATCGATCCAACATCTTCAATCTTCCGAGCAAGCATGGCAAATTCTTAGGACACGCTATGACAATGAACGGATGATAGTAGCTGCGTTTCTCAACAGCATGTTAAATGTTCCTGTGGCTGCTCGAGACTCTGGTACCTCTCTCAAACGACTTCATGACACAGTGAATGAGACACTGCTGGGTATCAGGAATCTTGGAATTGATACAAGCAGTTGGGATCCATTAATTGTCCACATGTGTCTTCAGAAGGTGGACAAAGAAACCCATCGGCTATTCGAGCAGTCACTTTCCGATCCTCGGAAAGTTCAACCACTTTCTACGTTACTGGCTTTCATCGAATCAAGATTCCAGATGTTGGAGGGCCTAGGGGATCCTGCGATGAAACGTAAAGGTGACAAAAGGCCCGCCGCTCTTTTAACCGCAAAGGAGAAACAACTGTGCCAACTCTGCAAAAAGGAATGCAAGAATCTACGGCAATGCCAGAAATTTTTGCAAATGACCATAAAAGACAGGTTCAGCACGGTCAAAAGACTACAGTGTTGCATCAACTGTCTTCAGAAAGAGCATACACATAAGGATTGCAGCTCTGGATCATGTATAGAATGTAACAAGCGACATCATACATTGATTCACTTTGAAACTGAGCCAGTGACACCTACCATAACAAACGAAATCAGCATGAGTCATTCAGCCTCAAGCCAACAAAAAGTGCAACACTATGTATTCCTTGGCACTGCATCCATTAAAATCAAGGACAAGTACGGGCAATTCGTTATTTGCAGAGCAATTCTAGTCGTTATTTGCAGAGCAATTCTAGACAGCTGAATTTTATCTCTGAGCGCCTTTTTAAACAACTTGGATTTCGACGAAATGATAAACCTATTGATGTCTGTGGAATAGGAAGTTCAAAACTGCACAGTAAAGGGAGAATGAGTCTTACTATCCAATCCCAAGTCAGCAACTTCTCTACTGCACTTGAATTTATAATATTGGCAGAAATAACTTCATACCAACCGGACCAGATTTGCAGTACGAATTCCTGGCCCATCCCAGCAAACATACATCCAGCCAAAAGGATTGACATTTTAATAGGTGCCGAGATTTACCCCGACTTGATGTCTTCAGAGAAGATAAAACTTTCCGCTGATCTCCCTACGCTACAGAATTCCGTTCTCGGCTAGATCGTTTTAGGAAAATTGAAAACAACACAGCTCCCACTCCCAACTGTTTGCAATATTGCCTCCAGCTCCATTGAAGAACAATTGAAACGCTTTTGGGAGTTGGAAGAAGTCGAAACCAAAACATCGGCCATGTCAGACGCAGAGAGGAAATGTGAAGAGCACTTTCTGAAGACTATTCGAAAAGGCGCAGAGGGAAAATTTGAAGTCAAACTTCCATTTTCTGACTCACCTGATTCTCTTGGGGAATCGAAACAAGTCGCAATAAGACGATTATTATGCCAAGAGCGCCGTTTGGAATGTCATCCCGGGCTTAAGCGTCAATATCAAGACTTCATGGACGAGCTGATTGCACTAAAGCACATGGAACAAATTGATCCAGCCAGGATTCCAAAGGTACATTACTTTCTGCCCCACCATTGTGTGCTGAAACCTACTAGCACAACGACAAAGTTACGTGTCGTTTTCGACGGCTCGTGTAAAACGTCAAGCAATGTATCCCTTAACAATTTGCTTCTTGTGGGACCAGTGGTTCAAGATGAATTATTTGACATACTCATTCGCTTCAGGATTCACCGATATGTTTTTTCGGCAGACATAGAAAAAATGTATCGGCAAATTTTAGTCGCTGATGAAGACAGAAACTTCCAGTTGGTATTATGGAGGGATAATCCCACCGAAGCAATCAAATATTACAGATTACGAACAGTAACCTACGGTACCGCTTGTGCACCGTATTTAGCTACCAAACGCTACAGTATTTGGCTGAAACAAAGCAGAGAGATTATCCACTGGGAGCTAGTGTTGCTTTAAAGGATTCCTACGTTGATGACATTTTATCTGGATCTAACAATTTAAAGGAAGCCGTGCGCATTCAATCCGAGCTGAGGACCATGCTTCTCGAAGGCGGATTTTCGTTCCGCAAATGGTGTGCTAACCATCCTAAACTACTTCAGCATATCCCAAAAGCAGATTTGGAAACTATGACCACGTCAAATACAAAAGATGACTACTACACTAGATCACTTGGTATAATTTGGCATCCCCATACCGACACTTGTGGCATCCAGGTAGATCTCCCAGCAGTGGATAAAGTCACAAAACGTAGCGTCCTTAGTGATCTTATGCGCATCTATGACCCTTTAGGTCTCGTCAACCCTATCGTTGCAAAGGGAAAAATCTTCATCCAAGAGTTGTGGCAGTTCAAACTTGATTGGGATAATCCAATTCCGTAGTCGTTATCAACAAGGTGGTGTAATTTCCGTGAAGAGCTGCAAGTATTAAATTCACTCATTATTCCACAACGTGCAATGTCAGGCGATACCTCCAATATCGAACTACATGCGTTTTCAGATGCAAGTGAAAGTGCATTTGGAACAGCAGTTTATATACGCTCAACTAACTCAAATGGAGAGTATGTAACGAATCTTCTGTGTGCTCGGTCAAGAGTAGCTCCACTGAAACAAACAACAATTCCTAGATTAGAACTTTGTGCTGCTCATCTGATGGTAAAAATTGTGGTCAAAGTGCAGAAGGCTTTGTGTGCACCAGTCAAAAACGTTTTTTATTGGACCGACTCAACCATAGTGCTGTCATGGATAAGAGGATCGTCATCAATGTTAAAACGGTTCGTGGCAAATCGAGTGGCGTTCATCCAGGAAAATACCAAACTAAGTCAATGGAGGCACGTTCCGAAGAAGGAAAACCTTGCAGACATTCTCTCTAGAGATGCCACCCCCGGTGATTTTGTCAACTGTAGCATTTGGTTTAGAGGACCAACATTTTTGGAGCTCTCAAACAACGAATGGCCAAAGCCCCCAGTCAAATACTTGGAAACAGACGAAGAACGGAAACCCATGGCTTTGATTTCAGTACAACCACATTCACCAATTATAAGCGGCATCATTCATCGCTTCAAGCACAATCTGAAATCAAAAGATGATACTCTAATTGGACCATTAACTCCAGCGGAGCTTCACAACGCTTTACACTATATTGTCTATGAAATCCAACATATCGCCTTTATGGATGAAATAAAACATTTGGCAAAATATCCGATGTTGCCAACCGGACATTTTCTCAGTTCGCTCAAGCCTTTTGTGGACAGCAAAGGATTACTTCGAGTAGGAGGACGAATTGAGCTATCTGACTCAATATATGAAGCAAAACATCAACTCTTACTGCCACATTCAAACGAGATTGTGCAGCTATTGATTCAACATGTTCATGAAAGGAATCTTCATGCCGGTCCTCAAGCGCTGCTTCGAATACTTCGGCAAGAATTTTGGCCATTACGTGGAAGAACTTTGGCACAAAAGATTGTTCCTAAATGTATGCGGTGTTGCAGAGCCAGGCCAAGTTTATACTCCCAAATTATGGGGAACCTCCCACGAGAAAGAGTTCAAGCAACTCGTCCATTTTCCAACGTTGGTGTTGATTTCTGTGGCCCAATTCAAATACAGTACTATATTAGAGGAAAAAGGCCCACAAAGGCATACATTGCCGTTTTTGTTTGTTTCTGTACAAAAGCTGTTCATCTAAAACTTGTGTCGGATCTCACAAAGGACGCACTCATTGGTGCTCTAAAACGATTCCTTGCTCGGAGAGGCCGTCCGACGAAGATATATTGTGACAATGCCACAAACTTTGTAGGAGCCAAAAACGAACTTGGGGAGGTACAAGAATTATTTCTAAATAAACAAAATCAAAATGAGCTTCAACAGTACTACTCAGGAGAACGAATAGAAAGGCTTTTCATCCCTCCCAGATCACCTCATTTCGGAGGACTCTGGGAAGCCGCTGTAAAATCTGCAAAGTACCATATCAAAAGAGTGATTGCTGGAGCTTCACTTACATATGAAGAACTGCACACAGTAATAACAGAGATCGAAGCAGTTCTGAATTCTAGGCCTCTTACTCCTCTCTCTAATAATCCAAACGATCTGCAAGCGCTAACACCGGGTCATTTTTTGATTGGGAACCACTCAACGCATTGCCAATTCCAAGTTCTTTAGAAACCAACATCAAGCTACTACAAAGATGGAAGCTAGTCCAAGCCTGCCAATTGGAATTTTGGAAACGTTGGTCTAAAGAATACCTACAAGAGTTACAGACCAGAAGCAAGTGGAAGACGTCGACAACAAAAATTTCTTTGGGGACATTAGTCCTCTTAAAAGAAGACAACGTAACCCCTCTCAAATGGGCTATTGGCAGGATCATCAAACTTTATGAAGGATCAGATGGACTTACTAGAGAAGTTGATGTCAAAACCGGAAGAGGAGGACTCAAAAGAGCAGTTCATAACTTATGTCCCTTGCCAGTTGATACAACTGAAGAAGACCTGACGAAAAAATTCCCTGAAGGCTCAATTGAAAATAGGATCGACTACACTGTCACAATACCATCAGATTTGAAGGAGGACGTTGAGAAGCCGCAAAGGGATTTGGTCATAAATCCCCCTGAAGGCTCGAATGAAGACAGGATCGATTGTACATCAAAAGAGTTATCAGATTTGAAGGATTCAAGCACATCAAATGTAACCAATAATCATTTAAAATCGTCTGAAAACTCATTAACTGTTACTGCTAGCCAGAACAATGGACGTACGTCGCTGGTAAAATTCACTAAAACGGTCAAAACACGAAGCAAACATCAAATTTTCCCCATAAATTCTAACTGGTTGACAAGCCCAGCCCTTCATTTCCGCTGCAGTGACCTGAAGAACTTCTACGAGAGAAAAGACTCCCAACCGTCTCAAAATACCATAGTACAAACGAAGCACGTTCAATCCAAAAGGACACGATCCCCACCAACGATACGAACGCCAAAGATCACGAAACTCGCCTTAGTGCGATTAATATTATGCGTACCAAGCATTAAAACGACAACTCAGCCAAACAACGAGACTATCGTGATCAGACCATTTACCAAGGAGGCGCCGGTATATTTTGAGGATATCGGTAAGGTCTCAATGGTAACGGACAATCGGAGCATCATAGCATACTACAATATGACCGAATATTGGAAGGATATGCAAAACCTGCGAAACAACCACAAACGCCTGAAGGAACTCTGCGAGCAGACTGAAACCGACCACCAAGGACGATGTAAGCTCCTCTTAGCACAATTTCAATCCCAGCTAAGCACCATACAGGCAAATAATAACTTGCTGCTTGAGAGAAGCTCTGAAATCCGGAAGAAGCCATCGCCCTTTGATTTTATTGGAACCATGAGTAACAAGTTATTCGGAATATTGGACCAGGACTACGCAGAAGAAATGGCCACAACTATTGACAAAATTAATTTAAATGAGAACCACATTATAGAGCTGATTAAAAATCAAACATCCGTCGTAGATTCCACCCTAAATCTCCTAGACCAAGACAGAACCTTTATAAAGGAACAGACGCAATCTATCGAAACTTATCTAGAACACTTCCGCTTAAATATTAATAAAATCAGCCATATTCTGGAGAACCAAGGTCTCATACAAGCTTTCAACACGTTATCCATCCACTTCACTCTGCTGCTTATGGCATATTAACGCATCCAAACAGCATTAATTGGTGTCACTATAGATAGTCACAACGGAAAAATGAACCCTCTCATCCTGCGGCCAGACCAGCTACAAAACGAACTAAGATTCATCCGAGAAAATATACCAGCCTCCTTAATCGTACCGAATCAATGTGGGTATATTTCACTGCTAAAACTATACTCAATTATGACTGTTCAGTCAATGATCACGAAGGATAAGGCTATCTTCAAAATAAACATACCCTTGCTAAACGTAGAGGTGTTCCAGCTATTCAAAGTTATTCCTATTACTATTAAACTAAGGGAACAGTTTGCTTGCATTGTTACGAATACTACATTTTTAGCTGTGTCACTACTAATAGTTCATGCCTATTAACAAGTGAAGATAAATACCTGTGCAATAAAAAACATCAAATATTCAACCGAGATACTGGACCAGCTCAATGCGAACTTAAATTATTAAACCAAGTGCATACACTACCCCACGTTTGCAAACTCAAGATCATTCCCAGCTCCTCAAATATGTGGATTCAACTTCACAACAAGAATACATGGATCTACAATCTGCAAGAAGAAACGTCTATAAACATAGTTTGTGGTGACAACAGTTATCAAACTTCTCTGAGGTTTAAGGCCAACTGCAACATAAGACAAGGCTCATTGACGATCATGGCCCACCATCAATTTACTAATCGGATCGACTTTTCTTACCTACCATCAGTTGCCTTAAACTCCACCATCATTTTGGAGCACTTAGAACCTCAAGAAAACTTCCACAGTATGAAGATAGCAAACAATTCCGATGACATTGTTCAGCTTAAAACCACTCTCCTGCAAATCAAACAACAAAGCTTTCTTCCTCATCACGCTGACTCCACAATCTACCATGTCTCAGCAAGATATTTGGCATTAGTCATCATCTTCGGCTTGACAGTCATTTAATTCACCACAAGATTCTACAAAACACGAACATCACCAGGACCAGAAGTATCAGTAAGGAAACCACAGCCCTTCCCAAGGACCATCGACTTTCGACTTCAAACACGCCGGAATACACTGTCTTGAAAGCTCAGCGCTTTCAACGGCCGGGAGTATGTTCGAACAATCAACTTTCGTCATCAAATATTGTTTCTTACATTAAAATCATTCCGATGATATTCAATTCCTATGTCTGCAATTGTTCCTGTACGCGCAATCGTAAATTCATTTTTTACCTATCTCAAAGAATAACTCTAAATGTAATTGGAACATTGATTTCCTGTTTTTGCATATTTTCTTTACACGCGCGAATCAATTACCGAAATTCGCGGATCATTTTTGCTGACCACATAGCGCGTGCAGTTAAAGTTCATAAGAAATATATGACAAATAATTTGCTTTGTAAAGCAAAAATATTGTATTTAAAGATCATGAAAATTGTCATTTAATTATTATTAAAGGTGTTATCAGAAGAAGCAGTTGTTCTTATTAGAAAGGTAACAAATTCCATAAACCAAAGTTCAAGCTACCTAAATTAAAATTAAAGAATTTAACGCAAATTATAGATAATACGAAATAAAAATGATTCCACAGACTGATGAACAGACTATGGCAATAATAACAATTAATTGTTGTGGCTATTATTGCGATTGATTAGCGGTGAAGAGGAATAGTGTTGGAAACGATCGAAAATATTGATTTTTTTGTAATCGCAATTGAAATGGAGATACAACTCATAAAAAAAATTTCATTTCTCAAAATGATCCTACCCATTAATGGAAAGGGAAAAGAAAGGTAATTGAATGGGATAGTGATTAAAATTTAGACATAACACGAAGCAGACAAACCACAACAGTGCCTGGTATAACTATGGGATTCGTAGGCGGATTCTGTTCTGATGATCACCACAAAAGGCTGACTACGAGACCATTATGAAACGCTACGGACTTCATAATGGCTCGGACAAGAGCCGCACTCATCCCAAAGCTACCACCAGATAGATGATGGAAGGGCCGAAAGCGTTGGCTAATTCCAAGAGTTGGATCTAAGTCCAACTATCCTGTGCAGGGAGATATAACCAACGACTTGGAATTCGGTTGATCCCAACCAACATCCACACTGCTACAGCATGACCACTATCATAGCCGGTGAAGACTGTTAAACACAAAACAGCACGGTAGGCGCCACTGCAACTGTGGCGAACCCCGTGGTCAAAATCAATAAATTAATATCAAAACTAAAAATGTTCAACCTATTACTCAACCAATCATGAAAAATTTCTAAGAAAAACAAAAAAAAAATAATTTCCCTGGAATGCTCAGACCACTATTCAAGTCAGGCACTCCAGGTACTCAGCCCAACAAATCTAACATTGAAAAATTTAAACTATAATTAAAAACTAATAAAAATCAACTAAACCATTAGAAAACCAACAAAGCTAAAATTTTTGGGCGCCATATGTAGCAACCACGGAAGTCACCGCAGTTGCAGACATTAAGTATTAGCAGAGGGGTGTGCAGCCCGGGGTGGCATACTGAGGCCGGCTAGCGCTCAGTCGTGTCGTGGGACTTCCGGGACACCCCCTGCTCGTGCTGAGCCACCTTACATAAAAACTAGCACAAAGGGAAAAGGATGGGAAAGGGAGCTCATTTAGAGAAATGAAAGATGATGGGTTTAAACTGACACGGCCGTTTTATTTAATTCAAGAATTCTATTTACAACCAAAAACTTTGCAGGATAAAAAAAATGACAAAAACGAGTAAAAGGCCCTTTTGAGAGTTAAACAAAAGAATGTAAAGGAAAATATAGCACAATAAAATAACTTACTTCTTTCCTGGCAGAACTCCGAGTGCCCGGTGAAATACAAAAAAAGAAGCGTGGGCCACTGAAAATCAGATTTTTAAATTTAAGACAACAAAAAAACTAAAAATGCCACAGCCACTTTCAAGTCTCCAATCCGTCGTACCAGCGTACTCGCAGAAAAATTCACCTTAATGCACCTGGTCCTCTCCACAATCTAACAAAATTAGTTTTGTTTGTTTTTTTTTCTCTGAATAATGAATTAATTAATAATTAATCTTGAAGTTCAGCACAAATTCGCACTAATTTAATCTTTTCGCAAGAAGTTTATTTCCCACCACACTTCAATTACACGACTTATTGCTATAAGCAAATTGTTTTATTCCACTATTCACCATTCACAAGTGAATTTTTAAGTCAAACTCCGTTAGCTAGTGAATCACACTATCCAAATTTTTGCATATGTTCTGTGTCACACCACACACTATCGCAAAAGAAAAGCAAAATTCCTCCCCAAAATCAACACTGTTATTTGCCGAATTCAAACTCTCAAAAAATAAATCACCTCGACACCGAAAAATATAAACCTTACTCTTCTTCCCCAAGTCCAATCTCGACACCAGTCAAATGCCAACCACCAAAAATCAATTTTATCCCACTCCGAAAACTTCCTCGTCTTTGCCAAATCAAAATCTGACTGCCCAATCCTCCCAACTTAATCCCGCATTTCACCTTTCCAAATCCGATTCCGCAATCCTTTTCCCAATTACCGCTGCCTCCTCTGGGTAACGTAATCGAAGTTCATTACACTTCGATTCCGCTACCCACACATCTTTTTTTCCATATCGACAAACTCAATATTATCCATTGTTTTACATATGGCACTTTGCCCAATCCAAGAAGCGCTTGGTTGAATTCAAAGTGTCACATATACACATTTCGGAAGCTATTGGGTTTGCCGATACCCCAAAAAGAGTGCCTCCGTGCGCCCGCGAGAACTTGAACACAGGGTTCCAGCAGACCCTCGATCGGGGACTCACGACGCAGCTAATGGTGCCATGGATTGTCGATCTCCCATTCATCTCATAAGCAACTTGAACGTTGCATTTGGGTATGGGATTGAATTTTGTTAGTAGGGGAACGTGAATTAATTTTTGTTAGTATAAAAAATAAAATTTGTTAGTGGGAATAGAATTAGTTAGTATGAAGGAAAGGAATTATGTTTTGTTAGGAAAAAGGTATTGAATATAATTTTGTTAGTGGGAATTAATGAATGAAATGTTGTTAGTGGGAAAATTGAAATTTTTAGTATGTATTATTTTTTGTAGTTGCGAATAAGGGAAAAGGGTAGGATTGTGATGATGGGGAAATAAAAATTAAAGGGAAAATGGAAAAATGTTTAAAAAAATAAATATATTTACAGAGGAAAAGGTAGGAGTGCCTAAAGGAAGGTGGAAATATTATGGCGGCAATTCGAAGTTGCGAATAGGAGAAAGTCGGTACGCCGGAATTCGCAACAACCATCTTAAAAAACGGGAGACTGAGTACCCGACCATTGAAGTGGTACTGCAAAGCTTAGCCGTATCCCAGCTCTAGCAGCACCAAACTTGACTAAATCACACTTGAAACCTCTCAAACCATCAGAAGAGCCCAGACAGTCAGTGACTCGTGCAATGAAATCGTATCATATTCAGTTACAAGAATACCGTGCAGCTCGTGAACGGAACTTTGCATCCAAAGAGGTCACCCCTCGACGGACAGAACCAAATTGTCAACTCGTCATTGGAGGAGTTTCCGTGAGAGAGCGCACATCTGCTGTCAAACCCTGTACATGAGTAACAGCTCGAAGGTTTCCGAGAATGACACTAGGACTAACGCACCAATTACTTTAATTGACCTGCCTGCCTTACCTTGAGCCTCGGCTCGAAGTATTCCTTCAATACCCCAGCCTAGTGAAACCTTCGCGCTCTGACACCAGTACAGCTGATGGTTTCATACATGCTATCAAAGGTATGTTGAAAACATCCACCACGCTTCGGGGTCAGACGTAAAACGTGAAATCTTACAATGTTCCTTCTCGTCTTACGGTTTGGTGCGCAAGTTTTGTGACCCCCCCCCCCCGCGCAATTGGACACCTTTCATCCGAAAAATCTGAAAAAAATCACAGGAGTGAGAATTTAGGAGTAAAAGGGCAACAAATACCTTAGAAGTCGAAATTCAATTAACTTTGTTAATAATAGTACATTTTATAAATTTTACGTTTTTGCCTATAAAATCAAAATGGGACACTTGAATTTTCCAAAGACTACAATTTAAGTTTTTTGAAAGCAGTTTGTGCTCTGAAAATTTCACAATAATCGAACTATAAACAGCTAAGTTATAGCCGATTGAATATTTAACAATTACAACAACTTCAACACATGATACTAGGGAGATCCACGTTTGCAACGGACATAGGCACTATAAATATGTAGGAATTTTGATAAAAAATTTAGAAATGGTTTGTAATATTGATGGAGTATCATGACTAATTAAACGACAGAGTCAAAATAATTGAAACAAAACGGCGGCGAATATAAAAATATAATAACCATAATAATTCTTTGAACTCAGTTTATGGAATATGTATATTAGTCAAGTTTTGATATGCAGAATATAGTGTTATACCCTTCTGGCAGGAGCAACCTCCTGCTACTTCAACTTGTTTCTTTTGCATTTGCCAAGGCTTTCTATGATTTTCAATTTGAAAGGAAAATCCTTCATTCGTACCATTTTTCTTCAGAATTAATTTTCCGTAGACTATAGCGAAAAGCTTGCTAAATAAGCTTTGGATTATGTACTTTGTAATTAATGTGTTGATAAGTTAGTAGGGAAATCTTGTTAGTATATATTGCTGATGCTGTAGATGCTCTTTTGTTTTGGGAACAATCCAGTTAAATTGTACTTAGGGGATGTAAGATCGATACAATCGTTTTTGTTCGGGAATTATTAGCTTCGGGAGGAATTTTGCAAGAGAATGGCTTCTCATCGATGTGGCTTGCGAGGCATTGTTGTTACTTCATTGCTAAAGCTTATACAGGTTTTATGGAGTGTGGGGTAATGAGTGTGGGATCTAAGCTTTTCTATTAATGTGGATCTTTAATGTTGTTAATGGGAAACAAAGATTGATCATTTACGTGAAAGTGCTTAATGAGATTTGAAGGTAAGATGCGTTTAATCGTTATTTGATTGGTAGAAATTGTCTTTTGCACACTCGTGTATTCACATGAGATATTACAAAGGGAACTTTATTTGAATTATACCGTTTTGTCTTTTAACTATGAGTAAATAGCTGCCAATTATTGATAAATTGAAGACTATGTATTATTTCGAAGTTTCTTTTTTTTATTAAATATAGGTTGGGTGTGTTATAATGAATATTATTGATCATTTCTTGAAAGCTATGATTTAAACTTTGAATGATTTCAGCAAACTGTTAAGCAGAAATACTGCGTTCAAAATATCTTGTGAGAAAGAGCATTATAAAAGATGGTCGAAACAAAACTATCACTATATGCTAGGTATGGAAGCATATGGTTTCAACCTTCCCCTAAGACCCTCTATATGTTCCGTCAATTTCTCCTTAGTGAGTGTCTGTTTGATAAAGCGTAACCCTGTCTCAGACTTTTCTGGAAGACAGTACAATGCCGTACGAAGTCACTTCATTAGCCGTTGGTTAAAATTGTTGATCTCGACCTCGAGGATACGTGTAAAGTGGAAGGGTGGGAAATGCGTGGGCTGTTAAGCAGAAATTCTGCCTTAAAAATATTTTTCGAGAAAGAATATTATAAAAGATGGTCGAAACAAAACTATCACTATATGTTGGACATGAGAGCATCTTGTTTCGGCCTTCATTTAAGACCCTATAGGTTCTGTGTCTCTTTGGTTTAGCGTAACGCTGCCCCAGACTTTGCTGGAAGACAGTACAGTATCGTACGAGGTCACTTCATTAGCCGTTGGTTAAAATGGTTGATCTCTTGAAAGGGGTGCGTTTTAAAATTTTATGCGCTATGCTTCATTGGTGAATTATTTAGTAGTTAGCAGTTACATTGAATGCATTTATTGAGTGGGAAAACATAGTGGCTCGTTTTAGATGTAATTGCGGGGTAGCATGCCTGCAAAAAATTTGGGGTCAACAGCTCAGATGCTATGGCTAGATAGTAAATTGGTGTCTAATTTGCTGATTTGCATACGACTTACGGCAAGTTACATTGACTGCGTCACGGATTTGGCCGAGGAAGAAACGGCCTTCAAAAGGGAGTTACTTAGCGTGGGAAGTATTAAAGTGAGGCTGACACCAGAAAACCATAGGGGTCAACGCATGGCAATAATTGACTTGACCGAAAAGGATGCCGAACAATTCCTGAACAAGGGCAAAGAACGTAAAGGGTGGGTTGTCTGTGGGATACGGCAAAGATCACCGCCTCTTCAATGTTTCAAATACCTTGGCTCTGGTCACACCACACAAGTATGCAAAGGACCTGGTAGGAGTTCCCTATGTTACAAATGCGGTGAAATGGGACATAAAAGAAAAGAGTGTACGAAGAAGGCACACTGTATTCTTTGCAAGGATGCTGATCCAAGACCTGATGCTGGGCACGCCTTGGGATCAGGAAAATGCCAGGTTTTCTAGGAAGCCTTAGCCAAGGCAAAATCAGAACTTCGATGAGCCGCATCCTGCAGCTAAATCTACACTGCATTTCAACTGCCCGAAATCTGCTTGAGCAGTTTCCGATGGACATAAAAAGCAACTTCTTGCTGCTGAGTGAGCAAAACAATGATAAAAGTTCTGCATTATGCCATCACGACAGAACTGGTACTACCACCATCTGGGTTCGGAATAGTGATTTCCGAGTGGAGGGTTGTGGACGGTTGGATGGTTTTGTGTGGATTCGGTGTTCAGGGACCACCTTCTTTAGTGTGGACCGAACGCTGAACGAACCAATTTCATCTTTCCAATCCAAGCTTAATGCTTTGGAGGGCACTGTCTCGAAGGCAGAGGGCAACATGTTTGTTTGGGGAGACTTCAACGCTAAAGCAATCAAAAAGGGCAAAACCTAAAATAGATCCGCGGGGAAAACGAATCCTTGAAATGGCGACCACGACGGCACTCGTCGTACAAAACACCGGAAATACGCCGACTTTCCGCCGTATTGGCTGTGAAGGAACCATACCGGACGTGACATTCGCCTCAGAGTCCTTAGTACGGAGGATACACAATTGGAGAGTATTAGAGTACTACTCAGCCAGCGACCATTAGGTCATTCTGCTTGAAATCAGTAATGTTGTCTCCCAACGCCCGTGCTCTCGACTTTCTACAATTGGATGGAAAATCGGAAGGATGGACGTCGAGAGGTTCATCGAGGTACTCACATTAGGTGAGCCTCTGCAGGGAGCTTCGGAGGGGACGGAAGAACTGGCTGCTGCGCTACTATGCCCCAAAGAAAACTGCGGATTGGTAAACCCCAAGTGTACTGGTGGTCAACCGAAATCACTGAAAAGCGAAGGGCCTGGTTGCAGTGAATACGTAAATTTTAAAAGGTCCGAGAAGGATTGCAGCGATGGTCTGCTGCCTCGGCGGAGGAAGATGTTGATATCCGCCGAGAATGCCATTGTCTGGGGACGCGTGAATGCGCTGGCAGGCTAGCATTGCGGTGTCGTGGGGCGGGTTCATTCCCCCAGCACAAGGATGCACTACAAAAGAGTTTCGCATTCACGAATCGAAAAATTACAAAGAGGGGAAATGACTTGTTCAGAGAACAAGTTGAACAAATAAAAACGGACAGACTTAGGGTAACCTCGTCATTACCCGACGATGCTGGGACAACCGGGTGGTGATGGTGCCCCCTCGCACCCGCCCAACCGGATCAAGATCTATAAATGTTGCAGTGGCCAAGTATTTCTCTTCTGAGTGAAAAACTCATACAAAATAACTTGTATGAGCCTTCCCATCAGAGGAGAAATACCCCGGTGACCAATTTATGTCATAGAATTATGCAATCGGATCACACAGCCCTATGCCATAAAAAGACACGTTGCTCGGGGCCACTCAACCCGCGATAGTACCTGAAACAAAAAGGAAGAAGTTTAAGGCGTGCCCGATGGTCTGCTCATTATGGTGTAGACAGCATTCCACCGTACTGGGTCCTATACCCGGTCAGAACCAAAGGAAAGGAAAGGCCGCATTTATTTAAAATTTAGCACTTCATTGTATATCCCGACAATTCATTTTACAAACTTAGGTATTTTAAAAGTTGCATAGAAAATTTTAATAATTGAAAAATTTTTGAATTTGATTTCATACGGTTTTTTTCATTGCAAAGGAAAACCAGAAAAAGGAGATTTACAATTTGTTGGTCGACGTAATATTTTAATGATCTACTTTTAACTACATTCAAGTATTGAGTGCATCTCCTGTTCATTCATATCCAAAATAAATCCATTGTTATTGTTACATCTATCCGTCTTGAGAAGAACCTTCTGTATTTTCTTCGATACAAGTGGCTCCGTATAATATTGAGGACCATTTTATACTTAAAAAAAAACATTGAAGATGCTCCTTTTCAAACACATAAGTTTATAATAATGCGCTTTTCGTTTCACATAGGAAAATTCTTTTCTCGTTCGACGAAAACCACAAAAATCGTATAAAAAAAGGAAATATACAAGTGTTCAATGAGCGCTTGTTTTTTTTTTGTTTATCATTTCTATGACTTCGTGGTATGGTAGATAACGCGCATCTATCTTTCAAATGAATTTATTTCTTTTTATCTGATATGGAAAGTATGAATCGGATGCGTAGCCTTCAGTTCAGTTCGCGCAAATTGTTTACATCGAGCCACCGTAAATTATTGTTTAATTCACAATTATCACTATGATGTGATGCATGCAAACGTTCATTAAAAACAAAAAAAATATTCTGTGCATTTGCATTTCATACACTTTGGTCGCGTCTGTTCCCACTCGTCTATTATTTACACCCTTTTATCAAAGGGCGCTCTTTCTTTATCCCTACTGAGCTCAATTTTATTACTGTTTGGACTCCAGAAATGAGAGACAGAGTTCGTTTTGCCAAATCATTCGAGGCCCCATATATTGGGCCAAACTGTTTTGCACTATTTACAGATTCATCTAACTTCCTCCCTTTTTACTAATTAAAGCTAACGCGACCAACTTTCTTTCTCCTCCCAATACTCTCAAAAACACTTTGATAATCAATCACCCTACAGTCCCTTTCATAATTTATCATTCGAATCGCATAAGTATTAATATAAAAATTTTCATTCACAATTTGTTCATTCATATAGTACTAAAAATCCAAACGCGGATACATTCACACATAGATCAGGGACTCGCGCATTCACACACGGACTAACACACCTGTAGCACTTAACTATTTCAGAGATATCGTTCTTTTCTTTATACATGAAATGCTAAAAATGACGAAAAAAATGAAAATCATTCTCCTCTAATAAAACAAAAGTCCGACACTTGTGAAATATGAATTGGAAATAATTGCTGGCGAAAAAACTTCCGCGGAACTAAACTCTGAACACGTTTTCTTGTGGTGGAAATTCTCTGACTTGTAATTTGTGTGGAGCAAAAGCAAAACCACTCGCGCGAATTCGTCAGAGGTCCTCGATTCACTTCAAATTGCTACGGAAAGTCAAAATCGACACGAGACCTGGCCCGAAGTAATATGTCAAGCGGTCCCAGGCTGGGTTATCAGGTTGACAGGGGAGGTGTTTAGTGGGTAGTCCCGTCGTCTTCTTGCGAGCATAGGAATCCCACACTCTGTGGGTAAATAGCATCCATCTCTCTACCGCGAAAAAATTGTTACCATGTAACTAAGACATATGAATAGCATTTCTGCTGATGGATTCCGATCAACAGCGCAGAGGCTATCTTGTTTTGCTTAGGCTGAACGCTGCATTCTGCCGACAGTTTTGTTTTGAAGAGACCACAATTGTGGCTGCCGGCAGTGGTTTTTGGGGGACCAATCTACTTTTTAATTTTTCCATTAACTAATAGAATCTCGCCCTTATCAATTGGCTTGACTGCAACTAGTTTACATTTTATTACTGCTAAGTCTATGAAATTGCAAACTGAGGGCTGAATTCGTATTCCGTCATTCGCAGGGAAAAATGGGACTTGGAAGAGATAATTGGTTTAAGGGTAAATTTGTTTGCGTTGAGTTAGCCTATGTTGTATTGGATTATAACAATTAAAAGTAATTTGTTTCACAGTTCCTGCACTTGGATTATTTCAGTGAAATTTGAAGTTATTTGGGTTTCTTGTGAAGCCTTTGTTCTAAAAAATTTTTCTTGAGTGTAAATTTTATATTTATTTGAAGCGGTTTGTTTATTTTGTTTGTACTTTCATGTAATTGCATTATAAATTATTGTCCGAATGCCTACTCATTAACTTATTTAATCAAATGCATATTTTTGTATGTAATCAATTTATGAAACATAAGCATGAAGGACTAGAGGTTGTACGGGTCACTTGATTTCATTAAACGCTCTCTCGAATGCTAGTTCAATTTGAAAGACAAGACCCAAATATCCATGTAGGTGCGCGTTATTGTTATTATTATTGTTTCAGTCATTTGAGCGATAAAAGGTGTTATGTCGACATAACGATGGACACGCGTTTGTTTACTCGTTATTTATGTTTTCATTATGCTTGCTTGTGTATAGTGGAACTTTACATCTTTGATAAGTTGTACATTAAATTATGTTTGAATTGATTAGTAGCTTATTCGTATGATTTTTAAATCATCAAAAATAGAGTTAAAAATATGGATTGATATTCTTTGCATTAATCACTGGATATTAAAATCGTATTTTCGTAATTAAGATGATCAATGTGGTTATTTGATTTTGTCAAGAATCTTGATCTAGCTTGATTGCCAGTGAAAGTAGCAGTGGTACTATACAGGAATTGAGTGGTTTCGTATATCGGCTGCATGGAAAGATTTACAGCCCATTTAATTTTGCTGTACAATGCGCTACATTGTGGTGTTTGCAAAACCGACATTCTACCAGCTGCACCAATTTCGTTGCAATACCAGTTTACACTAGGTCTACTGGCACGTACTGGGAGCTTGATGTGATGTGTATCCTAAATATACATCAAGGCTCCCGAGGAGAGAGATGTGACTGTATAATGCTTACCTGCTACTTCATACTTGGCAACCAAATCAGTGAAAAGCTGTGTTTATTTAATGACTTAATTTTTATTTCGTTCCTTGTTAGGCTATACAATTACATGTTCATTTGAATATCTGCTATTAATACCATACTTTAACAATAAATCTTTTGAAGCTAATTAATTTATAGCAGAACAAGATAATTAGGACTTATGCCTACATATGTAACATAAATGTTTAGAGTATTAATGGAACAGTTAATTTCCATATTTATGTTTACTTCAATTATATTTGTTAGTCATTCAGAGGGAAAAGGAAATTCGAAGAAACCAATCCATTAAAACTTTCACTCTAATACTCGGGCTGACGCCTTGAGTATGCAGTCAGATTATTAGTTCAACTACAGGCCCTGGCGTAACTGCCTTCGGGGGCTTATACTCGAGTAGATGCCTTGAATATGCTGTGTAACGTATTATTAATTCACTTATCCCGGGCTAAGTGCCCTGGGATAGAATAAAACCGGGTGCACGCCTTGAGCCAGCGAATGGAGTAATACGTCTCGATATTCTTGCTTCTTCAATTTTCTTTTGAAATATAATTATGCTGACTTAATTGCCTATCAACCAGAACAATGAAGACAATTTAAAAAGGACATAATCAAAGTTCAAATGTAATGTTTTTTATTGCAATCTTTCTGTGTCTGGTGCGAAAAAGCTCAAACTGAAGCTTGATTTGCCTAATTGCAAATACATCGAACCAATTTGTTGCACTGAGGCAGTACTCTTGATGGCAAAGTCTTTGGTGTATATGTTAAATTCTTGGCAAAAGCGCAACTTTATCATGACTTTAGCCGATGGCAACGATCAAAATAAGTGACGCTGATTGCGTCACGGGACTAGCCGAAATAGAAGAGGCCATCAAAAGGAATTCCCTAACGTGGGTAGGATGATTGGTGGGATGGTTTTGTGTGAATTCTGTGGTCAAAGACCACCTCCTTTAGTGTGTACCCAATGCTGAACGAATTTATATCATCTTTCCAAGCCGAGTTTGATGCTTTAGAGGGCACTGTCTTGAACGCAGACGGCAACGTGCTCTTTGGGGAAGACTTCAACGCTAAAGCATTGGAATGGGGCATGCCTCAAATAGATCCGTGTGAAGAACAAATCCTAGAAATGGCGGCAAGATGGTGCTCGTCGTATTTAGTTCCGGAAATACGCCGACTTTCCACCGTATTGACTGTGAAGGAACCAAGCTGGACGTGACATTCACTTCAGAGTCCTTTGTATGCAGGATACACAATTGGAAAGTATTAGAGGACTACTAAGTGATATTGTCTCCCGATGTCCGTGCTCTCAACTTTCATCAATTAAGTAAAACATCGAACGAAAGGACGTTGAGAGGTTTGTCGAGGTGCTCACAGCAGGTGTTCCGCTGCAGGGAGATTCGCAGAGGATAGAAGAACTGGCAGTTTAAGACGTAGTGAACTCAACTATGAGTATTATCACGACTACGTGCAATGTTTCTATTCCGCGTCGAAAACCCTGGCACCACAAATCCCCAATGTACTGGTCGTAGACTGAAACCACTTAAAATCGAAGGAAGTGTCACAAGCTTCGATAGGAGGCTCAACACATACCCGTGACGAGGTATGCAACCGAGTTGCTGCATATAATTTGGCTGCTAGCAAGAGCTAGTGCACAGTGTGAACAAGACCCGTGGGGCCTTGGCTACAAGCTAGTTATACAGAAACTTGATTTCCTATGGAAATCTTGCAGAAATGATGCACAAAAGATAGACGAGACAGTGCGGGTACTCTTTTCCACCCATCCTGTCTATGTTGACGCTATCCATGGTGAAACGGCAGTCAAGTGTCCACTCTTCACACAGCCGGAACTAGAAGACGCAGTCCAAGTGGAACATTATGCTCGGGCAGTCCTAAAAGATAAAACGAACTCACAGCAGCTGGGGGCAATGGGGTTTGAGGACCGCTTGTCTGGCAATTCGTCCCTCCTGTCCAGCTAGAGGAGGGATCCTTCAGCTTGAAGGCGCTTCAAGGCATACTAAAACGAAACATGGCCCAGAGAAATGTGTCAAACGGTTCCAGGCTGGGTTCTCATGTTCACAGGGTAGGTGTGCAGTGGGTAGCCATGTCTTTTGCAAGCATGGAAGTCTCACTTTGAATGCGAAAATGAGATTTACCGCTCAACCACAAAAAAATCATAGTTTCGATGGAGTCGATGAAATAGAAATTAATTAAAAATGTAAAATCATTGTCGTAGGGTTAAAAATTTCGAGATCTCTCGAATGCTAGTTCAATTTGAAAGACAAGACCCAAATATCCATGTAGGTGCACGTTATTGTTATTATTATTGTTTCAGTCATTTGAGCGATAAAAGGTGTTATGTCGACATAACGATGGACACGCGTTTGTTTACTCGTTATTTATGTTTTCATTATGCTTGCTTGTGTATAGTGGAACTTTACATCTTTGATAAGTTGTACATTAAATTATGTTTGAATTGATTAGTAGCTTATTCGTATGATTTTTAAATCATCAAAAATAGAGTTAAAAATATGGATTGATATTCTTTGCATTAATCACTGGATATTAAAATCGTATTTTCGTAATTAAGATGATCAATGTGGTTATTTGATTTTGTCAAGAATCTTGATCTAGCTTGATTGCCAGTGAAAGTAGCAGTGGTACTATACAGGAATTGAGTGGTTTCGTATATCGGCTGCATGGAAAGATTTACAGCCCATTTAATTTTGCTGTACAATGCGCTACATTGTGGTGTTTGCAAAACCGACATTCTACCAGCTGCACCAATTTCGTTGCAATACCAGTTTACACTAGGTCTACTGGCACGTACTGGGAGCTTGATGTGATGTGTATCCTAAATATACATCAAGGCTCCCGAGGAGAGAGATGTGACTGTATAATGCTTACCTGCTACTTCATACTTGGCAACCAAATCAGTGAAAAGCTGTGTTTATTTAATGACTTAATTTTTATTTCGTTCCTTGTTAGGCTATACAATTACATGTTCATTTGAATATCTGCTATTAATACCATACTTTAACAATAAATCTTTTGAAGCTAATTAATTTATAGCAGAACAAGATAATTAGGACTTATGCCTACATATGTAACATAAATGTTTAGAGTATTAATGGAACAGTTAATTTCCATATTTATGTTTACTTCAATTATATTTGTTAGTCATTCAGAGGGAAAAGGAAATTCGAAGAAACCAATCCATTAAAACTTTCACTCTAATACTCGGGCTGACGCCTTGAGTATGCAGTCAGATTATTAGTTCAACTACAGGCCCTGGCGTAACTGCCTTCGGGGGCTTATACTCGAGTAGATGCCTTGAATATGCTGTGTAACGTATTATTAATTCACTTATCCCGGGCTAAGTGCCCTGGGATAGAATAAAACCGGGTGCACGCCTTGAGCCAGCGAATGGAGTAATACGTCTCGATATTCTTGCTTCTTCAATTTTCTTTTGAAATATAATTATGCTGACTTAATTGCCTATCAACCAGAACAATGAAGACAATTTAAAAAGGACATAATCAAAGTTCAAATGTAATGTTTTTTATTGCAATCTTTCTGTGTCTGGTGCGAAAAAGCTCAAACTGAAGCTTGATTTGCCTAATTGCAAATACATCGAACCAATTTGTTGCACTGAGGCAGTAATCTTGATGGCAAAGTCTTTGGTGTATATGTTAAATTCTTGGCAAAAGCGCAACTTTATCATGACTTTAGCCGATGGCAACGATCAAAATAAGTGACGCTGATTGCGTCACGGGACTAGCCGAAATAGAAGAGGCCATCAAAAGGAATTCCCTAACGTGGGTAGGATGATTGGTGGGATGGTTTTGTGTGAATTCTGTGGTCAAAGACCACCTCCTTTAGTATGTACCCAATGCTGAACGAATTTATATCATCTTTCCAAGCCGAGTTTGATGCTTTAGAGGGCACTGTCTTGAACGCAGACGGCAACGTGCTCTTTGGGGAAGACTTCAACGCTAAAGCATTGGAATGGGGCATGCCTCAAATAGATCCGTGTGAAGAACAAATCCTAGAAATGGCGGCAAGATGGTGCTCGTCGTATTTAGTTCCGGAAATACGCCGACTTTCCACCGTATTGACTGTGAAGGAACCAAGCTGGACGTGACATTCACTTCAGAGTCCTTTGTATGCAGGATACACAATTGGAAAGTATTAGAGGACTACTAAGTGATATCGTCTCCCGATGTCCGTGCTCTCAACTTTCATCAATTAAGTAAAACATCGAACGAAAGGACGTTGAGAGGTTTGTCGAGGTGCTCACAGCAGGTGTTCCGCTGCAGAGAGATTCGCAGAGGATAGAAGAACTGGCAGTTTAAGACGTAGTGAACTCAACTATGAGTATTATCACGACTACGTGCAATGTTTCTATTCCGCGTCGAAAACCCTGGCACCACAAATCCCCAATGTACTGGTCGTAGACTGAAACCACTTAAAATCGAAGGAAGTGTCACAAGCTTCGATAGGAGGCTCAACACATACCCGTGACGAGGTATGCAACCGAGTTGCTGCATATAATTTGGCTGCTAGCAAGAGCTAGTGCACAGTGTGAACAAGACCCGTGGGGCCTTGGCTACAAGCTAGTTATACGGAAACTTGATTTCCTATGGAAATCTTGCAGAAATGATGCACAAAAGATAGACGAGACAGTGCGGGTACTCTTTTCCACCCATCCTGTCTATGTTGACGCTATCCATGGTGAAACGGCAGTCAAGTGTCCACTCTTCACACAGCCGGAGCTAGAAGACGCAGTCCAAGTGGAACATTATGCTCAGGCAGTCCTAAAAGATAAAACGAACTCACAGCAGCCGGGGGCAATGGGGTTTGAGGACCGCTTGTCTGGCAATTCGTCCCTCCTGTCCAGGTAGAGGAGGGATCCTTCAGCTTGAAGGTGCTTCAAGGCATACTAAAACGAAACATGGCCCAGAGAAATGTGTCAAACGGTTCCAGGCTGGGTTCTCATGTTCACAGGGTAGGTGTGCAGTGGGTAGCCATGTCTTTTGCAAGCATGGAAGTCTCACTTTGAATGCGAAAATGAGATTTACCGCTCAACCACAAAAAAGTCATAGTTTCGATGGAGTCGATGAAATAGAAATTAATTAAAAATGTAAAATCATTGTCGTAGGGTTAAAAATTTCGAGGATTAACTGCTCCAAATTAAATATGAAATACGAATATGATTGCCTGGCATTAGGCTTCCATCCCATAGGTAAGCGTTGGATTGCGGTGCCGGTTTACCTACAGGATTCAGGGCATCGAAGTTCTGATTTTGCCTTGAATATGGCTTCCTGGGAAACCCGACTTTTTTTAAATAACAAGATCTGGCCAATATATGTTCTTTTATCAGCATCTTTGCAACGAATAGAGTATGCCTCTTTCGTAGACTCTTGTCTTTTATGTCCCATTTCAACACATTTGTAACGTAGGGAACTCCTATCTGGTCCTTTGCATACTTGAGCGATGCGACCATAGCCAAGGCGTTTAAGGCATTAAAGAGGCCCTATTTTTAACCGTAACATGCAGATGACCCAGCTTATTTTCAAAATTGTTTGACATCCTATTCGGTCTACTAAATGATAGCCATGGGTTGTCCCCTATGATATTCTGGTGTCAGCTCTACTTTGATCCTGCCCACGCGACCGATTACCCTTGTGATGGTCCTTTCTACATCAACCAGTTTCACGACGCAGTCAGTATCTATCAATTCAATCGGCGCCATCAGCTTGAGTGACGCTATAGTAGCGCCTATGCCAAGGACTTTCTCTAATGCGTCGCAGATTGCTTCTTCATTGTCGACCTCTGTTCCAAATTTGACAAGTATGTGGTCTTACCGTGTTGGTGTTACGTACAAAACGCATCTTATGTACAAAATCAAGCCGTTCACGGCGCGACCTCAGAGATATTGCCGGCCAACTCGCGGAGACGAGTCGTGGTGACGCCACGCGCTTACTTTGTGTATCCCTGGGGCCAACTGGTCGCTTGAAGCGCGAACCCTCAACCAGAGCCGTTGCTCCTTGTTTGAATACCCTGGGGAGCCACACTCGAAAGTTTCCTCCTATCAGCGTAGCAAAGTCTTTGCCTAAAACCCGCTGAAAGAAAACTTTGCCTAAGTCACACAAAAGGGATCTTCGCCTAAAACCACACTTCCTGCAGAGCCACCTGCACTACGTTCTGCCACCATACACTTTGTGGCCACTTCCTTTTAGGCAACAACTTTCCTCCTATCACCGAAGCAAAGTCTTTACCTAAAACTCGCTGAAAGGAAACTTTGCCTAAAGTCACACAAAAGGAATCTTCGCCTAAAACCACACTTCCTGCAGAGCCACCGGCACTACGTTCTACCACCTGTATAAGTGTATCTTTGTGGCCACTTCCTTTTAGGCAACAACCTTCACTTTCGCGATTAGCGAGGAAAGAAAGAACTCCGATAATTGAAAGAAAAACCAGCGGCTCCAATCCGTTACACAATTCATCTATTTTTCTCACTAATAGAACAAAAAAAAACCTATCCTCCTGGATCACTTACATTACAGCATTTACAGATTAAATAAAATATATTTGATTTGTATCGAATGTAGTAATTTATATTTTAAAGGCACTCTTACTCGCTCACCTACAATTTCCCTAACCGGTGGGGGCCCCTTTCTGCGTCCTTCATACTCGAACGGCTCCTTAGAGGAGAATTACGCCAACCGACACAATCCGCACCGAGAGTTATAGTTGCTTTATGCCACAAATTTAACGCTCGCCAACAATGATCACCCTTATTAACTTTTATATGACAACTTCGACACCAGTATTCACTTCAGCACCTCCGTCCACAGCAAAAAAAACCAAAAGAAAAGAAGAACGAGCGCGCCAAATCTCCTCCTTATATCACCTCCCCAAAATAACGGCGGGACCACTTTCGCGGATCTTTCTCCCCGGTTAACGAACTTTGCACACCTTCCACCGCTCTTCCGAGAATCGTCCCGGTTCGGGTTGGTTCGCTCCATTTCCCATGTTCCATGTTCACGCCGTCCCACTGAAATCATATGGGATGGATTATCCGAGTTGTTCCGAAACGTCAATCGCAATTGTTTATGTTTTGCAATGGTCGCCGCGCGGGTGCTATTTTTGGTGGTTTTGCGCGATTATGAGTGCTCGAGTCACGTAAAGTGGATTCCTCAATCCTGGTAGGCTGTGGCTTGCTACTTTCCCCCTAAAATTATTAGTTTTGTGGTTGATCAGAGTGTTGTCGCGGCCGCCGCGCGGATATTATGGAAACTCGTGTGATAATTGGGCCTAGGCTTCCCTAGTAGGTTTCCACTTGGCATTTTCCCCCTAAAATAATTAGGTTTGAGGTTGGTTGAAGAGTTTCCGCGGCCGCCGCGCAGATGTTGTGGAAGTGATAATTCGTGTAATGGGGCGATCAACATCAGGTTTTGAATTACCCACAACGACGTTTCGGTTCGGTTCTTCCCTATTGCCACCGGTGCATCCTTTTCTGTCTTCTCCTTTTCGATGTGTCCTCCATTGAGTGGGTGGCGGTTAGCGATTGCTTGGTTGGTTGAGCCGTGCAGTTTGGCTGCCCTGTTTTGGTCCTTGCGGTGGCAATTCGCTTTAGCTTTAGCTCGATTAAGTGGCGGATTGTCATCATGTAGCGCATAAATTGTATAACATTGACGCTGCTGCGACGGTTGACATAGCCTCGTAGTAGTTGATGTAATGCACTCTAATAATATGCCTGGTATCTAGTTAATCTAATAGTGCCTGGTGGTTAGTTAAATTATTGCTACATGTAAATAGTGCCTTCTATTCAATAAAATAAAATGTGATCCAGGTTACATTTTTCTATTCTCCTGACCTGAAAACGGATTGGAGCCTGTTCACCCTTGAATGATTGTCGGTCATGGTTCGAATACACCTCGCGAGGGCGGAAGTGTATGGTGGTTACTTGGCCCCGATTATCTCATGGTGACATTTCCCCCATCGCCTGAAGAGGATTTCTCCGAAATCCGTGTTTGGCCTATTTAATATTTAACGTTCCAACCTGACTCAGCTTTAAACCGCCGACCATTGCCAACTTAAGTACCGAGCTGCTACTTTAAGAATATCTATCTATAAACGTATCTAACCAAGAAAAGCAATCCCCTTCTTAAAAAAAATTCCTAGCCTACCCAGCACCTCTGAAATTTTCTAAAATTCCTATCTACTCCACCTAATAATTTCAGTAACTAATCTAACTAAAATCAACAGATGATTGTAAAATTTAACTAATAGTGACCTAACATCTATCCGCGACCACCCCCGTGGAAGTATTTTAATGTGTAAGAATTATTTCTTTTAGTTTCTTTTCCTGGCTCTTTGTGTTCATTTCAATATTATTTTTATAATATTTTTTTTTTTTTTTGTTTGTCCTATTTATAGGAATCCAATTTTTTTTTTTTTTAAATGAGCTTTCAAAATTCATTTCCTAGCCTAGTCCTAGATAAATCTAACTTGACCTTATTCGTATTGATATAATTTTCCCTCTAATACTACATTAAAAACTGATTCTGTAGACTAACCGCAACCTTACACCTATCTAAACGAACCTATCCTAAACATTTTTGCTACTTTTTCTTTTAGCCTGTTGTAATACTGCTCATCAAATGAAAAAAAGAAACAACTAAAGTGGAGGAGGAAATTACAAAAGAAAACAAAGGGGAAAATAAAGGAGGGGGGAGGGAAAAATAAAGCGGAATCCACCAGTCGCTATGCGCCAGCTACGAGGAAAAGGAAAAAAAAACGTAAAGGTTATCAAGCTGATAGCAGCCAGGATACGCAGGTAGATCTAAATAAATTTTATCGATGTATCCTTGTATCGTATCTATCTTGTTTGAGTCGTCTATCCCTATTATCGTTGCCTGTCCCAGCGTATTCCTGGAGGAAAAGTGGGTTAAACTACCTTCCCATTACTAACGTTCCTAATTAAAGGAAAATCCTTATCTAATTTAAGCTAAACTATTTTAGGTGGGCCGGAGTTAAGCAGACCAATGCGGAAAAATAAATGAAACAAAGAAAGTAAAACTTAAACGAAGTGGGAAGGAAAAAAAACAAAAAAAAAAAACGACTAACAACGCAGGAAGGAGAAAAAAACAACGACGCCCCGCCAAGCTACAACCGTCACCTGGACCGGCTTATGGTAACATTTTCTTTTACTTTTCAAAAATTTTTAATGTTGTGCCGTCCATTTAGCTTTCTTTATTTTATTACTCACGTCCTTGTTTCCCTTGGTTTGTTGTTTGTTTTTCTTCTTTTTTTTTTTTTTGTTGGAACCTCCCTACGTTGGTATTGCTACTCAACGTAGCGTTTTAAATCCTTCGCGTGCCAGACGCCTGCATTTCGGCCGCCTATATCCGTAAAGGTGAAAGAAGATGCGGACTCGCGGTTTGCGATTCGATATGGCCCCAGATATTCGGGTGCCAGCTTTGCCGAATAGAATTGAGCCGCATCTGACAGGGCATAGATCCGCCTCCATACCAAGTCACCGATTTTAAATGGTGGAGGTCTATTCCTTAAATTGTATCGCTGCGTACTCTTGCCTGCAGCTTCCTTGAGGTGTTTCAGTACCTCGTCCCGGACCATCCTTAGCTTCTCGGCCCTTTTCAAGGGATCCCTCAAAGTATTCTCTTCCGTTGGTTGAACTGGCCTCTTCCGGGAGACTACCATCTCTCGACCGAAGTAGACGAAATAAGGCGTGCTCCCCATAACTTCATGTGTGTATGTACGTAACGCACATCCGATTCGCCCTAAGTCTCGGTCCCACTTGCGATTGTTTTCTCCCACATAGGCCTGCAGCATCCGCTTAATGTTTTGATTGATCCTTTCCGCTGGATTAGCCTGAGGGTGATAGAACGCGGTATATTGCACATCCGTACCATAGGCTGATAGCAGCGCTTGCAGCTCCTTTGACTTGAACTGCACGCCGTTGTCACATACCACTGTTGCAGGCACTCCAAACAGCAAAAATACTCTATCTTCTAGATTCTTCGACACTTGTGTCACCGTGGCCTGCCGTAATGGAAAAATCAAAGAGAATTTGGAAAAATAATCCACAACGGTCAGGATATGAGTATGCCCCTGCGTTGACCGAGGCAAAGGTCCCACCAGATCGATGCAAATAGTTTCCCAGGGCTCCCTTGCTTGACCAGCTCGCGTGGCCATTGTTCCAAAGGGTCGCTGTCGCTCCACCTTAGTAGACTGACACAACTTACATCTTGAGACATACCGATGAACATCAGAACGCATCTTGGGCCAAAAAAATCTCTGAGCAATTCGGTCGTAGGTACGACTTACGCCCATGTGGCCGGCAGTGGGATCGTCGTGGCACTCTTGGAGGACTTTACTTCTATCCGACTTTGGCACTACCTGCTTCCAGAAATTCCCACTGAGTTCCGCATGTCGGTTGGGGATTCTTTTCCATAGGACATCTCTCTCCACACGCCAGTCTGCAAATTGGTCTGGATTGCCTCGTACTTTGTCCATCATCCCCTGTATCCATTTGTCGTCTGGTGGACTGTCGCTTTCAATGGTCCCTACCTCCGGGACTGATCTTGAGAGCGCGTGCGGCACCAAATGCTCTTTCCCTTTTCGATGTATCACATCAAAATCGAACTGCTGGAGCCGCACGGCCCACCGGGTCAGCCGACCCGTGGGGTCCTTTAGATTGTGCAGCCAGACCAGGGAATGGTGATCCGCGATCACGTTGAATTTCGTTCCTTCGATATAGGGCCGAAGCTTTTCTACTGCCCAAAGGACGGCTAGGCACTCTTTTTCCGTCGTGGAATATTTCCTTTCGGCCCTACTCAACGACCGGCTTAAATAGCAGATTACCCGCTCTCCCTCTGGGAAGGCCTGGCTCAATACCGCCCCCAGTCCGACATCTGATGCGTCTGTCTGTACGTTAAAAGGCAAACTGAAGTCGGGACAAGACAATATTGGGGCTGACGCTAATTTCAACTTACACCTGTTGAACGCTAATTCGCACTCCGGAGACCATTGCATTTTTTTATCCTTACGCAGGAGCCCTGTTAAAGGCGCTACCAGAGAGGCATGGTCTGGGATAAACTGACGGTACCACGATACCATACCCAGGAACCGCCGAATCTGCTTCACGCTTTGTGGCCTGGGGATATTCATAACACTTTCTACCTTTTCAGGGTCTGCGCTCAATCCGTTCCCATCGACTACATACCCTAGGTAGCGCAATTACGACCGACAGAAATAGCACTTGTCCCGCGAGAGTTTCAGCCCGGCATCCCTCAGATGCCTAAACACTTCCTTCAAAATCTCCAAGTGTTTCTCGAAGGTCTGCGTCACGATGATTATGTCGTCGAGGTATGTGAAGACATAGGGCTCTAACTCCAGGCCTAAAACACGGTCGATCAAGCGCTGCCAGGTAGCCGGTGCATTTGACAGTCCAAAAGGCATTCTACAGAACTGGAATAATCCCCTCCCGGGTATGGTGAAAGCGGTGAACTGTCGAGACTCCTTCTGCACTGGCACCTGCCAGTACGCTGATTTAATGTCTAGCGTAGACAAGTACTTGGCATCCCGCAGTTTGTCCAGGGTGGCTGATATATAGGGAAGGGGGTAGGCGTCTTTTTCGGTCACTTTATTAACTTTTCGGAAATCCACACAAAATCGGTAACTTCCATCCTTCTTCTTTACCATGAGAATAGGCGAGGACCACGCGCTGGAAGAAGGCTCGACCACCCCCAGACTCAACATTTCCTCCAATTCCGCGTTGATGTGCTTTTGGAGGGCTGGTGAGACCGGATAGTATCTCTGCTTGATGGGCATTGCATCCGTCTTAATGACGTGCTCCACCAAGGAGGTACACCCCAGCCCTTCTCCCATACGCGAGAACTCGCCATTCACCATCTCCTCCAAACGCAATTCGTCTGGGTGAGGGAGGATGGACCTGCTATGCAAGTGGCCTGCTGTTAGGGTGACTTCACTAACGAAATCCCATCGCCCATGCCGGAGATTAAGGGTAATTCCGAATCCCCTCAAAAAGTCTACCCCCAAAATCAGACCATGGGGTAGCGAAGGGACCACCAACATCTCTAGCCACCTTGTCCTCCTCTGCAATTTAATCGGGACTAAAACTTTTCCCAACACCTTACACTGCCCCTCATCTGCTAAGCGAACTGCCTCTTGTGCCGTTGACCCCAGTTCTACCCCTATCTCTTGTAAACGGAGCCATCCTTCCTTACCTGCAATAGTAGTGGAGGCACCTGAGTCCACCAAGCCGGTAAACTTATTCCCCATAATATCCACGGAGAGATGGGGGCGCACATCTCCTGACTCCTGAGTGAATACATAGGATATCCTTCCGCTTGCTGCCTTTCTTTTACTGGTAGAGATGGTACCCAGTACTCCGCCTACTGGGCACCGCGACCGTTTCCCGATGACGTGGCAAGAGGTTGGCTTACTGGCTGCCGAGTAGTTGCCGCACTTGGTGAACAGTTCGGACACCTTGTCTTAACTACCCCCCTTCTTCCGCAGCCAAAACATCTTCGGGGCTCTTGGCACTCTCGCGCAAAATGGCCTGTCCCACGACATGTCCAACAAGCGCCACGCTGTATATTGCTGGCAGGAGCCACCGCATCCAGAGGATAAGCCTCCACGTAGGCCAAGTCTGGTTCTAGCAGTCTAGTCGTCCGTACATCCGGAGGAGGCACGAAGGCTTCTACCGTCGCCCGAGTTTCCTCCAGCTCTCGTCCCAGGGTAATCAACTCGGAGACCGTGGCAATTTTCCTCAGCGATAATCGTGTCTGGTAAAAGGGACTTATGTTTTTACGTAAAATCTTCATTTTCTCTATCTCCGTATATGGCTCGTTCAACCGTCTAAACAACCCATCCATGACAGCCACGTACACACCGATTGATTTGTCTCTACCTTGGTTGCGATGACGAATTTCCTCCAACAACTGGTCTTCATTGTTTGGTGGTAGAAACTCCTCCTTGAGTTCTCGACATAGCTCCTCCCAGTTTGCAACCTGATCCTTGGCTGACCTAAACCACACCAAGGCTTTGCCCTCGAAGAGTTCCGCTGCCAAAGTTGGTCCTGAGATACTCCTTTGGCCACTCGGATCTCCTCTACCCTCTCCAAAAAGGCGTTTACTGACCCTGGAGAGTCACTGGAGAACCGAATACCCCATTCGGCTATGTCTGGTGGCTTCCTCAGATCCTGTTCCACCCGCGGGGTAGAATATACGGGTCCTTGCCGTAGTTCCGGGGTTCGAGGTTCCAGTTCCTCGGTGATAGCCGACAAATTCCTCCTTTCGGGTTCCTCCTGCTCCATCCTCCTGGACGGTCCGGCCACGCTGGTTAATGGTGGTTGCTTGCGCTCCCTTTCCACTGGTTCTGCTGACCCCTGAGCTAGTGTTGTACACTCTTTCCCTTCGCCGCCCTCACCTTCAGCCTTGTCTATCAGGTCCCCTAACGCCATCAACAACCCCCTCTTTATTTTCTTTGCCTGTCCTGCAAGGTCAGGATCCGTAGTGGGTACGTACTCCCAACGGCGCAACGCTACCCGATTTTGTTCCTAATTTTTAGGAAGTCGGAGCATGCCTTGTTCCCTTTGAAATTCCTAGTCAGGGTCAGGATTTCCTCTAATTTATTCAAAACCGCTTCAATATCCTCTGCTGGAGTGAATGGGTAGGCCTGTAAATCCACGAAGCTCTCATCGGCATCTTGTTCTGACTTCAAAGCCTTCCTTAGACGGCGCCTCATGTCGTCGACCGTTCCTTCTGGCTCCTCCCGGATTGCCAGCTCATACACCAGCTCATCCTTCGCGAGCCTATCCACCAGGATTTTTATCGTTTTCGCCATCCTTCTGGTGTGTGCTGGAAAATAAATCTAATTCTAGCACTTATTCTAATATTCCAAACAATTATTTGCTTCAAAAGTCTTGTTTTATTTATAGAATTTTGTTTACACAATCTTAAACTAATTGCATCCACTCACACAATTTTCCACACAAAACAAACAATCAATCTACTCACATAACCTTAAGCAAGCACTCTAAGTCATCCTCACAACCCACAAACAGAATCACTTAATTCAGTCACCAACTCACGCAATTTCACTCACTACCTTACCCACCACTCAACATACAACTCACTATCCACAGTCACCCTCTATCGCACTATCTCCTCAAACACTCTAAATTCAGACTCGTTCGCACTTCTATTCCAAAAATATCGCACTTTTCACTTAAAATTGAAACCACAAACACCCGCAAATTCACACTTAGCACGCACAATCACTCTTTCCACCCTTTGCTTCACACTCCCGCAAATTAACACTTCACTTGCACTCGCAATACACCACTGACCCACTATTTCTCACTCTTTCACTTTACAATTTGTGCACTATCACTTTCACCACTTGACTTACTGCCCCACGTTGGGCGCCAAAACTGTTACGTACAAAATCAAGCCGTTCACGGCACTACCTCAGGGATATTGCCGGCCAACTCGCGGAGACGAGTCGTGGTGACGCCATGCGCTTACTTTGTGTATCCGTGGGGCCAACTGGTCGCTTGAAGCGCGAACCCTCGACCAGAGCCGTTGCTCCTTGTTTGAATACCCTGGGGAGCTAGGTTTTCACAGGATGTGCTATTCGTTGCGATAGCCCCCGTCGCGCCACACTCGAAAGTTTCCTCCTATCACCGTAGCAAAGTCTTTGCCTAAAACCCGCTGAAAGAAAACTTTGCCTAAGTCACACAAAAGGGATCTTCGCCTAAAACCACACTTCCTGCAGAGCCACCTGCACTACGTTCTGCCACCATACACTTTGTGGCCACTTCCTTTTAGGCAACAACTTTCCTCCTATCACCGAAGCAAAGTCTTTACCTAAAACTCGCTGAAAGAAAACTTTGCCTAAAGTCACACAAAAGGAATCTTCGCCTAAAACCACACTTCCTGCAGAGCCACCGGCACTACGTTCTGCCACCATACACTTTGTGGCCACTTCCTTTTAGGCAACAACCTTCACTTTCGCGATTAGCGAGGAAAGAAAGAACTCCGATAATTGAAAGAAAAACCAGCGGCTCCAATCCGTTACACAATTCAGCTATTTTTCTCACTAATAGAACAAAAAAAAACCTATCCTCCTGGATCACTTACATTACAGCATTTACAGATTAAATAAAATATATTTGATTTGTATCGAATGTAGTAATTTATATTTTAAAGGCACTCTTACTCGCTCACCTACAATTTCCCTAACCGGTGGGGGCCCCTTTCTGCGTCCTTCGTACTCGAACGGCTCCTTAGAGGAGAATTACGCCAACCGACACAATCCGCACCGAGAGTTATAGTTGCTTTATGCCACAAATTTAACGCTCGCCAACAATGGTCACCCTTATTAACTTTTATATGACAACTTCGACACCAGTATTCACTTCAGCACCTCCGTCCACAGCAAAAAAAAACCAAAAGAAAAGAAGAACGAGCGCGCCAAATCTCCTCCTTATATCACCTCCCCAAAATAACGGCGGGACCACTTTCACGGATCTTTCTCCCCGGTTAACGAACTTTGCACACCTTCCACCGCTCTTCCGAGAATCGTCCCGGTTCGGGTTGGTTCGCTCCATTTCCCATGTTCCATGTTCACGATGGAGGACACATCGAAAAGGAGAAGACAGAAAAGGATGCACCGGTGGCAATAGGGAAGTACCGAACCGAAACGTCGTTGTGGGTAATTCAAAACCTGATGTTGATCGCCCCATCCACTAATGAATTTGATGTAAAAGGGTGATTCATAACAAGTGTACACATTTTGTCGAAAAAAAAACATGATTTTTGTAAAAGTTGAGCTGTAATGTTTATTCATCATAAAAATTTGGTCCCTTACAATTAAATATGAAACATTACTTAGGGCATATGTGCACCTCGTGCTGCTTTACAGACTATCAAACGATGATTGTAATTTTCGATGACATTTTCGCACATTTCCAGCGTTATTAGGCGTATGTTTGCTCGAATATTATTTTTTAATGCTTCAGTAGTCTAGAGAGCATCAGCGTAAACATGATCTTTCAGAAATCTCCAAAGAAAGAAGTCACAAGGAGTCAAATCACACGATCTCGCCGGCCAATTTATGGGTCCATTTTGTGAAATTATTTGATTTCACGTAGAGCACGAAATGTTTGCACTGGCGATTCATTATTTTTGTAAAAAGTTTTAACAATAACAAAACGTTCAGCTGATGTGTATGACACCATGGTTAAAATTGTAAAAGACCAAACTGTCATAATCGATCAATATATGGACCTAAAATTGGTGATAAATAAGAGTTAAGGCCCATTTACATGTGTACACTTGTTATGAATCACCCTTTACATCATAAGAAAAATTGATATAATTTTATCTCTAATACATTTTTATTTAACTTTGTTTTCAGTTTCTACAGCCATCCTGCGCCTTTAGATTTTTTTCAAAAGTCTAAGTTTCACTAAAACTTTTTTACACATCATTACACCATGAGTACAGTCATTTCGAAATTTACAGTGATAAGATTAGATGATATTTTTGGTTCATAAAGTGATATAGTGGTATTTGAATATGTATAAACTTGGTGTATTTGTATTATTATGGTTTATTTTGTAGGATTTGTTGTTTTTTTCTTTGTTATAAGTAATTTTTCTTTGTTTGCTAGGAAACATGCGTTTATAATATAAATGCGTCCGGCTGTCAAAAAATCCCTGGTACAATCAAAATTAAATTCAAGGAAAGCAGTGATGATACACAAACTGCCTTACAGCAACATCCAAGCTCATCAATGCAACCTCCAACGGAAAGATTCCTCATTGGCGCAAACGTCCATTTGAGGCTACGAAACACCCGGCAAGCGTAGAGGACACTAAAATTGTAGAAGTGGTTGATAAATTAGCTAGAAGTCCAATAGAGTTATTTTCCTTATTTATGGATGATGATTTAATCCTTTCCACGCAAAAGAGCCATCATCGAAAAAGTACGGCCCGATGACTCCGTCAGCCCACAATCCGCACCAAAAAGTCACTCTTAGTGGATACATCAGCTTTTCAACAATCACTCGTGGATTCTAATTTGCCCAAATGCAACAATGCTGCTCCATTGAGGTGAATATGTGCCTCGTCGCTCAAGATGATTTTATTTGTAAAGTCACGTCTATTTAACCAACCATTCAGCGTATTGCCGATGCTTGAAATGGTCAGCAGGCTTCGGTTCTTGCACTGCCTCCTTAAACCTGGCCGTCTTGCTCTGCGATTTCTGTGACATGACCTCATACAAAAGTTAAACTGACAACTCCTGACAGTTAATGCAGTTCCAAACAATTAGACGTCGAAATTCCTGTCATTGTTAGTCGAACGAGCACAAGCTGTATCTCTTGTGAATCGCGAGAAAGGAATTTCGCTACTCAGCAAAATTGTTCGCGAGCAAGAAATAGCCGAGAATGACGTAGAGCTTATTCGTGCCAAGAAACAAGGCATTCTGCAATTAGGTGAATTGTACAAACAGGAAGGAGAGGCCAAAGAGCTAGCAGACTTGATCAAAGTGACGAGACCGTTTCTTAGCCTGATTAGCAAAGCAAAGGCCGCCAAATTAGTGCGGTCGTTAGTGGATTTGTTTTTAGACTTGGAAGCTGGTATTGATATCGAGGCTTTACTTTGTAAAGAATGTATAGGATGGGCGAAACAAGAGAAACGAACATTCTTAAGACAATCGCTGGAAGCTCGATTTATTGTTTTATTTTTCGATACTGGATTGTATTCAGAAGCGCTAGCGCTGGGGTCACAGCTGCTGAAAGATTTAAACAAGATGGGCGACAAAAAATTTGCTCGTAGAAGTTCAACTTCTTGAAAGTAAGACATATCATGCTCTAGGCAATTTGCCAAAAGCGCGTGCTACCCTGACCTCGGCACGTACCACGGCAAATGCTATCTACTGTCCGCCTAAGATGCAGGGGGCTTTAGATTTGCAATCGGGTATCCTACATGCGGCAGATGAGAGGGACTTCAAAACAGCTTTTCCATATTTTTATGAAGCATTCGAAGGTTTTGACGGTGTCGAAAGTAACAGAGTATAATCTGCACTAAAATATTTGTTGCTCTGCAAAATAATGCCGGGAAAGGCGGATGATGGAAATCAAATTGTAAGTGGAAAGCTGGTAAGGATGTTGATTTAAAGTTTGTTGCATAGAAATTAATATTTTTTATTTATTAGGCTATCACGTATTCAGGACGAGACATCGACGCAATGAAATTCGTCCCGCAAGCATCTCACAAAAGATATCTAGCTGATTTTCAGGACACGCTCAAGGAATATCGAAAAGAGCTGGAGGAAGATTTAATTGTCAAAGCACATCTAGGTACATTGTCTGATAGAATGCTGGAACAAAATTTATGTAGAATCATTAAGCCGTATTCTCGAATGCAGGTATGGAGCAAACTTTTCTACATGTTTATTTATAGCCTAATGTTTGGTTTCTATAGGGTGCCAAATTAGGCACCCTAATATCCACTTTTATATTGACCAGCGTCTGTAGCTTTTGTTTCATTCTGACAGGCTGAAACTGATAAATCGTAAAGAGGAAGTGGTACATACCGAATTTTTTAAGCACCTCCATTTCTTACCACTATCTTCATTCATTCTTCGTTCATCAAGACTCGTCCGCTTTGTGAAGTGTGTTCAATAAATCGGCATAAAGGAGCACACAAAATAAAATGAATCTATCCTTTCGTGCATATTTATTCAAATTCATGATCAGGTCTCAGAGATAAAACAAGTTGAGTAAGCAGGAGAGTGCTCCTACCAGAAGGTCTTTGTAAGCATCCTAGGGTTAGAAACAAGTTTTCTAATGGCGTGAATCGATAACTTGAATTATTCATCCAATATTTAGATATGAAATCGTTCAAATTTATACAAAGATGCACAGTTTCTTTCATAAGCACAGTGCAGCCGCCATTTTAATCTAGCTTAAATGATTTTTCTGAATGCTCGGCCGATTGAACATGTTCAAGTTAAACACTATTCCTTAAATTTTCATGAAAATTGAAAGAAAATAAAAGTGCCTAAGTCAATTTTAAACATATATAGGGCTTTCCAATAAGAGGTGTTATTTTGAATAGATCTTCTGATTTAACAACTTGCGACTTCTTCCTTTGGAGCCACGTGATAGAAAAGGCCTATGCCAATAGCCCAGCGTCGATTCAAGATCTCAAAGATGAAATTCGTGAGGCTATCGAGGACATAGGGCAACCACTTTGCGATTTGGTTATGGAAAATTTCATGAAGAGGATATGGTCCTGTAGGCGTGTCGTAGTGGTTATTTCCTCAATGTTAGTTATTGCTATTAACGGCATATCTTCTTCTTTATAATGAAATAAACATTCGATCATTTGTATTAAAAATGGCATTTTTCTTTTAATATCAAAATAACACCTCTTATTGGAAAACCCTATATCAACCATAAACACGTGTTATTGTTGGTGTAATTCCATATAATTGAAATGGCTATAACTCACTTGATTATGATTCGATCTCAATTAAATATTGTGAACATATATATCTTATGTTAGTCTATATAATTACGAAATTTCAAGAAGTTTAAAGGTACCGTTTTGATTTTATGGGCAAAAATGTAAAATCTACAAATCATACTATTATTAACAAAGTTGAGCGAATTTCGATTTCTAAGGTATTTGTTGCCCTTGTGCCCATAAAGGTCCACGTTCGTGATAATTTTCAGATTTTTCGGCTGAAAGGTGTCCAATCGCGAGTGGGGGGACACAAATTTTGGGTACATTTTGCCTTCCCCTGGACCCCCTAATTCATTAAATGATTTTTTTATTTCAGATTCTAAAAGTTCTTATCAAGACCTTTCATTTGATACCCCACTTGACTACCTTTGATGAAAAAAAATTTTAAGGGCCAATTGGTTATTAGGGGGGACCCCCCTTAAACATTTTTTAAATTTTTGTTAAGGCCTTCAATTTTGAGAGACCATCACTTTTGACCTTTTCACAAAGTTTGAGCATTCTAGCTCCTATAGTTTCTGAGGAAATCAGCTGTGACGCACGGACAGACGGACAGACGGACAGACGGACGGACAGACGGACAGACAGGTCGCGAAACTAGTAGGTCTTTGTAAAAAAAATTTTCACAAAGACCTAAGAAAACCGCATAACACGAAACTAAAAAAAAACTCTGAGTAACTGTCTCTTCAAGTATCTCTTCGATAGGGTCAAAAATGCCATAAGATACTGTACTGAAAAATCCATGTCTACGCTTCAATCAGTGTTCATCAGATGACCCCTGTCTTTTCTTAAATACCAATGGTGAGTTTGCATCCTTAACCATCTTTGGAAGATTGTTATGGGTACTCGTACACAGAGCATCGTTCTTTAGACGATAGGTTCTGACAAAAGGCATTACGAATTAATTTGCATTCCTCGCACGTCAAAGTCAAACGCGCTTTATTCAATACTAATCACCATAAATTTTCAAAGAATATAAAGCAAATTCCAAACAATAAAAAAAAAAATAAAACTTTTTTTTAGTACCTCCACTCCCTACCACTCTCTCCATCACTCTTTCTTCGTCGCACAACGCTCGTGCGATCTGCATTCACATGACCTCGCTTCGACCTTTGTGCTACCCAGACAATGTTTAATTCATCGGTATAAGGGGGCACACAAAATAATGTGAACTTTTCATGAACATCTAGCCCAAAAATCATGAGCAGCTCTCAGAGATAAAAAAAAATTCAATATAGTCCGACGCATTCAAAAAAAAGCTCTGAGTAACAGGTGCACGCTTCAATCAGTCCTTAGTCTTTTCTTAAATACCAAAAGAGAGTTTGCTTTCTGAACCATTTCTGGTAGATTGTTATATATACGCAGAGCATCATTCGTTGCATCGTTCTCTAGACTTTCCGTTCCGGCAAAAGGTATTGCGAATTTATCTGCATTCCTTGCATTATATGGGTTGAACTGTGATATCTTAGTTAATGGTGTTCGTTCCGATCCATTAGTTTTTAAATTGTTGTAAATAAACATAGCTGTCTCCATTATAATGATTTGACTAAAGGTTAATGATTTTGCTAATTGGTAAACCAAACGAGTTTGAGTAAGCATTGGCAGTTTCAGAATGTATGCTTGCTTTTCAATCTAGCTACATACAAAAAGACAGCAAGTTTAATAGGAGTTTTTAACATGAAGTTATCCAGAACAGAAATACACGCGATAACAGATTTAGCTTTTATAGATAAAGATAATTATCGCAGACTGTTTATCCACCTAGAAACTCTTAAGTAACTTCAATAGTTAAATTAAGATAGAGTTGTCTGTTGACCTACCGAAAACTTAAAATCTAAATGACTTTCAATAAGATAATATTCCTGATCTGCTTCCCTCACTAGCTTAGATGCATATCCTTTTTCCTCTAAATCCACAGAAATCCTCAATCCCTTCTTAAATTAGTTTAAATAATATTTATTTAATACTTGCTTTATAAGTTTTTTAACATCATTACAGCATCCGTGGTAAAAAAAACAGACGTTTTATAATCAAGATACAAGAATATTCAATGAGATTGATTCATTGTCAGCAGCGCGACACACCAAATCGTGATTTAGCATCCACAAGCCATCTCGAATCATCACGGTTCTACGTCCATACTCATTGTTATTGCATTAATAGCCCAGTCATATTAGGTAAAAAAGGGGTCAACCTCGGAATGAAAGATAATAAGCTGCAAATTGGTATGAACCTTTGTTTTGTCATTCTAAATGTTGTCTCAAAAGTCTAAATCGTTATCGTGTTCGCGTCTCAAGATATTCAAGGTCAAAGGTCACAAAAATCGGTTTTTCGCGAATATCTGGCTTCCTATCGGTTAAATGAGATTTGCATTTATTATAAAAGTTGTAGGCTATAAAATTCCCTACAACTTTTGTTTAAACTTTTTTTTCATACGACCAACCGTTTTGAAGGTAGAGCGCGAAGAGTGCACATCGTACAGTCATATACGGCCTAATGCAAGGTCAAGCGTGAGTTATGGTTATCAGTACGTTATAAAGTCAATTATTTACTTGGAAATTATAATTATTAAACAATGCCTATTATTTATGTACTAACTATTAATTATTTATATTTAATTAAAGTAAGTAACTTGATTATTTATATATAATTATTCATATTTAACTATTTGACAAAACAAAGGTTCATACCAATTTGCAGCTTATTATCTTTCATTCCGAGGTTGACCCCTTTTTTTACCTAATATGACTGGGCTATACAACTTTTCAAAAACTTTGGTGAAAGTTGGAGCCGAATTGCGACCTCTAACGTGGTCAACAATCTCGTTATATACATACACACATATACAGATATATCCATATATATGCATATATATATACATATGTGTATATATATAGATATATATATATATATATATATATATATATATATATATATATATATATATATATATATATATATATATATATATATATACCAATTTGCAGCTTATTATCTTTCATTCCGAGGTTGACCCCTTTTTTTACCTAATATGACTGGGCTATACAACTTTTCAAAAACTTTGGTGAAAGTTGGAGCCGAATTGCGACCTCTAACGTGGTCAACAATCTCGTTATATACATACACACATATACAGATATATCCATATATATGCATATATATATATACATATGTGTATATATATAGATATATATATATATATATATATATATATATATATATATATATATATATATATATATATCTATATATATACACATATGTATATATATGCATATATATGGATATATCTGTATATGTGTGTATGTATATAACGAGATTGTTGACCACGTTAGAGGTCGCAATTCGGCTCCAACTTTCACCAAAGTTTTTGAAAAGTTGTATAGCCCAGTCATATTAGGTAAAAAAAGGGGTCAACCTCGGAATGAAAGATAATAAGCTGCAAATTGGTATGAACCTTTGTTTTGTCAAATAGTTAAATATGAATAATTATATATAAATAATCAAGTTACTTACTTTAATTAAATATAAATAATTAATAGTTAGTACATAAATAATAGGCATTGTTTAATAATTATAATTTCCAAGTAAATAATTGACTTTATAACGTACTGATAACCATAACTCACGCTTGACCTTGCATTAGGCCGTATATGACTGTACGATGTGCACTCTTCGCGCTCTACCTTCAAAACGGTTGGTCGTATGAAAAAAAAGTTTAAACAAAAGTTGTAGGGAATTTTATAGCCTACAACTTTTATAATAAATGCAAATCTCATTTAACCGATAGGAAGCCAGATATTCGCGAAAAACCGATTTTTGTGACCTTTGACCTTGAATATCTTGAGACGCGAACACGATAACGATTTAGACTTTTGAGACAACATTTAGAATGACAAAACAAAGGTTCATACCAATTTGCAGCTTATTATCTTTCATTCCGAGGTGAAAGCCCTAATATGACTGGGCTATAACATCTATAAAAAAATTGTAAATTGATGTCATCAGCCTTGATAAATTTTAAAATATATTGAAACATATAGTTTAATGATTTTATTTAAAATTTATTTTATTTTCAATTAAGCTATAATGAAAAGCAGATCAAGCTACAAATGTATTTTTAAAATAACGGCAAGGAAAACGTGCACTTCCAGTTCTTGTTGAGCCGGGCTGTAGTGCTAAAAAGAAGAAGAATAGCGAAATGATCAAGTATTGATTTATGGAACGATATAGAATGAGGAAAGTCACATTTCTAGACAACCAAACGCGGAATAAACTTGCCGTAGAAAACAAGCGCGCAGTTAATCTTTAAAAAATGTATTGTTGACAGAACGCAACCATTTTGTCGGGCTCCTCTGCAGATATATGAAATGGAAAGACATTTTAATGCTCGCGTCAATCGGCTTGATTCCAATTTATGAAAACAAAATTATGAGCGATGGGTTACATGGTCCATTAAAACACCCGTGATTAGATGCTAGCATTTATGCCTTTTCCTGCAAAGGTTCACAATATCTATTGATGTTTAGGATTGCATGTTACAAAAGAACGAGATTTGAATTAAAATTAATTAAATTGCTTACAGATACTGCCAGCTCTATTGAAAATCAACTTTAAGAAGGAATAAGTAGAAAAATTAGCTTTTAGGATGAATTGAAGAAAGTTGCTCGTATTAAACATACATCGATGGTCTAATTATCTACGCCCATAAGCAAAACATTTGCTGTAAGATAGCTCTTTCCAAAAAATTTCTGTATAGGCTTAGCAGTTTAAGGATTTCCTGAAACGCGTTATTATAAGGAATGTATGACTAAAACTTTATTGTTGTCCGTTTCATAATTAGAATAAGCAAGAAGATAGGGATTAAGCGAAAATCGTGGAACCGGATCAAAATTAAAAATGTCTTTGTGTATCCTTTGATAGGCTCAAAATCGATGACACGAAATTTTTAAGCTTATAGTCAATAATTTGCCATTGAAAAGCAATGATAATTATCACAATGTGTAATTGAATTCGGGACTATTTGAACTTTGGGTTAATACCTATCATAGCCGAATTGAGAGTTGGAAGAAACAAACACGATACTTGGCAAAAAAATATGCGTAAAGTATTTAATCCATTTTGATAATTTATCGATGTTTCATTCAATAATTCATAAATAAGTAAATAACTCACCTGTTAAATAGCCTCTAACGTTTGTATCCGTTATGAATAAGTCATGCTTCTGATCTTTTAACTCTGCCCACACTGGATGTTTGAATAAAATTTGCGATCCACGACCACCATAATTTAAATTTTGTGTCATCACCTTGAGCGCAGCTACAACTTGTGCCTTCACCGCAGGACTGTCTACATACTCCATACGACTTTCAAGCAAATTTAACAGGAATGGTATTAGATTACTTTCTAAAGACTGGCTAATCAATAAATCCTACAATTAACGCAATAACAGTTAGAGGTAAGCTTTTTTATCGAATCATTACACTCACATGTTGGTATTTAAACAAACGGCTTAACGTTTCACACACTTTTGCTATCAGTGGCTTGTTATTTTCCATACACCGTTTTAAAGGCAAGATACATTCAGTTTGCGTCACGCAGTACTAAAATAAAATACATGTTTATCTAAAATCAATTAAATTCTGGCAATTTGATCTTACCTCTGAAAGTGCTAATTGATGTAATATTGACAATGTATGTTTTGGTTGTACGTTAAGTAAATTGAAGAGTTTTGGTATGTGACCCCAAACTGGAAATTAGGCCGCGCTCTTAATAATTCGACTAATGCAGTAGATGCTAATTCCAATGCATCTTTCTAAAAATATTGAAGAGTACGTTATGAAGATTCCAGAAGACCATTTACCGGTGATTTAAAAAATTAATTAACTTACATCCGGCGAATTTTTGTTGATAAGGTCTACAACGAAGTCCAGTGAATCTGATAAGAATAACTTCGGCTTGGGCAGAGTCCAAGCTGGATGACTGACAATTAGCCGCAAATAAACGCCAGATAAAATCACCTCATTGAGTATAATATCTTCCAGAATATCTGGGTCTTTCCACAAAATTTTTGGATTTTGTTTCTATGTTTTAGAAAAACTGCATTTACACGTAAATATATATTATATTAGCTATTTAAAGACTTTACGCAATCTCTGTTAGCTTACCCATCGCACATATCAGCAACAACATCTCATACTTTCGTTCTTGTCTTTGCATTCCAAATTAATTCTGGATGCTCGTGAATTGATTCGAATAATTGGACAGAAGTTGCCGGAGATTCGATCATTGCACCGACAAATAATGGAGGTAGAAATTTGCAAACTGTTATGCGAACCTTCAGAATTTTATGCAATATTAGCTTTCTATAATTTTGTATATGTTATAATTTTCCTACCTTAGGTCCGCTTAAACGGTCAGCGGTCATTTTAGCCAGAATTCCTGCACAAAGTTCTCGCATTTGAGGATTTCTTGAATTACAGAACATGTCTAGTAGATATATCACAGCACCTAAACAGGAAGTAAATATTTCATAATTGTTTGCCAAGAATTCACTTTACCTTTATTTTGAGCTTCTTTTATCATCTATTGTGAATTCAGAAGCCCGGAAAGTGTTTCCAGTACTTTCATTTGTTGGTCTCTTAAATCAGGATCTTTTAGCGCAACAAAATAGCTTCCCTGTATTTCGCACGCTGCTATCTCGCTTACACATTCCTTATTGCGGGAAACCAATGCGACTACTTCTAGTGCAAGCGATTTAACTGTAGCATTCTGTAATGTGTAAAGTTGATAATTTATTGAAAGGAATCAATACTTATATTACATGATATTAAATATTATAAAACGCTTTTAAGCCTACCACACTGTTTCCGGATTCTGTCTAGTATTCAGTCTAGGATGAAATATTAAAAATGGTTCTTAACGAGCACTGATAAAGGAGATATGACTTTCGAACAATGTTCATAAACGAAGTTTCATCGATCTGAAATTGAATGAGGTTCAGGTTAATGTTGACTAAAATATGTATAAAATACTTAATTAACTGCTTTGCAACTTCCTACATGACTATGCGACTCACAAAAATAATTCAGGCTATCCTGCTGAACTATGTTTCAGGCAACAAATTACCGCCAATAACGATTGCTCCCACAATTTGACAATAATCTGACACTTATTGGAGAAATGTCACGGGAGCTGATAAAAAAAGCAAAAAAGTAATGACGTCATTGATGAAACAGCTGATTGCCAGTCTACCTTTTCACTGCATTATCAAACCTAGCAAGATGGCCAGGTTAAAGGAGGCAGTGGTTCTTGAGTCAATTGAACCTTGTAAGCGTGTAAATTCTAATCTTTATTCAAAATTTGCATCAGTGATGTTCATGAGATGTTCAATTGTTGGGCACGACAACGAGTCGAGGTTAATGGCTCTTCTACCACACTATCGCGAACAACAGCAATGTTTTCCGCTGAACGAACTGGGCGAGCATGCACTGGTACACATTTCCTACAGACCCAGCTTGCTGAAATTTGCGCATGATTCTCCCGATTGTGGAGGCGTTTCGTCGATTATGCTGACCCGAAAACGAAAAGCATTTTGATTTGAACGCGTATTTTCGTAAAAGGCTTCAACAACCTTAACGCGCTGCTCAATTGCATACCTCTCAATTGTTAAATTTGTCAAGTACTGAAGCAAAGAAATGTCAAATTAAGTTGGGAGAAAAATTTGACGTTAAGATGTAACTCACAATTAACATCGTGTATTATGGGTGGACCACTCTTTACGGGAAAATTTCGACAACTAATCGTTGAACGGGCCATGTCTTTCTCACGATTTGAAATGACAAACAAATATTTTCATTTGGCTGACAATAATAACCTTGATCCGAGGGACAAATTCGCTTAAATTCCAGCTTTTATTGATAAAGCCATTTAACGGTTCATACAGTTTGGCGCATTTACTCGCCATTCCGGATATTTATACCAAACTGAGCTTTATGGCAGAGCTTCAACACCGCATAATAAAACCGTTTGATTAGGAGTGGATATTGTTCTTATATTGGTGAAAAACGTTAGTGAACCCAATTCCCACCAAGTTTATTTCGACAATTCTTTCACATCATACCATCCGATGTACATTTTGAGTGAATGAAACTATTTCGCAACAGGTTATACAATGACATAAATAATCCAGATACATATTAAGTTAAACTATTCGCATTTCTAGGAACTATGCATAGTAATCGCATACCAGGCGCTTAATTAGAAGAAACAAGTTCAAATAGCAGGAAAGTGCTCCTGCCAGAAGGGTTTTCTGAACAAATACAAATAAACAATATCTTATGAATATCAAAACTTGACTGATTCGGATTCCATAAATTGAGTTCGACAAACTTGTGGTGGTTACATTTACATTCATATCAATCGAAAATAAATAACATTAAGCATACATATACACACAGATGATGACTGCACTCACGCTTGCCTGAGACACCGATGGGTAGACAAAGGCTCTTGCACACGAACCACCGAGAGAGACATATGCAATTATCGCCTTCTGTAAAACGGATCCGTTTTGGATCAATAAGTGAAACAAAACAGAATTATAAAATAAATTAAACGTTAAAATTAAAGTGTGAATCAAGAAATTGAAAATACTCAATCGATTCATTCCGAACGATAAATAATTTCAGATCTTAATCCTTACAAACTTAGTGCTGGTTATAATGTATCTAAATTCGCCGCCATTTCGTTTCAAGTGTTTTGAACCCCGTTGCTTAAACAGTCTGGTAACACACCAATATGAATAGCACTTTTTAAAATTTTTCAAAATTCATATCTATTTGTAGTGTCTAGGTCCGTTGCAAACGTGTATTTTCCTAGTATCTCGTGTTAATGTTGTAATTGTTAAATATTCAATCGGCTGTAACTGAGCTGTTTATTTTCGATGAAAATGAAATTTCCAGGAAACAAATAACTGATATCAGAAAATTAAATTGTAGCTTTTAAGAAATTTAAGGGCCCCATTTTGATTTTGTAGACAAAAACGTAAATTAACAAAGTTGATCGAATTTTGATGCCTGAGTTATTTGTTGCGCTTGTAGTGCTAAAGACTTACCTCTATGACTTTTTTCAGATTTTTCAGTTTAAAAGTGTTCAACCGCGAGGAGGGACACACCAATTTTGTACATTTCCCCTCCCCCTGCTTCTCTTGAAACAAAAATTGCTTGTTTAAGACCTGTTTTGAAAAGTTCTTAGCAATACCTTATGTTTGATATCCATATTGACTACATTTGGTGAATTTTATTTTTAGGGGCCACTCCCCTATGTGGGTAAAGCCCCCTTAATTACCTTAACAAAATATTTTGAGGTGAAACTTTCAAGAGATCCAAATTTGATCAAGGATTACAATACATACAAGGGGGGTGTGGATTTACATGAAAACGCACTAGCTAATTACCACACTAGAATACGTGGGGGAAAATTGTGGTAGCCGCGTTTCATAAAAAATCTGTCCAATATGATGCAGGGGGAATGCTGGCCGATAGGAATACTCTTGAAGGCTAGTATTCTTCGGGGAGTGCCATCTCCACGTACCCGACGAAACTCCCGCAGAGGGAGTGCCAGTCGACAAGAGTGCTCTTAGAGGCTAGCATTCTATGGAGAGCGCTGCCCCCATGGACCCTAAGATATGGGGGGCGCCGTGAGGTTCCCTTCTGGGATCATAGGTAACGATCCTGACTAAATCTGGCCTACGCTTTGGACCGAGTTGTTTCGCACGCTAGCACCGAGGTAACACTCGTGCATCAGCGGCTCCAATTCAACTATTATAGTGTCTCCAACCTTGGCAGGCTGTTGCACAATACCAGTACACCCTATGTATACTGGCATGTGCTGGGAGCTTGATATGATGTGTATCCTATATACACATCAAGGCTCCCGGGGAGAGAGAGATATTCCTGTATGATACTTATCTGCTAGTTTATACTCGCCAACTAGTTCAGTAAAAGAGTGTTTTTGTTTAATGTTTTAAGTTTTATTTTATTCTTTGTTTGGTCATATGATAACAAGTTCAGTTGGCTATATTAATTTTAATAACATATTTACTAGGGAATTCTTTCAATAATTAATTTATTGCAGAGACGTATAAAGTTCGGGCATTTATGGAGCGATCAATGAATGAAATTTTCTGAAGTGATTAATTTATTAAAGAACTAGTTAATGAGGTTTTATATTTACATATTTATGAATTTAGAGTGTTAATGGAGCAGTTTATTCGCACGATTATTATATTCTTTAATTATTTTTGTTACCAGAGAAAAACAAACCAATTTAATTAAGACTTTAACTGTTGCTCGGGCTGACGCCTTGAGCACGCAGTTATATTAGCGAATCGATTGATTATAATCCAACTGCTAGCCCCGGGCACAAAGCCTTGGGATGCTAATACTCGGGCTGATGCCTTGAGTACGCAGTCAGATTGATAAAACAATCAATTACTAGTTCAACTGCAGGCCCCGGGCGTAACTGCCTTGGGGCGCTGATACTCGGGCTAATGCCTTGAGTACGCAGTTGAACGTATCCCACTATTCACTTATCTCGGGCTAAGTGCCTTGAGATAGAATAAGCTCGGGCGCACGCCTTGAGCCAGTGAATGGAGAAATACTTCTCGATTGTCTTGTGTCTTTAAGTTTCTTTTATACTATAATTATGCTGACTTTATTGCTTACCAACTAAAACAATGAAGAAAATTTACCATTTCAAAAAAGATCAAAGTTCAACAACAAAACAGTTTAACGTATTTAGTGCCATCTCTCTGTGACTGGTGCAACCACAAAGCTAAAGCTTTCACTCGATTTGCAATGCATGTAACCAATTCGTTCCGCTGGGCGGTACGTTCGATTGCGAAGTCTTGTGTGTATATGTTTGATACTTAATACGAGTATGGATACACACCCACTTCTGCTAATCCATGAAACGACACCGTGCCCACAGATGCATTGATTACAATTCGCAGCTTTTCGTATGTATGTTGTCATTTACAGTACACAGAGAGGAACGACGGAACACGAACCGAGCAATATTTGGACTGCGGTTCCCGTAACATTGCCTCCCCGCTGAAAAGAAAAGTTCACGACTGGCTTGAAGAGCCATGTCGTGAAAGATATTCATTTTTGCTTGATTGTTTTAATTGGTAAACTTAGAATGTTGATTTAAAATTACTATTTTAAACGATTTTAATCAAATTTACTTTTTCCTTTGCTCATCGTTTCATAAAAAGTTATGACATGCTCCTTTGAATATTAATTTCTTATCGCAATATTTGTTTTTTCTTATTGAATCATAATGACTTGTAGTTCTTTCATAATTTTCGTTTTGAGTTACTTTGCTTGAATATTTTTACTAATCGTTTGCTAAGACTTATTAAGCATTTTAATTTGATTTTGTTCTGCTCCATTTACATACTAGAAGATGAATTATAATTAATTACACATTTAAACATTGTTTCGCTTATTTGTCTTTTACAATATTTTTTTTTTACTTTAATAGTTCTGCATTGCTGTAATTTATGTAACATATATTTTCTCTTTAATTTATCTTTATTTCCTTATTTTGCTTTACTTACATATTAGAATATTAATGCAAATGAAGATATAACTATTTCACAAATATATACGAGTACAGTTTCGGTTGTTTACAATATGCTTTGCATTTTCTTTACTTGAATCAGCTTACTGCAGTTACTTTCGCATTGCTATGATTTATGTAACATAAAATCAGTCCTTTCTTTTCTTCTTTATTTTCTTGTTTTCTCTACTTACATTTTAGAATGTTAATGAAAATATAATCAATTTTCTGATGAACTAATTTCACATTTATGTACAGTTTCGCTTATTTGTCTTTTTGCATCCTATTTTCATATTACATGAAAGGTTTTCTGTTGAAACTTTTGTATGCTTTTTTTTTAATGCTTATTTTTCTATTTACTTTATTTCGTTCATTTCTTTTATTGTTACATTCATTCGGTTTTGTTTTTCAAGATTTAAACTGTATTATGTGTATAGTTCGTTTGATATTGCGTTACACCAATTTTTGGTTGTTTTTCGTTTTCAGACTTTAGTTTTATTGATGGTTGGTAGCAAAAATAATGTTTCCAAAACATAAACAAAAAAAGAGATTTTGTTTTTTTTTAAATTTAGTCTACTAAATTTTTTCTTTCGCATTTATTAAGGCTTTTTATGAAAAAAAAAAAAAAAAAAAATACTTCATTTGTTTCATTTTTCTTGCTTATTAAATTTTCATAGACGATAACGAAAAGCTTGCTAAATAAGCTTTTGGTTATGTACTTTGCAAATAATATATTATGTTAATAGGTTAGTTGGGAAATTTGTTAGTATATGAAGCTCTAGATGCTCGTTTGTTTTAGGAACAACCCAGTTAAATTGTCCATGGGGAACGTAAGATCGATACGATCGTTTTGTTCGGGAATTATTAGCTTTGCAAGGGAATAGCTTGCGAGTTGTTGTTGTTGCTTCATTGCTAAAGCTTTAATTGGTTTTATGTAGTGTGGGACCTAAGTTTTTCTCTTGATGTGGATCGTTAATGTTGTTAGTGGGAAACAAAGATTGACAATTTACATGAAGGTGCTTAAAAAGGTTTGAAGATAAGATGATAAGGAGAATAGCTTTGTCTCTGCAATTACGTATGAGCAAATAGTATGTTTTTTTTTTCCTTTTCAAAGCTTTCACATTCGCCAGTTGCTCGGAATTCTATGCTATGTACATTGTACATGCTAATTTGTGGTTGGCTAGTAATCGTAATGAAGATGATTTGTTTCTATTAGGTTAGCTTTATGTAGTTTGTAGTGGGTAGGGATTGCTGTGGGACTATGTAGCTTTTAAGGTATATGCCTTCAAACGTTATTTGATTGGTTCAAATTGTCTATTGCAACTCCTGTATTTATATTAGTACAAAGGGAAATGAATTATTACGCTCAGTCTTTTAATTAAGTGTAAACAGCTGCAGATTATTGATAAATCGAAAACTACGTATTATTTTGTAGTTTTTTCTCTTAATTAAATATAGAAACGTTGGATATGTTATAATAAATGTTATTGAGGAAATAAAATTAGAAGGAAAGATCTTAAGCTTGAAAGTTATGATATAAACTTTGAATGATTTCAGCAAACTGTTAAGTTAAAAATATCTTGCGAAAAAGAGTCGAAACAAAACTATCACTATATGTTGGGCATGGAAGCATATAGTTTCGGCCTTCATTTAAGACCCTATATGTTCCGTCGAATTTCTCCCTAGTGAGTGTCTGTTGGGTTTAGCGTAACGCTGTCCCCGATTTTGCTGGAGGACAGTACAGTGCCGTGCGAGGTCACTTCAATAGCCGTTTGTCAAAACTGTTGATCTCGATCTCGAGGAAACGTGTAAAGTGAAAGGGTTGGAAATGGGTGGGCAATTAAGGAGAAATATTACGTTAAAAATATCTTGCGAGAAAGAGTCGAAACAAAACTATCACTATATGTTGGGCAAAGGAGCATATAGTTTCGGCCTTCATTTGAGACCCTATATTTTCCGTTGAATTTCTCCCTAGTGAGTATATGTTCGGTTCAGCGTAACGCTATCCCCGATTTTGCTGGAGGACAGTACAGTGCCGTGCGAGGTCACTTCAATAGCCGTTTGTCAAAACTGTTGATCTCGATCTCGAGGAAACGTGTAAAGTGAAAGGGTTGGAAATGGGTGGGCTGTTAAGGAGAAATATTACGTTAAAAATATCTTGCGAGAAAGAGTCGCAACAAAACTATCACTATATGTTGGGCAAAGGAGCATATAGTTTCGGCCTTCATTTAAGACCCTATATGTTCCGTCGAATTTCTCCCTAGTGAGTATATGTTCGGTTTGGTGTAACGCTGTCCCCGACTTTGCTGGAGGACAGTACAGTGCCGTGCGAGGTCACTTCATTAGTCGTTCGTTAAAATTGTTGATATCTATCTCGAGAATACGTGTAATATGTAAGGGTGGGAAACGGGTGGGTTTTAAATTTCTTGCGTTAACTGCAGGGGTTTAAATGGTGAGTTATTTAGTAGTTAGCAGCTAGAATGTATTTATTGAGCAGAGAAACGTAGTGACTAGTAGAAGCGTGTCTGCAAACCGTTTTAGTTCAACAGCACAGAGGCTCCGATTGGTTGGTATATTGTCTTAATATTAAATGAATGTAGCGTGTCTGCCGACAGGCAGCTCAGAGGCTTTTGTTTGTTTCTATAGTGACTTACAACTAAAAATAGCGTGTCCGCTGACAACTAGGGTCCACGGCTCAGAGTTTATTGTCGGTTTCCTTACCGACTTGTAGTTAAGATTAGCGTGTCCACCGACAGCTTCGGCCGATGGCTCAGAGGCTATTATGAGTTTCTGTTGTGCCTTATAACTAAAAATAGCGTGTCCGCTGACAACTAGGGGTAACGGCTCAGAGGCTATTGTCGGTTTCCTTACCGACTTGTAACTAAAAATAGCGTGTCCACCGACAGCTTCGGTCGACGGCTCAGAGGCTATCTTTTTTTTTTTTACTTAGGCTAAAGGCTGAGTGGCTGCCGACAGTTTTGTTTTGAAGGGACCACATTTGTGGCTGTCGACAGTGGGTTTTCGGGGAACCACTCAACTTATTTTGTTTTCCTATTTATTTATAAAAGCTTGCCGGGATTTATCGGCTTGACTGCCACTAGTTTCCTTTTTATTACTGCTTATACTATGAAATTGCAAATTGAGTGCTGAATTCATATTTTGTCATTGGTGGGGGAGAAAAAATGGGAATTGAAAGAGATAATTGGTTTAAGGGTAAATTTGTTTGTATTGAGTTGGCCTATATTGTATTGAGCTATAACAATTAAAACTCATTTGTTTCACAGTTCCTACACTTGGATTATTTCAGTGAAACTTGAAATTATTAAAGTTTCTTGTTTAGTATTTATATTGAAACATTTTCCCTTGTATGTAAATTTTATATTCATTTCACGCGGTTGGTATATTTATTTGTACTTGAATTTAATTGTAATAAAAATTATTGTTCAAACGTCTTTTCATTAATTTCATCTTCATAAAAGGCTCTCAAGAAATTATTCGAATGCTAGATCAATTTCAAAGATAAGACTTGAATATTCATGCGGGTGCGCGTTATTGTTATTATTATTGTTTCAGTTGTTTGAGCGATAAAAGATGTTATGTTGATATAACGATGGACACGAGTTTGTTTACTCGTTATGTATGTTTTCATTATGTTTGCTTATGTTTGATGTTTACTTGTACTGTTGATTGTTTTGCATGTAAGTCAACTGAAACTTTATCTCTTTGATAAGTTGTACGTTAAATTAAGTTTGAATCGTTTGGAAGTTTATTTGAGTGATTTTAAAATAGACTAGATTAGATTTTGGAATATTGTGGAATTTATCTGCATAAAATATTGGATATGAATATTATATGCTTGTTATTTAGATGATCAATGAGATTGATTTTTTTTTAAATTTGAGAAAACTGATCTAGTTTCATCGACAATGTAAGTAGCAATGATAACATATAGGCATTGAGTGGTTTCGGATATCGGCTGGGAGGAAAGACTTACATCCCATTTAATTTTACTACACAATGCGCTACATTGTGGTGTTTGCAAAACCGATATCCTACCGGCTGCGCCAATTGTTGCACAATACCCGTACACCCTATGTGTACTGGCACGCACTAGGAGCTTAATATGATGTGTATCCTATATACACATCAAGGCTCCCGTCGGCAGAAAGAACTCACTGTATAATACCTACATGCTACTGGCTAATATAAGATTTGAAGAATTATTTCACTTCAGCTAATTAATACGTCAGAGAATAAGTTAATGAAGTCTTATATTTACATATTTATGAATTTAGAGTGTTAATGGAGCAGTTAATTCGCACGATTATTATATTCTTTAATTATTTTTGTTACCAGAGAAAAACAAACCAATTTAATTAAGACTTTAACTGTTGCTCGGGCTGACGCCTTGAGCACGCAGTTATATTAGCGAATCGATTGATTATAATCCAACTGCTAGCCCCGGGCACAAAGCCTTGGGACGCTAATACTCGGGCTGATGCCTTGAGTACGCAGTCAGATTGATAAAACAATCAATTACTAGTTCAACTGCAGGCCCCGGGCGTAACTGCCTTGGGGCGCTGATACTCGGGCTAATGCCTTGAGTACGCAGTTGAACGTATCCCACTATTCACTTATCTCGGGCTAAGTGCCTTGAGATAGAATAAGCTCGGGCGCACGCCTTGAGCCAGTGAATGGAGAAATACTTCTCGATTGTCTTGTGTCTTTAAGTTTCTTTTATACTATAATTATGCTGACTTTATTGCTTACCAACTAAAACAATGAAGAAAATTTACCATTTCAAAAAAGATCAAAGTTCAACAACAAAACAGTTTAACGTATTTAGTGCCATCTCTCTGTGACTGGTGCAACCACAAAGCTAAAGCTTTCACTCGATTTGCAATGCATGTAACCAATTCGTTCCGCTGGGCGGTACGTTCGATTGCGAAGTCTTGTGTGTATATGTTTGATACTTAATACGAGTATGGATACACACCCACTTCTGCTAATCCATGATACGACACCGTGCCCACAGATGCATTGATTACAATTCGCAGCTTTTCGTATGTATGTTGTCATTTACAGTACACAGAGAGGAACGACGGAACACGAACCGAGCAATATTTGGACTGCGGTTCCCGTACTTGGAGTACGTTCAAAGTTCGTCCCATTGGGTTTGTGGTGTAGGCTCGATTAAGATGGACTCCCGACTAGTACAAGTCTAGCTCTGAACACTTGTCCCCATAAGGGCTTGTGCCAACCCTCGCATGGCCTCTCTTCTCTGCAATGAAAAACGTGGGACTAAAGAGGCAACTACACACATGAATGAAGATAGCTGCTCCAAAAGGAACCCAATAAAACCGCTGCAGGGAGATTCGCAGAGGACAGAAGAAATGGCAGTTTAAGACGTAGTGCACTCAACTATGAGTATTATCAGGACTACGTGCAATGTTTCTATTCCGCGCCGGAAACCCTGGCACCACAAATCCCCAATGTACTGGTCGTAGACTGAAACCACTTAAAATCGAAGGAAGTGTCACAAGCTTCGATAGGAGGCTCAACACATACCCGTGACGAGGTATGCAACCGAGTTGCTGCATATAATTTGGCTGCTAGCAAGAGCTAGTGCACAGTGTGAACAAGACCCGTGGGGCCTTGGCTACAAGCTAGTTATACGGAAACTTGATTTCCTATGGAAATCTTGCAGAAATGATGCACAAAAGATAGACGAGACAGTGCGGGTACTCTTTTCCACCCATCCTGTCTATGTTGACGCTATCCATGGTGAAACGGCAGTCAAGTGTCCACTCTTCACACAGCCGGAACTAGAAGACGCAGTCCAAGTGGAACATTATGCTCGGGCAGTCCTAAAAGATAAAACGAACTCACAGCAGCCGGGGGCGTTGGGGTTTGAGGACCGCTTGTCTGGCAATTCGTCCCTCCTGTCCAGGTAGAGGAGGGATCCTTCAGCTTGAAGGTGCTTCAAGGCATACTAAAACGAAACATGGCCCAGAGAAATGTGTCAAACGGTTCCAGGCTGGGTTCTCATGTTCACAGGGTAGGTGTGCAGTGGGTAGCCATGTCTTTTGCAAGCATGGAAGTCTCACTTTGAATGCGAAAATGAGATTTACCGCTCAACCACAAAAAAGTCATAGTTTCGATGGAGTCGATGAAATAGAAATTAATTAAAAATGTAAAATCATTGTCGTAGGGTTAAAAATTTCGAGGATTAACTGCTCCAAATTAAATATGAAATACGAATATGATTGCGTGGCATTAGGCTTCCGTCCCATAGGTAAGCGTTGGATTGCGGTGCCGGTTTACCTACAGGATTCAGGGCATCGAAGTTCTGATTTTGCCTTGAATATGGCTTCCTGGAAAACCCGACTTTTTTTAAATAACAAGATCTGGCCAATATCTGTTCTTTTATCAGCATCCTTGCAACGAATAGAGTATGCCTCTTTCGTAGACTCTTGTCTTTTATGTCCCATTTCAACACATTTGTAACGTAGGGAACTCCTATCTGGTCCTTTGCATACTTGAGCGATGCGACCATAGCCAAGGCGTTTAAGGCATTAAAGAGGCCCTATTTTTAACCGTAACATGCAGATGACCCAGCTCATTTTCAAAATTGTTTGACATCCTATTCGGTCTACTAAATGATAGCCATGGGTTGTCCCCTATGATATTCTGGTGTCAGCTCTACTTTGATCCTGCCCACGCGACCGATTACCCTTGTGATGGTCCTTTCTACATCAACCAGTTTCACGACGCAGTCAGTATCTATCAATTCAATCGGCGCCATCAGCTTGAGTGACGCTATAGTAGCGCCTATGCCAAGGACTTTCTCTAATGCGTCGCAGATTGCTTCTTCATTGTCGACCTCTGTTCCAAATTTGACAAGTATGTGGTCTTACCGTGTTGGTCGTACATCTTCAATCCATTTTGGCCCAATCGTATGTTTCACTACCATATTTTTAAGAAATTTTTATCTATTAGATACCACTAATGAATTTGATGTAAAAGGGTGATTCATAACAAGTGTACACATTTTGTCGAAAAAAAACATGATTATTGTAAAAGTTGAGCTGTAATGTTTATTCATCATAAAAATTTGGTCCCTTACAATTAAATATGAAACATTACTTAGGGCATATGTGCACCTCGTGCTGCTTTACAGACTATCAAACGATGATTGTAATTTTTGATGACATTTTCGCACATTTCCAGCGTTATTAGGCGTATGTTTGCTCGAATATTATTTTTTAATGCTTCAGTAGTCTAGAGAGCATCAGCGTAAACATGATCTTTCAGAAATCTCCAAAGAAAGAAGTCACAAGGAGTCAAATCACACGATCTCGCCGGCCAATTTATGGGTCCATTTTGTGAAATTATTTGATTTCACGTAGAGCACGAAATGTTTGCACTGGCGATTCATTATTTTTGTAAAAAGTTTTAACAACAACAAAACGTTTAGCTGATGTGTATGACACCATGGTTAAAATTGGAAAAGACCAAACTGTCATAATCGGTCAATATATGGACCTAAAATTGGTGATAAATAAGAGTTAAGGCCCATTTACATGTGTACATTTGTTATGAATCACCCTTTACATCATAAGAAAAATTGATATAATTTTATCTCTAATACATTTTTATTTAACTTTGTTTTCAGTTTCTGCAGCCATCCTGCGCCTTTAGATTTTTTTCAAAAGTCTAAGTTTCACTAAAACTTTTTTACACTTCATTACACCATCGGCCCGGTGAGTACAGTCATTTCGAAATTTACAGTGATAAGATAAGATGATATTTTTGGTTCATAAAGTGATATAGTGGTATATTGGGAAGTATAGAAAGAGAGATTTGATTAAAATGTAAAACCCTATTGGCCAGCGTTTTCACGCCGATGTAATGGCTTCGCCTAAAGGCTGAGCCGTAATTTAAGTGAAAGTCAAAATTATTCGTGGAAATACTTACGGTGCTCTGTGAAGTGCACTCGCAAGTTCTATATTCAGACTGTCCTCGTTACAATATTTTCTTAGACTATTTATACCAATTCTACACTACAAATAAATGGTCAAACACGATGATGACCCTTTTCCCATGTTCCTATTCTAAAATCAATAAATGTCACATATATCTCAATTTACCAAAACATCCATTTCAATACACAAAACAAATATCCAAACATAATATCCATTCCTCATTATCTCATACGGTTAGTCACTATTGCATTGTTCTCATTTAACATTGAAAACAATGCAATCACATACAATACATTCGTATTCGCTTTGGCTTGGCTGCAATGCCACTTGAGAAGTCTCGTGCCAAACAAGTGCATGCTGTGACGTAACACTCATGTAGGTCGTGTACTCGGTTCATTGAGTCACGCTACATGCAATCCAGAAATGATTATCCATGGAATATGATATCCTCATGAATGGAAGCATGACATTGAAGATTATCCATGCAATTGCTTGTGTGGATAATTATGTCAGCTCAGGAATGCGCTATGGAATTTGGTATGGAATGCGTATTTGGATTGAAATGTAATTTATGTACGTTATGTACGTAGCATATGGAAGTATAATAGAATATTTGCATGTTTAAATTGAGATGCAATTTATGTACGTTACGTATGTACTACACCCTCACCGTTTTAGTGTCGAGAGTTTGTACCACAAAATTGAGACATGGAAAAAAGTTCACTTGTGTTGACATGACAATATATAGTTAACTTATTTCTAGTGTTTATGTACAATTCCATTTTTTTTAATTGGTTGTTATGGTATTCTTTGTGTTTTCCATTAACATCTATTATGGAGTTTACTCCATTACATTTAATTACAGTGTATGGACCTTGATAAGGTTTTTGATTCTTCTTTCTATTATTTACTTTTATTAACACTTTATCACCGATACACAATTGTAATGGGTTTATATCAATATCTTGTACTTTACTTAGCCTATTTGTTTTTACTTTATTAATTATGTCTCTAGTCTTATCAATTGTTCTTTTTAATCTTAATTTAAGTTCATTTGCATAATTGTCTACATTATATATTTTATCATTATTTACATTAATTTCATCATTTGGCAAGTATGGTAATTTTCCAAATACTAATTCATAAGGTGAATATTGTGTATCTACATTAGGTGAGGTGTTGTAAGCAAAGGTATAATGAGGTAGCCATGTATCCCATTCGAGATCTTCAGCAAAGGCTAACATAAACTCGTTCAGTACCCTATGGTTTCTTTCAACTGTACCAAGTGTTTCATGATGGTAAGGGGTGGAAAAAATTTGTTCAATTTTTAATAGCTTACAAACTTCTTGCATTAATTCATTAGTGAATTCCGTACCTCTATCCGATTTCAATACTTTAAATTGTCCATATTTCAATATGAAACTATTCACCAAGGTTTGTGCTACTGTTTTAGCATCCTTAGATTCAATTGGTGACGCAACGACAAATTTCGAAAGTTCGCACTGCATCGTTAATATATAACGATAGTGGTTCGAAAGTCTTAAAGGTCCTACCGTATCTATTTGTATTATTTCAAAAGTCGTTGAAGGAGTGTCAGTATGTACTGGTCTTTCTTTGGTATGCCTAACTTGTTTACTTTTAGCACAAATTTCACAATTACTTATAAATTGTTTTACCATATTGCTCATATTTTTCCAGCAATATCTTTGCTTGAGCTTTAGAACAGTTTTTCTAACACCTAAATGTCCTCCATGTGGTGAGTTATGATACTCAATAATAAGTTTATTCTGAGTCATTTTGTCTTCTATTCTTTTTAGCGGGGTGTACAGCAATATTTGTAGTTTTGGGCGCTTGTTGTATCTTTTCCTCAGTTGCAACTTGTTAAACATTTTTTTGAAATCTGCTATGTGTATACACTTAAATATTCCATCATTATTGGCTAAAGCTAGCTCATTTATATTCCAATAATGGATAGCGTCAAGTAGCTTTTCCATGATGAATTCGAAAATGTCATCAGGACTATCACTAGGACACTGGTAATGTAAGGTCAGTAGTTTGTCTTTATCAGGAACGGATTCGCTGAAAGCTCTATCACTAGGACTCTTACGTGTCAATATTGTTGGCTTTTCTCCATCAGGAACGGATTCTCTGGGAGACTTATCGCTATAACAATTTACTAACACTTCCTTTTTCGTACGTACGATTTCAATAAAAAGATTTCTTTTGTTTTTACTCATGAGTTTTTCATTTATATTCCGCGGTATATTAAATTTTAAAGTTTTAACAGATCTGATATCAGCCAATGATGTGCAATCCCAAATACGAAGTTGATCAGGCTTCTTTGGAAGATTCGTATCATGGTTGTCATCATGATTGTTAATATTGACGTCATTATTTTTGATATTTTGCGCCATGCCCCTAGTTATTGCCAAGGTTTTTTTAACCTGTTCATCCCTTTCTTTTGGGATCATCTCCTTTAAAATGTCGGAGGTAAGTTCTATGCGGGATAGTGCATCCACATTGGTATTAATTTTGCCTTTCTTGTATATGATTTCAAAATCATAGTCTGACAGGTCTAGGCGTATCCTTGTCAGTTTTGAAGAAGGATTTTTATGGGTGAACAACGATACCAATGGTCTGTGGTCAGTTACCACTATGAATTTACTTCCATAGAGTTATGGTCTGAAGAAATTAATTCCCCAGTGGATCGCTAATAATTCTTTTTCGATTATTGGCTTGTTCAGCTCATGCTTGTTTAGTGATTTACTCGCATAGGAAATCGGTAAATCAGAACCTATATCCCCTTGGGATAAAACTGCTCCTAACGCGTAACTCGATGCGTCAGTTGTCAGTATGAACGGTTTGTCAAAGTTTGGATACTGCAAAATTGGTGGTTTCATCAATTTGTTCTTAAGAGTATCAAAAGCTTCTTGGCATGAGGAGTCCCATAAAAATGGTGCATTTTTCTTTAATAATGTATTTAAACTCTTTGCGATATCTGCGAAGTTTGGGATGAAACGCCGATAGTAGTTACAAAATGCAACGAATCTACGCACTTCATCTGCATTCTTCGGAATAGGATAGTCTTTAATAGTTTTGTACTTTGCTGGGTCAGTCTTATTACCATCTTTAGTTATTAAGTGGCCTAAGTATACAACTTCAGGCTTGAGAAATTGACATTTCTTGGGATTCAATTTCAGGTTGTATTGTCTTAGCCTTTCGAAAACCTTTCTCATGTTTTGATTGTGGTGTTTAATACCACAACCAAAAATGATTATTTCGTCGACATAAAGGAAAGCTTCGAAATCTAGACCGCATAAAGCAATCGTTAGCATTCTCTGGAAACTATTAGAGGATACTTTCAACCCAATAGGTAGCCAGAAAATGCTGTTAATGGCCTAGATTCTTTATCTAATTCAATCTGATGAAATGAACTAGTCATATTAAGAGTTGAAAAATACTTCGCCCTGCCCAGTTTATCTATGACATCCTCTCATCTCGTTAGAGGGAACTTGTCATTGACAATTTTGGTGTTTAGTTTTCGAAAATCGACCACTAAACGCCACTTCTTATCCTTACCATCGGTTTTCTTAGGTACGATAAGCAAGGGTGAATTGTATGGGCTATAGGACGGTTCAATGATTTTATCATTCAGCAATTTCTGAACCTGACTTTGGATTTCCTCGTTCTGAGAATGCGGTAGTCTATAGTTCTTAATATAGACGGGTGTACTATCTGTGACTTCCAAATGTTGCCTATAAAAGTTGTTGGATGTTAGTTTCTCGTCATCTAAATGAAAGATATCCTGATATTCTTGTAGAATATCCAATAGACTGTCTTTAGCTAGTTGATCACTTGATGAAATGTTAATTTCTTCAAGGATTTTCTTGAATCTCAAATCCGTATCCTGATGATTCCGTTTGAAACGTTTACTTTCATAATTGTCCAACGGCGAAATTTCAAGAAGATTCTGCACGTTGTCAATTGTAACGCTTGTATCAGAAGCATTCAGAATTCGGATATGTTTTATACCTTTTGCCGGTATAATTGAGTTACTGACGAATACGTTTTTCTGTATTTGCTTAAGACAACATGGTCTTTATCAACTTTTATGTCAATCGGTACCACTGCTTCTGACCTAGCTGGTACTTTGATATGTTTGACATCGCTATTACTGAATTCCATAGAGATAATGGCTTCGTTTTGGTCCATGTAGAATGCTACCGTGTAGGTTACATAATCGATTTTACACAAAAATCGTTCTAACATGTCCCTTCCAATAATACCATCAGTATAAATTGGGAATTTGTCATCCACCATAAAAAAATTGTGGACGACATCACAAGTTCCTATTTTCAATCTAAGTTTGATTGAACCTTGTGATGAGATAACCTCTTTGGTTATACCGGTTAGGCTACATTTATCCCTAATGGAAAAAGTTCCATCTTCTTCGATTTTGCCTCTTTTACAGAGAGAGACATCAGCTCCAGTATCTACTAGAAATTTTAAGTTGTGTCCTGCGTTGTCGCAAAAAAGAACGACATAGTTTACGCAGTTATCCGATATTTTGTAAATTTTTGTTCCGGGGGGATCACTTATTCCGACCCGGACGCTTCTGCGTTTCCCTGATCCTGTACAATGTTGACGTTTTTATCGCGGTTGTCCCGTCGTCGTCTATTTTTCTTTCGGTAATTGTTTTGATTTTGACCTCTATTACTATTGTTATACCCGTTATCATTTCCATCATTATTTCTATAATAGTTGCTATCTTCTCTATCATTATTTCTGTTTTTCTTAAATTTTCCATTACCATTATGGTTTTTACCATCCCTGTAGTTCTTTTTGTCTCTATAGTAAAAGACATTTGCTTGTTGGCCAGCTTCACTTTCCTCAAGCTCGAGACTCAAATCAATAGCGTCAGCGAGGGTATTTGGCCTGGCTGCAAATATGGTTCCCCTAAATTGGTCGTTTAAACCATTTTTAAAAACTGTCAAGGCGTACGTATCGTTCAATTTCGTGATTACTTCCCGTTGACCTTGCGTCGCGTTTGAACCTAAATCTGCGATTTGGAGTTCGTTTAACTCATTCACTAATGTTAGAATTTTTTCCTTGTAAGCACTAATATTTAATTTTTTCTGTACAATATTGTTCAGAGTTGTATGTAGTTGAGGGATCGTGTTTACATTTTTATACCTTTGCCTTAGCTTAGCTTCTAATTGTGAAAAACTTGTAGGAATTCCTGAGCTAGTTATTACAGTTTGTACGTTAGCTGATAGTTTACAATAATATACAAAGTCTATCAGTGCTATCTTGGCTTCGGGATTTAAACTTCTCTTAATAATTTGCACTTTTTTCAAAAATGAACTTAAATTTTTATAATCTCCATCAAAAAGTGGAATATTTTTCATAGCAGTCTCTAAATTGAACTCGGCCGTGTTTGTTGATAATAGTTTAAGTTGTAAATTAATCAGAGATTCAATTTGTTCAGCTAAACGCTTGAATTTAATTTTTAATTCAAAAATCTCTACGTTGTCTGTAACCAAAAAAATTTGCCGCAATTCTTCTCTGACTTCGTTTAGTCTATTTAATTTTGTATGCAAAGACTCTTTCGTATACAATTTTTTGCCCTTTTTTTCAAATTTGCCAAGATTTTTTCAGTTTCTTCTATCAAATCCCGTGCCTTTTCCATTTACTCATAAAAAAGAAAATTTTAAATTGTATAGATTACAAAGAATTTATTTTTACCTATACTGAAATATTCCTACTTAATTGTTTCTTTACATATTTAGTATGGTGCTTATTGTAAATATAAATTAAAGCTAAAACTATTATGAAGACTGCACTCGTCGATATTCCTTGCGAGTACTTCTCGACAAAGGTCTCGTTCACATTTGTACTGCAATTATTGCCCATCCTTGAGTATTTTTAATTTTTTGAATAACTGTTTCTGCTGTTCGCCTTCCGTTATCGAAATCAAACGATGAACGTCTTTGATTTCGCGTCGCAGTTTTGCCTTGCGTCCTCCACGTCGCTTTCTTTTGTTAATTGGCTGCGCTAGGGTCAATGGTTGCTGCTCCTTTGTCCGTTTTCTGTATTTTTCGATTGTCAGGGGCTTTGGTCCGATTTTCTTCAAATCCGCTACAGGTGTAGGTGTATATTTCACTGTTGCTGTTGGCCCGCTCGGTGTGCATTCTTGATCCTGCGCGAGATACTTCCTGCGGAACTCCTGTTTCGCTAGTTCAACCGCTCGTTCAAAAATTTTATCAAATTCTTCCATAATTTCGGACTGGTTTGGATCGCCATATTGGGAAGTATAGAAAGAGAGATTTGATTAAAATGTAAAACCCTAATGGCCAGCGTTTTCACGCCGATGTAATGGCTTCGCCTAAAGGCTGAGCCGTAATTTAAGTGAAAGTCAAAATTATTCGTGGAAATACTTACGGTGCTCTGTGAAGTGCACTCGCAAGTTCTATATTCAGACTGTCCTCGTTACAATATTTTCTTAGACTATTTATACCAATTCTACACTACAAATAAATGGTCAAACACGATGATGATCCTTTTCCCATGTTCCTATTCTAAAATCAATAAATGTCACATATATCTCAATTTACCAAAACATCCATTTCAATACACAAAACAAATATCCAAACATAATATCCATTCCTCATTATCTCATACGGTTAGTCACTATTGCATTGTTCTCATTTAACATTGAAAACAATGCAATCACATACAATATATTCGTATTCGCTTTGGCTTGGCTGCAATGCCACTTGAGAAGTCTCGTGCCAAACAAATGCATGCTGTGACGTAACACTCATGTAGGTCGTGTACTCGGTTCATTGAGTCACGCTACATGCAATCCAGAAATGATTATCCATGGAATATGATATCCTCATGAATGGAAGCATGACATTGAAGATTATCCATGCACATGCTTGTGTGGATAATTATGTCAGCTCAGGAATGCGCTATGGAATTTGGTATGGAATGCGTATTTGGATTGAAATGTAGTTTATGTACGTTATGTACGTTATGTACGTAGCATATGGAAGTATAATAGAATATTTGTATGTTTAAATTGAGATGCAATTTATGTACGTTACGTATGTACTACAGGTATTTGAATATGTATAAACTTGGTGTATTTGTATTCTTATGGTTTATTTTGTAGGATTTGTTGTTTTTTTCTTTGTTATAAGTTATTTTTCTATGTTTGCTAGGAAACATGCGATTATAATATAAATGCGTCCGGATGTCAAAAAATCCCTGGTACAATCAAAATTAAATTCAAGGAAAGCAGTGATGATACACAAACTGCCTCACAGCAACATCCAAGCTCATCAATGCAACCTCCAACGGAAAGATTCCTCATTGGCGCAAACGTCCATTTGAGACTACGAAACACCCGGTAAGCGTAGAGGACACTAAAATTGTAGAAGTGGTTGATAAATTAGCTAGAAGTCCAATAGAGTTATTTTCCTTATTTATGGATGATGATTTAATCCTTTCCACAATTGAATTCAGCAACAGCTACGCTACTCAGAATAATGCCTTTTTGGGCCTGAAGCTGTTTGAACTTTAATGTTTTCTTGGCATTATGTTTTTAAGTGACTGTTGCGAAGGGTGGTCCGACCGAAACCCACAATGTTAATTGTGAATATAACGAAAAGTTTTCGGAGAATTTCGCTCGCCACAGCTACGGTGGCTCGCCACGGCTACGGTGGCATACTTCTGTCTGATGGTCCATATTTTCAATGGCTCTGAGACATAATTGAGGTTCAATGATAATAATATGCTTTATTATTTCATCCTTTAGCTCTTGAGTTGTTTTTGGCTTATTGACGTACAATTTTTCTTTTAAATATCCCCAGAGAAAGAAATTTAATCGTGTCAAATCACATGATCTTGGTGGGCAGTTAACATCGCCACAACGTGAAATAATATGCCCATTGAATGTCTCACGCAAAAGAGCCATCATCGAAAAAGTACGGCCCGATGACTCCGTCAGCCCACAATCCGCACCAAAAAGTCACTCTTAGTGGATACATCAGCTTTTCAACAATCACTCGTGGATTCTAATTTGCCCAAATGCAGCAATGCTGCTCCATTGAGGTGAATATGTGCCTCGTCGCTCAAGATGATTTTATTTGTAAAGTCACGTCTATTTAACCAACCATTCAGCGTATTGCCGATGCTTGAAATGGTCAGCAGGCTTCGGTTCTTGCACTGCCTCCTTAAACCTGGCCGTCTTGCTCTGCAATTTCTGTGACATGACCTCATACAAAAGTTAAACTGACAACTCCTGACAGTTAATGCAGTTCCAAACAATTAGACGTCGAAATTCCTGTCATTGTCAGTCGAACGAGCACAAGCTGTATCTCTTGTGAATCGCGAGAAAGGAATTTCGCTACTCAGCAAAATCGTTCGCGAGCAAGAAATAGCCGAGAACGACGTAGAGCTTATTCGTGCCAAGAAACAAGGCATTCTGCAATTAGGTGAATTGTACAAACAGAAAGGAAAGGCCAAGGAGCTAGCAGACTTGATCAAAGTGACGAGACCGTTTCTTAGCCTGATTAGCAAAGCGAAGGCCGCCAAGTTAGTGCGGTCGTTAGTGGATTTGTTTTTAGACTTGGAAGCTGGTATTGATATCGAGGTTTTACTTTGTAAAGAATGTATAGGATGGGCGAAACAAGAGAAACGAACATTCTTAAGACAATCGCTGGAAGCTCGATTTATTGCTTTATTTTTCGATACTGGATTGTATTCAGAAGCGCTAGCGCTGGGGTCACAGCTGCTGAAAGATTTAAACAAGATGGGCGACAAAAAATTTGCTCGTAGAAGTTCAACTTCTTGAAAGTAAGACCTATCATGCTCTAGGCAATTTGCCAAAAGCGCGTGCTACCCTGACCTCGGCACGTACCACGGCAAATGCTATCTACTGTCCGCCTAAGATGCAGGGGGCTTTAGATTTGCAATCGAGTATCCTACATGCGGCAGATGAGAGGGACTTCAAAACAGCTTTTCCATATTTTTAAGAAGCATTCGAAGGTTTTGACGGTGTCGAAAGTAACAGAGTATAAACTGCACTAAAATATATGTTGCTTTGCAAAATAATGCCGGGAAAGGCGGAAGATGGAAATCAAATTGTTAGTGGAAAGCTGGTAAGGATGTTGATTTAAAGTTTGTTGCATAGAAATTAATATTTTTTATTTATTAGGCTATCACGTATTCAGGACGAGACATCGACGCAATGAAATTCGTCCCGCAAGCATCTCACAAAAGATATCTAGCTGATTTTCAGGACACGCTCAAGGAATATTGAAAAGAGCTGGAGGAAGATTTAATTGTCAAAGCACATCTAGGTACATTGTCTGATAGAATGCTGGAACAAAATTTATGTAGAATCATTAAGCCGTATTCTCGAATGCAGGTATGGAGCAAACTTTTCTACATGTTTATTTATAGCCTAATGTTTGGTTTCTATAGGGTGCCAAATTAGGCACCCTAATATCCACTTTTATATTGACCAGCGTCTGTAGCTTTTGTTTCATTCTGACAGGCTGAAACTGATAAATCGTAAAGAGGAAGTGGTACATACCGAATTTTTTAAGCACCTCCATTTCTTACCACTATCTTCATTCATTCTTCGTTCATCAAGACTCGTCCGCTTTGTGAAGTGTGTTCAATAAATCGGCATAAAGGAGCACACAAAATAAAATGAATCTATCCTTTCGTGCATATTTATTCAAATTCATGATCAGGTCTCAGAGATAAAAAAAACCGCATAACACGAAACTAAAAAAAAACTCTGAGTAACTGTCTCTTCAAGTATCTCTTCGATAGGGTCAAAAATGCCATAAGATACTGTACTGAAAAACCCATGTCCACGCTTCAATCAGTGTTCATCAGATGATCCCTGTCTTTTCTTAAATACCAATGGAGAGTTTGCATCCTTAACCATCTCTGGAAGATTGTTATGTGTACTCGTACACAGAGCATCGTTCTTTAGACGATAGGTTCTGACAAAAGGCATTATGAATTAATTTGCATTCCTCGCACGTCAAGGTCAAACGCGCTTTATTCAATACTAATCGCCATAAATTTTCAAAGAATATAAAGCAAATTCCAAACAATAAAAAAAAAATAAAACTTTTTTTTAGTACCTCCACTCCCTACCACTCTCTCCATCACTCTTTCTTCGTCGCACAACGCTCGTGCGATCTGCATTCACATGACCTCGCTTCGACCTTTGTGCTACCCAGACAATGTTTAATTCATCGGTAGAAGGGGGCACACAAAATAATGTGAACTTTTCATGAACATCTAGCCCAAAAATCATGAGCAGCTCTCAGAGATAAAAAAAAATTCAATATAGTCCGACGCATTCAAAAAAAAGCTCTGAGTAACAGGTGCACGCTTCAATCAGTCCTTCGTCTTTTCTTAAATACCAAAAGAGAGTTTGCTTTCTGAACCATTTCTGGTAGATTGTTATATATACGCAGAGCATCATTCGTTGCATCGTTCTCTAGACTATCCGTTCCGGCAAAAGGTATTACGAATTTATCTGCATTCCCTGCATTATATGGGTTGAACTGTGATATCTTAGTTAATGGTGTTCGTTCCGATCCATTAGTTTTTAAATTGTTGTAAATAAACATAGCTGTCTCCATTATAATGATTTGACTAAAGGTTAATGATTTTGCTAATTGGTAAACCAAACGAGTTTGAGTAAGCATTGGCAGTTTCAGAATGTATGCTTGCTTTTCAATCTAGCTACATACAAAAAGACAGCAAGTTTAATAGGAGTTTTTAACATGAAGTTATCCAGAATAGAAATACACGCGATAACAGATTTAGCTTTTATAGATAAAGATAATTATCGCAGACTGTTTATCCACCTAGAAACTCTTAAGTAACTTCAATAGTTAAATTGAGATAGAGTTGTCTGTTGACCTACCGAAACTTAAAATCTAAATGACTTTCAATAAGATAATATTCCTGATCTGCTTCCCTCACTAGCTTAGATGCATATACTTTTTCCTCTAAATCCACAGAAATCCTCAATCCCTTCTTAAATTAGTTTAAATAATATTTATTTAATACTTGCTTTATAAGTTTTTTAACATCATTACAGCATCCGTGGTAAAAAAAACAGACGTTTTATAATCAAGATACAAGAATATTCAATGAGATTGATTCATTGTCAGCAGCGCGACACACCAAATCGTGATTTAGCATCCACTAGCCATCTCGAATCATCACGGTTCTATGTCCATACTCATTGTTATTGCATTGACATCTATAAAAAAATTGTAAATTGATGTCATCAGCCTTGATAAATTTTAAAATATATTGAAACATATAGTTTAATGATTTTATTTAAAATTTATTTTATTTTCAATTAAGCTATAATGAAAAGCAGATCAAGCTACAAATGTATTTTTAAAATAACGGCAAGGAAAACGTGCACTTCCAGTTCTTGTTGAGCCGGGCTGTAGTGCTAAAAAGAAGAAGAATAGCGAAATGATCAAGTATTGATTTATGGAACGATATAGAATGAGGAAAGTCACATTTCTAGACAACCAAACGAGGAATAAACTTGCCGTAGAAAACAAGCGCGCAGTTAATCTTTAAAAAATGTATTGTTGACAGAACGCAACCATTTTGTCGGGCTCCTCTGCAGATATATGAAATGGAAAGACATTTTAATGCTCGCGTCAATCGGCTTGATTCCAATTTATGAAAACAAAATTATGAGCGATGGGTTACATGGTCCATTAAAACACCCGTGATTAGATGCTAGCATTTATGCCTTTTCCTGCAAAGGTTCACAATATCTATTGATGTTTAGGATTGCATGTTACAAAAGAACGAGATTTGAATTAAAATTAATTAAATTGCTTACAGATACTGCCAGCTCTATTGGAAATCAACTTTAAGAAGGAATAAGTAGAAAAATTAGCTTTTAGGACGAATTGAAGAAAGTTGCTCGTATTAAACATACATCGATGTGCTAATTATCTACGCCCACAAGCAAAACATTTGCTGTAAGATAGCTCTTCCCAAAAATTTTCTGTATAGGCTTAGCAGTTTAAGGATTTCCTGAAACGCGTTATTATAAGGAATGTATGACTAAAACTTTTTTGTTGTCCGTTTCATAATTAGAATAAGCAAGAAGATAGGGATTAAGCGAAAATCGTGGAACCTGATCAAAATTAAAAATGTCTTTGTGTATCCTTTGATAGGCTCAAAATCGATGACACGAAATTTTTAAGCTTATAGTCAATAATTTGCCATTGAAAAGCAATGATAATTATCACAATGTGTAATTGAATTCGGGACTATTTGAACTTTGGGTTAATACCTATCATAGCCGAATTGAGAGTTGGAAGAAACAAACACGATACTTGGCAAAAAAATATGCGTAAAGTATTTAATCCATTTTGATAATTTATCGATGTTTCATTCAATAATTCATAAATAAGTAAATAACTCACCTGTTAAATAGCCTCTAACGTTTGTATCCGTTATGAATAAGTCATGCTTCTGATCTTTTAACTCTGCCCACACTGGATGTTTGAATAAAATTTGCGATCCACGACCACCATAATTTAAATTTTGTGTCATCACCTTGAGCGCAGCTACAACTTGTGCCTTCACCGCAGGACTGTCTACATACTCCATACGACTTTCAAGCAAATTTAACAGGAATGGTATTAGATTACTTTCTAAAGACTGGCTAATCAATAAATCCTACAATTAACGCAATAACAGTTAGAGGTAAGCTTTTTTATCGAATCATTACACTCACATGTTGGTATTTAAACAAACGGCTTAACGTTTCACACACTTTTGCTATCAGTGGCTTGTTATTTTCCATACACCGTTTTAAAGGCAAGATACATTCAGTTTGCGTCACGCAGTACTAAAATAAAATACATGTTTATCTAAAATCAATTAAATTCTGGCAAATTGATCTTACCTCTGAAAGTGCTAATTGATGTAATACTGACAATGTATGTTTTGGTTGTACGTTAAGTAAATTGAAGAGTTTTGGTATGTGACCCCAAACTGGAATGTCATCTGCTAAATTAGGCTGCGCTCTTAATAATTCGACTAATGCAGTAGATGCTAATTCCAATGCATCTTTCTAAAAATATTGAAGAGTACGTTATGAAGATTCCAGAAGACCATTTACCGGTGATTTAAAAAATTAATTAACTTACATCCGGCGAATTTTTGTTGATAAGGTCTACAACGAAGTCCAGTGAATCTGATAAGAATAACTTCGGTTTGCGCAGAGTCCAAGCTGGACTACTAACAATTAGCCGCAAATAAACGCCAGATACAATCACCTCATTGAGTATAATATCTTCCAGAATATCTGGGTCTTTCCACAAAATTTTTGGATTTTGTTTCTATGTTTTAGAAAAACTGCATTTACACGTAAATATATATTATATTAGCTATTTAAAGACTTTACGCAATCTCTGTTAGCTTACCCATCGCACATATCAGCAACAACATCTCATACTTTCGTTCTTGTCTTTGCATTCCAAATTAATTCTGGATGCTCGTGAATTGATTCGAATAATTGGACGGAAGTTGCCGGAGATTCGATCATTGCACCGACAAATAATGGAGGTAGAAATTTGCAAACTGTTATGCGAACCTTCAGAATTTTATGCAATATTAGCTTTCTATAATTTTGTATATGTTATAATTTTCCTACCTTAGGTCCGCTTAAACGGTCAGCGGTCATTTTAGCCAGAATTCCTGCACAAAGTTCTCGCATTTGAGGATTTCTTGAATTACAGAACATGTCTAGTAGATATATCACAGCACCTAAACAGGAAGTAAATATTTTATAATTGTTTGCCAAGAATTCACTTTACCTTTATTTTGAGCTTCTTTTATCATCTATTGTGAATTCAGAAGCCCGGAAAGTGTTTCCAGTACTTTCATTTGTTGGTCTCTTAAATCAGGATCTTTTAGCGCAACATAATAGCTTCCCTGTATTTCGCACGCTGCTATCTCGCTTACACATTCCTTATTGCGGGAAACCTATGCGACTTCTTCTAGTGCAAGCGATTTAACTGTAGCATTCTGTAGTGTGTAAAGTTGATAATTTATTGAAAGGAATCAATACTTATATTACATGATATTAAATATTATAAAACGCTTTTAAGCCTACCACACTGTTTCCGGATTCTGTCTAGTATTCAGTCTAGGATGAAATATTAAAAATGGTTCTTAACGAGCACTGATAAAGGAGATATGACTTTCGAACAATGTTCATAAACGAAGTTTCATCGATCTGAAATTGAATGAGGCTCAGGTTAATGTTGACTAAAATATGTATAAAATACTTAATTAACTGCTTTGCAACTTCCTACATGACTATGCGACTCACAAAAATAATTCAGGCTATCCTGCTGAACTATGTTTCAGGCAACAAATTACCGCCAATAACGATTGCTCCCACAATTTGACAATAATCTGACACTTATTGGAGAAAAGTCACGGGAGCTGATAAAAAAAGCAAGAAAGTAATGACGTCATTGATGAAACAGCTGATTGCCAGTCTACCTTTTCACTGCATTATCAAACCTAGCAAGATGGCCAGGTTAAAGGAGGCAGTGGTTCTTGAGTCAATTGAACCTTGTAATCGTGTAAATTCAAATCTTTATTCAAAATTTGCATCAGTGATGTTCATGAGATGTTCAATTGTTGGGCACGACAACGAGTCGAGGTTAATGGCTCTTCTACCACACTATCGCGAACAACAGCAATGTTTTCCGCAGAACGAACTGGGCGAGCATGCACTGGTACACATTTCCTACAGACCCAGCTTGCTGAAATTTGCGCATGATTCTCCCGATTGTGGAGGCGTTTCGTCGATTATGCTGACCCGAAAACGAAAAGCATTTTGATTTGAACGCGTATTTTCGTAAAAGGCTTCAACAACCTTAACGCGCTGCTCAATTGCATACCTCTCAATTGTTAAATTTGTCAAGTACTGAAGCAAAGAAATGTCAAATTAAGTTGGGAGAAAAATTTGACGTTAAGATGTAACTCACAATTAACATCGTGTATTATGGGTGGACCAATCTTTACGGGAAAATTTCGACAAACAATCGTTGAACGGGCCATGTCTTGCTCACGATTTGAAATGACAAACAAATATTTACATTTGGCTGACAATAATAACCTTGATCCGAGGGACAAATTCGCTTAAATTCCAGCTTTTATTGATAAAGCCATTTAACGGTTCATACAGTTTGGCGCATTTACTCGCCATTCTGGATATTTATACCAAACTGAGCTTTATGGCAGAGCTTCAACACCGCATAATAAAACGGTTTGATTAGGAGTGGATATTGTTCTTATATTGGTGAAAAACGTTAGTGAACCCAATTCCCACCGAGTTTATTTCGACAATTCTTTCACATCATACCATCCGATGTACATTTTGAGTGAATGAAACTATTTCGCAACAGGTTATACAATGACATAAATAATCCAGATACATATTAAGTTAAACTATTCGCATTTCTAGGAACTATGCATAGTAATCGCATACCAGGCGCTTAATTAGAAGAAACAAGTTCAAATAGCAGGAAAGTGCTCCTGCCAGAAGGGTTTTCTGAACAAATACAAATAAACAATATCTTATGAATATCAAAACTTGACTAATTCGGATTCCATAAATTGAGTTCGACGAACTTGTGGTGGTTACATTTACATTCATATCAATCGAAAATAAATAACATTAAGCATACATATACACACAGATGATGACTGCACTCACGCTTGCCTGAGACACCGATGGGTAGACAAAGGCTCTTGCACACGAACCACCGAGAGAGACATATGCAATTATCACCTTCTGTAAAACGGATCCGTTTTGGATCAATAAGTGAAACAAAACAGAATTATAAAATAAATTAAACGTTAAAATTAAAGTGTGAATCAAGAAATTGAAAATACTCAATCGATTCATTCCGAACGATAAATAATTTCAGATCTTAATCCTTACAAACTTAGTGCTGGTTATAATGTATCTAAATTCGCCGCCATTTCGTTTCAAGTGTTTTGAACCCCGTTGCTTAAACAGTCTGGTAACACACCAATATGAATAGCACTTTTTAAAATTTTTCAAAATTCATATCTATTTGTAGTGTCTAGGTCCGTTGCAAACGTGTATTTTCCTAGTATCTCGTGTTAATGTTGTAATTGTTAAATATTCAATCGGCTGTAACTGAGCTGTTTATTATCGATGAAAATGAAATTTCCAGGAAACAAATAACTGATATCAGAAAATTAAATTGTAGCTTTTAAGAAATTTAAGGGCCCCATTTTGATTTTGTAGACAAAAACGTAAATTAACAAAGTTGATCGAATTTTGATGCCTGAGTTATTTGTTGCGCTTGTAGTGCTAAAGACTTACCTCTATGACTTTTTTCAGATTTTTCAGTTTAAAAGTGTTCAACCGCGAGGAGGGTATACCAATTTTGTACATTTCCCCTCCCCCTGCTTCTCTTGAAACAAAAATTGCTTGTTTAAGACCTGTTTTGAAAAGTTCTTAGCAAGGCCTTATGTTTGATATCCATATTGACTACATTTGGTGAATTTTATTTTTAGGGGCCACTCCCCTATGTGGGTAAAGCCCCCTTAATTACCTTAACAAAATATTTTGAGGTGAAACTTTCAAGAGATCCAAATTTGATCAAGGATTACAATACATACAAGGGGGGTGTGGATTTACATGAAAACGCACTAGCTAATTACCACACTAGAATACGTGGGGGAAAATTGTGGTAGCCGCGTTTCATAAAAATTCTGTCCAATATGATGCAGGGGGAATGCTGGCCGATAGGAATACTCTTGAAGGCTAGTATTCTTCGGGGAGTGCCATCTCCACGTACCCGACGAAACTCCCGCAGAGGGAGTACCAGTCGACAAGAGTGCTCTTAGAGGCTAGCATTCTATGGAGAGCGCTGCCCCCACGGACCCTAAGATATGGGGGGCACCGTGAGGTTCCCTTCTGGGATCATAGGTAACGATCCTGACTAAATCTGGCCTACGCTTTGGACCGAGTTGTTTCGCACGCTAGCACCGAGGTAACACTCGTGCATCAGCGGCTCCAATTCAACTATTATAGTGTCTCCAACCTTGGCAGGCCTTGGAGTACGTTCAAAGTTCGTCCCATTGGGTTTGTGGTGTAGGCTCGATTAAGACGGACTCCCGACTAGTACAAGTCTAGCTCTGAGCACTTGTCCCCATAAGGGCTTGTGCCAACCCTCGCATGGCCTCTCTTCTCTGCAATGCAACTAACGGCTGTAGCCACGATGTAAACAGCGCATCGTGAGCGATACTAACGACGAAGAACACAATGACAGTGAAGATGGATAAAACCGGAGATGACCAGACAGTCTTGTCCAAACTGAGACTCCTGCGGCGTTCGGGTGCAGCAAAAAATGATGCAAACACCAGAGCCTCCTTAAAAAGAAGAGCTAGAAACTCTGCAGGACGCGCCAGATGTTGACCGGTGGGGGAAAATATAATAACATATCGAGAACCCGATGGTTATGGCTGCCATCGCTACCAAAGCGACAGAAAAAAGGGTCGTGAATCCCAAAATAATAACGAACCATCCTGAATTCTACAAAGAGATTGCAGCAGGAGAAGAAAGGAGTGACCAAACAAATAAATATAGTGCCGTTGTGTGATCTCATGGGGGATAACCAATTGGAGTGTATTAGAAATGGAAGCCAAGTCTCTCAACAAACGTGGTCACAAAGTACAATTGCCGCCCATTGACATGAAGAAGAAAGCCTAACCCGAAATGTGCCAGATGTTCAAAGAAGAATAAAATTGTATGCGACTCGGCAAAAATCAGCAAAGGAATAAAGATTGGGCTCCTTGATCTAGAAGAGCTCCTAGATCACATAGAGCATTATCAGAGGAGCTGGTTAAAGAGCACAGAGACCCAGAAGGCTGAGAAAGAACAGAAGGCCAAGTCACAAAGACACAAAGAATCTTTAAAATTTGCTAGAAAATGAAGTTTGTATGGACGCCCAACAAGAAGAATACCTGAGGCGAAACAGGAGAGGGAAAAGCCTCATCGAAGACCCCGGCAGCAGGCACTGCTTGTAAAAACTCGAGATTGCCAAGCCTACATAGAACATCTGTGGGATATCAGGGTACATGTAAGGCCTGAAGACATCAACACTGCCATTAAAGCAGTATGACCAACGCGGCCAAGCCATATACTGGTTAAATTTAGAGCAGAGATCGAGAATAATGGAGCATTTTGCGAAGCAGTACAGAAAGTTCTTGGCAAAAATGCAATTGTAACATCACTCGAGCCGATGGAAAAAATCAAAATAAGAGATGCTGATTACGTCACAGGACTTGCCGAAATAGAAGAGCCCGTCAAAAGGAATTCCCTATCGTGGGTAGGATCAAAGCGAAAACCACAGGGGACAACGCATGGCCATCATTGACTTGACCGAAAAGTATGCAAAGGACCCAATAGGAATCCCTTATGTTACAAATGTGGTGAAATGCGACATGAAACAAAAGAGTGTACAAAAGAGGCACAGTCTATTCTTTGCAAGGATGCTGATCCAAGACCGGGTCTTGGGCATGCCTAGGGATAAGTGAAATGTCGGGTTTTCCAGGAAGTCCTAGCCTACGCAAAATCAGAACTTTGATGACCCGTATCCTGCGGCTAAACTTACACCACATTTCAACCACCCAAAATATGCTTGAGCAGTCTGCGAGGGACATGATAACCAAGTTCTGCATTATGGTATCCTGATGAAACTGATACTGCCATCATCTGGGTTTGGAACAGCGATTTCCGGGTGGAGGGCTGTGATTGGTGGGATGGTTTTGTGTGAATTCTGTGGTCAAGGACCACCTCCTTTAGTGTGTACCTAACGCTGAATGAATCTATATCATCTTTCCAAGCCAAGCTAGATGCTTTAGAGGGCGCTGTCTTGAACGCAATGGACAATGTGCTCATTGTGGAAGACTTCAATGCTAAACCCATTGAATGGGGCATGCCTCAAACAGATCCACGGGAAAAACGAGTCCGAGAAATGGAGGCCAGAACGGCGCTCGTCGTACTAAATACCGGAACTACGCCGACTTTCCACCGTATTGGCTGTGAAGGAATCAGGCCGGACGTGACATTCGCCTCAGAGTCCTTTGTATAGAGGATACACAATTGGAGAGTATTAGAGGACTACTCAGTCAGTGATCATCAGTGCATTCTGCTTGAAATCAGTGATGTTGTCTCCCGATGTTGGTGCTTTCGACTTTCTACAATTTGGTAAAACATCGAAAGAAAGGACATCGAGATGCTCACAGCAGGTGTTCCGCTGCAGGGAGATTTGCAGAGGATGGAAGAACTGGCAGCACGAGACGTGGTGAACTCAACTATGAGTATTATCACGACTACTTGCAATGTTTCTATTCCCCGTCGTAAACCCTGGCACGACGAACCCCCAGTGTACTCATGGTAGACTGAAACCGCTAAAAAGTGGATGAAGTGTCCCATGCCTTAGTGGGAGGCTCAACGGGTACATAACCGTGACAAGGTATGCAACCGAGTTGCAGCATATAATCCAGCTGCTGCCAAGAACTAGTAGACAATGTGAACAAGGACCCGTGGGGCCTTTTTTTTGTGGTAGGGAGGTGAAGGCATTTATGCCCGCCGAGTCTGGCAGTGTGGAACTCCCATGGAGGATACCTTTGGACTACCCACTAAACACCTCCCCTGTCAATCTGAGAACCTAGCCTGGAACCGTTTGACACATTACTTCGGCCAGGTCTCGTTTTGTTACGCCGTGGGGCACCTTCAAGCTGGGGAGTCCCTTTCCTAGCGGGAGGGGAGAGGGGAAGAGGAATTGCCAGAAGAGCGATCCCCCAGCCCCAGTGCCTCCGGCTGCTGTGAGTCCCTTTTATATTTTAGGACTGCCCGAGCATAATGTGCCACCTGGTTCCATTTGTCAACCGATTCAAGCATCACCGCAACTATATTATCCGGGGTGAGCTCTCCCGTCTCCCTGTAGAGTTCCCTTCGCAGCCTGGCCCATTTGGTACACGCAAAAAATGTGTGACAGGCATTGTCCTCCTCTCCTGGGCAAAAACGACAATCGGGAGACCGTGACTTGCCGATCTTGTGCAGGTAAGACTGAAAACACCCGTGCCCGCTCAAAAGCTGGGTCAGATAGAAGTCAGTCTCACCATGCCTTCGATTTAGCCATGGTCTCACATCCGGGATGAGGCGCGCAGTCTACCTTCCCTTCGTGCGATTCCTCCAAGACTGCTGCCAATCGTTGAGCGAGCGTTGTCTCTCCTCGCGGACAACGATCTCCCTCGCATCCTCGTTTCGGCGCAGGTAAATAGCGCGGCACTCTCTAGCAAGGAGGGCGACAGGTATCACGCCTGCAATCACTCTCACCGCCGAGTCGGAGACTGTTGGACACGAAGATGCAATTCTCAGTGCTCCTCTTCTCTGTACCTGTGCCAATCGTTTTCGGTATACCTCCTTGCTGAGAGCGTCGCCTCATACCTCTGCTCCGTACAGTAACACTGACCCTACAGCACTCATCAAGAGGCGTCTTCTTGATGGGCTGGGTCCCCCTACGTTGGCCATAAGTCGACTCAGGGCCGATATTCCCGAAGCAGCCTTCTCAGCCATTGCCCTGATTTGCCCAGAGAAACTCATCTTCGAGTCGATCAGTAGAGCCAGGTACTTCACCGCTGGCTTCGATTCGCTCTGTATATCTCCAAGACTGATCATCCTTACTCTAAGGATTCTCTTTTTTGTCAAGATGACCACTTCGGTTTTCTCCAGTGCTAAACTGAGCCCGCGAGCAGTCATCCAGTCCCTCACTCGGCGCATTAGCATACCTAGCCTAAGTTGCGCTTGTTCAACGGTGCGTCTGGCGACCAGAGCCGCAACATCATCCGCATAGCCGACCAAGCGCAACTCATCTGGCATCTCAAGTCTCAGTAGCCCGTTGTAAGACACGTTCCACAAGTCCGGACCAAGAATAGATCCCTGGGCAACACCCGATGTAATTTCCATCCTTCGTTGGCCCTGTGTCGTGTCGTAGAGCAAGCTTCGGTCCTTTAGGTAGTCCTCAAAAGCCGCATTAGATATTCTGGAACTTGAAAAGAGTTTTCCAGCGTGTCCAGAATATCCACCCATCTAGCGGAGTTGAAGGCATTCCTGACGTCGAGTGTCACCAACAGGACGATCCGTCGCTTGGTGCGACTATATGCCTCTGCCTTTCGGACCGCGTTCACCACCTCTGCAATCGCATTAATGGTAGAACGTCCTGCTCTAAAGCCGTACTGCCGAGGAGATAAGTCCCCAGCAGCACGAATCGCGTCAGTGAGTCTTCCCTTGATGAGTTTCTCTAGCACCTTCCCAGCCGTGTCTAGCATGCATAACGGGCGGCATGCAGACGGCGATTCGGGATTTCCCTTCCCCTTGCTGACCAGCACGAGCCTCGCCATCTTCCATCGTACCGGGAAAACCCCGTCCCGTAGGCAAGCGTTGAATGTGCTGAGCAGCAAGTCAGGACAATGGTGATAGACGAGCTGCAAAACCTCAGCTGGAACACCATCTGGACCTGGAGCCTTCCTCGCTTTCAGGGAGAGGACTGCCTCCTCCAGTTCCAGCTGTGTGAAGAGTGGGCACTCGACTGCTGTTTCACCATGGACAGCGTCAACACGGACGGGATGGGCGGGGAAGAGTCCCCGCACTATCGCGTCCATCTTTTCCGCGTCATGCATACAAGGCTTCCGTAGGGCACCAAGTTTCCCCATGACCAGCTTGTAGCCAAGGCCCCACGGATCCCTATTAACATCGTCCACGAGGTCTTGCCAGCATCGGGCCTTGCTCTTGTTAATAAGCCTGCGAAGATATTTCCTGCCGGACCTGTATGCTGCTAGCCTAGTGTCTGCCTCCTCCCGTTTTCGCGCCCGCTGGGCCTCTCGCCGAAGTTTGTGACACTCGCTTCTTTGTTCGGCGATCTCGTTTGACCACCAGTATACTGGAGGCTTACCATGTCGGGGTCTCCGACGGGGTATGGAAGACTCGCAAGCAGCTATGATGATACTCATAGTTGAGTTCACCAAGTCCTTGGCTGTAGGCCCTCCACTCCCTGGCGGAGCTCCCAGCAACGGTGCGCCTGCCGGAAGCGCGTCAGCAAACCTCTCAACGTCCATCCTCCCAATCCTCCAGCCGAGGATTGAAGTTTGGGCATATGCACGCAGAGTGGCACCGTCGTGAATCTCAACAGCTATATACTGGTGATCACTAGCCGAGTAGTCCTCTAGTACTCGCCAGTTGTGTACTCTAGGTACCAGGGACTCCGAAGCGAGTGTCACACCGGGTATGGTTGCTACGCAACCCCAGCGGCGGAAAGTAGGGGTGTAACCAATATTTAGGACAAAAAGCGCTGTTCTGGCCGCCATGTCCAAGATTTGCTTTCCCCTTGGGTCGGATTGTGGCATACCCCATTCAATGGCTCTAGCGTTGAAGTCTCCCCCGACCAGCATGTGGCCCTCTGTGTTCGAGACAGCGTCCTCCAGGGCATCGAGTTTGGTTCGAAAAGATCGCATTGCCTCGTTAGGCGTCAGATAAACACTGAAATATGTTATCCCTGAACACCGCACCCACACAAAACCGTCCCCGCGTCCATGGCCCTGCACCTGAAGGCGGGCGCTGTCTCGAACCCAGATGGCCGAGGTACCAGATTTGTCAAGGTACCACGCTTGCGAGTCCTTGTTATGATGTTGCTCGCTCAGCAACAGGAGGTCAGCTTTCTTATCCCTCGCAAACTGCTCAAGTAGGTCCTGGGCGTTTGTGCTTCGGTGCAAATTGACCTGCAGGATACGGATCATTTGAGTATCGATTTGGCTTTAGTTAGGGCCTCCTTGAAAACCCAGCATCTCCCTGTCCCCGGCTCATGTTTGAGGTCGCCGGGTGCTAGCTTAGCATCCTTGCAAAGAATGCATTTTGCCTCGTTCGTGCACTCCTTCCTTTTGTGCCCCGTTTCACCACATTTGTAGCACAGAGATCTCCTGTCGGGTCCCCTACAGCCATACGCGGTGTGTCCGTATTCGAAGCATCTGAAGCAGCGGATAGCGATCGCTCTTCTCCGTATCCTGCAGATCACCCAACCTATCTTAATTTTGCCCTTCGCCAGGATTTGCTGGGCGTCTTTATCAGCTAGTTCGACAATAGCCATGCGTTGCCCCCTTGTGTTTTCACGTGTCAATCTTGCCTTGACTTCACTTAAGCTGGGGAACTCCCTCCTAATGGCATCCTCTACTTCAGCTTTGTCCGTGACGCAGTCGAGGTCCCTGATTTCCAGGGTGGCCATTGGTTCGAGCGAGGCAACCGTTGCCGCATCTCCAAGAACCTTTTGAACCGCGTCACGGAATGCATCTTTGTTTGTGGCCTCTGGCCCGAATTCCACCAGCAAGCCACCGGTCCGGGTTGGTCGAACTGCTTTGATGGCAGTTTTGGTGTCGTCTGGCTTGACCGCTCCTATAATTTCACGGAGGACATCTGCGTAGGTTCGGCCCTTAGTGGGTTTAATAAGCAGTGCCTCTCGCAAAGGTTTGCGCCGCGGTTTGCTTTTTGTTTTCTGCGGTATATCGGGGGGTTCTTCGTTCTTTTCGTGGTTGAGCTCTTTGTCTGTTTTTTCTAGGGGTAGCTTTTTGGCCGCTTTTTTCGCTTCCTTGTTTCACACCACATGAAACTCCTCGCCTGGAGTGTCAACTTCGTAAAAACTGATAGTTTAACAACTGTTTTGAAAAGCTCCCATGAAAACTTTTATTTCATACTCATATTGGCTACATTTGATGAATTTTTTTTTCAGGGGCCACTCTCCTGTACTGTTATCATCGATTAATGGCCAATTTTTTCGAATCCTAGAATGGTTACAAAACTCCTTTTCTAGGAGCTCTCTCCCACCTCCTTGACTTGTTTCACTTATGAGCATTAATTTTAGGTACTCATCTTCAGTCATTAATTAAATTGAATCAAGTGTTCAAAGCATGCACCTTAAACGTTGAAGTTGGGAAAAAATAACTCAAAATTATTAAATCTTCGCATTTAAAACAGCCACTATTTTGTTTTACGATTACTGATACCAATAGCTGAACCGATTCTCAAAGATATGCATGACACCTATCATTCCTGAAATTTTCATGCAAATCCTAGCAAAACTGTAGTGTCTGAGTCGGTAAAAAGCGCATGTTGTTCCATAGCCATATGTTGCCATAGTAATAAATGCAGCGCATATTGTTCCATAGTAATACAGGAAAATTCAAACCGCTATAACTTCGCTAAATATGATTCAATCTTTATGAAACTTTCAGGATAAATCAATCTTATAAATAGACATCCACACATCATTGAATTTAAGGGTACCGTTGAGATTTTATTCAAGAAAACATAAAATCGATAGATCATACTATTACTAACAAAGTTGAGTGAATTGTTGTTTTAAATAGACAAACTTCAAATGGGTATAACTTCCGTGAATATGACCCGATTTTCATCAAACTTACAGAGTTTAAGGTACCAATAAAAAACTACTTAAATATTGAATTTCGTTGAGTTTAAGGGTGTCCATACAATTTTATCGGGGAAAGTGTGAAATTTGAAGATCATACTATTATTAACTAAGTTGAGTGAATTTTGACTTCTAAGGTATTTGTTGTTGTTGTACTCATAAGCACCTACTTCCATAATTTTTTTCAGATTTTTCGGATCACAGGTGTCCAATCGCGAGGGGGGGGACACAAATTTTTCGTACATTTCCCCTTCCCCTGCACCCATTGAAGAAAAAAATGTCAGTTTAAAACCTGTTTTGAAAAGTTCTTATCAAGACCTTTCATTTGATATCCATATCGACTACCTTTGATGAAATTTTTTTTTTCGGGGGCCACTCCCCTATATGGGGAGACCCCCCTTAAGTACCTTTTAAAATTTTTTTGTAGTTGAACTTTGAAGAGATCACCACTTTACACCTACACACAAAATTTGATGTTTCTAGCTTAAGTAGTTTCCGAGAAAAACTGCTGTGACACACGGACGGACGGACGGACAGACGGACAGACTGGTCGCGAAACTAGTAGGGTTTTGTAAAATTATTTTACAAAACCCTAAAAATAATACATACTAATAATTTCAATTTTCCCACTAACAACGTTCCATTTATTAATTCCCACTAAAAAAATTTCATTCTATTCATTTTCCCTAACAAAACCTAATTCCTTCCTTAATACTAACTAATTCTATTCCCACTAACAAACTTTATTTTTTATATACTAACAAAAATGAATTCACTAATTCACTAACAAAATTCAATCTCATGGCCAAATGCATCGTTGAAGTTGCTTATGAGATGTACGGGAGATCGACAATCCATGGCACCATTAGCTGCGTCGTGAGTCTTCGATCTTGGGTCTGCTGGAACCCTGAGTTCAAGTTCTCCCGGACGCACGGAAGCACTCTTTTTGGGGTATCGGCCGACCCAATAGCTTCTGAAATGTGTATATGTGACACTTTGAATTCAACCAAGCGCTTCTTGGATTGGGCAAAGTGCCATATGTAAAACAATTGATACTATTGAGTTTGTCGATATGGAACAAAAGATGTGTGGGTAGCGGAATCGAAGTGGAATGAACTTCGATTACGTTACCCAGATGCGGCAGCGGTAATTGGGAAAAGGGATTGCGGGATCGAATTGGATGAAGGTGGAAGGTGAAAATTAAGTGGTTGCAATTGGGGAGTCAGATTTTGATTTGGAGAAGATAAGGGTGTTTGATGTGCGCGTAAAATTGATTTTTGGAGGGTTTTAAGATTGGGAAAAAAGGAAGTGAATATTTGGAAAAAAGATTAAAAGAGTTTCGCTGTGCGGGATAAAAGTGATTTTTGGGTGTTTAAGATTGGAAAAAAAAGGTTTTGGATTGAAAATGTGATGGTGAAACAAATAGATTTTTCTTTGAATTTTTAATGACGAAGTAGGAGAGTGAAAGTATTGAGAAAGTGAGGTGAATATTGGATTTTGGAAGAGAAAGGAGTTGAATTTGTGCGGTGTGAAAAAGAAAAAGAAAAGAAGAAGAAAAGATTTTATTGATTTGAAGTGCGGGGAGACGAAAATTGAAAGTTTTTGATTTGAAAGTCAGCGGAAAAATAAAAACTAAATTTTGTAAGTTGGTGAAGAGGATCAGGTGCCTTGAGTGCGGTTTTTTGCGAGTACGGAGCAGAAAGTTGAAAGTGGCCGTTGTGTTTTTAGTTTTTTGTTGCTTTAATCTTGAAATCTGATTTTCAGTGGGCCCGCGCTTCTTTGTTTATACATCACCGGGCGCTCGGGATTTTGCAAGGAAAGAAGTAAGTAACAATCGGATTTTGTTTCAATATTTTACAAATAATTTTTATATTAAATTGAATTGATTTGTTTTGATGTATTTTGGTATATATTCTTTTGTTACCTCTCAAAAGGGCCTTTTACACGTAATGTTTTTTTTGGTTGTAAATATAATTGTTGGACTAAATAAAACTGCCATGACATATTCAAAACCTTATTTTCATTTCTCAAAATGACCTCCCCCTTTCCCATCCTTTTCCCTTTGTGCTAGTTTTTATGTAAGGTGGCTCAGCACGAGCAGAGGCTGTTCTGGAAGACCCACGACACGACTGAGCGCTAGCCGGCCTCAGTATGCCACCCCGGGCTACACACCCCTCTGCTAACTCTTAATGTCTGCAACTGCGGTGACTTCCGTGGTTGCTACATATGGCGCCCAAACTTAGGCTTTCTAATATGTTTATTTGATTTTGATTGCTTGCTTTTATTACAGTTTAAATTTTACAATTTTTGGTTTGTTGGGCTTGAGTACCTGGGGTGCCTGACTTAAATAGTAGTCTGAGCATTCCAGGGAAATTATTTTTTTTTGTTAGAAATTTTCGATGATTGTTTGAGTAATAGTTTGAAAAGTTTTAGTTTAGATTTTGATATTAATTTATGGATTTTTGATCACGGGGTTCGCCGCAGTTGCAGTGGCGCCTACCGTGCTGTTTTGTGTTTGATAGTCTCCACCGGCTATGATAGTGGGCATGCTTTAGCAGTGTGGATGTTGGTTGGGATCAACCGAATTTCAAGTCGTTGGTTATATCTCCCTGCACGGAATAGTTGGACTTAGATCCAACTCTTCGAATTAGCCAACGCTTTCGGCCCTTCCATCATCGATCTGGTGGTAGCTTTGGGATTTGTGCGGCTCTTGTCCGAGCCATTATGAAGTCCGAAGTGTTTTATAATGGTCTCGTAGTCAGCCCTTTGTGGTGACCATTAGAGCGGAGTCCGCCTACGAGTTCCATTGCTATACCAGGCACTGTTGTGGTTTGTCTGCTACGTGTTTTGTATTAATTTTGACCTTCATCCCATTCAATTACCTTTCCTTTTCCTCCTAGGGGGAATCATTTTGAGAAATGATAGCGAAATCACTTTTGATAATTGAATTTAACCATAACACATTTGCACTCATTTCACTTGCTCGTTAATATACATTTTCTTTTATCTCATCATCTCATTGAAATTTTTAGATTTTTATTATTGATTGTTTAGTAATTACCGTTAGGTTACTTGTTCGATTTCAAAGTCATGGGATTTAGGTTGTTTAGTTATAGATTATTGAGTTTAATTAGGGTTTATGATTTAGATTAGTTTCAGATAAGTGGATTTATGGTTTTTGTTATTTTTAGAATAATTTCTTTTAATTTTAATGATTGAGTTTGATTTAGTTAGTTTTGGGTTTGAGTAATATTAGGTTAAGCTTGATAATTGAGTTAAGTTTAGTTTTATCAGTTAGGTCTTGGTTAGGGTTAATTTTCAAGTAGTGTACATTAAAGAGAATTTTAATTTGATCTAGTAAGATTTAAAATTTTTAAATTTTATATATATTTATTTACTTGTCCGTCTGTCTGTCTGCTATTTAATTTATTTTTTATAGACTCGTTTGTTCGCCCGTCTGTGATTTTTTTTTTTAATTATTTATTTTATACAAGTTGTCGGTACTGTCCGTCTGTTCATAGATTTTTATATTTCAAAATTGTTTAGATGATCTGTGGTTTTTTATCATTTTTAATTTTCATCATGTTTCCGCACACGCCATATGATTACTTCGCTTGCCCTTCACCGCATTCTTCTCAGGATTTGCCAGAATCTCATTCACAGCATCCGTTCCGGGATAATGGCCAGACACCTGAATCGGATGAAACTTTTATTCCCATGCATAAATGGGGATTCAAGTTTGATGGAGGCTCAGGTGGAATGGATGCTCGCCAGTTTATGTTCCGTGTTAGCACCTTGGCTCAAGGCTACGGTATTTCGGAGCGTGAATTGGTGTCGACGTTACATATTCTCCTGCAAGGATCTGCCGAAAACTAGTACTGGCAGATGCGTGAACTGTATGGAGACTTGAGTTGGAGTCAGCTGAAATGTGAACTCATTGAGCGATTTGGATCTCGGCTTGATGATGCACATATTTGGGAAAATATGTTCGCCCGCAAGCAGAGATCTCACGAGCCGTTCATAGAGTTCTTTGAATCCATTGAAGCGATCTCTCTCCAACTCAGGACTCCGATGAGGGACACGGATCTGCGAGAACTAGTCTTTAAGAACATTGTTGCGAATACCGGCGTACCGACTATCTCCCATTTGCAACTTCAACGGCCGCCGTAATATTTCCACCTCCCTTTGGGCAACTCTACCTTTTCCCCTATAAATTTATTTATTTTTTTTTACTTTTTTTCCATTTTTCCTTTAATTTTTACTCCCCCATCATCACAATACTACCCTTTTTCCTTATTAACAACTACGAAAAAAAATAATACCTACTAATAATTTCAATTTTCCCACTAATAACGTTCCATTTGTTAATTCCCACTAACAAAATTTCATTCTTTTCATTTTCCCTAACAAAACCTAATTCCTTCTTAACATTAACAAATTCCATTCCCACTAACAAATTTTATTTTTTTTTATACTAACAAAAATGAATTCACTGATTACTAACAAGATTCAATCTCATGCCCAAATGCATCGTTGAAGTTGCTTATGAGATGAATGGGAGATCGACCATCCACGGCACCATTGGCTGCGTCGTGAGTCCTCGATCTTGGGTCTGCTGGAACCCTGAGTTCAAGTTCTCCCGGGCGCACGGAAGTATTCTTTTTGGGGTATCGGCAAAATCAATAGTTTTCGTAATGTATATGTGACACTTTACATTCAATCAAGCGATTCTTGGGAATGTAAATTGCCATATATGCAAGTCAATGGATACTATTGTGATTGTCGATACGGGAACAAAAAAATGTGTGGGTAGCGGAATCGAAGTGTAATGAACTTCGATTACGTTACCCAGATGCGGCAGCGGTAATTGAAACAAGTTGGGTAGACAGACCTATGCTCATGTCAGAAGGGTTTTGTACTCAACTTACACAATGCAGTAACCAGTAACGAATAAAATCAAGAAACATGTCATGTTCGAGGATCATACTATTATTAGCGAAGTTGAAAGAATTTTGACTTCTGAGGTATTTGTTATAGTTATACCCACAAATATCTCCCTTGATAATTATTTCAGATTTTTTAAGATCACGGGTGTCCATTCGCGAGGGAGGAAACACATTTTTATGTATTTCCCCCCCCCCCCCCCCCGCTATGCCCCCACAGAAGCAAAAACGGTCAGTTTAAGAACTGTTTTGAAAAGCTCTCATAGAGAACTTTCAGTTGATACTCATATCAGCTACCTTTCATGAAATTTTTTTTCAGGGGCCACTCCTCTGTACTGTAATCATCGATTCATGGCCTGTTTTTTAGAATCTGAGAATGGTTAAAAAGCCCTTTAGCTAGGAGCTCTCTCCTGCCTTTCCGACTTGTTTCAATTGTATGTACTCATCTTCATGATACCTATCATTCCTGAAATTTTCTTGCAAATCCTAGCAAAGCTGTAGTTTCTAAGTCGGTAAAAAGCGCATATGGCTCCATAGCCATATGTTTCCATAGTAATACAGGGCATATTGTTCCATAGTAATGCAGGAAAATTCAAATCGCTATAACTTCGTTAAATATTATTCGATCTTTATGAAACTTTCAGAAAAGATCAATCTTATAAATAATCGTCTGTGTGCTAAATTTTATTGAATTTAAGGGTACCGTCTAGATTTTATTCAAGAAAACATAAAATCAATAAATCATACTATTACTAACAAAGTTGAGTGAATTTCGACTTCTCATGTATTTGTTGTTATTGTACTCATTAAGGCCTACATCCATGATTTTTTTCAGATTTTTCGGATGAAAGGTGTCCAATCGCGAGGGGGGGTACGCGAAAAGTTCGTACATTTCCCCTTCCCCTGCCCCCCTCGGTACTCATAAAGCAATTTTAAGACTTGTTTTGAAAAGATCTCATTGAGACCTTTCCAATGACACCCTACTCGACTACCAATGGTGAAATTTTCTTTTTGGGGGGTCACTTCCCTATATGGGGAGACCCCCCTTTAACCCCTTTGAACATTTTTTTCACCATTGAACTTTCAAGAGGTCACCACTTCTGACCTTTCCACAAAGTTGCATGACTGTAGCTTCTATAGTTTCGGAGAAAAAGTGCTGTGACATACATACGGACGGACGGACAGACGGACACAGGTCGTGATTGCAATAGGGTTTTGTATTTTAGTACAAAACCCTAAAAAGGGATTGCGGAATCGGATTTGGAAAGGTGAAAGGCGGGATTGAGTTGTGAGGAATTGGGGAATTGGATTTTGATTTGGAGAAGATAAGGGTGTTTTATGTGCGCGTAAAATTGATTTTTGGAGGGTTTTAAGATTGGGAAAAAAAGGAAGTGAATATGTGGAAAAAAATATAAAAGAGTAATTGCTATGAGTGAGGTGAAGTGAATTTTTGGATTTGAGAATTTCAGCAGAAGTTACAATAAATACAGAGATCTGAATTTGAAGTGAACGGGGATTAATTTTTTTGTGACGGAAGAAGAAATAGGAATAATTTAGTTGTGAAGTTGAGTGGCGAAAGTTTTGGTGTGAGGCAGGGCAAAATAAATTACATTCGTTTTGGAATAACTTATGATCCATGTGGAAATATTAGTGAGTGAGAAGAATTGTTGGCTTTTGGCCTCCGGGATTAAAGTTGGTGCGAGTTTGAAGTCAAACTAGTTGAAATAAAAATTAAGTGTCGAGAGTGATTCTTTCTCCAAAAAAAAAAAAAAAAAAACAGAAAAGCAACAAAAAAAAACTTTGTTTTGTTGGACTTCGAAGAGAGCCAGGTTCCAGAATTAAAGTTTTCGTTTCTGCAAGTAAGCCAGAACGACGGGTCGGAGAGGGCGATAAGGGTGCTCCTTGATTTTCTAGTATTGTTTGAATTTTCGAGTTAATTTAAAGTTAAATTTTCAGTGGCCCCACACTCTTTTTTTTGTCATCGCCGAGCGCTCGGAGATCAACGAGGAGTAGTGTGAGTATTTATTTGGTTTATTTTCCTATTATATTAACAACATCTCATCATCAAGCTCGTTTTTTTCCTTGTGTTTTCCTTCATATAAAAGATTATAGTTGATTATTTTCTTCCGTACGTTAAATCTTAAAGGGGTCCTTTGTTTTTTTTTCTTGTTTTTATTGAAATTGATAATTTGCAGATTTTATTGTGATATAAATTTGTTTATTTCTTTGTGAATAAAAAAACGGCCATGTTACAGTAAAAGGCATATTTTTCATTTCTCAGAATGACCGGAGGGTGTTCCGAAAGACCCACGACACAACTGAGCGCTAGCCGGCCTCAGTATGCCACCCCGGGCTACACACCCCTCTGCTAATTCTTAATGTCTGCAACTGCGGTGACTTCCGTGGTTGCTACATAGCGATGTTAAAAGCGTCCCAAAAATCAATCCCGAGATAAATAGAATACGTTAATGCCGGAACAATCAAAAACCGAATCAACCGAGTTCGATTATTGAATTGAACCAATGCAGTAACGTACCCTAACACGTCAGCCTTATGACCTGATGCCGTGTTGACGTTGGAATGCATCGAATGAAGATACAAACCAAGGTCACGGACGAGGTCAAGGGCTCCTGCTCCCAGGATGCTGACGCTTGCACCACTGTCTAACAGACCTTTCAATTTGTGTCCCTTAATGCTGATCACAGCATAAGGCCGCTTGTCTTCGTGCGATGCCACGATTGACTCAATGCACGCTCGCTTGAGAAACCGTCGCGTGACAAAATATTTCCATGATCTGTGGAATCGTGACCTCGATCCTCGCCGCTTGCGGTTAGGCTTGCAGTCAGAATCAAAGTCACAAGCCACGCCCAGGGAATTGCTTTGGTGAAATTGGACCTCAGGCAGCGACGTCTGTGTAGAAACATCTACAGACCTCGGTGACTGAATTCCAATTTCCCGAGAAAATGATTGCAGGGGAATAGTAGGATGCGCTTCAGCAGGGAGGGCACCGGACCGGAGACATGAATCATAACCAGCCGAAAATTCGTCATGCAGTTGCACAGAATTGACTTCACATGTCTGAACTGGATATCGAAGGTTATACATTTCCAGCCGTTACCATGTGACTTCAATTCGGCGACACATTCTGACGAGATCTCGGGTGGTTGAGAACTCATGTCCAGCCAGATGCTCCTGCAATCGGAGATTCATGTTCTTAAAGACTAGTTCTCGCAGACCCGTGTCCTTCATCGGAGTCCTGAGTTGGAGAGACATCGCTTCAATGGATTCAAAGAACTCTATGAACGGCTCGTGAGATCTCTGCTTGCGGGCGAACATATTTTCCCAAATATGTGCATCATCAAGCCGAGATTCAAATCGTTCAATGAGTTCACATTTCAGCTGACTCCAACTCAAGTCTCCATACAGTTCACGCATCTGCCAGTACCAGTTTTTGGCAGATCCTTCAGGAGAATATGTAACGTCGACACCAATTCACGCTCCGAAATACCGTAGCCTTGAGCCAAGGTGCTAACACGGAACATAAACTGGCGAGCATCCATTCCACCTGAGCCTCCATCAAACTTGAATCCCCATTTATGCATGGGAATAAAAGTTTCATCCGATTCAGGTGTCTGGCCATTATCCCGGAACGGATGCTGTGAATGAGATTCTGGCAAATCCTGAGAAGAACGCGGTGAAGGGCAAGCGAAGTAATCATACGGCGTGTGCGGAAACATGATGAAAATTAAAAATGATAAAAAAACCACAGATCATCTAAACAATTTAGAAATATAAAAATCTATGAACAGACGGACAACACCGACAATTTGAATAAAATGAATAATTTTATAAATCACAGACGGACGAACAAATGATTCTGTAAAAATAAATTAAAATTTGAATGCCAGACGGACAAACGGACAAGTAAATATATATATATATATAAAATTTTAAAAATTTTAAAATCTTACTAACTAAAATAAAAGCTGAAATTCTCAATAATAAACAATACTTGAAACTTAACCCTAACCAAAACCTAACTGATAAACCTAAACTAAACTCAATAATCAAACCCAACCTAAAATCACTCAAATCCAAAATTAACTGAAACAAACTCAATCATTAAAATTAAAAGAATTTATTCTAAACTAACAACCGTAAAATCAATAATCTAAAACTAATCTAAGTCAAAACCCTAATTAAACCCAATAATCTATAACTAAGCCAAACCTACATTCCCCAATAAAATAAAATAACCAAATACCTAACTGTAACTATTAAACAATTAATAAAACCCTAAACTTTCAATATGATAGCGAGATAAAAGAAAATGTATAATAAAACCAAGTGGAATGAGTGCAGGCGAGTGTAAACTGAACTATAATAGTTGACTTTGCACTTTCATTTCTCAAAATGATTCTCCCCATTAATGGAAAAGGAAAAGAACAAATCCCAAAGCTACCACCAGATAGATGATGGAAGGGCCGAAAGCGTTGGCTAATTCCAAGAAATGGATCTAAGTCCAACTATCCCGTGCAGGGAGATATAGCCAACGACTCAAAATTCGGTTGATCCCAACCAACATCCACACTGCTAAAGCATGCCCACTATCATAGCCGGTGGAGACTATCAAACACAAAACAGCACGGTAGGTGCCACTGCAACTGCGGCGAACCCCGTGATCAAAAATCCATAAATTAATATCAAGATCGAAACTAAAACTTTTCAAACTCTTACTCGATCACTTTTCATCATTCAAACAAGTCATCAAAAATTTCTAACAAAACAAAAAAAAATAATTTCCCTGGAATGCTCAGACCACTATTCAAGTCAGGCACTCCAGGTACTCAAGCCCAACAAACCAAAAATTGTAAAATTTAAACTATAATAAAAGCAAGCAATCAAAATCAAATAAACATATTAGAAAGCCTAAGTTTGGGCGCCATATGTAGCAACCACGGAAGTCACCGCAGTTGCAGACATTAAGAATTAGCAGAGGGGTGTGTAGCCTGGGGTGGCATACTGAGGCTGGCTAGCGCTCAGTCATGTCGTGAGTCTTTCGGGACACCCTCTGCTCGTGCTGAGCCACCTTACATATAAATACTAGCACATAGGGAAAAGGACGGGAAAGGGGAGGTCATTCCGAGAAATGAAAAATACGGCCTTTACTGTCCCTGGCAGGCCCTTGTACCATTTCAAGGTCATGCCGTTCGGTCTATGTAATGCTCCCCGAACGATGTGTCGGTTGATGCATAAAGTAATACCGCATGAGCTGCAGGACAAGGTATTCGTTTATCTAGATGACCTGCTTGCTACAAGTTCAACATTTGATGAGCACTTGGAGCTCCTGAGTACTGTTGCAAAACTGCTCAGGGACGCCAACTTGACCATCAATGTTGAAAAAAGCAAGTTCGTCAAGAAGGAGATCAAATATCTTGGCTTTGTAGTGAGTGATGGTATCCTGCGCACCGACCCGGAGAAGGTTTCAGGTATAGTCTCCTATCCTGAACCCCGAACGGCCAAAGACGTGAGACGGTTCATGGGCATGGCAGGATGGTACAGGCGTTTTATTCCAAACTTCGCCTCGGTTACGGCCCAATAGTGCCTTCAATAAAGTGAAGTAATTGATGATTTCTGCTCCAGTGCTGGCCAACCCCGACTTTACGAAGCACTTCTATATCCAGTGTGACGCAAGTACAGTGGGTATTGGAAGTGTTTTGTTCCAGAAGGACGATGAGGGTGGAGAGCATCCAATCGCATATATGTCTATGAAGCTCAACGCTGCGCAACGTAACTATAGCGATACAGAATTGGAATGCTTAGCTGCGGTGCAGAGCGTAAAGAGATTCAGGGCATATATCGAAGGGTTGCCTTTCACCATCATAACCGACCATGCCAGTCTTAAATGGCTGATGCAGCAGTCGGACCTTTCTGGTCGATTGGCTCGCTGGAGTCTGAAATTACAAGGGTTCAATTTCCAGATTGAACACCGGAAAGGTGCTCTTAACGTTGTACCGGATGCGTTATCGAGATCTTGCTCGCAGGACGAGCGGGTGGCCTCGCTCATTGCTTGCCTCCCGGAGTACACACATATTGATGGTTTGATACCTCAGACTGCGTTTCAGGAGCCCAAGTACGAACATCTCAAGGAGCAAATCCTGAAGCAACCTGATAAGTTTCAGAATTTGCACCTTGCTGATGGCCGAGTGTACATCGGTTCTGGTTCTCCTGTAACGCTGACTACAGATATCCCCCGAACAAAATTATGGCTTCCTGAGGGCTACCAACAGGCTCTTATAGTGCAAGCTCATGATGATCCCCGGGGCTCTCATTGTCGAATTCGTAAGACCACGGAAGTCTTACAAAGATATTATTATTGGCCTCGTTTGCGTCAAGATGTTATTCAGCACATCCAGGGCTGTTCAACATGCAAACAGGTCAAGCCTTCGAATTCCACTTTGAGACCTCCTATGGGCGCATCACGAGACTCGACGAGACCTATGCAGCGCCTGTTTGTGGACTTCATGGGTCCATACCCTCGTTCAAAATCCGGGAACACTCAATTGTTTGTGGTCTTGGACCATTATAGCAAGTTCATATGGCTCAAACCCATGGCTAAAGCCACTGCGGAATCAGTCGTGCGATATTTGGAGCGCGAAATTTTTTTGACCTTCGGAGTTCCCGAATGGCTTCACTCGGACAATGGTGTGCAGTTCGTCTCCAAGGTATTCGCTAAGCTTATGAGTGACTATGGGGTGCAGCATTGCTTCACTCCATACCATTCCCCGCAAGCGAATGCCTCGGAGAGGTCAAACCAGTCGACATTGAACGCCATCAGAGCCTACATAGGGTCCAATCATAGCAGGTGGGACGAGAATCTTCCGGAATCGTGTTTTGCCTTCCGCAAGGTAATTCATGAATCCACAGGATTTTCGCCCTACTTCCTCATGTTCGGATACCACCCTATCCAGCATGGCACTGAGTACGCCCTCCTTAGAAGCTTGAACGCTTTTGAGGATGGAGAAGTACAGCTAAGCGCAAACAGTGATCATCTGCGAGCTGTACAAGACCGTGTCCGAGCTAAGCTGACAGAAGCCTACCGGAAGGGAGCTCAAAGTTACAACCTTCGGGCTCGCCCCCGTGAGCTACTTCAAGGTCAGAAAGTTTTCGTGCGGAATTTCGCCGTGAGCAATGCAGCCGATCGTTTTGCGGCTAAATTCGCTCCACGATTTGTTCCTGCAGTGGTTCGCCACCGTACTGGGCAAGTTACTTATGAACTTGAGGATGAATCCGGTAAGCTGCTAGGGACCTTTCACGCTAAAGACATCCGATCCGATTCATAGTTACCCCTGCCGACATTCTTTGTTTGCCCGGCTGAATGAGACACTCAGGGTCTGGGTCGTCCCCACGATTGTTGCGAATACCGGCGTACCGACTATCTCCCATTCGCAACTTCAACGGCCGCCGTAATATTTCCACCTCCCTTTGGGCAACTCTACCTTTTCCCCTATAAATTTATTTATTTTTTTTTACTTTTTTCCATTTTTCCTTTAATTTTTACTCCCCCATCATCACAATACTACCCTTTTTCCTTATTAACAACTACGAAAAAAATAAAACCTACTAATAATTTCAATTTTCCCACTAATAACGTTCCATTCCCACTAACAAAATTTCATTCTTTTCATTTTCCCTAACAAAACCTAATTCCTTCCTTAACATTAACTAATTCCATTCCCACTAACAAATTTTATTTTTTTTATACTAACAAAAATGAATTCACTGATTACTAACAAGATTCAATCTCATGCCCAAATGCATCGTTGAAGTTGCTTATGAGATGAATGGGAGATCGACCATCCACGACACCATTGGCTGCGTCGTGAGTCCTCGATCTTGGGTCTGCTGGAACCCTGAGTTCAAGTTCTCCCGGGCGCACGGAAGTATTCTTTTTGGGGTATCGGCAAAATCAATAGTTTTCGTAATGTATATGTGACACTTTACATTCAATCAAGCGATTCTTGGGGATGTAAATTGCCATATATGCAAGTCAATGGATACTATTGTGATTGTCGATACGGGAACAAAAAATGTGTGGGTAGCGGAATCGAAGTGTAATGAACTTCGATTACGTTACCCAGATGCGGCAGCGGTAATTGAAAAAAGGGATTGCGGAATCGGATTTGGAAAGGTGAAAGGCGGGATTGAGTTGTGAGGAATTGGGAAATCGGATTTTGATTTGGAGAAGATAAGGGTACTTTATGTGCGCGTAAAATTGATTTTTGGAGGGTTTTAAGATTGGGAAAAAAAAGGAAGTGAATATGTGGAAGAAAATATAAAAGAGTTATTGCTATGAGTGAAGTGAAGTGAATTTTTGGATTTGAGAATTTCAGCAGAAGTTACAATAAATACAGAGATCTGAATTTGAAGTGAACGGGGATTAATTTTTTTGTGACGGAAGAAGAAAAAGGAATAATTTAGTTGTGAAGTTGAGTGGCGAAAGTTTTGGTGTGAGGCAGGGCAAAATAAATTACATTCGTTTTGGAATAACTTATGATCCATGTGGAAATATTAGTGAGTGAGAAGAATTGTTGGCTTTTGGCCTCCGGGATTAAAGTTGGTGCGAGTTTGAAGTCAAACTAGTTGAAATAAAAATTAAGTGTCGAGAGTGATTCTTTCTCCAAAAAAAAAAAAAAAAAAAAAAACAGAAAAGCAACAAAAAAAAACTTTGTTTTGTTGGACTTCGAAGAGAGCCAGGTTCCAGAATTAAAGTTTTCGTTTCTGCAAGTAAGCCAGAACGACGGGTCGGAGAGGGCGATAAGGGTGCTCCTTGATTTTCTAGTATTGTTTGAATTTTCGAGTTAATTTAAAGTTAAATTTTCAGTGGCCCCACACTCTTTTTTTTGTCATCGCCGAGTGCTCGGAGATCAACGAGGAGTAGTGTGAGTATTTATTTGGTTTATTTTCCTATTATATTAACAACATCTCATCATCAAGCTTTTTCCTTCATATAAAAGATTATAGTTGATTATTTTCTTCCGTACGTTAAATCTTAAAGGGGTCCTTTGTTTTTTTTCTTGTTTTTATTGAAATTGATAATTTGCAGATTTTATTGTGATATAAATTTGTTTATTTCTTTGTGAATAAAAAAACGGCCATGTTACAGTAAAAGCCATATTTTTCATTTCTCAGAATGACCTCCCCTTTCCCGTCCTTTTCCCTTTGTGCTAGTATTTATATGTAAGGTGGCTCAGCACGAGCAGAGGGTGTCCCGAAAGACCCACGACACGACTGAGCGCTAGCCGGCCTCAGTATGCCACCCCGGGCTACACACCCCTCTGCTAATTCTTAATGTCTGCAACTGCGGTGACTTCCGTGGTTGCTACAACATGAATCTCCGATTGCAGGAGCATCTGGCTGGACATGAGTTCTCAACCACCCGAGATCTCATCAGAATGTGTCGCCGAATTGAAGTCACATGGCGACGGCTTGAAATGGATAACCTTCGATATCCAGGTCAGACATATGAAGTCAATTTTGTGCAACTGCATGACGATTTTTCGGCTGGTTATGATTCATGTCTCCGGTCCAGTGCCCTCCCTGCTGAAGCGCATCCTACTATTCCCCTGCAATCATTTTCTCGGGAGATTGGAATTCAGTCACCGAGGTCTGTAGATGTTTCTACACAGACGTCGCTGCCTGAGGTCCAATTTCACCAAAGCAATTCCCTGGGCGTGGCTTGTGACTTTGATTCTGACTGCAAGCCTAACCGCAAGCGGCGAGGATCGAAGTCACGATTCCACAGATCATGGAAATGTTTTGTCACGCGACGGTTTCTCAAGCGAGCGTGCATTGAGTCAATCGTGGCATCGCACGAAGACAAGCGGCCTTATGCTGTGATCAGCATTAAGGGACACAAATTGAAAGGTCTGTTAGACAGTGGTGCAAGCGTTAGCATCCTGGGAGCGGGAGCCCTTGACCTCGTCCGTGACCTTGGTTTGTATCTTCATTCGATGCATTCCAACGTCAACACGGCATCAGGTCATAAGGCTGACGTGTTAGGAAACGTTACTGCATTGGTTCAATTCAATAACCGAACTCGGTTGATTCGGTTTTTGATTGTTCCGGCATTAACGTATTCTATTTATCTCGGGACTAATTTTTGGGACGCTTTTAACATCGCGCCAGTTTTATTGCCCCTGTCTGTAGAATCTTTTATATCTACTTCAGTCCCCTTGAGTCGGTCTTCTCTTGCGGCTGGTGACCTATCCGAATTTGTTGACCACCACCTATCGTCCATCGATAAGGTGAAGCTGAGCAAAAGCATCCCGATTTCTAAACGTCATTATTGCGGTATTCTGCCGCCACTGATGAAGAGGATAACTTGTCCTCGAAATACCGGTATCTGGTTAAAAAGATTAATAATGAATAGCGCTTTTAAAGGAAATTTTATAATTTCTTTATTTTTTCAGTATAATAATACTTACCTTAATACCCATTCATTACATCAATATATTCATTCATTTTGTTATTGCTTACAGCAATAAAAACACTGATAATAAATTTCAATCAATTCCAAAGAACATCTCAAATATCCAACGAACATAAATATTAACAAACGCGAAACCCATTTCATTCATACCGTAAAAAGTAACATGAGTCTCTTACGAAAACCCATGGTGGAAATCCATTCACACTAATGTGTGAACTAACGTGTCATCTTTCCTTTGTACACGAATAGCACGCGACAGACACTTGAGATATAATTTGTCGAAGCGCAAGTGCATGAGAATGATTCACATGGGTTCGCGTATAGAATTTTCTTTGGTCAAGTGAATGAAAAATAAATTAAGAATTGGGTCATTTTGTTAAACGGCACAAATGTAGTTTATGACTAATAAATTCTTGTAATTTATGATTAGCTTGTAAGAAAGAAAATTGTATAAATATCAATGTAAGAAAATAAAAGACATCCAGTTTTAGACTAATCGCTGTTTAAATAAGGAACCGCTGCGAATCGTAGCGTCGCTTGTATTTCCTAGGACTCGCTGCTATTTGTAGCGCAATATTTCCTTAGGACTCGCTGCTATTTGTAGCGCAAATATATTTTTGTTAGTAACATAGCGTTAGTGGAATTTAAGATTCCTCGCCAGAAACCTCTGCGGCCTAGCCGCTTGGTTAAGTAGGTGATGTGATATTTATCAAATCACTATTTTTAATTATTCTATTAAATCATAGCACTGAAGCGACCCAAAATATTATATGGCGATCCTGTTTACCCGAATCAAAAATCTTCTGACGATGAAGATACAGTTAACACGGGATTGAGCGAGAAAGATAAAGTATACATCAGCGAGGCGTTTGAAAAATTATTTAAGCAGGCAGAAGAATATGTACCTGTGCCGATACGGGAATCAAACCAACTTCCACCACATTATGTACCAGCGGAGATAGGTACGCCAGATCTGCGAGGACCCAAACCATGCAATGTTGAGCGATATTTAAAGAAACCCAAACAACAGGACATCGAAGCAATGATACCGAAGAAGCGTCGACCAAGAGGAGGTCGAAGGACGAAGCTAAAGCGCCAACGTGCAGAACTCCAAAGGATCATCAGAATCTCGGTTGGAGATCAAAACAGGCAGTTGCAGCATAAATTATTGGACCTCAAACCGAACACAAAGGTTTTGGAACAAAGATGGGGAACACTTGCAGAACACTTTTGTGGAGCAATACCAACAATCATTGGTAACAACCGGCGTATTTGTGGTAGTAGTAGTTTTGTTTTATTTTTATAATAAGCATAGCAAAAGTTATGTTGTAAAAAGAATTAATAGGAATATGAATGTATAATTCAAAATACATATTATAAATTAATATGAAATTGACCTCACTTTTATCCTTCACAAGAATGCTATATGAACTTTCATTGGGTTGAGATTATTTTGTCTTGTATTGATTAATGGAGCTATTGGAACAAATCGTTACTAAAAACGAAAGGGCCTTATGCAGTCTAAAAAAATGTGCAAAGAGTTTGTATACGTTTGAAACCCTTCATACAAAATTCAACGAATTAAAAATTAGGAGAGAAAAATTCAGTAATGCACTTAAAATCTGTAGTGAGGAAGACTCCAGGGTTTTAGATCTTAAATTAAAATTCAGGGCACAATCATCAATTCTAGAGGGAGAAATTTGCTTACAGCTGAGCAAACAAGGATACTACATAGAAACCTACAAAGAGAAATTAATTAGTGAGGATTTAGGGTCGAGTTTACCATTTCTTGAGGAAAACTTTACCATGGCTAAATTTAACCTAGAAACGGCTATGAAGTTGATCCCTGTTTTTGAGGGAAAACATTAGGAATGAGATTCATTCCTTAAAATCTTAGAAATTTTGCATACAACCTTGTCAGCTAATGCAAAAACTAGCTTGATAGACTTTGTTGTAAATGTAAAACTTAGTACCACGGTCAGACTTTCTTTAACAAATATTTCCATTTCAACTTTTGGCTCTTTAAAATCAGAGTTGCAGAACCAATTCAAAAGTAATAAGACTTTCCCTCGAATCCATACACTTCTGAGTGGTACTTACCAGAAAAAATCTTATGTGAACTCTTACAAGGACAAGATTCTGAATTTGGTTGATGAACTTAATCAGCTATAAATTCAAGAATTAGAGAGTCAAGTTTCTGCTAATGAGAAGAAGATAATAACGCAAATGAATGATACATATGCGTTAACCGTCTTACGAGACGGATTAAATGATCAGCTAACAAACACCATCTTCTCAGCAAGACCGAAGAACTTTGCTGAAGCCGTGTCTCTTGCACAAGAGTTGGAAAATGCCGAAATGCAAGCCACGAATAGCATGATACATTTCACTAGTGATCCGAGCAAAAAGGGTAGAACACAAGGTAACCGCAATAGAAAATACAATGGTTACAGGAATAACTCAAACAACATTGACTCGAACAGATATAATAGCAATCACAATTATAATAACAGCAACAGCAATAATGGCAACGGTAATGATGCAAACACTCGTTACCATAATAACCAAAGCAATGGCAATAATCGAGGCCGTCGACGTAGTGATAGAAGAAACAACCGTAGTAATAACTATAATAATAACTATAATAATAACTTTAGTAATGACAACAGTTATGGGAATTACAATAATGGACGAAGGAATGTACAAGTAGTTGCCAATCAGGGAAACGTGCAGAGTTCCGGAGAGGATTTTCAGAACCTCCCAGATCAAAAAATTCTACAATAGAAAGAAGAATATATAGGATTACTGAAAATTGTACTAATTTCGTAAGAATTTATAATTGTGATTCAGGTAGATATCTACTATTTTTAATCGACACTGGAGCAGATGTGTCAATTTGTAAGGAAAACATCTACTATAATTCAGAGAACTCAATAGAAACTAGTAATAGAATTAAATTAACGGGTATTACTAAAGAAATAACTACATCCTTAGGCACAGCTTATCTAGATCTACTAATTGGGAATCATAGGTTAAAAGAATCATTCCATATTGTGCAAAGCAATTTCCCGATAAGCACGGATAGTATTATCGGTAGAGACTTAATGGTCCATTACTTATGTAAAATCGATTACGAGACGTTTACGATAACTTTCAACATAAATGATGAAGACATCATACCACCAATGGACACACGAAGACAGGAACATTCACAGATAAATATTTCGGCCAGAACTGAGATGTTTATCCCAGTTAACATAGAAGTTTCTGGGGATAGTATTGTCCTTAACACGGAAATTGAGAAGGGCGTATTTGTAGGAAATACTATCATACCTGCAAAAGGTGTTCGACACGTAAAAATATTGAACACTAATGACGAAGATATTGTCATAAGGAACTTTAAAGTTAAATAGAACCGTAAAGACACTATGACATTTTCAAGTGGGAAAAACAAAGACACACCAAAGACAGATTCAAGAAACTTCTGGAAGTTATGCACAAAGATATTCTAGACACACCCGCAATGTATGATTTACTTGAGATAATAGAAAATTTTCAAGATGTGTTTCATTTGGATGGAGAAAAGCTCGAAACAAACAATTTCTACGAACAGAGGCTACAAACCGTAGACAAAAATCCGGTTTATATTAAAAATTATAGATTGTCACAATCCCAGAATGAAGAGATCCTGCAACAAGCTAAGGACCTTGAAACAAATGGCATCATAGAACCGTCGATAAGCCCCTACAACTCACCTCTTTTGGTTGTTACAAAAAAGAGTGCAGATGGAAAGGCTATATGGCGACTGGTTGTGGGTTTCAGACGGCTTAATGACAAGATAGTCAGTGACAAGTTTCCTTTGACGAGGCTTGAAGACGCCTTAGACAAGTTGGGTAGAGCGAAATATTTTTCTACGCTAGATATGACTAGCTCTTTTCGTCAAATTGAACTTGAGAAAGAGTCTAGACCATTGACAACATTCTCCACCAGTAATGGACATTATCAATTTAAAAGATTACCATTCGGATTGAAAATTTCATCAAACAGCTTTCAAAGGATGTTGACTATAGCTCTTAGTGGCTTAAGTCACGAAGCATTCCTGTATGTTGATGGCATTATAGTATTGGGTTGCAGCATCAAACATCATAATGACAACCTTCGTAAAGTATTACAAAGGCTGCGTCAGCACAATTTAAAATAAAATCCTGACAAATGCCAGTTCTTGAGATCAGAGGTAGTATACCTGGGTCATTTGATAACCAATGAAGGAATCAAGACTGATCCCGCTAAAAATGATACCATCAGAAATTTCCCGGTCCCGAAGAATGCAGATGAAGTACGCAGATTTGTGGCGTTCTGCAATTATTACAGGTGTTTTATTCCTAAATTTGCTGAAACGGCGAAGTGTTTGAATGCATTACTAAAGAAGAATGTAACATTTAACTGGACTCAAGAATGTCAGAATGCATACGAGACTTTGAAGAGAAAATTGATTGAACCTCCAATCCTTCAATATCCATATTTCAATAAACCTTTCATATTAACGCCTGACGCTTCTAACTACGCTTTAGGTGCAGTCCTATCTCAAGGAGAAATTGGCCAAGATCTACCAATTTCTTATGCCAGTAAATCTTTGGCTAAACACGATATTAACAAACCCACCTTCGAGAAAGAGCTTTCAGCCATACATTGGGGCATAAACTTCTTTAGACCCAACCTATACGGAAGGAAATTTGTGGTTGTGACTGATCACAGACCACTGGTATCTTTGTTTACACATAAAAATCCTTCGTCAAAACTCACTAGAATTCGTGTGGACCTGTCTGATTACGATTTTTCCATAGTATATAAAAAAGGTAGTATGAATACCAATGCTGATGCATTATCAAGGATTGAGCTTGACTCTGATACCTTAAAAGCGATGATACCTCCAGAAAACGATGAAACCGTGAAGGTAAAAATATTAGCTATTACCAGGAAAATGGCCTCTAAGAGAGAAATGCAAAAGAAGATAGTCGACGACGAGAGCACCCAGACATCGATAGAACTTGATCAACTCTATTGTTGGGATTGCACGAGTTTGTCAGACATCACTGGAATCATGAAATTAAAATTTGCTCTGCTCAGAGAAAACGAAGTTTCTATTATACGTACTAATGATATTATTGAAGTGCACTATAGCGATATATTTGATGCGAAATCCGTTTCCATCAAAGATAAGCTAACAATGAAAGATACTACCACAAGGAACAAATATAATGAGACAAATGGCGATAATCCATATCCGAAACTCGTTTCGATCTTGGAGAAGCTATTGAGATTCGCGAATCAATAAGACATAAATGAACTCTCATTATCTTGTGAAGACATTATTTTTGAGTCTATAGACAAAGAAATATTTAAAAGAATATTTAATATGTTGTGACATAAAACAAGTACGCAAAAGAAACTACGAATCATGATATACAAACCACCAACTAGGGTAATAGACAAAACAAACCAAATGAAGCTAATAGAAGAGTGTCACAACTCACCACACGGAGGACATCTTGGAGTTTGCAAAACATTGCTGAAATTAAAACAAAGATATTGTTGGAAAAATATGAGCAACGAATATATGCACTCTTTTGCTGATGACCAGCAATGGGACACATGGGTTCCATATTACACCTTTGCATATAATACTAATTATACACCGTATGAACTAGTTTTTGGAAAACTCCCTTACCTTCTGAATGATTTAATTGAGAATAGGGATAAGGTTTACAATCTTAATGATTATTCTAAAGAGCTGAAGGTTAGATTAAGAACTTCTATAACAAAGGCTAGGAACATAATTCGGAATGTCAAATCCAAAAGAGTTCAAAATCAAACTCATACAAACCCTATACACATCACTATTGGAGACTTAGTGTTAATCAGAAATGAAAACAGAAAGAAACATCACCCTCCTTACAAAAGTCCTTTTGAAGTTGTAAACATTGTAATAATTAATGTTAATGGGCTCCATCCAATCAATACATAAAGATAGAGTAAAAACGTATAAAGTTAAGTCACAATGAACACATTTACTTATAAACAACTAGACAAAAAAAAGAGAATACATAAATAAAATATATAAAAATATAGATACACATAAGCAAATATATACACATGTAAATAGAACTTCCTTTTTAGATTTGTATTAAGATATTGAACTAAGCTCAATATATCAACACGCATCTTGAGGTTCAGGGTGTAATGATATCCATTTTTATATATATTAATCATTACAGTAATACTTACCTTAATACCCATTCATTATATTAATCATCACAATAATACTTACCTTAATACACATTCATTACATCAATATATTCATTCATTATGTTATTGCTTACAGCAATAAAAACACTGATAATAAATTTCAATCAAGTCCAAAGAACATCTCAAATATCCAACGAACATAAATATTAACAAACGCGAAACGCATTTCATTCATACCGTAAAAAGTAACATGAGTCTCTTACGAAAACCCATGTTGGAAATCCATTCACACTAATGTGTGAACTAACGTGTCATCTTTCCTTTGTACACGAATAGCACGCAACAGACACTTGAGATATAATTTGTCGAAGTGCAAGTGCATGAGAATGATTCATATGGGTTCGCGTATAGAATTTTTTTGGTCAAGTGTATGAATAATAAATTAAGAATTGGGTCATTTTGTAAAGCGATACAAATGAAATTTATGACTAATAAATTCTTGTAATTTATGATTAGCTTGTAAGAAACAAAATTGTATGAATATCAATGTAAGAAAATAAAAGACATCCAGTTTTAGACTAATCGCTGTTTAAATAAGGAACCGCTGCGAATCGTAGCGTCGCTTGTATTTCCTAGGACTCGCTGCTATTTGTAGCGCAATATTTCCTTAGGACTCGCTGCTATTTGTAGCGCAAATATATTTTTGTTAGTAACATAGCGTTAGTGGAATTTAAGATTCCTCGCCAGAAATCTCTGCGGCCTAGCCGCTTGATTAAGTAGGTGATGTGATATTTATCAAATCACTATTATTAATTATTCTATTAAATCATAGCACTGAAGCGACGAACGAGTTGGAAAGACGCGAAATATTATCTTTAGATCAGAGGTGGTATACCTGGGTTATTTGATAACCAATGAAGGAATCAAGACTGATCCAGCTGAAAATGATAACATCAGGAACTACCCGAAAAATGCTGGTGAAGTACGCAGATTTGTGGCGTTCTGCAATTATTACAGGCGTTTTATTCCTAAATTTGCTGAAACGGCGAAGTGTTTGAATGCATGGGCTGAAGAATGTCAGAATGCATACGAGACTTTGAAGAGAAAATTAATAGAACCTCCAATCCTTCAGTATCCAAATTTCAACAAACCTTTCATATTAACGACTGACACTTCTAACTACACTTTAGGTGCAGTCTTATCTCAAGAAGAAATTGGCCAAGATCTACCAATTTCTTATGCAAGTAAATCTTTCGCTAAGCACGATATTAACAAACATACCATCGAGAAGGAACTTTAAGCCATACGAGTACATTGGGGCATAAACTTCTTTAGACCCAACCTATACGGAAGGAAATTTGTGGTTGTGACTGATCACAGACCACTGGTATCTTTGTTTACACATAAAAATCCTTCGTCAAAACTCACTAGAATTCGTGTGGACCTGTCTGATTACGATTTTTCCATAGTATATAAAAAAGGTAGTATGAATACCAATGCTGATGCATTATCAAGGATTGAGCTTGACTCTGATACCTTAAAAGCGATGATACCTCCAGAAAACGATGAAACCGTGAAGGTAAAAATATTAGATATTACCAGGCAAATGGCCTCTAAAAAAGAAATGCAAAAGAAGATAGTCGACGACGAGAGCACCCAGACATCGATAGAACTTGATCAACTCTATTGTTGGGATTGCACGAGTTTGTCAGACATCACTGGAAACATGCAATTAAAATTTGTTCTGCGCAGAGAAAATAAAGTTTCTATTATACGTACTAATGGTTCATAGAAGTGCACTATAGCGATATATCTGATGCAAAATCCGTTTCCATCAAAGTTAAGCTAACAATGAAAGATGCTACCACAAGGAACAAATATAATGAGACAAATGGCGATAATCCAGATCCGAAACTCGTTTCGATCTTGGAGAAGCTATTGAGATTCGCGAATCAATGAGACATAAATGAACTCTCATTATCTTGTGAAGACATTATTTTTGAGTCTGTAGACAAAGAAATATTTAAAAGAATATTTAATATGTTGCAACATAAAACAAGTACGCAAAATAAACTCCGAATCATGATATACAAACCACCAACTAAGGTAATAGACAAAACAAACCAAATGAAGCTAATAGAAGAGTATCACAACTCACTGCACGGAGGACATCTTGGAGTTTGCAAAACATTGCTGAAATTAAAACAACGATATTGTTGGAAAAATATGAACAATGTGGTAAAGACTTACATAAGAAATATATAATAAATAAGTAAGACATATGTTGAAAAACTGCTCTGAAATGAAAATGGTAAATCAAACACAGTTTTGGAGATGGAATGCCTGTCTTTATTGTGTCCATCTATTTAAATACATTAATTGCGCTTAATAAACATAATTTCCCATGGTCTTGCTGTGACACGTGAGATGCAAAATTCCCAAAGTCACGGAATTGCATGTCTGAGAATTTTGTGCATAGTGATGAATGTCTGAAAGTGTGCAACGTGATCAGTCACAGCAGACCGTGGGAGCACATTGAAAATACGTAAGTTGATACGTAATATTTTTGTGGGAAAAGCTATTTTTGCTGAACAATTTCAATTATCGTGGGATTGGAATTTGTAGGAATTTGAAGGAGATAATGTTTTATGGAATTCTAACATCCTCCCCCACTTGAAACACACCTGGGCGTGGTTCAACAGTAGTAGAAGATGTTGGCTGGGTCCGTTTTGATGGTCGTGGTATTGTATGGAATTTTGTTCCTGTGGTTTGCTTCCATTGTGGTTCCGGTGTTTTCGATTGGCCTAGTTGTCGTGAACGTAACCTGTGCTAAAGTTGCCATAGTGCCACTGCAAGTATGATAGCTAAACACAGGTAATTCAAAACATAGTTGTGCGTGTCGTGCGTTGAAATTTGTTCTCGGAAGTCGGCTCGTTTGATTTCCGCAATCCCGTCGTTGAGTTGTTTCATAATTGTTGATCGATGTCGATAGTGGATACATTTAATCGATAGTTGGTTCGATGTCTCGGTTGTCCAGATGTTCGGAAAGGTTTCCCAGAGGGTTAAAAGAAAAATTCGTGGTGCTTTCGAACTGAGTGTTGCCGGCAATTGTTAAAGTTCGGTGGTTTAAGTTGCACTGTGGACTTAGCCTCAGAATGCCGCTTCCACGAAGATGAAGGATTTCGAAGTCCCTTCCACAGAGCGCATCGAATGTTGTTTCTTCCTTCAAACCGTAGATCCACTGGTTTGCAGCATTCAGCTTGATCCAAGTATTCGTAGATACGTGCACCGCGCAAGTTGACGAAAAGTTAGCCAGATGAACCAGAAGGGCGACTTCGCATTCATACATGCTGGATTGACCAGTATAGACAGGATGATGATGAGTGCAGATTAGTTCAGTCTCTGATAAGTGCAGGCATTTTCCACGTTCTTCTGCTGAAAATGGGAAGAAATGATCTCGTTTGGAGTTAACCGCTAAATATTCAGTAGAAGGCTGTAATGAAGCTGAAATATTTTTTACGATTGTAGGAACAGAATACAGTTTAAGAAGTTGATATTCTTCTATTGTAGTGAGCGGTATTTGCATGTCAAAGATGATATTTGATGCCGTCGTTCTGGTTCGAACTGTAGCTAGGTTGTATATTTTATTTATTATTTTTTGGTAGATTCTCTCGTATTATTTGCAGTTGTTTTCGCAATTGTGTTGGTTTTATCAATAATGGATTTATTTTTCCTTGGTAAGTGTTGGTAATTACTTGTATGAGCACATCTTGTATACTTTTGAAGTTGAAGAGTAAAATTGTGGTTTGTACTGCTAAGGAGCTGAAGATACTGGAAAGTGTTTCGATTTTGAGCGTTGTGTTTGCCAGGTGCTCGTACTGGCTTTCGATAAATTTAAATTGTTGATTGATGTGTCTATTTTCCTTTTCCAAAATATTCGATGTGCAATCGAGTATCATCGTTTGGTTTTTATATTAACTTTAGTAGATAGCCTTCATTTTGCTTGATTTTTCTTATGTCGTCCTCATATTGGTCAGCAAAGTCTTCATCTAGTACCCCAAATAACAGATGAGCGGCTGAGCCAACGATGTTTAGCGGAGATCTTCGAACTTTTGCTTGGTGTTGTTGTAACAGTTCATTTTTCTGCTGGATCTCGTTGTGCAGTCGAAAAAATTGCGATGTTAGTGTACTACAATATTGGCCAACATGGAATAGTTTATCTTGTACCGAGCAAAGGCCAATCAGCTTAGTTATGTGCCTTCCCAGACCATCTTACTCCGCCCAATAATTTGTTAAGTCGTAGTAAGTCATAATTTTCCAAGTACAATCAGTTAATTTAATTCGGTTAACTTCTTCGAAGTAAATACCAGAGTTGTTTTTGAATGGGAATATTTCTGTGATTGGTTGATGTTGCGTTACTCTTTCGTCCCCAAAAATCAACGGTACCAACAAAATAACGAGGAACATTTGGAGGAGGGAGGTTCTTCCTCGTTTTGGCGTGGACGCTGAATCTTTGGTTTCTGCTCTCTTTCGGGACATATTTTGGGTGGCTGCTATTAGGTCAGAAGCGACAGGAGCTATTTTTGGACGATTGGTGTGTGTATTTTTGGTTTCGTCTTCAGTTAGAGGATGGTTGATTTTTGTACTTGAGGCTTCACCTTGAGTAAGAGGCTCGTAGGTCGTTCCACCTGTACATGGTAAAGGACTGATGGTGTCAATTGCCCGTGAAGTTATGCCTGTTGCCGTTTTTATTTCCACCACTCTTACTCTACCGTCTAATCCCTTATAGGCTTTTGTTATTCGTCCCATGCGCCAATTTATTGGTGGCGAATTCGCATCCTTGAGAATTACTAATGTCCCGGGTTCTAGATTTTGCTTGACCTCTTGCCACTTTGTCCGTGGTTGCAAATCCTGTAGGTATTGTTTTGTCCACCTCTGCCAAAAGTCCACATGCAGTGCTTTCACCAACTTCCATCGAGTTAGAAGAGGAATCGCTCCGGGGTTGATTTCGAGGTCAGGAATGGTCGATAACGGTTGTCTAATTAGAAAGTGGCCTGCTGCTAGCGCTTGAAGGTCGTTTGCATCTGCTGACATTTGACAAAGTGGTCGAGAGTTAAGGATGGCTTCTATTTGACAAATGACGGTGTTGTGTTCTTCGTAAGTGAGTGAAGCACTTCCTACCACGCGTTTCAGGTGATATTTTGCTGACTTTATTGCAGCCTCCCAGAGTCCGCCAAAATGAGGAGATCTCGGTGCGGTGCGCAACCATTCGAACCCTTCACTAGTACACGTTTCTTCAATTGAGTCGAAGTGGTCATTGAAGAGTGAGTATAGTTCTTGAAGTTCTGAGTTTGCTCCAACGAAGTTTGTAGCATTGTCGCTAAATAGTTTTGAAGGTCGCCCTCGTCTGGCAATAAAGCGTTTGAGGCATCCTATGAAGGCCGCCGAGGTTAAGTCCGTAGCTAGCTCGATGTGCACTGCCTTTGTGGAGAAGCATACGAACACTGCTACGTATGCTTTGGACGGCCGTTTTCCTCGTATCTTGAAGTGGATGTAGATGGGCCCGCAAAAATTGACTCCAGTGTGGAGAAACGGCCTGGACTGTTGGACTCTTTCCGCTGGCAAATCTCCCATAAGTTGGGTGAGGAGTTTCGGTTGTAATCGAACACACAGCATAGGGTGCTAGCGAGCGGAGATTGCTGTTATGGGCAACAGAATCCTTCTTCGTGAGGTATTTGATGTCATCTGCGAAGTCGTCTTGCTGCATCACATATATGATTATTTGTAGTGCTCGTTTCATTTCGTCTGGGTTTGGTTTACAGCTAGAATTCCTTTTTTCTTTACGAAATTTGCAATTTCCAATAAAGCGTAGTATGAAGGCAGTAACTTCTTGCAATCTCTGAAAACTATTATTATGTCGGATGTTTCAAATGATTGATAGTGGCTTAGTATGAGTACTAATCGACACCATTTTTTGCTTTCGTTGTTCAGGAAGTTCGAAAACAATTTCTTCGTTTTTAGTAGCTTTGCTTGAAAAATGTTGTAACAGAAAGTTTGGCCCTTTAAACCACAGCGTACTTGAGCATAACTCAGCAGGAAACATGCCTCTGGAGATTATATCTGCTGGGTTTTGAGTAGATTCAACATGCTGCCGTACTCCATCTTCTGTATGTTCTTGTATGTATGCGATTCGGTTGCCAACGAACGAGGTAAATTTTGATGATGGTGATGCAATCCATTGAAGAACCGTTTGAGAATCGCTCCAGTAGAAGGTTTTATCGATAGTAATTTGTAGAGAATTTTTCACTCTTCGCATGAGTTGTGTTAATAATTTTGCAGCGCAAAGTTCCAGTCGAGCAATTGTGGTTTGTTTGTTTGGTGCAACTCAGCTCTTCGCACATAATAAGGTGACATCAATTTGCCCACCGAGGTCTTCAGTGCATATATAGATGCATGCTCCATATGCAAGTTTGCTGGCGTCTGGAAAACCATGTAGCTGTGTGCTCTGGCATTTTGCGGAGATCATGGCATAACGCGGTAATTTTAAATCGCTTAAGACGGGAAGCTGTGATCTGTAATCTTTCCACCCCTTTTGTAGTTTTTCCGAAAGTGGGGTGTCCCAGTCAATTTTCAATTCCCAAAGTTGCTGCATAAAGACTTTCGCTAATACCACTACTGGATTCACTAGCCCGAGGGGGTTGAATGGTTGTGACATTTGGGCAAGGACAACTCGTTTCGTAGCTGCCTGTTCGTTGTCTTTAATGTTGATGTTAATATTGAATTGGTCAGTAGATGGATTCCATATTAGCCCCAATGCCTTGATAGCACAATTTTCTTCGAGGCTGGTTACATCGAATTCAGTAGCTCGATCCTTGAGGGCTATGTGACGCAACAGATTCAAGTTATTGGAACACCATTTATGTAGGTGGAATTCCCCTCGTTGAAGCAATTGAATAAGCTGTTTTTGTAGACATAGTGCTTCTTCCAAGTCATCGCTGCCAGTTAACAGATCATCGATGTATAGATCTGGGCGTACTACCTTTGCTGCCAAAGGGAAACCTCTTTCTTCATCATTAGAAAGACGCTGGAGACACTTCAACGCTAAGTATGGAGCACTCCTGGTTCCATATGTAACGGTCTTAAGCCGGTAAGTTGTTGGGCGCTCACCGAGTTTATCTTGCCACAGGATAAGCTGGAAATTTTGGTCTTCTTTATGCATCCGAATTTGTCGGAACATTTTTTGGATGTCAGCCGTCATTGCGTACTTGAAACTTCGGAATCGGATTAGAATGTTGAATAAATCGTGTTGAAGTGTCGGATCCCTATGCAAGATATCATTGAGTGACAGATTAGTAGATGTTTTCGCGGAGCCGTCAAAAACAACGCGTAGTTTTGTTGTCAAGCTGTCGGGTCGTAGTACGCAGTGATGTGGTAAGTAATAGTGTGGTTCGTTATGGTTGGATGCTTCGACAACTTCAAGATGTCCCAGTGCTAGATATTCTTTTATGAAGTCAGAGTACATCGTTTGCAGCTCCGGGTTCTTTTCTAGTTTTTGGAGTAAACTTCTTAGTCGCTGTTCCGCGAATTGCTTTGAAGACCCCAAGGAAGACGATGATTGAGAGAATGGAAGCCTCACTATAAATCTACCTTCCTTATCTCTTGTATCCGTGGATTCAAAGAATTCTTCACAATGCTTATCGGTGTTTGACATTGTTGGCTTAGCAATTTCGACGTCTTCTATTTTCCAGAAGCGCTCGAGCTGTTGTTCAAGGCTTGTTGCTATACCACAATACGTATTCTGTGGAGCTAACTCGTTAATTTTTCCAATTGCCATCCATCCCAACTGCGTGTTTTGTAAGAAAGGCAAATCAGCTCCCATTGATATCTTTTCAGACGTTATCAGTGAGCAAAATATCTCTGCTCCAATCAAGACATCTATACCCTTTGGTTGGTTGAACTGCGGATCTGCTAGTGAAAGATTTGACGGAATGGGCCAATTACTCGTTTCAAATTTCCGAGTTGGATGATCAGATGTTATCTCGTTAATAACGAATGCTTCTATTTGTGTTGCATAATTTGATGTTGTAGCCTGTAGATGTAAGTACACTCGCCTGGATGAATGCTGTGTTGTGTTACCGATTCCGAAGATTTGCTGAGTTTCTCGTTTACCTCTGAAGCCCAATTTGCTGCATAGTTTCTCGGTAATGAAGTGGAGCTGGGAACCTGAGTCAAGCGATTCTCGAGCTTGCACTGGCTCTCCATAGGCATTATTGATTGTAACGACTGCTGTTCCAAGTAAAACATAAGGTGTGTTTTTGTTGGTTGATTTCAGCGTTGTTAACGCCTTCCGTGCTAGGCTTGCTTTGCCAGGATCGCTTGTATTGCCTTCGAGAGGGTGTTTTACCTTGGCTGCCATTTCAGTTTCACTACTTGTGCCTTCTGGTAATTTCTGCTCGTGATGGAGCAGTGTGTGGTGTCGTTTGCCGCATTTGGTACAACTGCGAGATGTACACGCTTTAACTGAATGTCCAATCCATAGGCAGTTGGAGCATAGTTGCCACTTGCTGACAGCTTTCTTCTTATCAACGATACCCAAGTTTGTAAAGAGGTTACAATGGTGAAGGTGGTGGGATCCGTTGCACATCTTACATACGCTGTTGTTAGTAGACGTTAAAGTTGTCTTGGCATTGATCGTTTTAGTGTGTGTCTTAACTGGTCGCACGCCAACTGCCTCGAGTGCCTGAAACCGGAATTCCAAAAATTTTAAAAACTGCTCCATTGTCGGTATTTCTCTTAGTGAGCTCAAAGATCGTTCGAATGCAACATGTGTTGCACTGTCGGGCTTTTTCAACAGCAGAAAGATGAGTATTGGACCCCATTGTTCCACATTAACCTTCAATGCTTGAAGGCCTCTGATGCACTCTTGCGTAACATCATGAAGAGCTTTGATACCACTACCACTTTCGACAGTGATCGTTGGTTGTGAAATTAACTTGTGAATAATAGAGCTCACCAGCAGACGCTTGTTTTCATAGCGCTCTTTCACCAGTTTCCAAGCTGAATCTTAATTCTTGTCGCATACCGATAAATGTTTGATGAGTGCTTCTCCCAAAAGATTGGTTTTCAGATACCAGAACTTCTGTGACGGTCCAAGATTGCTTTGGTCAATTAATTGACTGAAAAGGTCGTGAAATTCTTGCCAATACAAGTAATTACCGTCGAACTTTGGGTAATTGAATGTGAGGTAGCTTGATGTTGGTTGATGCACCTTCCTGTATAGGTTCTACTGAAGAGCCGTTCTGTAGAATCTCCAGTTGAAACACTTCTACCTCTTCTTCCATGTGGTTGTATGACGTAATGTCATAGTTGTCTGGAACCTCATCCACCGCTAAAATGTTGAAGTGTTTCTCCCTGATCGCATCCCAATATTTGTTGATGGACTTCAACTGTAGCTCTATGAACTGCGCTGGCTGCTTAGAGATTACCCGTTCACTAAGCTGGTTGAGAATTCGCTGCAATGTCTGCATCAAGATGTGCTGAGTGCTGACCATTGTTCGGTACACTCCGCACTTCCTGCCTGGATGATGATTCCATAGCTTCCTGCCTGTTTGGTGATTCCGTAGCTTCCTGTCTGGATGGTGATTCCGTAGCACTGAACTCCATCAGAAGGTCTTCGATCGGCTCTAGTAGCCTGAACGTCACCTTCTTGATCTGCTCGTAGTACTGGTTGCGAACATAAGGTGAATCCTTATGATCCTCGATGTCAACCAAAAGCAGCGTTTGATTCTGATGAAACTCTTCCCATAGATGCATGAGGCGCTTCTTCCTTGATTCCAAATAGTCTGGGTTTTTCTCAGCTGACTATTCTTAGAGAAGTTTTGCATCATCCGCTCGATTTCATCTCCTAGCTCTTGCTGCTTGCTGATGGGTCCTGACATCTTAAAGTCCTGTCACGGTCGCCAAATGTTGAAAAACTGCTCTGAAATGAAAATGGTAAATCAAACACAGTTTTGGAGATGGAATGCCTGTCTTTATTGTGTCCATCTATTTAAATACATTAATTGCGCTTAATAAACATAATTTACAATTTGACTTTCCCATGGTCTTGCTGTGACACGTGAGATGCTAAATTTCCAAAGTCGCGGAATTGCATGTCTGAGAATTTTCTGCATAGTGAAGAATGTCTGAAAGTGTGCAACGTGATCAGTCACAGCAGACCGTGGGAGCACATTGAAAGTACGTAAGTTGATACGTAATATTTTTGTGGGAAAAGTTATTTTTGCTGAACAATTTCAATTATCGTGGGATTGGAATTTGTAGGAATTTGAAGGAAATAATGTTTTATGGAATTCTAACAACATACGAAAGAAAGGATGGTTGAGACTGACACTCCATCAACAAGCTTTGAGGCAGTACAGATAGACACCGTATGTCCATTAAGAATTTCGAATAACTACCGATACGTACTAACACTACAATGCGAATTAACGAAATTTGTAGTTACTTTCCCTGTAGAAAATAAGGAGTCTTAAACAAAAGCCAGAGGACATGTAGAGGAATTTATATTAAAATATGGACATTTTAAAGTACTTAAATCTGATTCAGGGTCTAAACTAATGGCCGATATCTGTGAGTTACTAAAAATAAAGCAAATTTTTTCTACTCCGTACCATCACTAAACATTGTGTTGAGTTGAAAGAAACCATCGCGTACTAAACGAATATATGAAGTCTTTTGCTGATGACCAGCAATAGGACACATGGGTTCCATACTACACCTTTGCATATAATACAGGGTTATCCATTTCGTGCTTGGGAAAGAATTACCCTACAATTTGAAATTTGCCAAAATTAAATGTCATTTAAAACGTATCTTTTTTAGTTGAAAGTTTGCCATTTAGAAACATGGATCGTTTAACAGTCGAAAAATGCGTTAAAATTATTAAATTTTATTATAAAAATGGTGATTCTGCTGTATCAACATTTAGGGCTTTACGAGCCGATTACGGTCGACATAATCGACCTACACAGCAAACAATTTCGAACACAGTGCAAATATTTGAAGAGACTGGATCGGTTATTGATATTGCAAAACCTGTGCATAATCGCAACATTCGTTCTGCTGAAAATATCACTGTCGTTGCTCAAAGTGTGGAGGAAGACCCGAATTTGTCGATTCCTCGACGTGCTCAACATTTGGGCTTGTCTTACGGCTGCTCATTGTGGCGGATTTTGCATTTCGATTTGCATCTCCATCCGTACAAAATCCAACTCATGCAAGAACTTAAGCCTCAAGATCATACACAACGCAGAATGTATGCGAATTGGGTGATTGAACAACAAGCCATTGATAACGATTTTTCGAACAAAATTTTCTTTTGTGATGAGGCTCATTTTTCGCTTAGTGGTAACGTAAATAAACAGAATTGCCGCATATGGGGCACTCAAAATCCTCAGGTGATTTCAGAAAGGTTTTGCATCCGGAAAAAGTGACCGTTTGGTGTGCATTTTGGTCTGGTGATGTTATTGGCCCGTATTTTTGTGAAAACGATCAAGGAAGAGCCATTACAGTCAATTCTGACCGCAATGGACGGATGTTGACCGATTATTTTTGGAAGGAAATTGAAGATTATGATCTGGAGAACATGTGGTTCTAACAGGACGGAGCCACAAGCCACACAACCCAGGCTAATCGAGCACTTTTGCATGAGAAATTTCCAGGACACGTAATTTCAAGATAGAGTGATGTAAATTGGCCCGCAAGATCCCGCGACCTAACACCTTTGGATTTCTTTTTATGGGGCTATGCGAAAGATCGTGTTTGCGCGAACAATCCTTAAAATCTTGAGAAATTGTAAACCAATATTCGTGAAGTTATGGCTGAGATATTGCCGGAAATGTGTCGAAAAGTCATTGAAAATTACCTCAAAAGGATTGAGGCCTGTAAGAGGTCCCGTGGAGAATATTTGAATGATGTTGTGTTTGACGTATAATGGCAAGGTTCAATCTTTATATTGAATAAAAAATTTTGTTCCCTTCTGAATATTTTATGTGTTTTCTTAAGCTTTACTTTCCCAAGCGTAAAATGGATAGCCCTATACTACACCACATATAGATACCAATTATACACCGTATGAACTGGTTTTACGAAAACTCCCTTACCTTCCGAATGATTCAATTGAGAATAGGGATAAGGTCTACAATCTTGATGATTATTCTAAAGAGCTGAATGTTAGATTAAGAACTTCGATAACAAAGGCTAGGACCATAATACAGAATGTCAAATCCAAAAGAGTTCAAAATCAAATTCATACAGACCCTATACACAAAAGCATTGGAGACTTAGTGTTAATCAGAAATGAAAACAGAAAGAAACATCAGCGTCCTTACAAGGGTCATTTTGAAGTTGTAAACATTGAGAATAGTAATGTAATAATTAACGTTAATGGGCTCCACAAATCAATACATAAAGATAGGATAAAGGCATATAACGTTAAGTCACAATGAACACATTTAATTTTACAACTATTATAGTTTTAATCTATATATATATATATATATATATATATATATATATATATATATATATATATATATATATATATATATATACATATATATATATATATATATATATATATATATATATATATATATATATATATATATATAGTATATATATATATATATATAGTAAAATATATAAGAACATAGATACGCATATGCATATATATACACATGTACATAGAACTTCTTTTTTAGGGTATTGTAAAATCATTTTACAATACCCTACTAAAATAGCCCAGTCATATTAGGGCTTTCACCTCGGAATGAAAGATAATAAGCTGCAAATTGGTATGAACCTTTGTTTTATCATTCTAAATGTTGTCTCAAAAGTCAAAATCATTATCGTGTTCGCGTCTCAAGATATTCAAGGTCAAAGGTCACAAAAATCGGTTTTTCGCGAATATCTGGCTTCCTATCGGTTAAATGAGATTTGCATTTATTATAAAAGTTGTAGGCTATAAAATTCCCTACAACTTTTGTTTGAACTTTTTTTTCATACGACCAACCGTTTTGAAGGTAGAGCGCGAAGAGTGCACATCGTACAGTCATATACGGCCTAATGCAAGGTCAAGCGTGAGTTATGGTTATCAGTACGTTATAAAGTCAATTATTTACTTGGAAATTATAATTATTAAACAATGCCTATTATTTATGTACTAACTATTAATTATTTATATTTAATTAAAGTAAGTAACTTGATTATTTATATATAATTATTGATATTTAACTATTTAAGTATAAAATATTATTAATTCTGGATTATATATTTTAGTTTTATTTTAAGTTAAAATGATAGTAAGAGTATATATTTTACACATATTTTTATTTATTATTAAATACGGCATAATATACATTTATCAAAATGTGAGTTCAAATATCAAAAGTATCTTTGTTGATTTTAATTGTAATGAAATTGGAAATGGAAGCTAATTATCTTCTTCTTGTTCGTCGTCTTCTTCTTCTTGTCGCTCAAAAATGTTCGATTCATTGTCATCATCCTCATTATCTGTCATGTTCATCTCCAAACCTTCCAGAATATCGGGATCATATGTATTTTCTTCATCGGGATTACTTGGATACAGTGAAGCGTTGAGGCAAGCTTGTCCGTTGCACTGGCCGCAAGCTAAAGAACATTGTAGCCCTGATTTTCTGCATCCACAGCGGGAACCACAACCATTTTTGCAATTGCAAAATATTACGTTTAGTAGTTCGGCTGGTGCTGGAGGTAATAACGTTCGTATGGGCTCCAGGATTTCATTTTCAAGCATCCAGCCCCATTCTTTAGGTTCTAAGTCCTTCCCTAACCACGTTTGAATCTGGTAGTAGACACGTTTTATGTGTTGATGAGCTGCTACACTTGTTGGTGGAAGTGTTGACAGTTGTACAGGTTTATTTAGTTTTGTAAATTTGATGAATTGCGTGTAGCGGAAATGATCAATGTTGTCCTCAGATTTCGGAACATTATATAATGCCAACAAGATGCGCACTCCATTTTCTAATAATGTTTGTTTTGGGCAGTTTTCTTGTTGAAATACTTCCACCAGTTTATCTAAATCAGGAATTTTTTCCAATGCTCTAGTAACAGTTTTTTTTCCTTTTTTAAATAGCGCAGAAGTCGTGTCACAGCCACTGAATGCGTGTAAAAATAAAATGTGCTTTTTAGTACGAGGATATTGGTCAAAACTTTTAGTAGAATATATTTGTGTTTTGACATTGCCTTTGCCAACTTTTTTCAAAAAAATTTCCTGATGATGTGACTGAGTACGTCCAATTAAAATAACGAGCAAATCGATATCTTCTCCTATGATGACAGCAGTCTTTTGATGTTCTGATAAGGCAATAGCTGTGTCAATGATGAGTTAAATATGAATAATTATATATAAATAATCAAGTTACTTACTTTAATTAAATATAAATAATTAATAGTTAGTACATAAATAATAGGCATTGTTTAATAATTATAATTTCCAAGTAAATAATTGACTTTATAACGTACTGATAACCATAACTCACGCTTGACCTTGCATTAGGCCGTATATGACTGTACGATGTGCACTCTTCGCGCTCTACCTTCAAAACGGTTGGTCGTATGAAAAAAAAGTTCAAACAAAAGTTGTAGGGAATTTTATAGCCTACAACTTTTATAATAAATGCAAATCTCATTTAACCGATAGGAAGCCAGATATTCGCGAAAAACCGATTTTTGTGACCTTTGACCTTGAATATCTTGAGACGCGAACACGATAACAATTGTGACTTTTGAGACAACATTTAGAATGACAAAACAAAGGTTCATACCAATTTGCAGCTTATTATCTTTCATTCCGAGGTTGACCCCTTTTTTACCTAATATGACTGGGCTAAAATCGCGTCGTGTCTGTCCGTCCGTGTGTCACACCACTTTTTCTCGCAAACTACATAAGCTAGAAACATAAGATTTTGTAAGTATTTAAAATTAAAATTTATAAGGTCTTTAAAAGGGGTCTCCCCATATAGGGGAGTTGCCCCCGAAAAAAAAGTTTTCATCGCATATAGACAATATGGGTATCAAATGAAAGTTCTTAATGAGAACTTTTCAAAACAGGTCTTAAAATGACAAGTTTTGCTTTTAGGGGTGCAGGGGGAGGGGAATTGTACGAAAACACCTTTGAACCGAAAAATCTGAAAAAAATCAAAGAGGTGTGATTTTAGGAGAACAAGGGCAACAAATACCTCAGAAGTCGAAATTCGCTGAACTTCGTTAATAATAGTACATTATATAAATTTTACATTTTTGCCTTTAAAACAAGAATTTCCCAAAACCTACAATTAAAGTTTTTTGAAAGTAATTGTATGTGTTCCGAAAATTTCACAATAATTGAACAATAAACAGCCAAGTTACAGCCGACTGAATATTTAACAATTACAATAACATTAACACGTGATAGTAGGGAGATCCACGTTTGCAACGGACCTAGACACTACAAATATGTAGGAATTTTGATAAAAATTTTAGAAATAGCTTGTAATATTGATGTGTTATCAGGACCAACTAAGCGACGGGGTCAAAATACTTGAAACTTAATGGCAGCGAATTCGAAAACGTAATAACCATAATAATTTTTCGAACTCTATTTATGGAATCGGTATATTAATCAAGTTTTGATATGCAGAATATATTGTTTGATTTACTAATTGTTTTATAATACCCTTCTGGCAGGAGCACTCTCCTGCCACTTCAACTTGTTCAGCTTCGTATTAAGATATTGAACTATGCTCAATATATTACCACTCATCTTGAGGTTTAGGGTGTAATGATATCCGTTTTTAGGTAATAATAATCATTACATTAATACTCAATCATTACATTATTACTCAATTAATCTAATAATTATCACCCAGAGCTAATTTACTGCAAGAGCAATAAAAAGAATAACAATAAATTTTACTTGAGTTCAAAGAATATATCAGATATCAAATGAACATAATTATTTTGAACGTGACACCTATTTCATTCACACCTTAAAATGTAACATGAATAAAATGTAACATGAATCTCATACGAAGACTCATTATGGCAAAGGTGGCCCACTCCTGCGTCAAAGGCTCCAATTCAACTATCATACTATCTCAGTCCCGATAAAATCTTCGCACGTCTTGGAGTACATTAACAGTCCGCACCATTGGGTTTGTGGTATACGCTCGGTTGAGACAGACCCCCGATTAGCGCTGATCTGGCTCTGACCACTTGTTCCCATAAGGGCTTGTGCCAAACCTCGCATGGCCTTCCCGCTCTGCAAAGATAACCCCGGGGCCAAAATGGCAACTTCACACACGAACGGAGATAGCTGCTCCGAAAGGGAGTTGATTGCGTCAAGGAACAGGCCGGGATATAAGAGGCCATCAAAACGAATTCCCTAGCGTGGGCTGGATCAAAGCGAGGCTAACACCAAATAACCACAGAAGAAAACGCATGGCCATCATTGACTTGACCAAAAAGTATGCTAAGGACCCGATAGAAGCCCCTTATGTTACAAATATGGTGAAATGGGACATGAAACAAAAGAGTCTACAAAAGAGGCACAGTCTATTCTTTGCAAGGGTGCTGATCCAAGACCGGATCTTGAGCATGTCTAGGGATCAGTGAAATGTCGGGTTTTCTAGGAAGTACTCGTCTAGGCAAAATCAGAACTTCGATGATCCGTATCCTGCAGCTAAACTTACACCACATTTCAACCACCCAAAATCTGCTTGAACAGTTTTTGAGGGATATGAAAGCTGACTTTATGCTGCTGAGACAGGAACAGCATGATAAAAGTTCTGCATTATGGTATCCTGATGAAACTGGTACTGCCATTGTCTGGGTTTGGAACAACAATTTCCAGGCGGAGGGCTGTGAATGGTGGGATGGTTTTGCATGAGCTTGGTGCCCAAAGACCACCTCCATTAGTGTGTACCTAACGCTGAATGAATCTATATCATCTTTTCAAAGTCAAGCTTGATGCTTTGGAGGAAGCTTTCTCGAATGCAGGTGACAACGTGCTCGTTGTGGAAGACTTCAACGTTTAAGCAATCAAATGGGCATGCCTCAAACAGATCCGCGGAAAAAATTATTCCTAGAAATGGGGGCCAGGACGGCGCACATCATACTAAACAGTGGTAATACACTAACTATTCGCCGTATTGGCTGTGAAGGAACCATACTGAACGTGATATTTACCTCAGAGTCCTTAGCGTGCAGGATACACAATTGGAGAGTACTCAGTCGATGATCATCAGTGCATTCTGCTTGATATCAGTCGGTGCTCTCGACTTTCTACAATTGGATAAAAGATCGAAAGAATGGACGTTACAAGCTTTTGCATACGGCTCAATGGGCACTTAACTATGACGAGGTATACAACCGGGTGGTATTCGGCTGCTGGCAAGAAGTAGTGGCCGACGTGAACAAGGATCCAACAGGCCTTGGCTACAATATGCTAGCTTAAAATATGAACGAGATAGTGCAGGCACTCTTCTCCACCCACCTCGTACATATTGACGCTGTCCTTGGTGAAACCGCAGCTAAGTGTCCAGTCTTCATACAGCTGGAACTAGGAGAGGCAGTCCTTCCATTGAAAGCGAATTGTTGAAACTTGTCTATCACCATTGTCCTGACTTGCTGATCAGCAAATTCAACGCTTGCCTACGGGACGAGATTTTCCCAGTTTGATGGAAGATGGCAAGGCTCACACTGTATACCTCCCATTATGCACGCTGAACACTGCTGGGAAAGTGCTAGAGAAATTCATCAAGGGAGACTCACTGATGCAATTCGTGCTGCTAGGGAATTATCTTCTCGTCAGTACGGCTTTAGATCAGGACGCTCTACGATTGTTGCAATTGCGAATAGCCACACGAAGTGGCGGATTGTCTTGTTGGTGACACTCGATGTTAGGAACGCCTTCAACTCCACTAGTTGTGTGGGTATTCTGGATGCGCTAGAAAACCCTTTTCAAGCTCCAGAATATCAAATGCGGATTCTGCAGAACTACTTGAAGGACTGAAACCTGATTTACGAGATGACACAGGGTCAATGAAGGATGGAAGTTACATCTGGTGTTTCCCAGGGACCAGACTTGTGGAACTTGTCTTAGGATGGACTCCTGAGACTAGCTATGCCAGATGAGTCCCTCTGTCACAGGACGTAGCGTTGAACAAGTGCAACTTGATCCAGGTATGCTAATGCGCCAAATGAGAGGCTGGATGACTGCTGGCCAATCTAGTACTCTAGAAGATCGAAGTGGTCATCTTGACAAAAAGAGAAACCCTAGAGTATGGACGATCAGTATTTGAGACATAATAATCGAATTGAAACCAGCGGTGAAGTACCTTGTGCTAGTGATCGACTCGAAGATGAGTTTCTCTGAGCAAATTAGGGCAACGAATACGAAGGCTGCTTCGGGTAGTATCGGCTCTGGGTTGGCTTATAGCCAACGTAGGGGGACCCAATCCATCAAAAAGATGCCTTTTGATGAGTTCTTTAGGGTCAATGCTACTGTACGCAAGAGAAATATGGGGCAATGCTCTCTGCAAGGATGTATATCGAAAACTTCTGACACAGGAACAGAGAAGAGGAGCACTGAGGATTGCACCTTTGTATCCAATAGTTCCTGATTGGGCGGTAAGAGTTTTTGCAGGTGAATACCTGTTGCCCTCCTTGCTCGAGAGCGCCACGCTATTTACCTACGCCAAAACGAGGACGGGAGGGAGATGGTTGGCCGCGATGAGAGACAGTGCTCGCTCTGCGATTGGCAATAGTCTTGGGCCAATTTCGCGATGGAAACGTGATCTGCGTGCCATATCCCGGATGTGAGACCGTTGCTTAATTGAAGGCATGGTGAGACTGACATATATCTGGCCCAACTTTTAAGCAGAGGCATTGGTGTTTTCAGTCTTACCTGCACAAGATTAGTAAGTCACGGTCCTCCGACTGTTGATTTTGCTAGGAGAGGAAGACGATGCCTGCCAGACATATTTTACGGGCCCAAAACGGGACAAGCAGTGATGGGACCTCTACAGGGAAAACAGCTCCCCCGGATAGTATAGCCATGCTGATGCTTGAATCGGTTGACAAATGGAACCAGATGGCACATTATGTTCGGACAATCCGAACAGATAAAAGGAACGAACAGTAGCCAGAGGTGTTGGAGCTGGGGGATCGCTTGTCTGGCAATTCCTTTTCTCCTCTCCCCGACTGCAAGAAGAGGGATCTCCCTGCTTGAAAGTAACTCCCGGTGTAACAAAATGAGCTGGGTCCTCGGGTAAATAGAGGAGGTATTCAGTGGGTTGTCTAGTCACTTGCGAGCATGGGAGTCTCACACTCTGTGCGTAAATGACATTCACCTCAACGTTTCGAAATTGCACGTTTTAGTTGCAAAGAAGAAAAAAAAGTGTACCAATATCTTCAGAGCATCTGTTTCTAATTCATTCCTATATGCTGAAGAGCCAGATTCTAGCAAAGATGAGCCAAGTTGTTCTTTATTTAGAGATTGTAGTGGAAGCCATTCAAATGCTAGCCATTTAATTCACGCTAGTGACGAGTTACCTGATGGCAAACCAAAACTCTGCAAGCAATGTGGTCAATATGCATCATTTATATTGTAAAATGTAATGTTCCACTAGTTCAGCATTGCAGAATGCTTCCCTATTCTCGGCCTCTGTTCCGATTTCGATCAGTGTGTGGCCCGACCGCATTAGTCTTACTGCTTTAATGGCAGTGGTAGTGTTTTCGGGCCGCACGTTTCCCCTGTTGACTATCTTGGGGTTTTACGAGCAGTGCCTGCTGCTGTGGTCTCCGTCAGTGATTCTCTCTCTCTTATATTGCATTGAGTCTTCTTCTTCTTGGGCGTCCATGCAGACTTTACTTTCGGGAACTTTTTGAAGGAGTTTCTTAGCAGCTTTCTTCGCTCCTTTTGTAAGCACTGTCTGGAACCCCTGGTCTGGTGCTCCCCACCCATCAAGAGCCTCTTCCTTCCTTCTTTTATCCCGATCTCCTTTGATTGAGCTAGATGCCATTCTTTTATTAATTTTCAATGGTGAATCTGTCTAGAAACACCCTCCAGATTGCATCCCCAATGCTTCTTTAGTCTTTTGCTCTTCTTCGGCCTTCTGGTCCTCTTTGGCCTTTAACCAGTTCCTCCGGTAATGCCCTATGCGGTCTAGAAGCTCCTCTAGTTCAAAGAGCCCAATCTTTACTGCTTTGGTGATTTTTGGTGACTCGCAAGCAAATTGTATTCTTTTAAGAACAACTCCCGCTTTTCGGGTAAGCCTTTCTTCTTCATGTGGCTGTTCGGCAATTGTTCTTTGCAGCCATCGTCCTTGGGAGAAGTTATCGGCTTCTGTTTCCAAATACAGTACTTCCGCCACCTTTCCGACGTTGGCGATGAAATCACACATCGTCGCTTTATTTGCCTGGTCACTCATTTCTTTTCCTGCCGTAATCTCCTCGTTGACTTCAGGATGGTTCTTTACTAATTCGAGATTGACGACCCTTGCTTCAATCGCTTTCGTAGCGAGTTTCTTTACATTTTCCTCCACTGCTCAAACAGCTGGCGCGTCCTGCAGAGTTTTCCGCTTTTCCTAAATAGGACGCTCTGGCATTCGCATCACTTTTTGCTGCACCTGAACGCCGCAGGGATCTTGTTCTGGACAAGACTGTCTGTTAATCTCTGTTTTCCGTCCGTCCTCACTGTCGCTATATTAATTGTCGTTTTTGTCATCGTTAATACTGCTCCAGATGTGCTGTTAACATCGTGGCTGCAGCCGCTGGTTGCGTCATCATTATTGTTATTTTCGCATTCTTTTTTTGAGTTTTTTTTTATCTTTTGTGTAGATTTTTGGTTGCTCCAGTTTTATTGGGTCTCCCTTTGGAGCCGCTATCTCCGTTCGTGTGTGTAGTCGCCTTTTTGGTCCCATGGTTATCTTTACAGAGCAGGGAGGCCATCCGAGGGTTGCACAAGCCCGTATGGAGACAAGTACTCAGAGCCAGACATACGCTAATCGGGAGTCCGTCACAACCGAACCTACACCACCAACCTAATGGTTTCAACTTCGAACGTACTCCGACACTTTCCAAGATTTCATATCCTCGGGTCTATGAGGGCGGCGCTCCCCAAAGAATGGTAGCCTCCAAGAGTGCTCTTGTTGACCGGCATTCCCCCTGTGGGGGCGGCACTCCCCAAAGAATGCTAGCCTCCAAGAGTATTCCTGTCAGCTAGCATTCCCTCTTCGGGATGTTAGCTCTTAAAAAATGTTTTTCGCCAAAGATTGTCGAGTAGGGCATCAAATGAAAGCTTATTAAAACTAGGTAGGCATGGTGGAAGAACATAAAAAAATGGTATCCCACCCTTACAATTGGACATCTATGGATCGAAAAATCTGAAAAAAATATGGAGGTATTACTTTGTGAGTAGAACAATGATAAATACCTGAGAAGTTGGAATCCGCTGAACTTTGTTAGTAATAGGATGATTAATCAATTTTACATTTCCTAAAATAAAATTATAATTTTATACTCATATGGCTATTTGTAAGGCCAAACAATGATGAAAATTTCAAAACAAGCAGATAGTATTTAACCACGTTATGGTGGTTCGAATTTTCGGTGTTACAGCAATAACAAAACGTGGTTATTGAGCAATATGTGCTTCTAATCGACTCAGACACTACGGATTTATTAGGTTTTGCATGAAAATTGCAGGAAGAATGTATATCATGCATATCTTTGAGAATATGTTCAACAAATGATAATAGTAGTAGTAAAACAAAATGGAGGCCATTTAAACGAGAATATTGAGTAAATTTGTGTTAATTTTCCCCAACTTTAGCATTTAAAGTACAGGCTATTAACTCTTGATGAAAAAATACATTTTAAAGGAGCTAAAATTATGGTTGTGGGTTCTAATGAGTACATGAAACGAAAATATTTCTAAAATCCAATCAAATAGACAACCATTTCAAGAAAATAGGGAACGATTTTGAGTTACATAATTAAAGGATCATTTCAAGTGGCTCGAGTATGACTCCAGAAAATCAAATGTGGAAATTATGGTTTCATCTTGACTCCTGTTTTTCTTAGTAGCTAAAAAGCAAGGATCATTTTAATCGTGATTCTTCTGACACCTAGTAAATCATAACACGAAAATTGCGCATAAGAAAAGTAATTTTTGCTTCATTGTAAGAAACACGTTCTCAATTCATTCTTGTTAATACTTGTTTTAAATAGGTCTTCGGGATGAACATGACAAGAAAATATTTTTTGAGCCCTTTTTTCCTTTCTGAAAAAAATGTTAAATTTTATAGGCTTAAGAGTGAAATAAAACATCTTTTACGTTCAGTTTTAGTTTTGTATACATTTTTTTAAATCGTATAATTCATTTTTATTTTATATAAAACATATCAAATCATTATTTCACAAATTCCTTCTTTTGAAGCATCTTCTACCATCTAGCAAAGCATTTAAATGAATTGGCTCCTCTGTGTTAACATTATCAATATCCATAATGTTATACATATCAAGTTCTTCACCAACAATAAAACAGTTCAAATGTTCATCATGTTCAAGAATATTTACTTTCTTTAATATTAAACATGATTGATATTGATATAATATCAAGTATTTTGAAAAATTGCTTTAACATGTCGAAAAAGTAATTATTTTTACACTCTATGCCTCTAATTTTAATTTCCGAATAAGAATAAATTACGTAATTTTGTTATTTAATAACGATGCGATTGAGTTACAGTATTCTTTGTTCTCGATCTATTGCAGATTTTTTCATTAAAAAATTCTATATCAATAGTTTTGTCAAATTCATATTGTATTAAAAAGTAATTATCCTTCATAGCACATTTTTTTGCGACAGAAAGTGCTAAATTTTTACGAGAAGCGCAAACATTGATAGATCGTTTGAACTCTCTGTGTTTGGATGGCCCGGATTGAATAATCACGGAAGAATAATGTGCCAGAATATCGTGTTTGGGTTTTAAGCTATCATTAAAGAGTAATGTAAATAACGAATGGTGTTCTGAAATTTTAGCCTTCATATTTTAAACGTCCTCATAAATAAAGGATGGTGATAGTAAAATTTCAACCAGGTCATACAATATATTTGTTTATTTCCACACAACGTCAACATGAGGAATGTTGTCTACAACAAATAGCGAAAAATAAATTAAAAATGTTAGAGCTTCATGCGCTGAAAAATGTAGTTTTTTTTCGATTTCAAATGTTGTTTCTTAATCGGCTCTCATTTATTGCGAATATCTAATTCACCATAGTCAAAATTTCTGATGCGATAGTTTAAATCATTTAAATCAAAGCAGCCCTTTTTAATGAAATACTGTAAGGAGCTTAATAGTCCATACGAAATGATTCCTTCAAAAACGTCCTGCATAAGATCTACTGCATAATTTTATGTTACATTGCCTTCATAATGAGTTAAAAATGTAATTCTCATATACTCCTGAAGAATCATAGTGCTTCAATGTGCCTATTATAGTTTTCAATTGAACGCAACATATATTTACATTCAACGATCGATGATTTAGTTTTCTCTTTACAAAATCGGCAAAAATACGCACGGGAAAATATTCTTGAAAATCCCAAAATTCGATTTAAGGCAAGATTATCACCGCCGATAAGTGCTAAAATAAAATGTTCTCTTCTTTTTTCAGTTTCTATTTCTATTTCGAGAAGTTTAATGAGCTGTACTAAAGCAGTCACACAAACAAACTGCTCGAAAACCTTCCTATCCCCTACTCAAAATTTTATGTGGCAGATTTGAATTTAAAAAAAATTATGTAATTATTTCTATTCGTAATCGTAATTTGTAAAATAATTTTTCCTCTTATTATTATTATTATTATCAATTTTATATTTATATTTATCAATTTTCCTTTGTATTAAGTTTAAATGTTTCCCTTTAATTACGAGATTTAACTTTTATTCCTATTTCCGATTCCCTTCATTTTTCTTTACTTCGGTCAAATTTGGTTTCTTTTAGAACAATTCAAATCTGCCACGTAAAATTTACAGTGTAGGAACGTTGGTCTGATACACTTTACCAATGTACTAGATTGGCGAATGGAATGGAATGGAATTGAGTGGATGGATTGACGTCTAAGTCCATTTGACGTATCCGGAGCAATTCAATTGCAAGTGGCCGCAAGATAATCAAAAAGTCAGTCGTAGTGTTGGACGCTGTGGCCTTCTTTAGTGGGGAAGAGGAAGAAGCGCTTCCAAGGAGGAAATCTGTGCAAAGATAAGATCGAAGTCTTATTCGAGAGAAAAATAACTGTATACGTGGTTCTTTGTTTGCATTGGTGGAGTGTTGTACCCTCGAATCGATTTGTCGAAATTTGCGGTGAAGTTGGAAGAACCGTTTGCTGCCAATGAAGGAGTTTTGCAGCAGCCGCTATAGTGGGTATAACCAAAAAGGACAGTCCCGTTAAATTTGGCCGAGACCCAGAGACGTCGACATACCAGCTATTGCGGCAGCCTTATCGACAGGCACAGGTTCTACCAAGGCAACGGATATCTCTGCTACTGGCGAACTCTCGTCCACGTGATTGCGACTGCCGAACATATCATCAGCGCCAATCCCACATCAAAGTTCTGAACCGAACAGATTATTCGAAGGTATTTAACTGAAGAAATATAAATTCTCAAAATTCTATTTCTATGTGAAATTCAATTGTACTGTTCGGTTTTGTGAACCTTTGCGAGGAGCCTTGTATGACACTCTGGCACAATCAAGCATCGCGTGGGTTGTAACGTCTCCGCTAGCAAATAAATCGGCCTTTTTATTTTAAGTTGTAATGTGACGCCTACGCCCAGGAATCGAAGTGATTTCGATCCCGAACCCTTGTAACCTGCCAGATGGATATGTCCTCGAATTGCCAGCGGACTTCATCTGTTGTGCGGATATCGTTGTGCAGAAAATATTTTTTTTTTTCTGTCCAAATATTTAGATCCGTGGATATAAATATTCGAAATATAGAATTAATCCAACCCCGGCACATTTCGAGACATAGCCATCTGGAAATGCCCCTCCACCGTGGCCATCGAGAAAACTATGCCACTGGCGACATCTGAAGAAGCACATTTCCGCCATATGAAGTGCCATTCCACGCACATATGTTTTGTCCGAGGTGACAACCGGAAATTTTGACAGCCACATGGAGGCGCTAAACGTCATCGTAAAGTTCTTCGTGAGAATATCCAAGGTATTACAAAACCAGCTATACGTCGTTTGGCGCGACGTGGTGGAGTGAAACGTATTCCCTGTGTAATCTGTGAAGAAACGCGTGGTGTGCTTAAAGAGTTTTTGGAAAACGTTATTCGTGAGGCAGTGACATTCACCGGAGCAGAAACATTAGGAAAGAGGTTAGTTTAGTTAATAACTAAATAGAAAGGTTAGCAATATTTTGTCTGGTCTGCAGCGGAAGGCAGTGTGAACTGAATCGAAACCAGCCGATACTGAAAATACCGGGGACACTTCTGCTAAAATAACCAAAGAGAAGAATACCAGTCCCGCCGAAGCCGTCGACCCCGCACCTTCTTCCAGTTCCCACGAAAATACGTCCGAATATACAAGCTTGGACAACATTATAGCGAATGTTATTGTTAACGGAGTAAAAGTAAGGATTCCCGCTAAAGACTTCCACAAAGTATGTAAAAAAACAACTCACCTTGAAATTACAGAAAGTTAGAATTGACTCACAATCACGTCGCGCACGTGGAATTAAAATCGGTAATTAGCAAGTAGAATGCAACTGAATAGATTTTTTAGATTGCGATCTCGTATGCGAGGATAAATTTTTTACATTTAATATCTAGAAAAGTGAAAGGTCAAGCATGACACCATGTTGGTTAATGGTAGAGTTATCGATAAAAATTGGGTTCAAATACAACGCCAAAGCCTGACCATCAAAATTATGAGATTCCCCGTCTGAGGTAGTTGAAAGTTGATTTTAACTCCTGGAATTGTTTTGTATAACAAACTTCCTTTTCTGCGGGACGGCATGTCTCCCTGTAAGAATACAATTGCACAAATTTTAAGCATGTTTTTATTTGTAATGCTGCCAGGCTCTAAACGCTTTCGAGTCTCATATTTAGCATTTTAATTTGGATGCCCCAGTGCAAACCTATTTCAAAAGTCCTTTTTAGTGTCTCTATGAAAAGACAATAGTAATACGAGTACATCGAAACAATAATATTTATGTACTCGTAAGTAATCTCTAACAGCCAAAATTCCTTTTTGAAATCTGGATACAAAGAAACCGACCAGCACGTTTCGATGAAAACGATCAAAAGATACTAAAAAGGCAAAAATAGTTTCCAATCCGATGAAATAAAGTGAATTCCTCACAATTTAAAAGCACTACCTTGCATAGAACGTAACGAGAAAAAATGTTTTGACTCGATAAAATTCTGTTTTGAATAATTTGAAGTCTAGCCGACGATAAACATTTTTCTGTATGTTCGCTTGAAAAAGGAATAAGCAAGCCGTCATCAATTATGCAACTTAAATATGTAGATATAAAACAAAAAAAATCTAAGCAGAATCAGATCAACACTATCATTAGATCAGAAGAAAAGGCACATGAACTGGATTTCATTTGTAATTGTCAAATAATTATTTTTGTGCGTGAAATTGCATGATCTAAGCAATTCTTAATTAGTTTACTTTCTTATTTATGTATCTTCATAAATTTCAATTGTAGATGTTGTTTACTGATTTTAACAATATTATCACAACTCTATATTTATATTTTCATAAGAATAGTTTAAAACGCATTTAAAAATCAGATCAAGTGTAAGCTAAGCTTACACAACAACCATCGGATCCTAGTATTTCTCATCATTGATTGTATTTTATTTTTAAAGATTGAATTTTATTTAAAATGCAAAATGTTTTTAATACGAAAACAATCACTTATTTAATAATTTTATTGCAACAAACATACAGTTATTCTTAAGTTTGTACATAATTATGGTTTCCTATGTATTATTTTGGGATCTAGTCGTTAAATTATAATTTAACTTCGAGCGCCGATAATAATATAGAAAAGAAAAATTCCATACAAGAAGAATAGAAGTAGAAATGGACTTTTTATGATAACCATGCCATGACTTTATAATATGTTAAGGATAAAGCTCTGAAATAGAAATATTCAAATTCGATTCGATAATTTTAATCGGGGCTATTTATACAAAAATTCAAAAATCAGTCTTGCCGAAAATTTTATAAAACGTAGATTATTAGAAACGAAATGTATCGTTTATAGCAATAAATGTTGTGATTAGGATTTTTTTTTAGATTTGTTCAGAAAAAAAAAAAAATTAGTATAAATTTTTATAACAAAAGATCCAGTGTTCAAATTTATCAGGCAGTTTACGGTCTGAAGTCTTAAAAAAGTAAATAAGAATCAAATAAAGGATAACGATACAATATATGCAACTTAAATTTAATTACCCTAGATAAAAACAAACAAAACGGTAGAATTTCAGACTTAAGTTAATAACATCAATTTAAATGTATTGCAGGATTTAGAAGCATGTAAAGATTTAACTTTAGTTTATGTATCGATTATTACATTAACACAACAGAATTAACAACCTGAACAAATGTCAAGAGAACGCGTAAACGGCAAGCTGGAACGAAAAGTAGCTTACAGGATAAGGATAGATAAAAATAGAAAATATAATAGAAAAATTATATACATTTTTTTTTTGGAACTAAATAAAAATAACATGAATTGCTAAGTTCACCCCCGACTTTCCTTTTCAGTGACTTTTCTTTTTCAGTGGGAACAGAGAGTGTAGGGTAAGTATGCCGTCGCGAGGGTAGGGTTTCTGCAAATCCGCTGAAGTCGGTTTCGCGTCGCGCGCGGTACGCGGTACCTTTGTTTGTTTCGTCATTTCCTTAGAGTAGCTTCCTTCGATTTAAGTTCGAGTAGCCTATTTTTCGGTACCGCGTCGGTGAATCGGTAACGCGCCTATGGGATTTTGTAGCGTTTTTTTTGATTTGAGATCTGTGGAAAGATCGCATCCAGAACTAACGTAATGTAGGTTTCTCGTTCTGGATGAGTAATTGTTGACGCGTTTGGAAAACGGGCAAGTTCAGGTGACTGAAATATTGTAATTGAGCGTAATCCATTCGGAGACCCGCGACCGAAATCCTCTCCGAACTAGCTGGCCGACAAGCAGTCACCGCATGAATGGGTTACGGTGCACGGATTGGTTGACCTGTTGGTACCATCCGTTGGCACTACTCAGACTTAACGTCTAGAACCGATGAGAGGGCGGTTCCGCGTCGAGTTGAAGGTAAAAAAATCATTACAAATGGCGCCCAACGTGGGGCCCAAAACATCCTAAGGGGGAAAGAACTTCGCGTCTTCTGACGAGTTGGTCCTTTACGGAGGATGTAAGGTACTTTGGTACTCGAGTCCCACTATCAGGAGCAGTGGAATTGTGTGATACACACTAGAAGTCGCTTCACGTGAGTTGTAGCTTCCGCTCTCCTTTGTTTGATTTTTTTTTTTCTTCGCGACAGAATCCTTCCGATGTGTTGTCCCAGGTTAACACCTGTAAGGACCTTCTATTTTCTTGATGGAACTGCCAGTCTGATGGGTTTACCTATCAGCATGGACTCTCAAGAAAATAGAAGGCTACCTTGCCTTTATGTCGCGGAAGGATTCTAACTATTTCTTATGCGTGTTAGACGAGTGGTATCGGTTCAACGTTCGATGGCGTATGCTGGAGTTGCGAAGCCCGGAATGCTTCTACGCGTCGGGAATTTTGACCGCGTACAAAGTCGTTACGGTAGCTCTACCACTTGTCTCGTCGAGTCACTTTAACGTAGTTTAGAGACGGTTTTTTGTAATGTATGTGGGTTTAGGGGATATAAATTTTGTAAATCGACCGAAAGCACCCTTTCTTCGGCAGAATACCACGCACTCTCTTTCCCCGTTGGAGGAGTCGACCACTGAAAAGGAAAGGGTATCAAATAAATCTTTTTTTTTTCTTCTCATCCAGTATAAATAGCTCGCCACTATCGGCCACTAAACTAAGATTAAGCTTTTGTATTTATATATTAGGGGTATAGTAATAAGTATTATATTTTATATATTTTAATTTTTCCAGCCATATTAGCACCACATTAAACCCACACGATAATGGCAACGAAGCGGACCCCAGAAAAGCGATGGACACGGTCCAAAACGGTCCAACCCGCGAACTGTGGAATCTGTTTCGAGGACGTAGTGGAGGGCGTACACAGCGTGCGATTGGATTGTGGACATTTATTCCATCGTGCCTGTGTACAACAGCTCCTCCTCACGTCAGAACTGTGTCCCTTATGCCGGCGACCCATAGATCGGTCTGCCCTAGACGTCCCCCTCGGAACGCCCCTACCAACGCGTGGAGCAGTGGCGAAAGGAGCTCCAGAAGCCGAGCCGTCACAACCACTCTTAGACCTGCAAGGAGCAGTAGGCGGTGAAGTTCCGGCTGCAAGTGTCGTGTCCGAGGTGACAACCATGCCTTCCGCCCACTCCATTGACACCCTCGTGGCGTTGATGAGGGATATGTCGGAGAGGATTGGCAACCTGGAGGGAAAGATCCAGAACCTCCCGTTGAGCCAACCACCCAGCCGCGTGAGAACTCCGCTTGGCTGGGAGCCAAATCCCAGTGTGGCGATGCCCCACTCCCGACAATCCGAGCAATGGGTCCCACCCCCAAGGAACTCGGGAATGGATCCCAGAGCTCCCGAATACAGACCGCGACACAGTACCGGACCTCCGTTGGTACCTCCAGCCCCCGAGGCAGTTCAGTACCACAGGTCAATCGAGGATGTGATTCCCCCCGGGAACGCATTGGCACCTTTTCGAGACCCGACGCCTCGTATCATGGAGAGTTGGCGCCTGAACTTTACAGGGTTCAACGATATGATATCGGCGGACCGGTTCCTTTTCCGGATTCAGGCGTTGGTATCCAGCACCCTGGGAGGGGATTCCTCGGCCTTCCTCCGGCATGCACATCTTTTGTTCAGCGGCGACGCTGCCGACTGGTACTGGAGCTTTAAAGAGTCAACGCCACGTCCCACTTGGCACTCTTTCAGTGCAGCCTTCCGCAATCGATTTGAGGATGGCTTCACTGAGAGAGAGCTAAGAGAGCAAATAAAGAAACGGAAACAAGGCGCTCACGAACCGTTCGACCAGTACTACACCAGTATAGTGAGATTGAGCACTCGCCTGCGAAATACCATGCCCGAGGACGAATTAGTAGAAATTATCAGAGAGAACATGCGCTGGGATCTCCAGAACAGCCTGCTACATTTTCCCATCAACACCATACAGGGATTGCGCCTCCATGCGCGTAGACAAGAACACTTGGATGAGCGACGAGGTACCTTCCGCCCACAACCTCGCATAACGGGACCAAATCCCCGAAATCATCACACCGCGGAGTTGATGGCAGCAGACCACCTGCTTGCTGATCCAGTACCAGTACCGAGGAGCGGAGCACCACCGGAGCTTGAGGACCCAGCATTGATTGATCGACCCTCCCTTGAAGCACTTACAAGCCCGACGGTCTGTTGGAACTGCCGACAACCGGGACATCGGTTCTACGCATGTCCAGCGGAGCCGACGCTTTTCTGCTACCGCTGCGGGAAGGCCGACACATACGCACCTGACTGTGCAAATTGCAAAGGGCGAAAAAACTTGCCACCGAGTGCCGCGACCACCCGTCGGCACTCCTAGACCCCGGACGAACAAATCCAGACCCCATCACCAGCTATGACCCAGCTCCCATCATGACTCCAACTCTGCTGACTCGCACCGCTAAACCCAGTTCTCCCGAAGTTCCACAACCGACGCCGTCCTTCGCCGAGGCCAATGCGCAGGGAAATGATAGCGAGACGAAGGCTCCTTGGCATGTAAAACCTTTTCATGTCAGGTTGCGGAATTATTTGGCTACTCGACAGCGCATCTTCCATGAGGAATTGGCCACAACTGTCCCACCGCGAAGCAAGCGAGCCACGCGTCGGATGCGGAGCTTCTGGAGAAAAGTCAGGCAGTCGAGAAAAAGGTTGAAGGACATATACTTAGACGAATTATTGAGGGAGGATGTCCGGCCATATGCGTCAGTACACCTCCTGCAAAAACGAGTATCAGGCTTAGTCGATACGGGAGCCAGTGTGAATTGCATCTCTGCCGAGTTTGCAGGGGAGGTACTGGCCAAGCACGCGGACCAAATCCGTCATTTCACCTCCTGGTTAAGCACGGCGGACGGAACTCGTCACTCTGTAGTGGGAAAAATTATGACGGATGTCACCTTTAAAGGGGTAACTAAACCTATGGAATTTTTCATCATACCTCAGTTAACCCAGAATCTTTATTTAGGAGTGGATTTCGTTCGAAAATTTAACTTGGCCCCGGCACTATTTTCCGGTTCGACCCTGGAGTCCGTCACCACCGTTCCTGACCAATCTCAACCCACTAACTTATTACGGCATACACTGGATGTAACTCAGCAACTGCGTCTTGACTCGGCTATATCGGCTTTTCCATCGCACGAGAAAGAAGGTCTCGGGCGGACTGCCCTGGTGTTCCACACTATAGATGTGGGGGATGCTAAACCCATAAAACAGAGACATTTCGCCATATCTCCGGCGAAGGAAAAATCGTTATATGCCGAAGTGGATCGAATGTTAGCATTAGGCGTAATCGAAGAATCACAGAGCGCGTGGGCTTCCCCAGTCACCTTAGTTGTCAAGCCGAACAAGGTCCGGTTATGCTTAGATGCCAGACGCTTGAACGCCGTCACAGTCAAGGACGCATATCCTCTACCGTTGATCGAAGGCATTTTGAGTCGATGGCCTAAAGCCCATTTCATCACGAGCTTAGACCTCAAGGACGCCTTCTGGCAAATTCCTTTAGACCCCGGTTCAAAGGAGAAAACAGCCTTCACAGTCCCAGGCCGGCCCTTATATCAATTCGTGACCATGCCATTCGGATTGTGTAATGCCCCCCAAACAATGACGCGCCTTATGGATAAGGTGATACCACCTCATTTGCGGCACCAAGTTTTCGTTTACTTGGACGATCTGCTGCTTATAACCGAGACCTTTGACGAACACATCGACCTGCTTCAGGAGGTGGCTCTACACATCCGGAGGGCAAGATTAACCATCAACATAAGGAAGAGCCAGTTCGTGATGACGGAGGTGAAGTATTTAGGTCACATCATTGGGCATGGGCATATCAAGACCGATCCGGAAAAGACTCAAGCGATTGACGTTTTTCCATTACCCAAATCCACCAAACAATTACGCCGATTCTTAGGTTTATGCGGATGGTACCAGCGTTTTGTACGTGACTATGCCACCATTACCACTCCTTTGACCGACATGCTGCGTAAGGGACGTAAATTCGTATGGGAAGAGCCCAGCTTGCGAGCCTTTGAAGAGCTAAAGAAGAGTCTGACTACGGCCCCCGTACTGCACAGCCCGGACTTTGACAAACCGTTCTCAATCCATTGTGACGCAAGTCAACATGGGGTGGGAGCAGTCTTAGTCCAGGTTGCACAAGACGGCGAGGAGAGACCTATAGCCTTCATGTCTCACAAGTTGAACCCAGCCCAGCGAAATTACACGGTCTCCGAGCAAGAATGTCTAGCCGCGGTGTTGGCAGTGAAACGCTTCCGAGCCTATGTGGAGGGACACACCTTTGAAATCGTTACGGATCACGCTTCTCTGAAATGGCTAATGAGCCAGACTGATCTCAACGGCAGATTGGCCAGGTGGGCACTGAAACTACAGGCATTTGACTTCACAATTCGCCACCGAAAAGGAAGCCAGCATGTAGTCCCCGACACCCTATCCAGAATGTTCGCCCCTGAAGGAGCCGAGTTGGTCCAAGAGGACGACAGCCCCCAATTGATCGATTTGGACCATCCTGCCTTCAAGTCAGCCAGCTACACCCAACTGATTCACACTATCCAGAATCAACTGTCCCAGCTTCCTGAACTGCGGTTGACGGATGGATTTATTTACAAACGGATGGGACACGCCTCCGGAGATCCCATACAAGAAGAAGAACAGTGGAAGTTGTGGGTGCCCGAAGAATTAACCCCTGATCTTATCAGGCGGGCTCATGACCACCCATCAAGTGCGCACGGCGGATACGGTCGTACACTTAGGCGGTTGAAAACCTGTTTCTTTTGGCCTAAGATGGCACAACAGATAAAAGCGTACGTAGCCTCTTGTGAGCTATGCAAGTGCACTAAAGCGCCCAACACCATCCTTCGGCCACCCATGGGTAAGGTTGAGGTCCCCGAACGCGTGTTCCAGCGCTTGTACATTGATCTTATCGGTCCTTACCCTCGATCTGCTTCTGGTCACACGGGAGCTGTCGTGGTCCTGGACCAGCTCTCCAAATTCCCTATCATAGAACCACTACGTAACATGCACACTGGACCAATAATCAGCTTTTTGGAGAACCGAGTCTTTCACATGTTTGGAGTTCCGGAGAAACTTGTCTCCGACAATGGGGTCCAGTTCACCTCCAGCAAGTTCCGGACCTAATGTCCAAATACGGCATCATCCACCAACGAACTGCCGTCTATTCACCACAAGCCAACGCATCCGAACGACTGAATCGTACGCTCATAGCGGCCATTCGCGCCTATGTCCACCCGAATCAGAGGGACTGGGATCGCAAATTGTCCGCCATCACTAGTGCACTGCGCTCGTCGTACCACGCCACGACCGGCATTTCGCCGTATTTTGCAGTGTTCGGCCAGTATATGATCTGTCATGGGAGCGCTTACCGGCTATTGCGGCAGCTGAAATCGCTAGAGGACCCAATCGTGGTTCTAGAACCGCACGAAAAGCTCCAACTTCTGCGAGATCAACTGCGGGAGAAGATTGAAGAAAGTAGACGGATGGGAGAGGAGCGGTACAACTTGCGATCTCATCCTTCTGGCTTTAAGGCCGGCGACGAAATATATCGTCGAAACTTCCGACAGAGCGATGCCACCCGCCATTACAATGCCAAACTAGACAAGAAATTCGTGAAGTGTCGAGTCATACAAGTCATAAGCCCCACCCGATACCTCATCGCGGACATGACTGGTAAGACCCTGGGAATTTACCACGCAAAAGACCTTAGACGATGAAGTGCAACTAATTCCCACGAGAACCCTTGGCTTATCCCAAATCTCTGCCTAGACGAAGGCCTCCGAATAACACCTGACTTCCTACTATATAGTCACTGCCGAGTCTTCACGAACAGGGTTGTAGCCTATCCTTCGAAACGGATCTTCGACCCGCCACGTCCCTAACCAAGACCTTTTACCAAGGAGACGGGATCGTAATTACTTCGATTTTGGGGGGGGGAATGTGTAATGTGACGCCTACGCCCAGGAATCGAAGTGATTTCGATCCCGAACCCTTGTAACCTGCCAGATGGATATGTCCTCGAATTGCCAGCGGACTTCATCTGTTGTGCGGATATCGTTGTGCAGAAAATATTTTTTTTTTCTGTCCAAATATTTAGATCCGTGGATATAAATATTCGAAATATAGAATTAATCCAACCCCGGCACATTTCGAGACATAGCCATCTGGAAATGCCCCTCCACCGTGGCCATCGAGAAAACTATGCCACTGGCGACATCTGAAGAAGCACATTTCCGCCATATGAAGTGCCATTCCACGCACATATGTTTTGTCCGAGGTGACAACCGGAAATTTTGACAGCCACATGGAGGCGCTAAACGTCATCGTAAAGTTCTTCGTGAGAATATCCAAGGTATTACAAAACCAGCTATACGTCGTTTGGCGCGACGTGGTGGAGTGAAACGTATTCCCTGTGTAATCTGTGAAGAAACGCGTGGTGTGCTTAAAGAGTTTTTGGAAAACGTTATTCGTGAGGCAGTGACATTCACCGGAGCAGAAACATTAGGAAAGAGGTTAGTTTAGTTAATAACTAAATAGAAAGGTTAGCAATATTTTGTCTGGTCTGCAGCGGAAGGCAGTGTGAACTGAATCGAAACCAGCCGATACTGAAAATACCGGGGACACTTCTGCTAAAATAACCAAAGAGAAGAATACCAGTCCCGCCGAAGCCGTCGACCCCGCACCTTCTTCCAGTTCCCACGAAAATACGTCCGAATATACAAGCTTGGACAACATTATAGCGAATGTTATTGTTAACGGAGTAAAAGTAAGGATTCCCGCTAAAGACTTCCACAAAGTATGTAAAAAAACAACTCACCTTGAAATTACAGAAAGTTAGAATTGACTCACAATCACGTCGCGCACGTGGAATTAAAATCGGTAATTAGCAAGTAGAATGCAACTGAATAGATTTTTTAGATTGCGATCTCGTATGCGAGGATAAATTTTTTACATTTAATATCTAGAAAAGTGAAAGGTCAAGCATGACACCATGTTGGTTAATGGTAGAGTTATCGATAAAAATTGGGTTCAAATACAACGCCAAAGCCTGACCATCAAAATTATGAGATTCCCCGTCTGAGGTAGTTGAAAGTTGATTTTAACTCCTGGAATTGTTTTGTATAACAAACTTCCTTTTCTGCGGGACGGCATGTCTCCCTGTAAGAATACAATTGCACAAATTTTAAGCATGTTTTTATTTGTAATGCTGCCAGGCTCTAAACGCTTTCGAGTCTCATATTTAGCATTTTAATTTGGATGCCCCAGTGCAAACCTATTTCAAAAGTCCTTTTTAGTGTCTCTATGAAAAGACAATAGTAATACGAGTACATCGAAACAATAATATTTATGTACTCGTAAGTAATCTCTAACAGCCAAAATTCCTTTTTGAAATCTGGATACAAAGAAACCGACCAGCACGTTTCGATGAAAACGATCAAAAGATACTAAAAAGGCAAAAATAGTTTCCAATCCGATGAAATAAAGTGAATTCCTCACAATTTAAAAGCACTACCTTGCATAGAACGTAACGAGAAAAAATGTTTTGACTCGATAAAATTCTGTTTTGAATAATTTGAAGTCTAGCCGACGATAAACATTTTTCTGTATGTTCGCTTGAAAAAGGAATAAGCAAGCCGTCATCAATTATGCAACTTAAATATGTAGATATAAAACAAAAAAAATCTAAGCAGAATCAGATCAACACTATCATTAGATCAGAAGAAAAGGCACATGAACTGGATTTCATTTGTAATTGTCAAATAATTATTTTTGTGCGTGAAATTGCATGATCTAAGCAATTCTTAATTAGTTTACTTTCTTATTTATGTATCTTCATAAATTTCAATTGTAGATGTTGTTTACTGATTTTAACAATATTATCACAACTCTATATTTATATTTTCATAAGAATAGTTTAAAACGCATTTAAAAATCAGATCAAGTGTAAGCTAAGCTTACACAACAATCATCGGATCCTAGTATTTCTCATCATTGATTGTATTTTATTTTTAAAGATTGAATTTTATTTAAAATGCAAAATGTTTTTAATACGAAAACAATCACTTATTTAATAATTTTATTGCAACAAACATACAGTTATTCTTAAGTTTGTACATAATTATGGTTTCCTATGTATTATTTTGGGATCTAGTCGTTAAATTATAATTTAACTTCGAGCGCCGATAATAATATAGAAAAGAAAAATTCCATACAAGAAGAATAGAAGTAGAAATGGACTTTTTATGATAACCATGCCATGACTTTATAATATGTTAAGGATAAAGCTCTGAAATAGAAATATTCAAATTCGATTCGATAATTTTAATCGGGGCTATTTATACAAAAATTCAAAAATCAGTCTTGCCGAAAATTTTATAAAACGTAGATTATTAGAAACGAAATGTATCGTTTATAGCAATAAATGTTGTGATTAGGATTTTTTTTTAGATTTGTTCAGAAAAAAAAAAAAATTAGTATAAATTTTTATAACAAAAGATCCAGTGTTCAAATTTATCAGGCAGTTTACGGTCTGAAGTCTTAAAAAAGTAAATAAGAATCAAATAAAGGATAACGATACAATATATGCAACTTAAATTTAATTACCCTAGATAAAAACAAACAAAACGGTAGAATTTCAGACTTAAGTTAATAACATCAATTTAAATGTATTGCAGGATTTAGAAGCATGTAAAGATTTAACTTTAGTTTATGTATCGATTATTACATTAACACAACAGAATTAACAACCTGAACAAATGTCAAGAGAACGCGTAAACGGCAAGCTGGAACGAAAAGTAGCTTACAGGATAAGGATAGATAAAAATAGAAAATATAATAGAAAAATTATATACATTTTTTTTTTGGAACTAAATAAAAATAACATGAATTGCTAAGTTCACCCCCGACTTTCCTTTTCAGTGACTTTTCTTTTTCAGTGGGAACAGAGAGTGTAGGGTAAGTATGCCGTCGCGAGGGTAGGGTTTCTGCAAATCCGCTGAAGTCGGTTTCGCGTCGCGCGCGGTACGCGGTACCTTTGTTTGTTTCGTCATTTCCTTAGAGTAGCTTCCTTCGATTTAAGTTCGAGTAGCCTATTTTTCGGTACCGCGTCGGTGAATCGGTAACGCGCCTATGGGATTTTGTAGCGTTTTTTTTGATTTGAGATCTGTGGAAAGATCGCATCCAGAACTAACGTAATGTAGGTTTCTCGTTCTGGATGAGTAATTGTTGACGCGTTTGGAAAACGGGCAAGTTCAGGTGACTGAAATATTGTAATTGAGCGTAATCCATTCGGAGACCCGCGACCGAAATCCTCTCCGAACTAGCTGGCCGACAAGCAGTCACCGCATGAATGGGTTACGGTGCACGGATTGGTTGACCTGTTGGTACCATCCGTTGGCACTACTCAGACTTAACGTCTAGAACCGATGAGAGGGCGGTTCCGCGTCGAGTTGAAGGTAAAAAAATCATTACAAAGTTGATTTTCATCATGCGTAACATAGTGTTCAATGAATTTTCGGGACGCTTAACGACCCTCTCTTCAGATCCGTCTATCTATAAAACAGGACTCCAACCGCACCTTCACGCAAACAGCTTCTCACATCGAAAACACTGCGTCGATCTCTGAATTAGTTTTTCGGTGTTGAATAAACCTGTAGCCCATCGTGAACAATTGGGTTTCTCGAGATGAAGTCGAAAAGTAGCTGAGATAATTTCGAAGAAAACTAATAGTTACGTCCACTTGTCTGTCAAATTCAAATTTCAATCTAAGTGGTTGTTCTGGCCTGTGCTAATAAGAGATATATTTATTTATTTATTTATTTCAGAAATCAACTTACAGTCTATAAGTCCAATTACAAGTCAATTAATACAATATTTAAATACCAACATATGAATTCAAAATATGACAGAAATTAACGGAAAAAGATCAAAATACGATATTAAAAATTGAGATTTATAGGAATATATATTTTGATTTTTCAAAGATGTTTTGAATACGCCAAGAGATTGTGATAGAGGACCAAAACTTTGCTGGTTGTGCATATGAGGTAAGCGTAGCAAAGGAGAGCGGAAGAAGTTGTTAGTACGTGTATACGGAACCTGAAATTGAAGCGAGGATCTATTAGGGGGCCGCGTCGAATGTATTCATTTGCCTGCATAAATTTTGAGGTAAAAGGCAATAATGAAGCTTGAACAAAAGACATTCGTCAAGGAAAGATCATCTGGACTGAAGGGTAGGAAGGTTCAAAGTATGAAGTCGGTCATCATAAGGGGAGTAAGGAAGGTTGAATTTGAAGAATAGAGACCGTGAACCAACTCAACAGCATCGATGAGCAACCTGTGGTACGGACTCGTAATTTAAGAGCAGTACTCCAAATGACTACGTACTAGTGAGAAGTAAAGACACATACAGGATGTGATATGTTGAAATGACGAAGCGGATCGTAAAAAAAATCCAGTTAAGTGAGAGGCTTTCTTAATAATTAGAGCGATGTGGAGATCAAACTTCAGTTTACAATCGAAAAGCACACAAAGATCCTTGAAGGAGGTTAAGTTGCTCAAAGGGATACCAACAAGCCTATAGTTGAGAGAAGAGGACATTTTTTACAGGAGAATGTCATCTGATGGCATTTGGAAACATTTAAGGAGAGATGGTTTGATTCACACCAGTCACTAAGACGCTGAAGATCGGTTTGAAGGATATCCACATCTGAAAGGGAATCAATAATTCGAAAGATCTTGAAGTCATCAGCATAAAGGAGACAGGAGGATGTAATAACAGAAGGTCGATCATTGATAAAAAGTAAAAATAGTATGGGTCCAAGTATTGAGCCTTGCGGAACTCCCGAGCTCGGGTGAAATGAAGAAGAGAAGCAAGAGTTTAAAGTGACAATGCATTGACGATTCAGGACATATGAGAGAAGCCAGGAATAGAGGCAACTAGGGACATTGAATCCTAAAAGTTTCTCAAATAGGAGAGAGTGATCCGCTGAATCAAAGGCTTTAGAAAAATCCGTAAAAAAAAACGTTGTTATTGATCGAGGGCAGCTGCAATATTATGGGTAAAAGAAAGTAAATTTGTAAGGGTAGATCCGCCTCTGACAAAACCATGCCGTTGATCTGCTAAAGATGGGAGGACAAGTGGATACAGCAAATCAAAAACTATCTTTTCAAGAATTTTACTAAAACAAGGAAGAAGGAAAATAGAACAACAGTTTGAGACGATATTACGATCACCAGATTTGAAAATAGGAAAAATGTGGGCAATTTTCCCATGGGGGAGGAAAACTCCGCATGATAAACTCAAGTTAAAAATAATTGAAAGGGGAACACAAAGCGGAAAAGATAAAGATTTTGCTAGAAAATTTTGAATGCCATCAGGGCCCACACTGGTGCTGTATGCAGTATCTTGACGCGCCTCACATGGAAAGTGCAAAATTCTATATTGTGAATTTCCCACTCTATTTACCGTTTCAATTTTCCCTTAATATCTACAAAGTCTAATCGTAAAAATTGTTGGTTCCAAAGCATTTAATATCTAATTTGAATATATTTGCGAGAGACAGTGGTAAAATTTCTTAATTAATTTTGATATATTTTTCTTGTAACCGATTTCGCACACTTTTTTGATTTTTAATTTTATTATTTTTGATTTTAAACTAGTTTTTATTTTTATTCATGCATTTGGAAGTAATTTTGGATAAAAGGTAACTTAAATAGTACATAAATAATTGAGATCAGCATAGAGAAAGAGAAATGTGAGGTGCGTGATACATGTGAAGTGTGTATCCCGTTTTTAAAAAACTAGATGAAATTAATCATAATAAATAGATGTGGAAATACATTGGGAAGCATGGGAGACTTATTATTGTGATTTAAACATGAAATTATTTCTTGAAAATGGTAATTGCCCGTGCATACTTGCCCTATTTTAAAGAAAAATTTACGTTTTAAACTAAGTATTTATAACTATTTTTAAATGGGAAATTCCTTGGATAGCCAAGCTTCTATCTTTTTTTATTAAAATGGTAGTTGTTCGTGCATACTTGCCTATCTAACGTCGTGCACATGTGCTTATGTTCTCGAGCTTACGCGAATTAACGTTTCTAGTTTTGTTTGATCCCGATATAAAATATTTTGGGCATTCTTTACAGATTGAACTTATAGTACTCTTCTTTTTCCTTTGGAAATAATTTTAAATTATTATGAGTTTGAAAGCCACTACCTAAGCAACGGCTAAGTTTTGAAGCCTGAATACGTATAATTCGACCAATTGAGATCAACTTTTGGTTGAGAGTCCCATACAAACAATTGTTTTACACCGTACTAAAAAATAGTACAAAATTCATGAAATTTAAGCGTATACTGTCGGTCCAGTAAACATAGTAAATATTTAAATAAATTATAAAAGAAAGGAAAACGATAAACTCAATACCTGAGTCGGGTCATTACAATGAGAGTAGCATCGACGCTACAAACCAATCCAATAAATACAGTTAATATCCTATTTAAAATTGGAGAAAGTGTATTTGAAGCGAACGAATTAAAAAAAATGTAATTAATTCGAAAATATATAAAGATAATTACGGTGGAAATAAAAATATTAGAATATTACTTATTTATCACTAATTCATATAAAAAGGAAATTTTAACCTTAGTTATTGGAAATGCAATGGATTGCTAAACAACGAAATCTCGGTCTTTCCATTTCGTGCGACCAGATCAGGTAATGGACCCGCATCGATGGAAGGCCTATACTCTGATATGGGCTAGCCATCGGGCGCGCTCCACCGTTGGTTTCTTACCAGGGGCTCTTGCCGGGTAGAGTGGCCTTCCGCGCGCGTGCCCTTTTATGATATAGGGCTATGTGATTTCATTGCATAACTCTATAGCATAAATTGGTTACGTTTGTGCTTCTCATTTGAGGGAAAGTGTCATACGAAGTGCTTTTGTATGAGTTTTTCTCTCAAATGGGAAACAAATGGCCACGTCTACGTTTGAATCTTGATCCAGTTGGGAGGGTGCGAGGGGGCACCACCTCCATCTGGATGCCCCACTCTTATTTGTGGGCCATAAGAATCGTCGGGTAACGGCAAAGTCTCCGCCAGTCCGTCCGCTTTTGCTCGTCCGAACTTGTTTTTTGAACAAGTAATTTCAACCCTTAGTAGGTTACCTCAGCCTCAACACCAGTCGATTGGCATGTTGGACACTTGTTAATTCGTGAATGCGAAATATTTTTGCAGTGGGTCCTTATGCTAGGGGCGAGAACGCGCCCCACGACACCGCAACGCTAGCCTGCCAGCGCATTCACGCGTCCCCAGACCAGGCCAATCTCGGCGGATCTTAACATCCTCTTCCGCCGAGATAGCAGACCATCGCTGCAGTCCTTCACGGACATTTATCTACCTACGTACACTACAGGCAAGTGCATATAAAGCATTCTCGTTTCCAACTATTTTGACAATTTCAGATTTAATAGACATCGCGTGGAAAATATGATCCAAATGGAAGTTCCTATATTGATAGAAAGCTGAAACAGTTTGGACACCTGAATGACTACTAATAGGATCATTTACTTCAAAATCACCATTATATATAAAATACGGTATATTTATTCTATCCTCGTGATTGGCTGTCATATTGTTCCATAAGGTTCCTTGAATGAAATTACTCATATGAGTAGTTTCTCTGGAAAGTTTATCCATGTAGATTAACGTCCGGTCAAGTAGTTCTGGCAGTTCAAAAAAGATTTCATTTGAAACTCGATATTGGGCATGGTTCCTTTAAGTTCAACTTTTTTTAAACTTGGAATACCATTTTCATTTTTTCACAAACACAAACTGAACGTGATACTACAAATTCTTGAGGATATCGGAAAATTTTTTGTGTCTCTAGAAATTTATTTATTTTGTGTTCGGTATTTACATTTTGAAAAATGTTAGAGCAAGATTCTAAAAAAATTGTGATTTCTGATTGTATTGACAGAAGACTCTTTAGAAAATCTAGAATTCCATCAGTCATTTCTTTCAAATAAATGAGATATTTCGTTTAAAATTTCCAAAATTTGTTTTGTTGTGAAATGGCTTTGATTATTGAGTTTCATAATGAAATGTACACCAGAACTTAAAAAGGAATCTTGCCAATTTTCCTTTTCAAAATTACAATGGCGTACATCGTTGTTTATTTCATCTTCAATTTCGTTTGTACTAAGATGGTACGATACCTGATAAGTGCAAGTATAGTTTTTGCCTGTTTCAATATTCTGGTCGTTTGAATGCGAATTTTTACAATGCCTTTTAAATGCAGAAAAAGTTGACACAATTTGCGGGCAATATTATTTTGGACAAGTAAATTTCTGTACGCTTTTAAGATTATGAGTGAATTTATAATGAACAAACAATTGATCGACATTTTCTAGTGTTCTTTCATATAAATTGCATTACATTGTGTTGTACACTACAAATTCAAGTTACGAGTATAATGGTATGGTAAATTCTAAATCATTTTGTATGCTCAATCCTTATTTCGTTTTACAAAGATTTGATTTCACTTAGGAAGCCTGACACTGAAGGAGATATGTTCAGTTCATTTTTAAAGAAGAATGCTTGCAAAAACTCCCAAATAAATTTGCATTTCTCTTGGTATTTTAAATCAAATACCTGAATCATTTTATACGTGCAGGAGATCACTTCTGTTACAGTGTAGAATTTATACAAATGGTCATCAAACACCGAAAATCAATTTAAAATATTATCGTTGTTAGATTCAACTACTACCATAAACGGTTGCATTTTAAATGTGGATATTGCAGATACTTATCCTTGGGCAATATAGTTGATATCTGTAAGTTGGAGACAGTATTTATTTTTAACATGAAAGCTTCTTGGCTGACTGCTATGCTGTGTTTCCATATTTTCCTGTCCTTACCTTTGGTCTGTCCGGTAGGTGTAAAAGTTGATGCAGCCCATTTAATATGAGGGCGTCTTGCCTATTTGTTTTCTTGCTGACTGAAAAAGGACTTTCTTGGGATCAATTTTCAAAATAATTAGTATTCAAGTACCTTTTTCAAGTTCCTCTCCATGTGGTTCTTTCAGGTTTCTCTCCATATATGGAGCGACGTTGTCCATAAATGACTTCCACTCTGCCAAAAGGCTATTGCTATTTGAAAAGTTGGCCTAAAAATCAATGTCAATCTAAAATCAAAGAAATAAGTTTAATTTTAACTGTACAAAACATAAAGTTACCAGTCTATCTCCGTATTGCTTCGTATATGCTGGCCACTCTTCAAGGATTTCACAGAGAGATGCATATGGTGCCTTGAAAGATTCAAGTCTAGCTTCAGATGTCTCATGCCACTTTATTTCTATGGTTACCCATGGCTTTTCATAAAATTTCAACCATTCTTTGTTGCCTTATTAAGTTTTATCACTAAAATTTGGAACCTGCACAACTTTTAGTAATCCCTTTCGAGGTTTTTGTCTTGCCTTTTCGATATAAAACAGACCAATTTTTCCCAAGTTACTGGCAGTATTCTTATATTTGTTATATAATCGCCCTTGCCAGATATCACCAGATAAGTGAAAGTAGAAATCCTTAAATTGTTCATTTTTAATCTTCGATAAATAATTTTAAATAATTTGATATTTTACCTTTCTTTCGCTTGAATATTTATTTACTATTTGGTCAGAGATTTGCAGATAGTCACTGTCTTTCATGAAAGCGTTGTGAGTTAAATACTCCTTCTCAATGTCATCTACGAGCTTCTCCCTAGTGAAATTCCTCAGTGTTTTATTATTGTTCCAGGCTTTAAAAATTGCGTATCCATCAGACGATGATAGATAGTCATCTAATTTCTATTTTAACATTGAAAAATAGCAAAAATTATTTTAATATATGTGATTGTAGTCTATTACAAAGCCAGAAAAGTATTCCCGGAACTAAATTTTGGTGGCGTTGGAGATGATGTGCCGCTACATCCACACCCAGACGACGGTCGTGATAAGGAATTAGATTGAGTGTTCCTACTTAGTAAGTCGTGAATATAAAAATTGTAAATTTCAAAAAGGTAAAATAACATTTTTACATGGAATGTATACTTTTATTCTGGGCAATTATACAAAAGAGAAATATATCTTACATTGTCCTTTTGCCATTTCAATAAATTATATCGGGCTTTTGCTAATAAGCTTACATTATGGGGGTAAATTTTCTCGAAATCCTGTGGGATAATATATTTCAATGTTTCGAAGCCAATTCCAAAACCTCAACAAGAAATAATCTTGCATATTAAAAACCCTACAAGGAAATATCTTTCTTACTTATGAATAAATCTTTCTCAGACTTCATTCCCCACTCTACTAACACATCATATGATAGCTGCCTATCATTTTGCTGGCTGTTTTCATTGCCTTGTCGAACTTGCTCAGTACACATCATCCAATGATGTCAAAATGTTGAAATTCTCTCTCATTTTGAACAAACTGAATTTGAATGAAGAAGCATATCTTAGTGATATCACAGGAATCATATTTCATCTGAACTGCATGCATTCTTGAGTATCTTACGAAATCAGATCATTTGGATTTAATTTAAAATATCTTTCCGTCCCAATGCATTTTTTCATAAACTAGTGCCTTATTGACGGGGCCAGCAAAATTACTAAATAACGCCATACGTATCTTTGAGGATATAGAACTAAATAACGATATTGAAAGTTTCTACTCATGATTTGAGTGAACCACGTTTTTATGAGAAAATCAAAAGCTTGATACTTGGTCAGACTTCCACTAGTTTGCTGTGTCAAATTTTGAAGAAAATGCCCAAGATCAATAGAATACTTGGTCTGTTCTAAACGCCAGTGGTCGAAATCAGCTGAATGATGTCATCTGGACAAAATTTCAATTATTGTTAATTTAGAATAGCCCAAAAATTTGAACAGAAAAAGTATTAAATGAACGTTGAGTTGAAATCAATCTTCTGTATTCTGTTCAAATTAAAATTTTCCCACTGCTTCCAACTTACAATATATGAAATTTTGTCCAGATGATATTATAGTACTCATTCAGTTAAGTTGATTTCGATAACTGGCATTTAAAATAGACTCTGTATCCTAGTAACCTTGAAAAATACCCAGGTAATACTCAATTGAATGGTTACATTTTATTAAACCATTAAACACAAAGCGCATTTTACATACCGGGCCAAGTGTGTAAAATGAAGATTCAATGGTTACACTTATCACACAATGATTAACCGCACTGATAATATTCGCAGCTTAATAACAAATAACGCCGACGACTGAAAAAAGTCAAATGAACGAAATTATCCAGGAGAAACCAAAAATATTTCTGTTTTAGAAAATTTTTGAAAAAGAATATTTTTCCTATCGATGCAATTTCTAGTTTTCAGGAACTTGTAAGAAATATTTTCTTCAAGAGAGTAATTATTTTTTGAATACTAGAAACTGGCTAGGAAATAACTTCCTCGCCATCATTCAACCCTAAATTTCCATATAAATACTCAAATTCTAGAATCGCGAAGTCAGTTCTTATAATAAGAAAATGATGCAATTCTGAAAATGAGTTCAGAATACTTGATATGTTATTTTATTGATAAAGGATTAAGGGATCGACATAAGCAGAAAATACTAAAAATTTGATTTTCTTGTTATAAGAAACTTATTTCTCTGCATTTAAACATTTTTTTCTTTCCGTGTACAACAATAACAAGTGCCATAGACTTTTTTCAACCATTCAGGCTTTCCATCGAACGAGATACTACACTTATAATTGGATTTAATAATTTGCAGATAAAATGGAAAATATACGAGTATATATCCCTACGATCTTATTCAGTCAACGTTAGTTCATAATATCCCAATAAAATGGCAGAAAGTTAAAATGGTGTAATAGTGGTTTAACTTTTAAAGTGAGCAAGTTTTTATTGTAGATGTTGTTTAAATTTTTCTTGAGTTTATTTATTGTTGGTGTCTACATATCGTACGTTGAGTACAAAACCCTTCTGATATGAGCGTAGTTCTGTCTACACAACTGGATTTGTTTATTTATCTTAATTCAATTGGATTACATAATTTTTTCTCTTAACCACTCTCTCGGATACGTAGGTGTATAATAATATAAAGTATAAGTATAATAATCAGGCAATTAAATCTATATAGGTTCCATTCGTTTTTAACAGTGCCTTCATATGAATCAAAATCTTACAATGGATTCAAACGAGCTTTATCAAATAGTTTGCATGGCAACCTTTGTCTAGACGGAGCAATACATACGTTATCATTCAGTGCCTTTCTAACGTTAACGAGTCAATCAAACGAAAAAATATATGTACTTTTAAACAAGACTAGTGTATCAACGGACCAATGCACTCACCTGCAGTTAAATCATTAATATGAAGAAAACTAAGTTTATATTCAAATGTCTAATTTCCAGTGAATCGGAACAAAGCCCCTTTATAAAAGTATCAAAAATAAATCCATATAATTCAAGAAATGCCGAAAATTTTGTAATACTTTACGCTAGAACTGATCGACCAAAGAACGATGCAACGAATGATGCTCTGCGCATATACAACAATCTTCCAGAAACAGTGAAAAACGAAAGCTTATTATTGGTTTTTAAGAAAAGCCTTAAGGAATATCTAATAAATTCAAATTAATGATAAGTCCGGAAGATTGAAAATGCAATATCTTCGGGTATTTTAGATCCTAACGTCCAGATACTTAAAGGCAGCTAGTTTTTATAAACTCAGAGTTTTTTTTACTGCGTCGTATTTCAATATTTTTTTTATCTCTGAGAACTGTTCACGAATTGGACTAGACTAGCAGGAAAAGAGCACTTCACAGCATTTTGTGTGCCCGCTATACCGATGTTTTAGGATTGCCTGGAGGCACACGTAGGAATCGACGACGTGTGAAGTGCAGATCGCACGAGCGTTGTGCGGCGATGATGGAAAGAGTGGTAAAAAATTGTGGTATTAAAAAAAAAAACTTCGAAGCATATATTGTTCATAATTATTCTGTACTAACCTTTGAAAAGGGATTACCAGGATGTCAGAAGTCCATATACGTATATGGAATGATGATGTGAGCTCTCATGTGCAAAAATATCGAGGTGCCATCCATTCGAAATTCGTAGAAGCTTAGCTACTTACAAAATATAACCAATAGGTGGTAATCAAATAACATAAATTAATTAATTGTTTGTGTTTTTTTCTACGAATTTATAATGTAAAAAGAGTGTTGGTGAAAATTGTTTAGAATGTGTAGTGTAATGATTACCAACATCTGAAATTACAAAATAATGAATAACATAAAACATTTCACTTGACAAAGCATAAGCAATATTATCCAATAAGTAGAACGCACTTGAACTGTAATGCAATGCTTACCTCATTAATCAACAATCAGCAATTCTTTGTTTTTACTTTCTTCCGCATTCTGAAAGATAAACAAAAACATTGCCATATGCATATGTACATTCTAACGGTCCATGCACATGAACTTGAAATCATAAAAATTTATGGTCGTGTGAAAAGTTTAATAATGAACATATGCATTTTACGTTCCATTGATTGTATCGATTGATCGAATAACAAGTGCATATGAAAACACAGGATGTGGTGATCGACTTGTGGGTCACGAGAATACACAAACTGAGTATTGACTAATGAGAGTATAAGTATTAAATTTTGTGATTTATGTATTTAGAAATAATATAAATAGTTTGTGAATTTGGAATTCGGGATCAAAGGTTCTGACCCATACAATAATAAAGATTCGGCGCCTGGAACACTTTGGCTGACATTTATTAGAATACGTGTGAAATCTTTCTGTTCAATACTTACTTCGGCTAGACTTTTCGGCCGAACTTAGCAGATTTGTGTAGCAGAGAAGCTTGGCTTCGATGTTAAATCTAGATTGACCAGATTATATCAGGCTAGAGGATTCTTAGGTAAATTTTGAATGTTGATTTTATTTGCAAATTTAATTTTACAGAGATGGAATCAGTGTTCGATTCATCTGAATTGTAGGCATTAAACAAAAAATTCAATGAATTGTTAACGTAAGCAGAAGAAGATTTGTATAGGAAGCGAAAGAGAATCAACGTGAGGCAGATACAACGGTCAATCCACCTTTGTATACTCCAGCTCCGGTCAATGAATTGGGACCAAAAAAGTTACTAATAGAAATGTTTTCCTGATGACAGAAGCATTCAGCACCAGCACCAACGATGCAGCATAAAAAAAAGGAAGCATCGGGCAGGACGTAAGGCAAAAATATGAGGCGAAAGGAAAGAACTACATCGTTCGATCTTGATTTCGGAAGGAGAGTTGCAAAGAAGCTTATTCAAGAAGTTAACTTCACTAAGCAGCAGTCAGAAAAATGGGAAACAAGTGCTCAACGGCAAACGTCAATGATTCATTCATGGAAGAATATCAGCAAAGTATAATTACGTCGGTTATTTTCATAGTTATTTTGGCAAATTTATATCATAATAAGAATAGATATGATGTAAAAACTAGAATAATAGTGTCGCGTGTTCTGGTTCACGGCCGATAAGTTTAGTGTTCCGGGAAAGGCACTATCTTTCAAATTAAGTTAAAAGATTTGATTTACTAAAAATGCTCAATAATTAATTTCCCTACTTTTCAAATTTACTTTTCACTTAATGTTTCAACTGTCACGAAAATCTTTTACTTCGCTATCAGTCAGTATCGCCTTCAATTTGCGCCCTACATTTATCGCCGTTTTACTATCGCAGTCTTAATATCGCAGTTTTTACTACTACTATATCCCCCATTCATTCAGCTTGGCTTTATAAAGAGCCTCTAGTTATTCAATCCATTTCTCATATATTGGCGAATTTTCTGCGAGAACTACCTGGGATATTCGAGAAATTTTGAACACCCGCAGTGACGTACTTTCAGATATTGATCATGGATCTACTTGGTTCATTCCTGTGCTTTCGAAAACATGCTTTGTCGTTATTCGTTCACTTTTCTTGGTTGCTTCTTTTCAATGAATATTGACCATGATGTTATTAAAAGTCGCGACAACAATTGCGACAGTAGTTCTCAGGATTATGTGGATATGAAACACTGCCCCTACTTGAGTTCTTTTAATTCCGAAAAGATGTGTCGCCAGTTGTAGTTATAGATGTTATATGGGGCAAGACGGTCCAGATGCACGATTTTTATTTTAGCTCTCGGCTTATGATGTTTCTGTATGTGATATACGACGTCATTGATTCACTTTGTAACTTGTTGTGGTTCCTCCCTATTATGCTGCAACTCCGGTGAGCTACCCTTCCACCGTTGTGGGTTATATAGCCACACTAAGTCATCTTGCTGGAAGCCAGTAGAATTTGCCTTTAGATCATACCTGGTCTCCATGTGGTCAGTAGCCGATTCGAGGTGTTTTCACACTTTCCGATATATCTGGTTCAACCGTTGTTTTAGCTCACTTGCGTACTCGGAGATCATTTGGGGTTTCTCGGGGGGTGTTCCTAAATTTATATCAGCCGACAGATGAATAGCCTTTCAAAAAATGACTTTGGCAGGGGCTCCGCCCGTCGATGCATTTTCGGCAGCCCTATACGCCATGGAGAATAATGGGATTTGCCGGTCCTAGTTCCTTTGATTCTCGTTAACAATCTTGGCCAGGTATTTATTGAGTGTGACGGAATTTTGGGGACGTTTTGGGATCAGGAAAATGTCGAGGCTTCCAGGAAGCCCCAGCCAAGGCAAAATCAGTACTTTAATGACTCGTGTCCTGCAGCTAAGCCTACACTGCAGTTCAACCCCCCAGAATCTGCACGAGCAGTTTGCAAGCGACATGAAAGCTGACATGTTTCTGCTGAGTGGGCAATCCTGATGAAACAGTTACTGCCCTCATCTGTGTTTGGAGCAATGATTTCCTATTGGAGAGCTGTGGACAGGGGGGAGGGGATGGTTTCGTGTGGGTTTGGTGCTCAGGGACCACCTTCTTTAGTATGTACCTAACGCTGAACGAATCGATATCTTCTTTCTAAGCTAAGCTTAATGTTTTGAACGGCACAGTGCTCGTTGGGGGAGGTGTCAACGCTAAAGCAATCAAATGGGGCATGCCTCAAACAGATCCGCGGGGAAAAAGATTCCTAGAAATAGTGGCCAGGACGGTACTTGTCGTCCTTAACAACGAAAACACACCGACTTTCTATCGTATTGGCTGCGAAGGATCCATACTGGACGTGACATTCGCCTCAGAGTCCTTTGTACGAAGGATACACAATCGGAGAGTATTAGAGGACTACTCAGTCAGTGATCATCAGTGCCTTCTACTTGAGATCAGTGATGTTGTCTCCCGAGGTCCGTGCTCTTGCTTTTCTATAATTGGGTGGAACATGTGAAGAATGGACGTCGAGATGTCCGACAACGCTCCAGGCAGATTCGCAGGGGACAGAAGAACTGGCAGCTGAAGACGTGGTGAACTCTACTATGAGCATCATCACGATTCCCTGCAATGCTTCTATGCCCCCCTGAAACCCTGGGATCGCAAGCCCTAGTGAACTGGTGGTCGACGAAAATCACTGAAAAGCGAAGGGAGTGTCTCACGCCTCAGCGTGAGGCGCAATGGGCACGGAACGGTGACGAAGTATGCAACCGGATTGCAGCATATAAATTGGCCAGGAAATGCCTTCGTAAATTAATTAATAACAGCAAGACTCACTGCAAGCACGATGTAGTGTTCAAGGATCCATGGGGCTTTGGGTACAGATATGCGGAAGCTTGGTGCCCTACGGAAACTTTGCATAAATGATGCCGAAAGGATTTACGAGATAGTGCGGGCACTTTTACCCATGTATCCTGTCAGCGTTTACGCTGTCCATAATGAAACAGCAGTTGAGTGTCTACCCTTCATGCAGCCAGTATTGGAAGAGGCAGTTCTTTCACTAAAGTGAGGAAGGCTTCACGTGCAGATGGTATTCTAGCTGAGGTGTTGTGACTTGTCTATCACCATTCTCCTGACTTGCTGCTCAGCTACGGGATGATCTTTTCCCGCTACGGTGGAAGGTGGCAAGGCTCGTCCTGATCAGAAAGGGGAAGGGAAATCCCGGATCACCATCTCCAGTGTTAGAGAAGGAAGGAAAACTCACCGACGTGATTTGTGCTGCTTGGGACTTATCTCTTCAGCAGCACAGCTTTAGAGCAGGACGTTCCACCATTGATGCGATTGCAGAGGTAGTGGGCGTGGTCCCAAGGGTAAAGGTGTACAGCCGCCCTAAGCGACATACCCTTCTGCTCGTGACACTCAACGTTATGAACGCCTTCAACCCTGCTAGATGGGTGAACATTCTGGATGCGCTGGAAAACCCTTTTCAAGTCCCAGAATATCTAATGCTGCTTTTGATAGACTACCTGAAGGACCAAAGCCTGCATTGTGACACGACACAAAACCAACGAAGGATGGAAGTTGCATCAAGTGTTGTTCAGGGATCTATCCTTGGTGTAGACCTGTAAAATATATCTTACGACGGGCTGCTGAGACTGGGGAATTCATATTAGTCGCATTTGATCTGCTATGCAGATGATGTTGCGCTTTTGGTCACTGGATGCACCTTTGAACAAGTGCAACTTAGGCTAGGTATGCTAATACGCCAAGTGACAGGCTGGATGACTGCTTACGGGCTCAGTTTTCTATTGGAGGAAACCCAAGTGGTCATCTTGACAAAAGAGAATCCCTAAAATAAAGACGATCAGTATTGGAGACATACTAATCGAATTAAAGCCAGCGGTGAAAAACCTTGGGCTACTGATCGACTAAAAGATGAGTTTCTCTGAGCAAATCCAGGTAACAGCAGAGTATAGGCTCTGAGTCGACTTATGGTGAACGTATGGGGGCCCAGCCCATAAAGAAGACGCCTCTTGATGAGTGCTGTAGGATAAGTGCTACTGTACGGAGCAGAAATATGTAGCGATGCACTCAGTAAGGCACTATACCGAAAACACTTGGCACAGGAACAGACAAGAGGAGCACCGAGGATTGCATCGTCGTATATGACAGTCTCTGATTCGGCAGTGAGTTATTGAAGGCGTGGTAGCTGTTGTCCTCCTTGCGAGAGCGATGCACTTTTTACCTGCGTCGATACTACGACGCAAGGGAGATGGTTGTCCATGGGGAGAGACAGCGGTCACCCTACGATTGGCTGTCATGATGGTGCTCGAAACGGTTGACAAATGAAACCATGTGGCATATTATGCTCGGGCAGTCCTTAAAGATAGAAGAGACTCACAGCAGCCCGAGGCATTGGGGCTGGGGGATCGCTTGTCTGGCAACTCCTTTTCCCCTCCCCCCTCCCGCTGAAAGAAAGGTCCCCAGCTTGAAGGCATCTCACGGCGTGACAAAACGAGACCTGGCCCGAAGTAATGTGTCAAACAGTTCCAGGTTGGGTTCTCGGGTAAACAGGGGAGGTGTTTAGTGGGTAGTCCAGTCGCCTTCTTGTGAGCATAGGAGTCCCACAGTCTCTACGTAAATGACATTTATCTCCTAACCGCAAAAAAAATCACGTATAAAAAGATGTGTCGTCCGTTCGCAGCATACAGGTAAGGTAACATTGTATTTTCTTCCAAGTCCCGGTAGATAGGAAAATCCCATCTGGCTGACTATTTCGAACAATAGAATAAAACGTCTTTACGGGTCTTATCCCTAGGATAACATATTGGAGAGAAAAAATAAAACAAATAAGAGCAAACAATACGATTCACATTAAGTGACTGAGTGGTATCTCAAAGTTATATCTTCGGTGTATTAATTTAAAAAAAAAAATACAAGTTTGTAGAGCAATGAGATTTATTGCACAATCTGAATTTTGCAATTTAAAGTTGCGTACGAGGGTCATTCAACAAGTACTTAGCCTAAAGAAGAAAAACGAAAATTATTATTTTTCCACATAATCCCCTCCAAGCTCGATACACTTGGCCCAGCGCAGCTCTAACTTTTTCAAATCGTCCAAAAAATACATTTTCTTGAGGGCTGCGAAATAAACCTCTGTGGCGGCGATGACCTCCTCATTCGACCCAAATCTATTCCCGGCGAGTGATTTTTTCAGGTTTGGAAGCAAAAAGTAGACCAGACCATGTGAGGCAACAACTAGTTAAATAGGGCAGGACTTTCTCACTACGGACAGCTACGGGAGAAACTGCACCTGCCCAAAGAGAGGTCAACCTCCAGATACAGTTGGGAGACCTTGCGCTCCGACATAATTTTCTGGTCGCGAACATTATGGACGACTGCATTCTCGCAATGGATTTTCTGCGACCACATGGAATCACGTTGGATTTGGGCAAACGGGTATTGAAATGGCAGAATGTCGAAGTATTGATGGAGGATCCCAGCGTTCAAATTCCCAGATGAATTCTTCCGAAAGCATTGTATGGGCCAAGCTTGATAGTGATTCTGGAGACCACCGATCTTATCTGGTAGAGCCAACGAAGACGTCCGAAGCCTTTTAAGATCTATGAGGAACGGATACGTGCCGGTTAGAGTCCTTATCACCACAGACTCAACAACGAGCATCAAAGCCCGAGAAGTCATCGGCAGCTGGCAGCCTGTTTCCACCATCACCTCTTTGGAAGCCACTCATGACTATCATTCAAAAAGGAGACAAGACGCAGACAAAGTCCAGGAATCCACGTCTGCAATATTGAAGCAGGTCAAAATGGCAGTGCAGCTATTCAGCCTCTGATCTGGTCACCAAGTACATTGACATCTTCTCAACAAGCCCGGATGATCAAGGCCGAACGAATATGGTAACTGACGTCATAGATACACCAGTAGCCAAGCCAATTCAACAAGCACCGAGACGTCTTCCTATAGCCAAATAAGGAGAAGTGAGCGCACTGATCTCAGACATGGAAAAACAAGGTGTTATCGTCCACGGGCCGCGCTTGTAGTTCTAGTAAAGAAAAAGGCAATGCAGACTTCCTGCAGGACCGAAGCTGGCATTACCCCATGACACAGGGCCAACGAAGGATGGAAGTTACATCGGGTATTTTCCGCGGATCTATCCTTGGTCCAGACCTGTGGAACGTATCTTACGTTCTGAGACTGGAGAAGGCAGATGAGTCACGCTTGATTGGCCTTGCGGGTGATGTTGCATCTCTGGGCAGTGGCCGCACCGTTGAACAAGCGCAATTGAAGCTAGGTAGGCTAATGCGCCAAGTGAGAGTTTACTACTGGAGAAAACCGAAGTGGTCATCCTGATAAAAAAAGATAATCCCTAGACCAAGGATGATCAGTATTAAAGACATACTAATCGAAATAACGCTAGTGGTGAAGTAGCTGGGGCTGCTGATCGAATCGAAGCTGGCTTTCTCTGAACAAATCAGGACAACGGCTAAGAAAGCTGCTTCGGGAGTATTGGCTCTGAGTCAACTTATGCCCAACGTTGGGGGTCCCAGCTCATCAACAAAACGCCAGTTGATGAGTAGTGAGATTTAGTGCTACTATACGCAGCAAAAATATGGGATGACGCTCTCAGTAAGGAGGAATACCGAAAACGCTTGGCACAGGTACAGAGAAGAGGAGCACTGAGGATTGCATCTTTTAACAGGCCGTCAGTCTCAATTTCCGTGGGGAGAGTTATTCTAGGTGTGATAATTGTTGCCCTCCTTGCTAGAGAGTGCCGCGCTATTTACTTGCGTCCAAACCTGGACGCAAGTGAGGTGGTTTTCCACCAGGAGACACACAAGATTGGTAAGTCAATGTCCCCTGATTGTTGGTTTCGCGCAAGAGGAAGAAAATGCCTACCACACATTTTTCGCGTGCACAAAATGGAGCAGGCTGTAAAAAAAGCCCCTACAGAGAGACAGGAGAGCTCACCCCGGATAATATGACAAATTGAACCAGGTGGTACATTATGCTCAGGCAGTCCTTAAAGATAAAAGGGACTCACAGCACTCAGGAGCGTTGGGGCTAGGAGATCGCTTGTCTGCCAATTCCTCTCCCCTTCTCCTCTAGAAGGGGAATCACCCAGCTTGAGGACACCTCGCGGCATAAAAAAACGAATCCTGGCCCGAAATAATGTGTAAATGGTTCCAGGCAGAATTCTCGTGTTAGGAGAGGCGTTTAGTGGGTAGTCCAGTCGCTTGCTTGCATGGGAGTCCCCCATAAAACAAAAAAAAAACAAAGTTACCTAAGGTTGTGTAAATCAGACTGCTGTGCGTTGCAATTGTAACCTTCTGAGATTCGGTCAGCAGCCTGTCGTACGGATTAGCTCTAATTTTTCGTCGTCCCTCACTTCGAAATTAGTTCCTCCAGGACTTTTAAACTTTTGAGTATGTCTTAAGTTTTTCCATGGCAAAGAACGTGTTTCCCAAATAGTACAAAACACGGCGAGAATCCAATAGTGGAGTTAGAAGAAGAGCAAAAAGCACGATCGATTCGTGATGAATCTTTTCAGAGGCATTAACTTGAGGAGAATAAACGGCAGTAAGTAGATGATTGACGCCATATTTAGCCAAAATTTGTTTGAATAAGACGAATTTCAATTGCACTCCGTTATCTAACGTGATGGTTTCGCGAACCTTAAAAACGCAAGAAAGTTGCGGTTTTCTAGAAAACTACAAATGATATCAGGATTAGACTTCGCCATGAGTTCTATAAAAATGAACTTTGTTAATTGGTCAAGAACTACCAGGAATCCAATATTGTCCACGCGAAATCTTGGGTAAAGCATTGAAAGCGACGGACTGCTGATAAATGTTGTTCAGCTGAGGGATGCAGGACGATATTAAGTGCCTTGTTTTGATTATAGACAGTACAAAGCAAGAAATACTGAGCCACGGCTTTGGCCATACCAGGCGTATTCAAAGTAAAGTCTTTTCAATGCGCTCCATGGGTGCTCATAGGATGATCGTATGACTGCTTTAAAATGTCTGCTAGAACTCCGTTGGAATCCAAAGCTTCCATGTAATCTCTTCCTGAGCAAAGGCTCCAGTCACAAACTCACAGCGCTTATAAACAAAGCTGTGGTGAACAATTTGTCTTTATTCTGTTGAACGTTCGCGATTAGTTCTTGATATTCTTCTGAACGAAATTTTGATGAAATTTGATCGACTGCCAACAAAACTTCGTTCTCTGGTATGATCTTGTTTGAGTAAGGTATATATAGTATAGAAAAGCTGTCAGGAACTTAGTTGATGGTTTTGGCCTTTACATAAAGGCCAAAACCATCAGCTTATTTAAAGAAGCTAATACAAGTTACCTGGCTTACTTCTACTTGAAATTAGTTTTACGTAGCTAAATATGTACTCAAAACATCTGGTTCCTCAACATGTGTATAAAGAATCAAATCAAACCAGATTATATATGCATCAAAACTAGTTCAATCACACCATCTGCTAGCAAGGCAAAAGTCGCGGCGGAGAGAACATGGTTATATGAAGATCGGAAAGTGGAATACAATAAAAGAGACGTTGCTAATATCTACTTAAATTTTATTCACGACTGTATAGACTGCACAACGTAGAGTTTGATGTGATGCATTATTACACTAGAACAGCAGTGGCTATTAAGATTCACAAGAAATATATTACCCTAAATTAGAAGCTTAACAAACTCAACAGTCGTTCAAATTCAACTGCATCTAGACTTTTCACTGGAACAAATAACAAGCGATGTAGCAAAAATTTCGACTGCTACAATAACAATAACGCAAGTACTTTCAACCGATTGAATGACGACAAGAGCGATAACAACGACCCTAGCAGAGAACTGTGATGATAGTAATAGTAATATAAACGACATCAATAGAATTAGTAATAAGAATACTGACAATAGCTCATATACTTTTAAAGACCATATATTCTACCCAAAATTGGTTAATTCATCTAACGATAATTTTAGTAATGAGGAAAAGCTTTATTAGAAATGGGATTTAATTTTAATTATTTGACGAGTCTACAGATGATAAGGAATGTAGGAGTAGAGCGCAAAAGTCTGTTAAAAAGTCAAAATTTGTTAACTGAAAATTTCATCAATGATGTTGCTTTCGAAAGACATTATTCAACAAAAATTATAAAGGCTCATCGTTCATCCTTGACAACAAATAGTAAAATGGTACGCAAAGCTGGAAATATTCTAGTTAAAATAATAATAATAATGTAATCGTTACGCGAGCGGACAGAGGACAGACGGTTATCGCGATAAACTAAAATGAGTAAGAATTTTTAAACTCAGATAATTTTAGCTTGTTGGTTACAGACCATACAGAGTCTTTTCATAAATTTGTTATTATGCTTTACAAAAATTGTGTTATTTTTAATAGCCCTCCCTATCATTCCATCCAAATGAATCCTCAAGCCCTCAAAACTGTATTGTATGTAATTGCACAAAAATAATTTACCCATAAGACCATTAGCTTCTTCTTTTTACTCTCCATCACATAAAGTTTCAAAGTTTTCAATTGATATAATAATTTCATATACCATATTTGAGTCCAAATATGCCATAAAAATAACTCTATAGACTTAATACAACGTATTAGCAAACTTGACATACTAAGAAATGGATTTCTGATTTCGTTTGATGTTAAAAATCTATTCCCAAGTGTTACAACCACTGAAGTTAGGAACATTATTAGCAAACTGCTATTGGATAACGAAACCCACCTGAAAATTAACGAAGGAAATTTTAAATATTTTAGGTTTGTATCTTAGCCAGAATTATTTTGAGTTTGATGAAAACCTTTATACAGTTAAAAGTGGTTTGATTATGGGATTATTAGTCGAAATTTTTATGAACCATCTTGAATATAAAACATTTCAACATAGTTTGAGCAAATATAATTTATTCTGGTTTAGATATGGTACGAAAAGGCGATTGGATTTATTTATGAATTTTATTAACTTTTTGCATCCGAATATAGAATTTACAATAGAATTTGAACAAAATAATAAATTGAATTTTTTGGATCTTACTATAGATAAAACTAGCAATAAATTTTAATTTAACATTTATCATAAACCTACTCATACAACTTTCATCAAATCACCCTTATTCCCACAAAATGATCACCTTTCATTCCTGTGCATATAGGTTACTTTCGATACCTCTTTCGTTAAACGATTATAAGATGGAACTTAATATAATAAAGCAGATTGCTTATAATAATGGATATAGCCCAGAATTAATTGATTCCTTAGTTAATAAAGAAAAGATGAAGAATGTTTTGAAGGTGGTGTATCCATTACAAATTGAGAAATCAAAAACCTTTGAGTCATTTACATATATAGGCAATATTAACAACAGAATAGAAAAACATTTGAAAAAATATGACTTTAAAACTAGCAACCGCTTACAAAAATTTGTTAGGAATAATAAATAACAAGTTGGGTAAACAGACCTACGCTCATGTCAGAAGGGTTTTGTATTCAATTTACAAACTGCAGTGACGCAAATCGAATCAAATCAAGAAACATGTCAAAGACGATTTTATTGGAGAAAGTATGAAATACGAAGCTCATGCTATTATTAACAAAGTTGAACGAATTTCGACTTCTGAGGTTTTTAGTATTGTTATACCCATAAATATCTCCCTTGATAATTATTTCAGATGTCCATCCGCGACGGAGAAAACACATTTTTCATGTGTTTACACCCCCCCCCCCCTGTGTCCCCACTGAAGCAAAAACTGACAGTTCAACAACTGTTTTGAAAAGCTCCCAGGGAAACTTTTATTTCATACTCATATCGGCTACGTTTGAAGAATTTTTTTTCAGGGGCCACTCTCCTGTACTGTTATCATCGATCAATGGCCAATTTTTTCGAATCCTAGAATGGTTACAAAACCCTTTTGCTAGGAGCTCTCTCCCACCTCCTTGACTTGTTTCACTTATGAGCATTAATTGTAGGTACTCATCTTCAGTCATTCATTCAATTGAATCAAGTGTTCAAAGCATGCACCATAAACGTTGAAGTTGGGAAAAAATAACTCAAAATTATTCAATCTTCGCATTTAAATCAGCCACTATTTTGTTTTACGATTACTGATACCACTAACTGAACCGATTCTCAAAGATATACATGCCACCTATCATTCCTGAAATTTTCATGCAAATCCTAGCAAAATTGTAGTGTCTGAGTCGGTAAAAGGAGCATGTTGTTCCATAGCCATATGTTGCCATAGTAATAAATGCAGCGCATATTGTTCCATAGTAATACAGGAAAATTCAAACCGCTATAACTTCGCTAAATATGATTCAATCTTTATGAAACTTTCAGGAGAGATCAATCTTATAAATAGACATCTACGTACTGAATTTAACTGAATTTAAGGGTACCGTTAAGATTTTATTCAAGAAAACATAAAATCGATAAATCATACTATTACTAACAAAGTTGAGCGAATTGCGACTTCTCACGTATTTGTTGTTGTTGTACTCACCAAGACCTACATCCCTGATTTTTTTCAGATTTTTTGGATCACAGGTGTCCAATCGCGAGGGGGGGGGACACAAATTTTTCGTACATTTCCCCTCCCTGTGCGCCCCTCGAAGCAAACTTTGCCAAACTAAGACCTGTTTTGAAAAGTTCTCATCAAGACCTTTCATTTGATACCCATATCGGCTATCTTCAATGAAATTTTTTTTTCGGGGGGTCACTCTCCTATATGGGGAGACCCCCCTTAATTACCTTATAAAATTTTTTTGTAGTTGAACTTTGAAGAGATCACCACTTTACACCTACACACAAAATTTGATGTTTCTAGCTTAAGTAGTTTCCGAGAAAAACTGCTGTGACACACGGACGGACGGACGGACGGACGGACGGACGGACGGACGGACGGACGGACGGACGGACAGACGGACAGACGGACAGACTGGTCGCGAAACTAGTAGGGTTTTGTAAAATTATTTTACAAAACCCTAAAAATCCATAAGGATAATAAAAGTGGTGTGCATAAAATTACATGTGGTACATCAGATTGCAATGAAGTATATATAGAGCAAACTAGTAGATTTTTTTAAGTTAAAATGAAAGAGCATAGACCGTGCTATATAAAAAAAAAGATAAATCAAATTACTTGATTCATATTTCCCGCTGAGATCACATTTATAATGACGACCTACAAATTTTACACAATTGCAATAAAGGTTTGAAATTGGACTTATTGGAAATTAATAGAATCAAAGCAATTTTTTTTTTTGTGGTAGGGAGGTGAAGGCATTTACGCCCGCCGAGTCTGGCAGTGTGGGACTCCCATGGAGGATACCTTTGGACTACCCACTAAACAGCCTGGAACCGTTTGACACATTACTTCGGGCCAGGTCTCGTTTTGTTACGCCGTGGGGCGCCTTCAAGCCAGGGAGTCCCTTTCATAGCGGGAGATAAGAGGGGAAGAGGCAATGCCAGAAGAGCGATCCCCCCGCCCCAGCGCCTCCGGCGGCTGTGAGTCCCTTTTATATTTTAGGACTGCCCGAGCATAATGTGCCACCTGGTTCCATTTGTCAACCGATTCGAGCATCACCGCAACTATATTATCCGGGGTGAGCTCTCCCGTCTCCCTGTAGAGTTCCCTTCGCATTCTGACCCATTTTGTACACGCAAAAAATGTGTGACAGGCATTGTCCTCCTCTGCTGGGCAAAACCGACAATCGGGAGACCGTGACTTACCGATCTTGTGCAGGTAAGACTGAAAACACCCATGCCCGCTAAAAAGCTGGGTCAGATAGAAGTCAGTCTCACCATGCCTTTAATTTAGCCACGGTATCACATCCGGGATGAGGCGCACAGTCCACCTTCCCTTCGTACAATTCCCCAAAGACTGTTGCCAATTGTTGAGCAAGCGTTGTTTCTACTCGCGGACAACCATCTCCCTCGCATCCTCGTTTCGGCGCAGGTAAATAGCGCGGCGCTCTCTAGCAAGGAGGGCGACAGATATCACGCCTACAATCACTCTCACCACCGAGTCGGAGGCTGTTGGATACGAAGATGCAATTCTCAGTGCTCCTCTTACCTGTACCTGCGCCAGGCGTTTTCGGTATACCTCCTTACAAGAGCGTCGCTCCATATTTCTGCTCCGTACAGTAGTACTGACACTACAGTACTCATCAAGAGGCGTCTTCTTGATGGGCTGGGTCCCCCTACGTTGGCCATAAGTCGACTCAGGGCCGATATTCCCGAAGCAGCCTTCTCAGCCGTTGCCCTGATTTGCTCAGAGAAACTCATCTTCGAGTCGATCAGTAGCCCCAGGTACTTCACCGCTGGCTTTGACTCGATTTGTGTATCTCCAAAACTGATCATCCTTACTCTAGGGATTCTCTTTTTTGTCAAGATGACCACTTCGGTTTTCTCCAGTGCTAAACTGAGCCCGCGAGCAGCCATCCAGTCCCTCACTCGGCGCATTAGCATACCTAGCCTAAGTTGCGCTTGTTCAACGGTGCGTCCGGCGACCAGAGCCACAACATCATCCGCATAGCCGACCAAGCGCGACTCATCTGGCATCTCAAGTCTCAGTAGCCCGTCGTAAGACACGTTCCACAAGTCCGGACCAAGGATAGATCCCTGGGCAACACCCGATGTAATTTCCATCCTTCGTTGGCCCTGTGTCGTGTCGTAGAGCAGGCTTCGGTCCTTTAGGTAGTTCCTCAAAAGCCGCATTAGATATTCTGGAACTTGAAAAGAGTTTTCCAGCGTGTCCAGAATATCCACCCATCTAGCGGAGTTGAAGGCATTCCTGACGTCGAGTGTCACCAACAGGACGATCCGTCGCTTGGTGCGACTATATGCCTCTGCCTTTTGGACCGCGTTCACCGCCTCTGCAATCGCATCAATGGTAGAACGTCCTGCTCTAAAGCCGTACTGCCGAGGAGATAGGTCCCCAGCAGCACGAATCGCGTCAGTGAGTCTTCCCTTGATGAGTTTCTCTAGCACTTTCCCAGCCGTGTCTAGCATGCATAGCGGGCGGTATGCAGACGGCGATCCGGGATTTCCCTTCCCCTTGCTGATCAGCACGAGCCTCGCCACCTTCCATCGTACCGGGAAAACCCCGTCCCGTAGGCAAGCGTTGAATGTGCTGAGCAGCAAGTCAGGACAATGGTGATAGACGAGCCGCAACACCTCAGCTGGAACACCATCTGGACCTAGAGCCCTCCTCGCTTTCAAGGAGAGGACTGCCTCCTCCAGTTCCAGCTGTGTGAAGAGTGTGCACTCGACTGCTGTTTCACCATGGACAGCGTCAACACGGACGGAATGGGTGGGAAAGAGTCCCCGCACTACCGCGTCCATCTTTTCCGCGTCATGTATACAAGGCTTCCGTAGGGCACCAAGTTTCCCCATGACCAGCTTGTAGCCAAGGCCCCACGGATCCTTGTTCACATTGTCCACTAGGTCTTGCCAGCAGCGAGCCTTGCTACTGTTGATCAGCTTGCGAAGGCATTTCCTGGCCGACTTATATGCTGCCACCTGCTCGCATGCCTCATCAGAGTTCCGCACCCGTTGAGCCTCACGTCGAAGCTTGTGACACTCCCTTCGCTTTTCAGCGATTTCAGTTGACCACCAGTACACTGGGGGCTTGCCGTGCCGGGGTCTTCGAGGGGGCATAGAAGCGCAGCAAGCACTCGTCATGATGCTCATAGTAGAGTTCACCACGTCTTGAGCTGCCAGTTCTTCCGTCCCCTCCGAAGCTCCCTGCAGCGGCTCACCTGGTGTGAGAGCCTTGACGAACCTCTCGACGTCCATCCTTCCGATGTTCCATCCAGTTATGGAAGGCCAAGAGCACGGACGTCGGGAGACAGCATCACTTATCTCAAGCAGAATGCACTGATGTTCACTGGCTGAGTAGTCCTCTAATACTCTCCAGTTGTGTGTCCTTCGTACTAAGGACTCCGAGGCGAATGTCACGTCCGGTATGGTTCCCTCACAGCCAATACGGCGGAAAGTCGGCGTATCTCCGGAGTTTAGTACGACGAGGGCCGTCCTGGCCGCCATTTCCAGGATTCGTTTTCCCCGTGGATCCGTCTGAGGCATGCCCCATTCGATTGCTTTAGCGTTGAAGTCACCCCCAACGAGCACTTTGCCCTCTGCGTTCGAGACAGCGCCCTCCAAAGTATTAAGCTTGGCTTGGAAAGGTGATATCGACTCGTTAGGCGTTAGGTACACACTAAAGAAGGTGATCCCTGAGCACCGAACCCACACAAAACCATCCCCCCATCCACAACTCTCTGCTGGAAAGTCACTGTTCCGAACCCAGATGGCGGCAGTACCAGTTTCATCAGAATACCATAATGCAGGACTTTTACTATGGTGTTGTTCACTCAGCAGCAAGAAGTCCGCTTTCATGTCCCTCGCAAACTGCTCAAGCAGATTTTGGGCGGTTGAACTGCCATGTAGGTTTAGCTGCAGCATGCGGGTCATCAAAGCTCTGATCTTGCCTTGGCTAGGGCTTCCTGGAACACCCGGCATTTTCCTGATCCCAAGATGTGTCCAAAATCAGGTTTTGGATCAGCATCCTTGCAAAGAATACAGTGTGCCTCCTTCGTACACTCTTTTCTTTTATGTCCCATTTCACCGCATTTGTAACATCGGGAACTCCTATCGGGTCCTTTGCATACTTGTGTGGTGTGACCATAACCAAGGCATTTGAAACATTAAAGAGGCGTTGCTCTTCGCCGTTTCCTACTGACAACCCACCCTATTCGTACTTTGCCCTTGTTCAGGAATTGTTCGGTGTCCTTTTCGGTCAGGTCGACTATGGCCATGCGTTGTCCCCGGTTGTTTTCTGGTGTCAGTCTCGCTTTGATCCTTCCCACGCTAGGGAACTCCCTTTTGATGGCCTCTTCTACCTCGGCCAGATCCGTCACGCAGTCAATGTCCCGTATTTCGATCATTGCCATCGGCTCGAGCGGGGCTATAGTTGCGCTTTTGCCGAGAACTTTCTTTACTGCGTCACTGATTGCTTCATTATTGCCGGCCTCTGCTCCGAATCTGACCAGTATGTGGCCCGACCGCGTTGGTCGTACTACTTTAATGGTAGTATTGGTGTCTTCGGGCCTTACGTTTCCCCTGATGTCCAGCAGCACCTCCACGTAGGATCGGCCATCTTGGGGCCTTACAAGCAGTGCCTGCTGCCGGGGTCTTCGTCGGGGCTTCTGCCTCTCCTGTTTTGCATCAGGTCCTTTTTCTAATTGGGCGTCCGTGCGAATTTTATTTTCTGGCTTTTTTTGAAGGAGTTTCTTAGCGGCTTTCTTCGCTCCTTTTGTAAGCACTGTCTGGAACCCTTAATCTGGCGCTACACGCCAGTCAAGTGCCTCTTCCTTCCTTTTTTTATCCCGATCTCCTTCGATTGGGCTAGACGCCATTCTTTTATTGACTTTTAATGATGGAGCTTTCTGCATGTCGCCTTTAGATTTTGCCACAAGCGCCTCTTTAGTCTTCTGTTCATCTTCGGCCCTTAACCAGCTCCTCCGATAGTGCCCTATGCGATCTAGGAGCTCCTCTAGTTCAAGGAGCCCTTCCTTTGCTACTTTGCTAATTTTTGGGGAGTCGCATGCAGCTTGTATTCTTTTCAGAACATCTCCCGCTTTTCAAAGTAATCTTTCTTCTTCGTATCGCTGGGCCGCAATTGTATCTTGCAACCATCCTTGGGAGGGGTTTTCGCGTTCCGTTTCCGAGTACAGTACTTCCGCTACATTTTCGACGTTAGCGGTACAATCACGCGGTGTCTGGTCACTCTTTGCCTTTAGTGCCGTAATCTCCTCGTTATCTTCTGGATTTTTCGTTGCAATGTCGGGATTTGTGGCCCTTGCATCGGTCGCTTTAGTAACGATCGCAGCGGTGACAATCGAATTTTCGGTGCTCTTTATGTTATCTTTCACTGCTCGAACACCTGGAGCATCCTGCTGAGTCTCCCGCTTCTCCTTAATAGGACGCTCGGGCGTTCGCATAACTTTTTTGCTGCGCCCAAACGCCGCAGGAATTTCAGTCTGCACCAGACTGTCTGCTGTTCTCCGTTTTTTGTCTACCGTCACTGTCGTCGTGTTAGTCTTCGTTTTTTTCGTGGTTAGTACAGCTCTCGATGTACTGTTGACATCGTGGCTGCTTTCCTTTTTTGGATTTTTTTGGTCTTTTGATTGCTCTAGTTTTGTTGGGTCCCCCCTCGGAGTCGCTATCTCCGTTCGTGTGTGTAGTCGCCTTTTTGGTCCCATGGTTATCTTTGCAGAGCAGGGAGGCCTTGCGAGGGTTGGCGCAAGCCCTTATGGGGACAAGTGCTCAGAGCCAGACCAGCGCTAATCGGGAGTCCGTCTCAACCGAACCTACACCACCAACCCAATGGTGCGAACTTCGAACGTACTCCGAGGTCTGCCAAGGTTTTACCGGGACGGAGACGGTATGATAGTTGTATTGGAGCCGTTCACTCACGAGTTTCACCTCGGCGCTACTGTGCAAAGTAACTAGGACCAAACCATCACATCCGCCAGTCCAAAGCGTCAATTCCAGTTCGTTGTCCAAAGCGTAGTCCAGATACAATCAAAGTCGTTACCTGTCATCCTAGGAGGGGATCAAAGCAATAGATATTAATATACTGCTAAATTGTCAACTCGACATATATTTTTCTTCGCTATTAAACTTGTTTCAAATATGTAATTGATCTATTATTGATGTTTTAAATTGACACTACACTATATATATATATATATATATATATATATATATATATATATAAAGATATATATATATATATATATATATATATATTTATATGTATATATATATATATATATATATATATATATATATAAAGATATATATATATATATATATATATATATATATATATATATATATATATATATATATATATATTTATATATGCATCGTCGCGTGCTTAAGATAAAAGAGTTTAATTACTAAGAATGTACAATTATTAATTTCACTATGTTACAAATCGCATTTTAATTTACTTTTCACTGTCTATCAATTTATATACCAACTCTCTTTGAATATATCACGAAAATCTTTTTACTTTCGCAGTTTTATCATGGCAGTTTTTACTACTACAGTATCTGCACCGTTCATTTGGCTCGGCTTTATATAGGGTCTCTAGTCATTCAATCCATTTCTCGTATATTGACGAATGTTCTGACGAGAACTACCTAGAATCTTCGGGCAATTCTGAATACCCACAGTGACATCACTTTCAGATATTGATAATGGATAATGTGTTTCCTCCCTCGCGAATGAACACCTGTGATCTAAAAAATCTGAAGAAATTATCAAGGGAGATATTTATGGGTATAACAATAACAAATGCCTCAGAAGTCAAAATTCGTTCAACTTGGTTAATAATAGTATGATCCTCGAATTTCACATTTTCTCCAATAAAATTGTCTTTGACATGTTTCTTGATTTTATTCGTTGCTGGTTACTGCATTTTGTAAGTTGAGTACAAAACCCTTCGACATGAGCGTAGGTCTGTCTACCCAACATCTCCGACGTCAATCACATGTGATACAAGGGATGTTCTCCCCAATTCTTCTTTGGCAAAAAATGGAAAAAGTACAATGACCGCGAGTAGCTGACTTAATTGATGTTGATCCAGGTCCATTGAATTTCACCCACTATAAGCAAAATAGACGCAGAAGAGTTTCGAAATAGATTCGAGGTAAGTTTAAATTTACATACAAAGTCAATACCGAAATAGAAGCTTTGATTCAGTGGCTCAGTTGTAGATCGAAATAAAATAGGGGTTGTGACCATAGTATACTCAACTAGTACCCACACCTTTCATTTACCCTGTGTTGCACACTTTTTGAATTTTCCCAGGGGCATTACAGCTGATCCGGGGCATTACAGCTGATCCCATGTTTGGCGCGCTCAAGAAACGAAGCAAAATGCAAATAAAATTTCCGACGCACTTGTTCTTTTACGCATTTCAGAACATAGGAGTGCTGCCAGATGCTAATGAAAAACTAAAAGATTGCATGGAACGAATTTGTTTTTCTGCAAAGTCATTGATTTTTTGAGATATGGTAATCCTGAAATCTCTCATCGAAGCATATGTTTATATCGCGCCAATCCTCGCGTCAACATTTACCTACCTACCTGCTGCCGTAGATTTATGGTAATTATTTAGTTCAGGTGCCATACTCCCGATTTTTTTAAATTTCAGTATGTTATACAGTTTTTCATTCTAAATTTTTAACACCCGCCCACACCCCACTCTCAATCCTCTCCAACATCAAGTATGTATGTGCAAAATACCAACTTTTCACGATAATGTACATTTCCCAATTTTCAAACCTTAACCTGTTTTCCGCGCCCAACATATGTATAGATTCTTTTTCAGCATGAAAAACTGTATAACATACTGAAATTTCAAAAAAAATCGGGAGTATGGCACCTAAACTAAATAATTACCGATTTATGACTCGCTGTTCGGCTTGTGTTCGGATTTTTCCGGAGGATTGATGGAGTGTGGTTACTAGTTGAGTATAGTATGGTTGTGATCCTACCACATACCTGATGAGGTGTCTCATCAGCAGTTTTAACGGCAAATTTATAAAATTTAATGAGTTCATTGTTTAGCGTTAGAATTCTCCTTGGTGGATTAGACGCCATAATGCTGACAATAGCACCTGTACCTATTAATCCAGCTACCTTCTCGCCCAAGAGAGTTATGATCGCATATGGCCGGATATCATCTTGCGAAGCGGTATTTAATCCTGAAAGGCTGAACTGTTTTCTCAGCATATACTGACGCTTTTTATAGTGATGCCAGTTAAGTGTAGACTGTTTAAGTTTTAGTTTGAATATGCTCTCGACTCCCAGGATACGATCGCATACAGCTTTGTATTGCTTAAAACGAACGTTGTTAGCCTTAAAATAACGGGCCTAGAGTTATATCGTATACTTTTAAAATGGTTCACCAAGTTCTCCATCTTGTAAACCTCCCTCAGTTGTCTAACTGATGATACTCGTATTTTTACTTGTGAAAGTTCTCGTTGTATTTCTAGTTGAAAGTTATCTCGTAGAAGGTTCAGCCATTCAAAGATGGTGAAAGTGTCACGGGACATGATTGGCACCTTCTCTGTGCTATGATTGCCATGTTGATCTTCAAACCGTTGAGTTTGTCTCCGAAAATCATCTTGAGACTTTTGTATGTCTGTCAGATGGAGTACTTACTAAGCATTTTCTCCATTCAGGTGGTACATTGTCTTTCAATTTTGATGTTTAGGGATCAACAATGTGGAGCTAGTTCTTAGTTTGTAAGTGCATCCTAGGTCGCTCATATTTTGATTTAGTTGCTGTGACTCATCTGGGATTTAAAGAAACCTCGCTTCATAAGGGTTCTGTACTCAACTTTCAAAATGTAGTCACCAGCAACAAATAAAATCAAGAAACACGTCAGGTGATTTGCTCGTTTAAAAGAACATCCATTATTTCTCCATTTTCAACTAACAAAAATCACTCAAATGATGAAATCCCAAAAGCTTTTACGTCATCGATACTACTGAAAATTTTAAGAAGATCCAATCAAAACTGCAGTGTCTGAATCGATGGGAAGTCCATAAAATACCAAAATCGTGTGTTATTTTTGTTGTAATTGGAGAAATTTCAAATGGATATAACTTCTGTGAATATGATACGAATTTCATTAAATTTGTATTAGTATTAGGACCTTGTGTAAGACTACTTAGATATCGAGCTTTTTGGGTTTAAAGGCATCCACACGATTTTATTGGAGAAAATGTGAAATTTGAAGGTCATACAATTATTAACAAAGTTGAACGAAATTTGACTTCTGAGGTATTTGTTATTGTTAAACTCATAAATATCTCCCTTGATAATTTTTTCAGATTTTTTAGATAACAGGTGTCCATTTGCGAGGGAGAAAACACATCTGTCATCTGTGTATTGAATTTTATTGAATTTAAAGGTAATTTTAAGATTTTATTCAAGAAAATGTGAAATCGATAAGTCATACTATTACTAACAAAGTTGAGCGAATTTCGATTTCTCACGTATTTGCTGTTGTTGTACTCATAAAGGCCAATATTCATGATTTTTTTCAGATTTTTCGGATGAAAGTTGTCCAAACCCGAGGAAGAACGCGAAAAGTTAATATATTTCCCCTTCCCCTGCCCCCACGGCACAGATAAGGCAATTTTAAGACTTTTTCGGAAAAGATCTCATTAAGAACTTTTTAATGACACCCTACTCGACTACCAATGGTGAAAAAAGTTTTAAAGGGTCCCTCTCTTTAAACCCCTTTGAAAAATTTTTCGACCCCAAAACTTTCAAAAAATCACCACTTCTGGCCTTTTCACAAAGTTTCATGGCTGTAGCTTCTATAGTTTCGGAGAGAAACTGCTGTGACATACAGATGGACACAGGTCGTGATTGCAATAGGGTTTTGTATATTAGTAGAAAACCCTAAAAACAATTCTCGCGACAGAGATAATCAACACAACACAATAACAAAAAGAAAAAAACCGAGCTAGTATGCAGCCCACAGTTGTGTAAGATTAATTAAAATTTATCAAAAGAAAAGCTTTGTATAATTTGAAATCCCCGGATCATCAACCTCACCTGATACTGTGGATGAGACGGGCCATTTTTTTGTTTATTTATAAAATTTATAATTTTTTTTAATACCTCCATTCCCTACCACTCTCTCCATCCCTCTTTCATCGTCACACAATGTTCATTCGATCTGCTCTTCACACGTCGTTGATTCCGACGTGTACCCCCAGTCAATACTAAAACATCGGTATAAGGGGCACACAAAATTCTGTGAAGTACTCCTTTCTGCTAGTCTAGTCCGAGTCATGAACAGTTCTCAGGGATCAAAAAAATATATTATAATACGACGCAGTGAAAAAACTCTGAATTTATAAAAACTAGCTGTCTTTAAGTATCTCAACGTTTGGGTCTAAAATGCCACAAGAAAGTGCATTTTAAATCCTCCGGACTTACCATTGATTAAAATATATTAGATGTTCCTTAAGTCTTTACTTAAAAAACAATAATGAGTTTACGTTTTACACTGTTTCTGGAAGATTGTTGTACTATATATACGCAGAGCATTATTCGTTGCATCGTTCTTCGCTTGATCAGTTCTAGCGTAAGGTATTACAAAATTGTTGGCATTTCTTGAATTATATGGATTTATTTGTGATACTTTTATAAAGGGGCTTCGTTCCGATCTACTGGAAATTAGACGTTTGAATATAAACTTAACTTTCTCCATATTAATGATTTGATTGAAGGTGAGTGCATTGGTCCGTTGATACACTGGTCTTATTAGAGTGAGAATTGGAAGGTTTAGAATATTTTATAGGCTTTAGTTAGTAGCCTGTATACAATATTAAGGTTTTGCTTTGACGATTGACTCCAAATAACCACCGCATAAGGTAGCTTTGTCAGTACAAATGCATTCAATACAAGTTTCTTTATATGCATTGGAAAACCTCCATATCTTCTCAACATTCCTATCATTGGTGCCAGCTGTCTCCTCAAGTTATTTATACGTGGCAACCATGTCAAGCGATGATCTATGGTAAGACCGATATATTTAATTTCAAACACTCTTTGCAATTTTTCGCCGTTAATTTTTAAGGTCAAATTCTTTGTCTTCCTTATTCTTCTGTTTGAAAATCATATGCTATGTCTTGTTTTCTATAAGCCATGAACGATATTTATCTAGATCATCTTTGACGATATTCTCCATGGCAAGTTTATCATGTCCTGAATAAAGAAGTACAGTATCATCAGCATATATGTTAATGTGTGGCGAACTTTCAGTTTACATATATACAAATTATTAGTGTATAGCAAGAGCAAGGTTGATCCAAGTATGGATCCTTGAGGAACCTCGGATTCAATGGTGCTAGGTTGCTCAAGACATTATTGGCTGATGTTTTTTTGTTTGCTCGTTCGGTTTGCTTTGTTTGCCATACGATTCAAGTTTTTGAAGTAACAGGTCATGATCAACCGTATAAAAAGCTTTCTTCAGGCCCACAAAAATTGCAATAACATAATCTCCTTTATCAAGACTTTCATTGATGTAACGTGAGACAGAAAGTAACGCATCGAAAGTACTCTTGTTCTTTTGAACGCCAAACTGCCTCGGGTTTATGATATAATTGTCCATTAAGAAAGATTTTAAACGAATATTTACCAGTTTTTCGAATATTTTACTAAAGGGAATGTTCCATTGTGAATATGCTCGTTTATGAAATTTCCCAGTGGTTCAGCTACCTCCTCTTTGGCTAGAATAATTTCATGGTGGTGATGTTGTCGAAACCTGGTGCTGCATTTTTTTCAAATCTTCGATTGTATTTAATACTTCCCTTTTAGTCGTTTGATGAATATGAAAGATGGATTTAGGTGGGCTATTTATAATATTGAAATAGCTATTTGACTTACCACCAAGCTCACTGGTAATTTTTTCAACAATTGTTGAAAAAAAGTGGTTTCGCGAGTTTGCTGTTCTACATGGGCGTGCTGCATTATTAGAGTCCATGATAACATGATCCAGGGTGATGAATTATCTTTTGCTTCATTTATTATTTTCCATATTTCATGCGAATTGTTCTAGAGTTCTGGAGTACTATGGAAATTTAGCATCTTTTATTAGACATTTTGATTCTTTTAAGGCTTGGTTGTACAGATATTTAAGTGAGTGATCTTCAGCGTTCTTTTTGAATTTTTTATAAGCCTTCCTTTTGTTGACACTAGCCTCAATAACCTTCGTTGTTATCCATGCATTTTGTCGACATCTGATCTTTTTCTCAATGACAGAATCATGCTTGGACTCTATAATTATATTTTTGAGCTCTATAAGGTTTTCATGTTTTCGGTTTGTTAGCAACTGTTGAAGTTTCGATTTGAAAAGAACCGTGTCTAAATATCTGATTTTTTTTTTGTGAGTACGATTTGCTTTCTGAGACTGTGACCATGGACGACAATTTTTATAACACGATGATCTGACTCCGGCCAGTCTGCAAGTGGGAATTTAATGTTTTCAACAATTTTTTTTTCATTTGTTGCTCTGTAATCCAGGCAGGTACGTGAAGTCGGGCGAGTAATTTTTGCCCTAATTGACAATCACCACTTCGTTTGTCTTCAGGGTATCCTTGTACATCCTCAATCCTGAAGATTCTGCAATCACGTCTATGTTTGTGTCAGCAACTGTGATTAGAATTTTTCAGTAGAGTACGAGTTTATTGCATCTATTACTGTGCAGAAGTCCATTTACTCTCTGTTCCCAACATCAGGGTTTAGCGGCCGTATTTCCTTTCGTAGCTCCTCATTTGTGAATTGATTATCCAGCCCATTTATAACTAGTCTAGGTTGACGCATTTTTGTCTCAGTAATATCGTACTCATCCTGCATAGTATGATAGCATTCATGGTTAATCAGTATAGCTCAGACGTGTTGGTATTGGTCGTTGTTTTAATTATCGCCTCACCATTGTGGATAGGCCGTAGCAGTTGAAGAGAAATCTTGCAATTTGACGGTCTTATCCTCGACGAAAAATCGGCAAGCGTTTTATCTGATGATGTATGCTTTTTTGGCATGAATTAATTTTTATTTCTTTCATGTTTTTTTACGGATTATTTAACATCTCTGTTGTCTTCTCACAATGTTTATAAAAAAACCGTTGAATAATTCAAAAAACTTCCAAGAATAAAAAACAAACACATATGTGAAAAATTTAACGATATTAATAAAAATTAAAATTCATCGAAATTTAGTAACGATAACCTTAATTTTTCTTGTTCTCAATATTAAGGCATTTAAAAAAAATTAAATTAAAACTGCTAAACTTGTTATGACTACACAAAATATATATAATTAAACTTCTTTTGAATTCTTTTTCCGTAAACCGTTTGACGTTACTTTTATTATTATGCTTCTCATATGTTCTTAAAATTATACAATAAAATCAATTAAAATCCAACTCACCCAGAAAGCCTACGACGAGCGCTCGACTTGGACTCTGGCTGAAAAAAAAATAATTCACGACAAAAAGAATTATAATCATATCACGACGAGCAATCAACTATGTAATGAGTAAAAACAAAAACAATAAAAAATCCCCGTTGGCAGCACCAGCCGGAAATGTAAATTTCTCGTATGCAGCGTAAGATTTCGAAAAAGAATTGGGTGTGCCTACTACTAGACTTCTTACTGCAACTTTTGTGGCACCACATGGGTATTTATTAACATAAAAAGAATCTGCCGACATTCGTATTTCGAGACCCTTTATAGTGGCGCATATATTTTGCTAATTAAATTGAGTTGCACACGTATGGATCACATATTGAAAATCGGTGGGTAATAAATTGTTATAAACATATAAATACCGGTTTCGCCCTTCTCACGTTTGCTGCTTACACATTTCACAGTGGTTACCACACAAAACAAACGCGCGTCGATTGCTCGCCGCACATCTACGTTGGTCCAATGAGATCCATAACGCTCCTTCAACGCAGCTTCCAAATCAGGCCACGTAAAATTGGGGTTGAGCTGCCGGAACAACCAGCACCATTCTTCTGCTGGTCCTTTCAGAAGAATGTGGAGGCAAGATGCCAGTTCCTCGAAGTGAATGTTGTAATTTCTTGCCAAGGTGGTGGCTCGAAACAGAAATCGCTCAACATCTAGACCAGCTGAAAAACCATCAAAACTGACCCTCCACTTATGCATTGGTGGGAAGGAATAAAATTTGTCGACAGAGCTAGAATAGGTGGAGTAAGAAGCGTTATGCGATGCCATAATTGAAAATTAATATTATAAATACTGGATAACCAAACTGTAAAATCTATAAAATAATTAACGGACGAATTCAGAGAAATCAATAAATAGCAGACGGACAGCGCAGACAATTTGAATGAAATAAATCACAGACGGACAAACAAACAATTCAATAAAAATAAATAAGTACAGACAAGTAAATAAATATATAAAATTTTAACGCCTAACCTAAGCTAAAATAAAAATTAATTCGAATTGCCTAATCCAACTATCAATAAAACTATCGTACGAAGCAATTCTACTCAACTCTACTAACCCAAACTAAACCAAAACCTAACTCACTACTCTAAACTAAACTCAAACTCACTTAAACTTAATCAAAGCTAAAAACAACCATAAAAATGAATTATCCTAAATACCCAATAACTTATCAAAACAAAACTACAATCGAACTAACTAAAACTAATCGAAATCAAAACCCAAATTAAAACCTGTAAATCAACAATAAATGTACTAAATGGCTAAATTATCTAAAACCCAATAATTATAAACTAGGCTTAATTACCACAATCTAAGCTACCTAAATTTTACTCAAAACTAAATACCCTAACTTCGAAATGAGAATCTAATAAACTGAACCTAAATTAAATTCCAAAAGATAAAACAATAAAATGATCACTACCGTTAATTGAACTGCTGATAAGACTTCAATACTTTAGTGCAGTGGCTTATGTGCGGTGAATGCAAAAAGAAAGAAACTACGGGAAATTCATTACTAATCATTTCTCAAAATGATCTAGGGAGGAAAAGGAAAGGAAAGGTTAATTATAAATTACTTTTTATGGAATTGTTAGCAGCTACATATAAATGAGTTGCATATTTTTGAATAATAATTTTTCTGAAAAATTATTAGAGAAGAAAAATGTTAGAAGAAGGTGGTTACGACGTGTGCACTAATTCTCCTCAGGCCATCACTCTTAGATACACACCGGTGATGGCGATCACCATGCTCAGAGGTGAGGGAGTTAATTTTTAATTTTTCTACTTATGCAAACTCAATATGTTTTTGTATCTGCAAGTTATATTCAAGGTAAATTTCTCTTGTAAGTACTTGTATTAGCTAAACTTTTTTTAATTGGATCATTTCACCCTTTTCACATCAACTTAATGTAAATCTATACGACAAATTTGCTCTACATTTGAAGCTTATCTAACGTCGCGCGGATATCGATCACTCTATAGATTTACATTAAGTTGATGTGAAAAGGGTGAAATGATCCAATTAAAAAAAGTTTAGCTAATACAAGTACTTACAAGAGAAATTTACCTTGAATATAACTTGCAGATACAAAAACATATTGAGTTTGCATAAGTAGAAAAATTAAAAATTAACTCCCTCACCTCTGAGCATGGTGGTCGCCATCACCGGTGTATATCTAAGAGTGATGCCCTGAGGAGAATTAGTGCACACGTCGAAACCACCTTCTTCTGACATTTTTCTTCTCTAATAATTTTTCAGAAAAATTATTATTCAAAAATATGCAACTTATTTATATGTAGCTGCAAACAATTCCATAAAAAGTAATTTAAAAAGCTATCGGAGCCATCCGAAAGAGTGATCGATATCCGCGCGACGTTAGATAAGCTTCAAATGTAGAGGAAATTTGTCGTATAGATTTACATTAAGTTGATGTGAAAAGGGTGAAATGATCCAATTAAAAAAAGTTTAGCTAATACAGGTTAATTATGTTAAATTGGATGAAGGTGAAAATTTGCACACCACATAGAGCAGGCAAACCACAACAGTGCCTGGTATATACTTGAAGGCAGGCTCCGCTCTAACTGTCACCACAAAGGGCCGACTACGAGACCATTATGAAACTCCACGGACTTTATAATGGCTCGGACAAGAGCCGCACAAATCCCACAGCTATCACCAGATAGATGATGGAAGGGCCGAAAGCGTTGGCTAATTCCAAGAGTTGGATCCAAGTCCCACTATCCCGTGCAGGGAGATATAGCCAACGACTCAAAATTCGGTGAACCCCAACCAACATCCACAATGCCACAGCATGACTGCTATCATAGCCGGTGAAGACTATCAAACACAAATTCAGCACGGTGAGCGCCACTGCAACTGCGGCGAACCCCGTGATCAAAATCTTAAAAATTAATATCAAAACTCAAAACTAAAAACTCTCAAACTCAAAACAGTCCATGAAATTATTATTAAAATATAAATCATTTGAAACATAACCGAAACATTAAATCGAAGATAATAACTAAAATCGTCGCAAAGAAAAGAGAAAGAGAAAAAAAATATTTCCCTGGAATGCACAAACCACTATTCAAGTTGGGCACCCCAGGTACTCAGCCCAACAAATCTAAAATTGAAAAATTCAAACTATAATTAAAAACTAATAAAACCATTAGAAAATACAAGTTGGGCGCCATCTGTTGTAAAGCAACGAATGATGCTACTAAAGAATGGAATAAAAAATAAAACCTAAATAGCTTGGGCGCCATATGTAGCAAAGCAACGAATGGTGCTATTAAGAATGAAATCAACAACAAAAACTACCAAAACTTTGGGCGCCATATGTTGCAAACCACGGGAGTCACCGCAGTTGCAGACATTAAGAATTAGCAGAGGGATGTGTAGCCTGGGGTGGCATACTGAGGCCGGCTAGCGCTCAGTCGTGTCGTGGGACTTCCGGGACACCCTCTGCTCGTGCTGAGCCACCTTACATAAAGAAACTAACACAGCGGGAAAGGGAGAGGACATTTTGAGAAATGAAAAATTAAAAAAAACTTAGTAAAACATGGCCGGTTATTGAATTCAAAAAAAAGAAATTTACAAATTCAACAAAAGGAATATATCAATCAAAACAAAACAAACAGACCCCTCAATAAATTTTTTAATGCAAAACAAACTATTCAAGATTGTAATCAAAAGAAAAATAGTCGATTTCAATAAGCTGGGAAAAAAATATGTAATGAATAAAAAGATGTCAAAAAAAAGAAACAAGGAAAAAAATATTATCTACTACTTACCCTCTTCTTTTTCCGTGGATCTCCGAGCGCTCGGCGAAGGGCGCAAAAATAAAGAGGTGGGGTCACTGCAAAATTTAATTGACGTTACTTTCAAACATATTAAATGCTGATAAGCGGCCACTTCATCATAATTTTCAACTCGCCCGTGATTTTCCGTTAATGCCGTCTTTAGTAATCGTCACTTCATCTAATAATTCGCATAAGTTAGTCCATATTTCCGTTTGTTGGGAAATTCAACCCCCACTGGTAATTCACACTTATTGCATACGATAACCATTTTATTTTTATACAAATTTGTATTGCTCACAAGAAAATTACCATTCCTAACTTCACTTTAGGATCAGAAGGTGATCGAATCTATCACTTATCACCATTCACACTATCTAATTCTTGTTTTTTTTGTTTTTTCTTTGTTGTTTTGAGTTTTTATTTCCACTACTTGTATCCACTAATTACTTCTTCATCCGTATCTAACCATTAGAAGAAACCGTTTTACTATCAAAATCTTTTCTTCACTCAACTGTTTCCTTTCCTAACTCTTAAAATTTCCACTGCATTCTAACGTATTTAATGAATACTTTAAAATTCACCTTGACTTCAACCACTTTTTATTCCTCGAGTATACCAAAAAAAAAACTTTCTTCAAGACCGCCAACGAATTTCACTCCTCCAAAAGCCAAAAACTGACTGCCCAATCCTAACCACTTAATTCCACATTTCACCTTCATCCAATTTGATCCCGCAATCCTTTTCAGTTTCAAATTACCGCTGCCGCATCTGGGTAACGTAATCGAAGTTCATTACACTTCGATTCCGCTACCCACACAGTTTTTGTTCCATATCGAGAAACTCAATAGTATCCATTGTTTTACATATGGCAATTTGCACAATCCAAGAAGCGCTTGATTGAATGCAAAGTGTCACATATACATTACGGAAGCTATTGGTTTTGCCAATACCCCAAAAAAGTGCTTCCCTGCGCCGGGGGAACTTGAACTCAGGGTTCTAGCTGACCCCCGATCGAGAACTTGCGACGCAGCTAATGGTGCCATGAATTGTTGATCTCCCATTCATCTCATAAGCAACTACAACGATGCCTTTGGGTATGAGATTGAATTTTGTTAGTAGGGGAACGTGAATTAATTTTTGTAAGTATAAAAAAATAAAATTTGTTAATGGGAACTAGTGAATAGAAAGGAATTAGGTTTTGTTAGGGAAAAGGTATTGAATGAAGTTTTGTTAGTGGGAATTAATCACTGGAATGTTGTTAGTGGGAAAATTGAAATTATTAGTATATATTATATTATTTTAGTTGGAAATAAGGGAAAAGGGTAGGATTGTGATGATGGGGAAGTAAAAACTATAGGGAAATTGGAAAAATTTTAATGAAATTAAATAAATAACAGGGAAAAGGTATAAATGCCCGAAGGAAGATGGAGATGTTACGGCGGCAATTTGAAGTTACGAATGAGAGGAAATTGCACCGGGGTTCGCAACAATATATATATATATATATATATATATATATATATATATATATATATATATATATATATATATATATATATATATATATATATATATATATATACAGGGTCTTTATAATGAGTAACCGGACTGAGCCTGCTCCGCGCCGTCAAAGCGTCTGCTAACCGGTATCTGGTGCTGTAGTGGTAGTGGGGGTCTAGGCAAAGGGAACCGTGCTGCAGCAGCTGCCTCCAAGCGCTTGGAGAGATAGCATCGAGCGAATGCGGAGTGCGTGTTCAGTTACGTCGTCGGAGTGAAAATGGAGCGTATGATCGAGCAACGTGTTAGCATCAAATTTTGTGTCAAACTCAAGAAAACGGCCACGGAAACTCTTCGAATGATTCAGGAGGCTTACGGTGAGGATGCTTTGTCCAGAACTCAAGTGTTTCAGTGGCACAGAAATTTCTGGGAGGGTCGCGATGACTTCCATGACAAACAGCACGTCGGTCCTCCATCAACGAGTCACACGGACACAAATGTGCAAAAAGTGCGTGATGTGTTAAATAGTGATCGTCGTTTGAGCATTCGGTGCTCCGTCGACTAACCGCCCGGGTTCACCGAGTCCGTCCGGAGATTGCCGATTCATGGATCCTCCATCACGACAATGCTCCGTCGCAAACCTGCCTGCTCGTCACCGAGCAGTTGGCCAAACAGTCGAGGGCAACGTTGCCACAGCCTCCTTACAGCCCGGATATGGCACCAGTGGACTTCTTTCTGTTCCCAAAGATCAAGAGACACCTTAAGGGGACTCGGTTCGGGACTCTGGAAAACGTTCAACGTGCTACGACGAGGGCTCTAGACAGCATCGAGGTTGCCGACTTCGAGGGAGCGTTCGGGGGGTATCAGCGTGTTATCGACCCCAATGGGGACTACTTTGAAGATTTCTAAAGAAAAATTGTACATATTTTGCGAATAAAAATTTCCTGTGGTCAGTCAGGTTACTTATTATCCTGACCCTATATATATATATATATATATATATATATATATATATATATATATATATATATATATATATATATATACATATATTTTTGTGGTTGGGAGGGGAATATCATTAAGTTACAGAGTGTGGGACTCTCATGCTCCCAATAAGGCGACTGGACTACCCACTAAGCACCAACCCTGTTAACTGGAGAACCCGGCCTGGACACATTGCTTTGGGCCAGGTCTCGTTTTGCTACGACGTGAGGTGCCTTCAAGCTGGGGGATCCCTCTTCTAGCGGGAGGGAAGAGGGGAATAGAAATTGCCAGATAAGGGATCCCCCAGCCCCAACACCCCCACTTGCTGTGAGTTCCTTTTATCGTTAAGGATTACCCGAGCCGTCAACAGATTCTAGCATAACCGCGACTAAATTATCCTTTCATAGCCTGCTCCATTTTTATGCACGCAAAATATATGTGGCAGGCATTGTCTTCCTCTTCTGAGCAAAACCAACAGTCGGGGGAACGTGATCAACCAATCTCGTGCAAGTAAGACTGAAAAGACCCATGCCCACGTAAAAGCTGCGTTAGATAGAAATCAGTCTCACCGTGCCTTCAATGTAGCCACGGTCTCGCATCTGGGATAAGGCACGCAATTCACCTTTCCTTCGTGCAATTTTCGCAAGGCTGCTGCTTCACGGACAACCATTTGCTTCACGTCCTCGTTTCAACGCAGATGAATAGCGCAGCGCTCTCTAGCAAGGAGGGCAATAGGCATCACACCTACAATGACTCTCACCGCCAAATCAGAGACTGTAGGATATGAAGATACTGAGAGCTTCTTCCCATATTACTGCTTCATACAGTAGCATTGACCCAACAGCACTCATCAGGAGGCGTTTTCTTGATGGGCTGGGTCCCTTATGTTGGCTATAAGTCGACTCAGAGCAACGGCATTCTTCGCCGTTGCCCTGATTTGGACATATCGACTCTTCTTCGAATAGTAATATATTGTAGGCAGGTATAGGGATGGTTTTGGGAAAAGATTTTATTGGAGTCTTGACTAGACGCAAGACCTACAATGTAAAATGTGATTGGTGCTGATGCAGACAGGAAAAAATAAAAATTTTGGTCAAGTTAAATTAAGAGTGGGATGAGCTAATAAATGCATGGAAAATAACCATAGATTAATAGGAAACGGGGATTGTCAACAACACCTTCACATGCGATTTTAATTTCTATGAGGACTTTCTTATTTCTGGGATCTAACAAATAAATTATTTTGACGGAACCCTTGAGTTTCATTACACTTTTCACTTACCCGTTATTAATGAAGCGTTCATAATTTGCACAGTACATTGTATGATAATATATATACTTTAGCATTAGTTTAAATTTTCAATTGATACAGAGAAGTACTGATTTACTTCGATGAATACCATAGCCAGCAATCGCGACATTCTAGCACTTGTCCACCGTATTAGCCGAGCATTTTCTGCCTTTTTTCTTTTGTTCGTGATGGCGATCGAACTCCCCGTAACTTTCAACCATGCGAACTACCATGCAACTCGTTTTCTAACAACATGTTCAACTTGCAGGCTTGCCCAAAACCGGTCGGGTCAGCCAGGCCTCGTCTTGTTACGCAGTGAGGCACCTTCTGGCGGGAGCTTCGAAATACCAATGCTACAGTTTATTCACTATCGCATCCCTTACTAAAAATGCAAGAAAAACTCGATGAGATAAGCACATTGCTTGCGGCTTTCGTTAAGGTCACGCAAACGGAACTGTCCCTAAGCCCAGCGATGCTGTGAAAAGAGATAGGCTCCAGCAGCATCAAATTCAAAATCAAAATTCAGCCCAATGTAATGTGAATTTACAGCCACTTACATCAGCGAAGTCACCAAACGTTTCTCAATCCAGCGTAGTGGTTCCAGTACCATATTCATTCTTTGCCATCTCTATTAATATCACCTTATGTGCAAGAAGAGTATGTCTCTCAACACCTATCCAGCGATCAACAATCATCAATCAATCATCAAAGACCTCAAGATCTGCAAGATCGCCCTCTAATGCATAGTATACTTGTTTTGTAACATTAACAGATCGTTCAACCTCAGCTTGAGAGTGATAATCCTACACAAAATACCTTACCTAACCCACGAGTAAGCGTCATGACAGGTAATAGTGTATTGACTGTGGTTTCGCCGCTAGTTTTCATATCGAGACTAGCCTTTGAGACTTCGAACGAGGATATGACCAAGTACGTTATTTCTAAACTTCGTTATGTACCTAAATTATTTAAGTGTATCAAATTAACCAAGCACAATCTTCCGGACCAACTAACGGTACCTAAGAGTTTACGAATTATGCTGCAACCTGAATTCAAGCCTCAAAGATTACAGGTGAAATCCTGCAACAAGCGGCAACCTAACAGTCGATTTCGGACTAAATCGAGACCTGTATGAACCTTCAATCAATAATGGACCTCATGTTACTACCAATATGTTTGTCGTTTTAGGACCAAGACAAGTGACCTGCAAGTAGCTCCTTCTATTTATAGTGATAAAATTATATGCTTAACAAAAACCTGGCTGACTGATAATATTACTGACAATGAACTTCTACCTAACTTTTTTGTCTTCCGTTGTGATCGTGGCCGGTTAGTCAGCGGGAAATTTATGGAGGTGGCGTTCTTGTAGTTGTTCATAAATCCGTCAGCGGTACTCTGTGCGTGGCCTTTCATGCTGGAATATGTAGCTGTCCATGTTGTATTTCTGTGTACTAAAATGTTGGTATGCTTTATCTACATCCCTTGTAACAGTCCAATTTTAATTTATGAGCCATTCTTCTCTAAACTATCTTCCAATATCACCAACAACTATCCTTAATCCTATATTCTTGTTTGTGGTGACTTCTATATCGCTTTTGGTTTATGAAATGATACTTTCTATATAGCTATGTTAACTGGCGGTTTATCTTTAGCTCTTTCTTCCTTTCTTTCACTTTGTGCCCATTCTCAGTTCAATATTGTTCCAAACATCAATAAGAAAATTCTTGACCATATCTCCTCGCCCACACTATATGTGAATCCTGATCTGTACCGTCCCCCACTGTCTTTTCTCATTAATACACGACAAGCTTCTCATCCTCAAAAGGTGTGACCTGCTGGCCTCTACTTCTTTAACGCTAACTACTCCAGAATTGAACAGGAAATCAATTCTAGAAACTGGTTCTCTCTCCTCAAGAAACTAGGAGTCAATGACGTACTTAGTAACTTCTATACCAGACTAATATCTGAAATCATCCAGGAAAAGACTCCTTTGTGTCGTCTGAAAAAGTCAGGCGATATCCCATGGTTTCACTCTAACTTAGTTGCGGCGCTGAAAGCTGAATCAAGTCTCCAGAAGGATTTTGAACTGTTCGCTTCGTAAAGAGTCCAGAAAAGCAGATATCTCTGCTTAAAAGAATAACATAGAGCACATTGAAATCTCCGTAAATGCTAATCACACACAAGAACTCTCGTAAATTTCCTCAGTTTTTTCGCTACGAAAAACTACCTCTACATCATAACAAGATTTTTTTGTGATCTGTTTGCACGGTATTCCCCGGCCTTCCTCTCTTGTTCAATTATCGGTGCAGTTGCTAAGGAGTCCTCTACACCTTTGTCCTTATTGGATCTTGTGGATTTGTTACAAATCCACACAAGAGAACTGAGATCCCTAATTTTTAGGGTTTTGTAAAATAATTTTACAAAACCCTACTAGTTTCGCGACCAGTCTGTCCGTCTGTCCGTCCGTCCGTCCGTCCGTCCGTGTGTCACAGCAGTTTTTCTCGGTAACTACTTAAGCTAGAAACATCAAATTTTGTGTGTTGATAGAAAGTGGTGATCTCTTCAAAGTTCAACTGCAAAAAATTTTTATAAGGTATTTAAGGGGGGTCTCCCCATACAGGAGAGTGACCCCCGAAAAAAAAATTTCATTGAAGGTAGCCGATATGGGTATCAAATGAAAGGTCTTGATGAGAACTTTTCAAAACAGGTCTTAATTTGGCAAAATTTGCTTGATGGGGCGCACAGGGAGGGGAAATACATGAAAAATTTGTGTCCCCCCCCTCGCGATTGGACACCTGTGATCCGAAAAATCTGAAAAAAATCAGGAATGTAGGCCTTGGTGAGTACAACAACAACAAATACGTGAGAAGTCGTAACTCACTCAACTTTGTTAGTAATAGTATGATTTATTGATTTTATGTTTTCTTGAATAAAATCTTAACGGTACCCTTAAATTCAATGAAATTCAGCACGTTGATGTCTATTTATAAGATTGATCTATCCTGAAACTTTCATAAAGATTGAATAATATTTAGCGAAGTTATAGCGGTTTGAATTTTCCTGTATTACTATGGAACAATATGCGCTGCATATATTACTATGGCTACATATGGCTATGGAACAACATGCGCTTTTTACCGACTCAGACACTACAGTTTTGCTAGTGGCTGTTTTAAATGCAAAGATTGAATTATTATGAGTTATTTTTTCCCAACTTCAACGTTTAAGATGCATGCTTTGAACACTTGATTCAATTTAATGAATGACTGAAAATGAGTAACTACAATAAATGCTCATAAGTGAAACAAGACAAGGAGGTGGGAGAGAGCTCCTTGCAAAAGGGTTTTGTAACCATTCTAGGATTCGAAAAAATTGGCCATGAATCGATGATAACAGTACAAGAGAGTGGCCCCTGAAAAAATTCATCAAACGTAGCCGATATGAGTATGAAATGAAAGTTTTCATGGGAGCTTTTCAAAACAGTTGTTACACTGTCAGTTTTTGCTTCAGTGGGGGCACAGGGGGGAAATACATGAAAAATGTGTTGCCTCCGTCGCGGGTGGACATCTGAAATAATTATCAAGGGAGATATTTATGAGTATAACAATACCAAAAACCTCAGAAGTCGAAATTTGTTCAACTTTGTTAATAATAGTATGATCTTCGTATTTCACATTTTCTCCAATAAAATCGTCTTTGACATGTTTCTTGATTTGATTCGATCTGGTGACTGCATTTGGTAAATTGAATACAAAACCCTTCTGACATGAGCGTAGGTCTGTTTACCCAACTTGTTTTAGTAAATTTTTGTCGTCTTTCTTGTGTGTTCCTTTATCTATAATTTTTAATATTAGTCTTACCGATGCCACTTTTCCTTCTTATTGGAAAATATCCATATGTATTTCCTATTTTTAAGGCTCCTGTTTCAGCACGATTTTTGAACGTGTAGTATATAATAGAGTCTATCTATTAGTTCTTCCCTTATTGTCTCGGTGAGTAGCATAGCTTCATCAAAGGTCGATCAACCTTGACCAACGTTTTATCGTTTACCCACACGGCCGCCTTCACTCTTGATAAACAAAGCCAAGTGGATGTTATCTATACGGATTTCTCCAAAGCTTTTGACTCTGTGTATTATAATCTCCTTCTCAAGGAAATAAAAAGCTTTAATCTTCCCCCTTCCTTATATATTGGTTTTCCACTTATGTAACTAATCGTGCATGTGTTGTTTCTGTCAACTCCTACCCCCCTTCTCCATTTCATCTTGTTTCTGGTGTCCTACAAGGATCAATTTTAGGTCCTTTACTTTTTTTCATTTTCATCAATGACCTTCCGGCTTCATCCCGAGTTATTGATATTATGGAGGACTGAGTTTTATCGCAAAACGAACTTCATAAAATAGGTTGATGGTGCATTTCTAGCGCTCTTAACTTGAATATTTCTACATGTCGCTAAATGAGACACTCTAACAAAAAAAATTCTTTGCTGTTTCCTTACTCCATTCTTGGAGAAGTCCTTCATGAAATTGTATACGTAAAGAGTCTAAGTGTTACCTTTGGCGACAAATTAAAGTTTGATCATCACATAATGATGATCGTTTCTAAGGCATCACGCCTCACTGACTTTATCCTTAGATCCTCTATTAACTTTCGCATTCCTTCTATTCCCATCTATCTCTTCATCCTTAATTCGTAATGCGTTAGAGTATTGTTCTCTACTCTCTTGAATCTATCGAACGTAGATTCACAGATAATTTATTTTACAGATGCCGGTTGGACTACAAACCCTACATAGATCACTTACTCGCTTTACACATTCCTTCTTTAGAATCGCGAAGATTATTTTTAAACGAATACTAACATTTTAAGTTGCACCATCATTTGCTCCCGTATAATCTCTTCATAGCTCAGTGAGGTCTTGTCGCGCTTATGATATTTTCCAAGTCCCTTTTGCATCAACAAACTTTTACTTTTGCTCTTCACATGTGCGGTTACCACGTATACATAATAGCATGCGTCTTGGTCTGCTGCCAAATTCACTTCATAATTTTAAAACTAATCTCAAACGTTTGCTCTCTAATAATTCTTTAGATATTGTTTAATAGTTTTTACTTGTTTTATATTGCTTTAAAAATTAATATTTGATCATTTCATCTTATCTGTAATTGGATTAACTATCTGTTGATTATGATGTTGAATAAACATATAAAGTCAGTTTCACCATGTCTTTGATTTAGCCACGGTCTCACATCCGAGATTACCTCCCCTTCGTGCAACACACTCAAGACTGCCAGCAATCGTTGAGTAAGCGCTGTCTCTCCTCGCGGACAACGTCTCTCTTGTGTCGTTGTTTCGACGCAGATAAATAGTGTGTCCCTCTCTAGCAAGAAGGGCAACATATATCACACCTGCAATGACTCTCACCGCCGGCCGAATCAGAGACTTTCGGATATGAAAATGCAATCCCCAGTGCTCCTCTTCTCTGTTCCTATATCAAACGTGGAGGCCATACCTCTTTACCCGCTAGAAGTTCACATATTTGCATATATATGACAAGATGAAATTCGAATATCCGTCTTCAATGTGTATCAGACTTTTGATTTCTGAGATATTTGTCACCCTTGTACCTGCCTACCGGAGTTATTTTTCCAGATTTCTCTGCTCAAAGGTGTGCAATCGCAAGGAGAGGGACACAAATTGTTCGTACATTTTGTCTCTCCCTGGATTACCCATGCACAAAATGATTTTTTAAGTTCCAGATTTTAAAAGTGCGAATCAAGACTTCATTTAATACCAAACTCGACTAGCTTTGAAAAAAGAAATGTTAAAGGGCTACTTCGTTATTAGAGGGGGCATAGGTGTAGCAACGATATTTTCCTAGGGGGGCTAAATGTTCAACTCTGCCTACTCGTGAAATTACCTGCTGCCACTTATACATACTGCAAAGGATAGCTTGCCGATGTCAAAAAGGATATGATGACACTAGTTTACTAGGCTTTTGTTGATACACCCAACTCTTTTTTTACACGGTAGAAACGTTCCAATGAAAAGCATGGAAAAAAATTTGTGTTAAAAATATACATGATACTCATAGTAAAATCAAAGATGTATTCCAAAGCTTGCAAAACTATAGTTATTTGAAAAATAGCTACTATTTGCTTTGATTAACCGTGCAAAAATTTACTTCTGACGGGAGCAACATTGCTTTCATCGGTCTATATGGCTAACAAAGCTAGTAAGCTTAAACATATTGATAACTCTTGCTTTCAACTGAGCGTCCTGCCCTGTCATTAGATTTTGGGGTCCTGGTTTTTCAAGTACCCTTACGGTTCTTACTGCGTGTAGGTTTTATATCGGGATCACGAATGATTCCCTACATTTGTAGCAAACATCAAACCCTCCCAAATCTTTTATCTGCATCATTTCGTGTTACATTCAATAAAAGGTGAGTTGTCTAGTTTTCTGGCCGTGGCTTGAAAGATTGATTTATTTAAAATGATTTTAAGACCTCATCACTAGACGGGATAAGAACTTATGTTATTTTAAATGCAGTTTATTTTGTAGTATCTCTTGTGAACTGGTCTCAATCTGTATGTAACATTTTCTTTATTTGTAAGCACGTTAAACATAAAATGAGCTTGATTCCTTAACAAAGTTTTGGGAATTAAAGCTACGTGAATTAACGACTACCTTTGAACTTAAATTTAGATAATTTGGCAGGGAGGCTTAGGTGTAGATCTGTTCATGACATTTTGCTAGAGTAGGGTAACCCGGTTAATAGCGAACAATTTAGTAAATACTAAACCAAAATATTGTCGCGTGTTAATGGTTCACGGCCGATAATTTTAACGTTCCGGGTAAGTGAAAACGCACTGTCTTTTAATTTCAAGTAAAAAGAGTTTATCTAATAAGAATGCACAATAATTAGTCTCATTTAAGATCACACTTGAATTCACTTTTCACTAATTCACTTAACAATTAAATATCGCCTTCAATTCGCGCTCTACTATCATCGCGTTTAACTACACGCTACCAATCGGGTATTCACTTATGATCATCAACGTGAGGGCCTTGGCGCTTATATAGGTGATTAGTAGTTCTTGAAAGTTCCATACATGACAAGCTTCAAGATTCAAGCTTTAAAGCTTTCTGTACTCGTTGTTGTTGTAATCATTTTTCTTATTCGCTAACCCCATACTCGTTGTTGTTGGAATAACACCTGCGCGCTGATGATGTTTACAATTTTCCAATGTTCAAGAAGTAATGATGTGAATCATTAATGTTTACAATTTACGAACATTTGAGAATGATGACACATGAAATATAGATGATAATGCCGATACGCTTAACAACAGCAATATGTGAACTTTTATGGACATGTAACAATATCATTCTTAGCCTTAATGTTACAAAATCTGGTACATGTCAAGTTCGGGGATTCTCCCAGTTGTTTTTAGTTTTTATGTACACAAAATTACCGGACACTGTGAAAATAAGTTTTTGATTGGGTGTTTTTCACTTGCAATTCGTGTTAGATTTAAAAAAGTCTTGTAATAAAATTATAATTGTTCATATTTGTGAAGATTTGGGTGTAGCAATTTGAGATTTTAAGTAAAGAAGCTTTATAATAATAATAATCATCGCCCAATAGTCCAGACGGACCTGGGCGTTGAAATTTGTTAGAGAATCACATTTCATGACCGTAACGGTACTGTAGGAGGTGATATGGTCAGTATCACGTTCGGCCGTGTGATTATTATCTGATCTCGCAATCAGTACCCATGGCAGGTGGGTAGGCTCATAGTCTGACAGAGGAACCATAAGAACAAATTCATTGCCACCAACGAGCTTTGAACTTGGGAACTGCTACGCTAGAGGCAAGTACGTCAACCACTACACCACGCAGACTACTAGAATAGAATAGAATACTAGAAGAAGCTCTATCAGGTCACCATATTTCGAGTAGGCTACTGTATTCTGAATATGAATTTATATGGATCAAAACATTTCGTGAATTATGAATATTTAAAAAATTTCGCGTATCGGAAAATCTCTCTTTTGGTATTTTCAATCAAGACTTCTATCACTGATGTAAGAAAATTATAATTTACTGCTTGAATAAAAAAATTATTTTGAAAACTAATAACATTGGTAAGTCAACGAAAACTAATAATTTTCTGAAAGAAAACAATAAGATTGTTGCTAAATTACTTGCATATGCTTCTTTCCGCTCACTGGTTAAATCCATTGATTTCCTAGAAATTCAACACACTACACATTGTTATTTTAAACGAAGAATAGTTTAAATAAATCAACTTCTCATAGCACACATTCATTTTAATCAAGAAGAATCCTTCGATTTTTTTTTTTGCAAATTCTGTTATCACATCTATTGGACTAATATGTTTTACTATGGAGTTTTCAATGTTTATAACGGACAAATTTGAAAATCACTCATGGTCCATTGATGCTCTGAGCCAGTTTTTTATTCGACGCATGGCTGAAAAACTGCGCTCACTCGGCCGAGTTAACAGGTATTGTTACAGCAACCTGAAATAAAAGGGAAATTTACTCGAAATTAAGAAGAAATGTTTTAACTAGGTAGCTTACCTGGAGTAATTTGTAGTAATTAGGACAGTAATCTTTGTTGGTTTGTTGTTTAAAATTTTTCAAAGTTATGGTTACTTTTTATTTCGCAGAATACTCGCAATAATAGTCATTTCTGCTTGCAATATATCCGTATAAATTTTTAATCCATCTTTATAAGAGTTAATGAAACCTTCAGACTTTTTGAAATCAAGCTTTATAAAGAAATCTAGTGACTCTGCAAATGGTAGGTTCTCAAATCTATGTTTGAATTGGCTAATCACATTGTCTAAGACTTGTAGATACACGCTTATTCTCCAATACTCAGATGCAGCTATGTCTGATGCTGACAATGGAAGATTGTCTGTGGTGTGTCTCTTTCCCAAACTGGTGTCAACTATAAAATCTTCAGGCCTCCTTGGTTGCCTTCTTTTTTTTGAGATTCTAATAGGCTCCAAAGCAGTTTCGTTATCATTTGAAATTTTTTTCCAGATATCTTGGAAAAGTTTCAGGTTATTTCTGTCCTCCTCAAATGTGGTAATAGTACTTCTTATAATGTCAACTGCTTGGCCTAATGTAGCATCATTGCTTTGGAAATATTTACTCAAAATATTTATGATTGATAAAATATATTTACATACAAACAAGGGAACTACTAAATCTGCTTTCGAGATACAATTTAAAAGACCCATTGCTTCTACTGAATTTTTGTTTTGGGGATTAGTCACTTCGTCTTCTAAAACTGTTTTGATGGCTTCGTAATCTGTTAAAACAGCTTTACAGTTTCCAAAACGGCAAGCCCAGCGCGTTTCACTTAGGCTATGTATTTTTCGGCTTGATTTCGTGCCAATACCAAGAGATACCTGAATATTTTTCAGTTGTGCATTTAGATTTGGGTGCGCAAAATGACCATGTAATGCTTCAATGGTATTAAAGAATCCTATGACTGTTGAAATATTATTGCAAGAATCTACCACTCTTAAGTTTAGTCTGTAAAAAAAAAATGGGAGACCAGTTCCAAACTTATCCAATTTTTTATAAAAATAATAGAACAGTGTTGTTTTATTGACCAAGTATAGAAAAAGTTAGCATGCTGACTTATTTTATGCATTCCAAAATAGAAAAAGCCAAAAAATTATAGGAAACAATTGTGCTATAATTAATGCAGATTAAAATATTATTATTTGAACGTAATTTTGATTAATCAGTATTATGCTCAATAAATTGATTGTACAATTAGGCTAGTCAATAGTGGATTTTGGTCCGAGATCTCCCAATGAAGACCGAATGAAGTGAAATTTGGCAGTGTGTAGAGAATAGCTAATAAAACAAAAGTGATATAGTACTGATGTTTGCTTTCACTCAGGGGGCGGATGCCATGCCTTATAAGTGGTTGAAATATTTACGTTTAAAATAACCCCAGGAATTGATACAAAAACAAATTTCAAGTGACAAATATTTTTTAAAGTTTTTTTTTCAATCAATCCATATTAATATTTTCTTGTTATACAAGTAAAAGCATGTTTTCTAATGATTTTTCTAGAATAACTCAAACGATTTGCGTTTTACAAAAAAAAAGTGAGAAACAACTATAGAGCTGCTTTATTATTTAATTTTCAAAGTGCAATACAAATCGAGTCATGACTCATTAAACTTAAGTGCTTCTTTGATGGGTTCTTGAATCGAAGTGCTCTGGGTTGAACTCTCCAAACTATAGCATTATTCGAGCAAAATTGTCCGAACGTTTTACAAAGTGCTTAAAACCACCTTTAAAACGATTTACATTAAAAGTCTCCAGCATAAAAACTGAGGCAGCTGTGATGAAAATAAGATGGGTTAGTTGAATGGCTTTAAAAAATTGTGCAATAAAATCAACCCCATTTATACCATAATTGAAATGAATCGCATTCCTCTACAATTCATCCCACCTAAGTACTAGTTACGTGACGTGATCAAGAAGTTTGACTCATTTATGATATGAACTTTAAAAATATATAATGATCAATTGAAGATTCTTTTTGTCAAATTTTAGAAAAAAATTAATTTATTTTGAAAATACACAATTCGATAACTAATTAAGATACGTTAAGAACTTTTTCTCTGAAAGAATAAAAATTCCCTTTTTAATTAATATTTTAGTTTTACTTTTCAGCTTCAAAGCTGAAAATTATCTAAGATATTACCACTTGAAGTTCGAAACCAAGCACGAGTATCACATTTTGAGAGCCCTTTAAGCTCAAAAGTTTAAAAAAGGAAAATTTTGGATAAATTTTAATTATAAATAGCTTTTAGTCCATAAAAATGGTATTTAGATCAGTAGGTTGGTTTAGAAATCAACAAAGATATCGCGAAACAACCAATCACATCTGTTCGCGAAAATGTTCAAATTTCGTCGTTCTCCCCTATCCATATAATATATATATATATAATATATATATATATATATATATATATATGCATTTATATATATATATATATATATATATATATATATATATATATATATATATACATATATATATATATATACATACAATATATATATGTATATATATATATATATATATATATATATATATATATATATATATATATATATATATATATATATATATATATATATACATATACAGTGAGCGTCAAAAGAGAGTAAACATCTTAGATACTTGTATTAAGAACTTTAGTAAAACAAAGTAATTAACACAAAATCAAAAATGTGTATAAGGAATCAAAGACTTATTTAATAAGAACTGAACACAACATAAACATTAAACAAAAGTAATACACAACAAAGATAAATTCACTTTAACCAAAAAAAGACCAAATTTCACGCGTCAAAAAAAAGTAAACAGCAAACAAAACATAACAGAACTTAGTAGAAAAAGTCGATTTTTTTTTAATTTTTTAATAATTCGTTTGTTTTCTTTTGGACTTAAGCACCTCATTTAGTCGTCTAGGCATCGACGCGACAAGTTGTTTTGTAACATCGGGAGAGATTTGGCTCCATTCTTCCTTTATAGCCTTCTTTAAGTCGGCTTTGCTTGAAATGACTCTTTGTCTCACTTTTCTGTCAAGGTGTTCCCACAGATGCTCGATCGGGCTAAGATCTGGGGACTGTGGCGGATGATCAAGTCAAGTGTCTTAGGAGTCCGGTACAGTAGCCACTTTTTCACAATTTTGGACGTATGCTTCGGATCGTTGTCCTGTTGAAAGATCCGATTTCCAGACAAGCCTAATTTTTCAACGTTGGGGTCAACATTGTCCCTTAAAATGGCTAAATAATCCATTTTGTGCATTGTTGAGTCAACAAAAACAAGATTACCAACACGAGTTGCCGCCACACACCCCATACCATAATTGAACCGCCAACGTGCTTAATAGTGTTGGTAACACACTTTTCTTTGAAGGCTTCATTCTTAGCAAGCCATATTTTTGGGGGCCTTTTCGCTCCGACAATTTCGTATTTGCTCTCATCTGTATATAATACGTTTTCCCGAAAAGATGGAATCTCATTTTTGTATTTTTTAGCGAAGTCCATACGCTTGATCTAATTCGCCCTGGATATGTATGGCTTTTTTCGTGGTATTCTTCTATGTAGACCATTTTTATGTAGCGCTCTCCTGACTGTACTCGCACTTACTGATTTGCCTGATGCCTGCGTTAGGGCTTCTGACTATTTAACTGCACTTGAGGCTGGATATGCCCTTACTTCTTTTACTACAGCTCTAACTTCAGTACCACTCAGCCGCTTTGGGCATCCAGATCTCGGTAAATCTTCAACGAGATGATGTTTGGCATACTTATCAATATTTTTTTTACTGTCCATTGGTTTCTGCTTACGATTTCGCCAATTTCACGCAAGGATTTACCTTTTTCTTTTAAGTCTTTTATAATTTTCCGAGTATCAGGCGATGTTTGCTTTCCCATAGTGAAACTATTTTCTTTTACGTCTTTATTTTTAATATTTACTAGAACAAATGTACTTAAAACGACATTTGGTGAAGTAAAGCACGGGAACAGCACAAATTTGTCACCAAAAGTTAAGATTCTTCCCCGAAATATAAAAGAAGCGAAGTAAGTGTTACCACTGTTTACTTTTTTTTGACGCGTAAAATCTGATGCATTTCCACTTTGATGAGATTTGTGCAATGTTGCCACTTGTTTTGATTTCATGTTTAATAGTCATCAATCTCTAAATGGTTTAGTAGTAAACTCATTAATATTACTTTTTATCGCAAGTCAATAATAGCTTTGTAATGTAACAATTTAAAGACGAAAAGTTGGTGTTTACTTTCTTTTGACGCTCACAGTATATATATATATATATATATATATATATATATATATATATATATATATATATATATATATATATATATATATATATATATAATATATTATTAAAGCGCAGAAGAGCCGTTAACCTCTATTCGTTGTCGTGCCCAACAATTGAACATCGCATGAACATCATTGATGTGAAATTGGAATAAAGATTCGAATTTACACGCTTACAAGGTTCAATTGACTCATGATCTGAAGCTTACTAACAATTTCAAGCGTCGGCAATACGCCGAATGGTTGGTTGAACAGACAGAAGGGAATGGTGACTTTACAAAGAAAATCATCTTCAGCGAAGATTCGTTAACAAGCAGAATTGCCGCATTTGGGCAAAAGAATCCACGAGTGATTGTTGGAAAGCCGATGTATCCACAAAGAGTGATGGTTTGGTGCGGTTTATGGGCTGGTGGCGTCTTCGGGCCTTACTTCGTTGAAAATGAGGACGGCGAAGCAGTTACCGTGAATCGTGTTTGCTATTGTGAGATGATAACGGACTTCTTGTGGCCAGAATTTGAGATCATGGACCTGGACGATATGTGGTTCCAACAGGATGGTGCCACTTGCCACACAGCTAACGAAACAATGGCTCTTTTGCACGAAAAATTCAATGGCCGTGTTATCTCACGTTGTGGTGATGTTAATTGGCCGCCACGATCATGTGATTTTAAATCATTGGACTTCTTTCTCTAGGAATATTAAAAAGAAAAAGTGTACCCCATAAGTCAAGAACAATTTAAGAGGCAACGGATGAGATAATTTAGCACATTAACGACATTGAACCTCAATTATGTCTCAGAGTCATTGAAAATATGAACCATCGGATAGAAGTATGCCACCGTAGCTGTGGCGAGTATTTGCGTGATATTTTGTTTCACACATATAATTCATAAGTCCTTTTATTATTATAATTAAAACATTAATATAATTCTCTGAAAACTTTTTGTTTTATTTACAATAAACATCGTGCGTTTTGGTTGGACGACCCTTTATATATGTATACAAGTATAATCAATTGTTCTTCATTTTTTAATAAAACATTATTTAGTAGTCTGCGTGGTGTAGTGGTTACAGCACTTGCTTCTAGTGCAGCAGGTCCCAAGTTCAAAGCGCATTGGTGGCAATGAATTTGTTCTTGTGGTTCCTCTGTCAGACTATCAGCCTACCCAGCTGTGATGGGTACTGATTGTGAAATCAGGTAATAATCACACGGTCGAGCATGATGCTGACCATATTATCTCCTAGAGTACATTCACGGCCATACAAATTAGTTTGTCCATCAAATCTCAGGTCCGTCTGGACTGTCGCGCGACGATTATTATTATTATTATTTTTAAGGATTAAAATGTAACCGGAAATTATAAATTTCATCAAATATATTAGAATGATTTTTCAGAAATTCGCGAATCATGAAAAGCTATTTTTTTCATATTCTTTTGCTAAGCGCTGATTTTTAAGGATCGATTTTTGTTGCAGTACTACTCATATTATTGATTGAATAAGATCTCAAAGATAATTATTTTAATCGTATTATATGAAAATTTTGGGAAGATCCAATCAAAACTGTTGTGGCGGGTTCGATGAAAAGCTCATATAGTAGTCATGTGTAGTTGTTGTAATTAGAGAAAATTCAAATGGTTTTAACTTCCGTAAATATAAAGCAATTTTCATGAAACTTACAGGATATAAGAATCTTATATGGGCCTGCTGAAATAATAATAAATTTCTTTGAACTCAACTGTACCCTTACGATTTTATTTAGGAAAATGCAAAATTAACAAATTATGCTATTATTAATAAAGTTGAGGAAATTTGGACTTCTAAGATATTTGTCGTTGTAGTCCTTATAACACATTTCCTCTTCCCCTTCACCCCCACAAAGCTGGTTTTTGGAAAGCCCTCACCAAGATATCTTTTGATATCTCACATGCCTATATTCAGTAAAAAATTTAAGGGTCCCCTTCCCTATGAGGGACCCCCTTTAAGAAGCTTTTAAAAAAACTTCTGATATTTGAACTTTCGAGGAATCATAATTCTGTTATGTTTGGTGTCTATAGCTGCTATAGTCTCGGAGGAAAACTGCTGTGACGGACGGATACACAGACAGACGGACAGTTAGGTGCAGATTTTAATAAGATACTGTAAATTTTATTTACAAACCCCTTAAAAAGTTGAAAAAATCTCTGTCCTATATTTTTGACCGTAAAATCAACGTTTCTTTAGTTGAAATCTTTTGGTTTATAGTTTTTTTTAAAGAGGGACACATTTCACCAATATAACACTTTTGAAAAATTAATTAGCACAATTCTAAATTTTCATATGATTCCATCTACATTGAAAGATTTCGGAGATAATGCCCTTTTTCACCGCTATCGACTGGATTAGATATATGAATATGATTTAACTATGCACTAAGCAGTGAATATATATTGCCTCTGGGTGTGTTTTTTTGATAATTGCTTGGACCCCACGGTGGTGACCGGACATAACGCTTGCTCCGTCATATGATTGCGCTACCACGGGTAAATCATTTAAATCATATTTTTTCAATGTTTCCAAAATATACGTTGCCAAGCCCTGTGCATCTCGTGCCGTAGAGCAATCGATAAAAGTAAGAAAATGCTCTTCAACATCTAAATTATGTGCGAATCTAATAACGACCGATAACTGCTCCTTTTTGAATGATCGTGCTTCGTCAGCCATCAATGAAAAAAATCCGCATTTTTTCACTTCCGTTACTATCTTTCGCAGAGTAAGTTGAGCAATAGTAGCAATGATCTCGTTTTGGACTTAAGGAGAACAGTAATTCGTATTTTTTTCTAAATGTTTTCTAAATATGGCATCATTTTTGGCAAAAATGTCGCACAGTTCCAAAAAATTTCCTTTATTTTGGGAAAGCACGTCTTCTCGATGTCCCTTAGTGCAAGTCCTTGACGAGACAAATACATAATTATATCTATTATTTTAGTTAGATATTCCCTTCTTTGAACAATTTCGGCGTCATGTTGTATGTTGATTTTATCTTGGACGCTTCAAGAAATAAGTGACTTTTAAAAGCGATATGAGACTCCGTACATTGTTTATGTATCGATGGATCGCAATGTTTTTGCACTGCTTCTCCCAGCTTTTTCCAATTATCAAAGCCGCTGGATATAAATTTTTCATACTGCGTGCACAAGCTCTTTGTACAAAAGTTTTTGCAGACAAAACAGTAAACCTTATCACGTTTAACGGAACACTCGATCCAAGGACATTCATCATAATATCTTGTAGAAAAACATCTAAATCTGTCCCCGATTTTCCTTCTAGGAAAATCTATGATTGGCCTCGATGGGCCAGTTTCTCGACACCCAAGGTCATTCTCACCGCTGAATGAGCACACTGTAGAAGTGGAAGGCCCAGCGGAACACCGATTTTCTTCATTAGCATTAACAGAGAAGGTCTTTGACGTCCGAGTAAATCATTTTTGAAAAAAACAGCGTATGTCCTTGAATTTTTTTCATTATAATGCTTTATTATAACTACATAAAGCGGAGAAAGGAGAACCATTCACAATTTACTTGTTTATATTATAAAATCGTAACAAATTATATCCATCTTACCGAAATACTTTTCCTTTAAACAACAGTATCTCAGATCAAATTATAAATTTAACTTTTTTAACACTGCACCACATAAACTTATGACACGAAAAGAAATTTTATTTATCTTCAAATTCAATGCACAAAAAAGTACGTTCCGTTGTCCTTAAAACTTGCTTTGAAAAGATTGACTCTGACGCGCAGCCAGCGCCACGGCTACATAAACCACGCATCTATGTATTGCGTAACATTGGGCGGCAAAATAACTTGAAAAACTTTAACAATTTCCTATATTGATTTAAATTATTGTTAATTTATTTTGTTATTTTGCATCAACAGTAAATATTCTAGGGTGGGCCAGGAAGATTCTAAGGTGGGTCAGGCCCACCTGCCCCCCCCCCCCTCGCTACGCCACGCCAATGAGAGGGGGCCCCTTTAAAAAGTTTTGAAACATTTTATAAGACCTAACCTTTTGAGAGATCACTACTTTTGACATTCCCGCAAAGTTTGGGCTTTCTAGCTTCAACAGTTTCTGAGAAAACTTGCTATGGTACATGGACAGACGGATGGATGGACAGGACGTGAAACGAGTAGGTATTTATAAAATTTTTTTTCAAAGCCCTAAACATATACATATGATAATTTATAGGAGGTCTTTGACCATACATGTGAGATCGTCACGTATGGTCAATGTTAAATTCGGCAAAAAGAGAAGTAATAAACTTGACTCATTTGTTCACTGCGAATTCCATAGCACGTGCTTTCATTGTAATGTCATCTGTTTTAGATTCTCGGGTGAAATGGTTTAAGTATTTAAGTATAACCCACATGTCTGAATTTATTTTTATGAGTTGTATATAATTCAATCGGAGTAATGCATACATTACTTGTATTTGACATGATGGGGGATGTATGTATGTATATGTTTTTTCACTTTGTAATATATATTGCACTGATTTTTTGTTTGCATATTGTCTTATTACTGCAATTGCAGAAAATCCAATCAACATAATTACGATGTGTCGCGTACAATATTGGAGTCTTAAAAGCTAAAGAAGTCAGAGTTCGATATTCTTGAGAAGTATTGCCCAAAAATAGAATTAATTGTTTGGATCGAATCATTATTCCAGGTTCGTATTACAAGATAGCGCTAATAGCTGTTCTTTTTTGACTATAAAAAGCAAAGCCGTTGCGAGGAAAAATTCAGGGAAATGTCGATGTGTGAAAAAAAAAGTTTATATTTGTGGTCAAAGGCCGATTCTATACGATTCTTAATTTGATATCTCATGTTAAATAATTCCGTCCGAGCGTCAGTATATCAAAGCAGTTTTTTTTCCAAAACTATAGACGCCACAGCCATGAAACTTTGTTGGTCAGAAGTTATGACTTCGAGAAAGTTTTGGGGTGAAAAAATTATTCAAGGAGGTTTAAGAAGGCCCCCATATATAGGAGTGACCCTCAAAAAACTTTTTTCATCAAATGTGGTTAAATGGGATATCATATGAAAGGCCTCAATGAGATCTTTTCAAAACAAGTCTTAAAATTACTTTATCAGTATCGAGAGAGGCAGGAGAAGGAGAAATACACGAAATTCAGGCGTACACCTCCCTCGCGATTGGAAACCTTTCATCCGAAAAATCTGAAAAAGAAACATGAGTGTATACCTTTATGAGCACTACAACAAAAAATACGTCAGAAGTCGAAATTCAGTCAACTTTGTTAGTAATAGTACAATTTATGAATTTTACGCTTTCTTAAATAAAGTCATCAGGGCACCCTCAAGTTCAATTAAAATCCAATATGTAAATTTTAATTTACAAGTTTAATCATAACTGAAAGTTTCAAAAAAATCGAATTGTATTTACCAGAGTTATGGGGGCTTAAATGTTCCTGTATTACAACAGCAACTATACATGGCTATGGGACAATATGAACTTGCAATCAACTCAGACACTACGGGCTAGCTAGGATTTTCATGAACGTTTCAGAAATTATATTTACGATGAATGTTTTTGGGAATTTGATCAACGGATGACATCCGTAATTTTAAAACAAAATGGCGGCCGTTCTAAATGAGAATATTGCATAAAATTATGAAATTTTTCGTGAAATTCAACATTTAAGGTACATGCTATTAACAATTGATTGACCCTACTAATGAACAGCTGAAGTGAGCAGCTAAAAATCATCGGTGAAATAGTAAAAAAAGTAGATGCAATAGCAAATAACTTAATGTTTGAAAATCTTTCAACTTTGCTAATAATAGTAACATCTGTAAATTAAATATTTTCGCCAGTAAAACTGTATTAGTATGATTAAATTGGACGAAAGTAGATATTTATGTTCTACTACATGGACTTTCCATCAAACCAGATTTGCTCGAAATATATAATACAATACAACCAAAAGACATTTAAGATTCGGCTCATTCAATGATTTTAGCAATATTGCAACAAAATGTTAGCCAGTTAAAATGGAGTAGCATTAGTTTTATTTTTAAAGTAAAAATATATTTGTTGTGCATGTCGTTAAAATTTTTCTTGAATTTAATAATTCTATACTCGCATGTCTGCATATCGTATGTTAAGTACAAAACCCTTCTGACACGAGCGTAGTTCGCCTACCCAACTTATTTCCTGTTGGACTTTCGATTGATAAATTCATAATATTATCGGTATTTGCCCCAATAGTGTTAATATTTGCCATAATTTTGATTCTAGTGAAAGCGAAAATGAAAAAATATGCATTTATATCGCAATTATTGCCGTTGTTGCAGTAGTTAAAAAATTTAACTGATTATAAATCTGCGAAAAATCAATTGAACAACATACCATAAAAAGTACAGTTCAATCATGCAAATAATAAAAGTGGTGTGTCCAACGAGTGTGAGTAACAGAAAATCGACGACATGTCCTTGATAGTTATTCGATTTAAATATCCATCCGACGTGGTGACTAGATCCAGTGGAAGATTATATAGCGACATTTTTTAATATTCTAGTGATTAAGAATAATGTAACGACTATTTCAGCATTTGTACTCATTCGGAATTTGACGGGAGTTACATGGTAGTCTGTGCAATCTCTAGGAAAACAAATAAGAAAAATCAAATTCTAAATCTTATTTGGAAACGGATACTAGTTACATTAGGTATCCAATCGATTTGAAAAAACTCAGCCATAATATAAACGTTCCATATCGATGCTCTAAACTCAATTCTTACTCGATAGTACTCATAAGCAATCAGTCTAAGGCTTCTCCACACAGAACGCTGTTGGCCGCCGCGAGTATAATCAACGCCATACGAGTATATCCAAAGATCACGTAAGATAGGAAGCCATATGGTAGCAATTTGCATATGCATTAGTCGGCCTACTATTGAGCAAACCTTCGTGAGCTGTCAGCCAACTGCGGCATAAGCAAATACTTATATCGCGTAATATAAACTATTTTCCGAATTAATAACGTGCGAAACGCATTCCGTGCATACTTAAAATTTAACTTGCCATGTCCACTGTACTCCTAGACCTTTCAGGAAGATTAAATGAAGCACATGTTTTGCACCTTCCACTGATAGCTAAGCTTTGAGAAGTAAATAAACTCCTATTTATTCACTTTGGAAGGCGATAAAAATTAAAGAACTGAAATTTTTTTCACTTCAATAGGAGCCCTATTATGTTCTCCGCGGATGAACTGGATTTCACTGTAGAAATGCTTCTCAAAACCGTACAAAATTTTAAATTCTCGCTGGCACCTCCACAATTTTTCATATACAGCCATGTAAGTTACCAGGTTAAGTCGGCCTACTAGTGATCATGTGTGTGCTAGTAAGTGCTGTTGCCATACGGCTTCCTATTTTACGCGAGCTTTGCATATATCACAATATTTTACATTATATTCCATCAAATTAGTTCCCGATCCGACTGTCAGTTTTTTAGGGTTTTGTAAAATTATTTACTATAAATATATAAATCGCGCCTGTCTGTCCGTGTGTCACAGCACTTTTTCTCGCAAACCGTATAAGCTACAAACATAAAATTTTGTATCTAGGAGTAAGGTGATGCCCTCTTCAAAATTTCTGCAAAAAAAATTATACAAGGTGATTAAGGGGGGTCTCCCTATACAGGGAAGTAGCCCCTGAAAAAAAAATTTCATCAAAGGTAGCCGATATATGTATCAAATGAAAGGTCTAAATAAGAACTTTCCAAAGCAGGGCTTGACTGGTATTTTTGTTTCGGGGAGCACACAGAAAGGAGAAATACATGAAAAATTTGTGTCCCGCCCTCGCGATTGGACACCTGTGTCCCGAAAAATCTGAAAAAAAGTATGGAGATTGGTGTTTACAAGTACAACAACAACAAATATCTTAGAAGTCAAAATTCACTCAAATTTGTTAATAATAGTATGAAAATTGAATTTCCCATTTTCCCCAATAAAATCATATGGATACTTTTAAGCGCACGCGTCAGTAATAAAAACAAAACCCCAATTTTATAACACAACATTTATTTAAACTTAGATAATTTTAATTTTAATTACAACGCGCACGCAAACCGAACGTACAGTTTTGAATAAAACAAGATAATAAGCGCTTCTTCTAGCGCGACACAAGTATTTAATAATTATGACTGCTGACGATGCAGACATAAAGAATTCACTTTATGTGTGAGAAAATTTCTATTCTCACGGAAATTTTCCCACATTCATGCGAATTCGCGAATTCATGCAGACGTTGACTAAGCAGTCACGTTGCATCAATTCGCGAGTAAATTAGATCACACGTGGATCTTGCATGCGCGTAACACCTTCCCCCTAAGCTTAAGGTTGTCCTCAACCTTTTACAAATATCTTGTTCTTAGCCTTTTACTTGCACTTTCTGGTTTTACATCTTCGAAAATTATAACTTTTTCATCATCTTTTTTATTTTTAAAAGTTATACTATTTTTAGCTAAGTTGGTTTTGTTTTTACGATTAAAACATTGTTTGAAAAATATAATGCAAGGATTACCGTTAGCACACTTATAGATCGTAAACCCTTTGACCAGAATAATCAATACCATAATAATAGTTGATATAAATGAATTTTGTCTTACAATCTTTGGAATCGGTTTAATGGCCTTATCCCAGAAAGTGGCTTGTTTTACAATTTCTGGTTTAATATCTTTTAACTCGTGAATGTTGTTGCTGGTAAATTTCGTTAATCTTATCTCATTCTCTTTTATTTCAGTAATATTAAAATTAAGGCAAAAATCTTCAATTTCAATTAATTTATTCCTTTTGACAATTATCTCTTCAGCTGCTTTTATGGGACTACACTATGTAAAGTACAATCATCAGTTATTGCTAATATATTGATTCCAGATATTTTCAAAGTTTTTGTTTGATTACAATGACATTCGAAATTAGTTCGAACAGAGTTCACAGCTAAAAGTTGCAAATAACTAATTCGATGCAAGATGTCTATTTCTGAATTTATACTTTTAAATTCACATTCCCTATCTTTTTTTTTAAAGAATAGGTTCATTATACAGTCACTGGTGTATACACTTTTGAGTGGTAATGGCTTACAAATCTGAAAGTTATTCACAATTTCCCAATTCAAATCATCAACAGATACGTAAAATTCTTTATTTTTGCTTATAATAATATATCTTTTCAAGCCATTTATTTGAATTACAGAGTGTTTGTTTATGTACAAAAACCCAATTACTTCGTATCGTTCGAAATCATCGTTTGTTACTTTATCGAGTGAAATTCTAACGTATATACTTTTGCCTCTTACAAATGCATTTAATTGTAAATCTTTAGCTAAGTCCCGATAGTTCGATATAGCCGGTGTTATAGCCAACGGTTCAAGTATTTAAGAATGTAAGATCCCTGATTGAATGAAGAGCAAACTGTCGCGAAGAATCTGAATTTCTAAATCAATTACTTCAATTTTATGATAAATTTTTGAATAAAGTTCTTCAAAATAAAGTTGCAAGGTTAACTTCTTCTCATGCTGGTTTGTTACATTATTGAGTCGTTTCAGTTCTTCGACAATTTCATCTATCTTCAATCGGGTTGAGCCTTGTTCAGTTGAGATAATTTTCGCTTGCTTATTCATCTCGTTCATGAGATACGTATTTTAGATCATATCTTTGCTTATATTAAACTCATTCCTTTCGATGGAATCAACAGCGTCTTTGATTTGTTCAAAGTCGTTAGAATCCATCGTACCAAAGAATACTTTAAAAGAACGTCTTATCCAATTAGCTAAGCCTCGACGCAGCCGGATGTTAGGTGTATATCCCAATAAACCATATACAGTATATAAATTGTGACTCAAGCGTTTGGCTTCCATTCAACATCAAATTTTTACATGCGACTATTTTGTTTACGCATATTTCGTTAATATTGCTTGTTAACTTCCTTATATGTTCTACTTTAAATTCTAATTCAGTTAAATCTATAATCTTTATTAAATGGATTTGTTCGTTTTTGAATTTGACATCGGAAATGTAGTTGAAATATACGCCTGGATAACGTACTTCCTTTACAGTTACATCTCCTGAGGCAATTGCTCCAAGCCCTGCGATGCCCAATTATTCCTGGAATATACAGTTTTACGTCACAAACGTTAAACCAACTTTTTAATCTATTATTTACATGTACGGATTTCTTAGCAACTTGTAAAATTTTGAAAAGACCTACCCATTGGTTCGTAATATCTTTAAATTTCTTTTGACGTTTTAAAACTTCGTCATCTAAGTATATTGTAGTTATAAACGTTTCCTCTTTTGTCTAATGTGCTATCATATCTTTCTTTAGCTTTCTTTTTAATATTCCAATTGAATTCAACGGCTTGTTCTCAAATCTTTTTGAGTGCATCTATTCGTTTATCCAGTGCTGTTTAAGGTGATTCATTATCATCTTTATTCATTTGCTCTATTGGCAAAGTTTTCCTTCCAAATAGTAGTCCCTGTGCAGATATACCAGTTCCTTGACTGATTCATTGGCTGAAGCATAAGCTAGCCATGCCTAATGCTTCCTGTGGTCCAAGGTCTGTTTCATGGAAAGTACTTCGAAAAAACTCCTTAAGTTTTGCATTTTGCATGTGATCTTTGTACAGAGCCATTTGATTATGGATGTCTTGAGCTGATCGAAATCATTTCTATGCCAAGCTTTTTACATATGTAGGTAACAATTTTACCAGTAAGTACGTTGATATTGTCCGATAGGATTTGTTTTGGAATACCAAAATATGATATCCATTCACTAATAACAGCATTTACAATATGCTTACTTTCTTCTCTTTTTATGTGAATGAACTTTAGATATTTTGATAAATTATCTTGTATCGTTAGAGCTTTATAATCTTTACTGTCCTTCCATTTAAATGCAACGACATCCATAGATATTCTATCGAAAGGCTGTTCTTTCGATTTTTCTATAGTCATTGATGTTTTGAGCTTTCTTCGGACAATTTTCTGTCTTTGGCATTGATCACAGCTTTTAACATAATTTCGGATATCCTTTCGCATACCTTTCCAATGATAACTTCGTCGTTGAAATTCTTCAAGGTTGTTGACTCCTCTGTAGCCACCTACTTCACCTTTGTGGCATTTTTCGAAAAGTTGAAGTCTTTCCTCCGAGTCCGTTATTTCAATAATTTCATCATTTTGTACGATACTTCCAGCATAAGTATCCTCCCCCTCTATGTCCTGAATATCGTCCTCGATATTTTCTCTATCGTCAGGCGTATCTATTTCATCCAGACTTATCTCTTCAACTCTGCCACTGCTAAAGTGTCGTATTATTTTATTACCATGTTTACATATCAAACCTCCGTATTTGTTAATAGTATAGTCATTTATTATTTCTGAATGCTTGTATCCTAAAATGTCTTAAGATACGTCATTCATGATCTCCAGCTATTTCATGGTAGTTTCCGTTTCCAGATGGAATTATTCCATTAACTGGAAGATTTTTGCTAAGCTCATCGGCAACTTTGTTATCTCTTCCAGCTTTGTATTCTATTTTGTATTGATATTCTTCGAATTTTAGGCGCCAACGTGCCTACAAGTCTACTGCCTGGGTCTTTCACGTTGAAAAGCCTCAGTAGAGGCCGGTGATCTATACGTATGATAAACTCGTTTCCATAAAGATATGGTCTGCATTGTTTCAAAGACCATACAATGGCGAGACATTCCTTCTCTGTAGTTGAATAGTTCCGTTCAGTTTTATTTAGTGTCCTACTAAGGAACGTTATTGGTCTTTCGTAACCTGATTCATTTTCTTGCAATAGAACCCCTCCTATTCCAGTGTTGCTTGCATCAGTGGTAAGTATAAACCTTTTACTGAAGTCAGGAAACATGAGAGTAACGTTTTCTTTCAAGACTCCTTTGATTTCCTGGAAGGCAACCTGATATTCTTTCGACCAAATAAATTCGGTGTCCCTTATAAGCAATTTATTTAAAGGATCAACAATTTTGGAATAATTACGCACGAACCGGCAATAATATCCCGTTAACCCAAAAAATGACTTTATATCCCTCTGATTTTGTGGAGGTTTTAAGTTATCTATGGCCTCTAGCTTTTTAGGAACCATACTGACATCATTGTCTGATATGATGTGTCCTAGGTATGCGACCTCTTTGCGTAAGAACTCACATTTATCAGGCTGTATTTTCAGATTATTTAGTTTAAGACACTCAAATACCAATTTTAATTTTTCGTTATGATCCTCAAGTGATTCACCATGCACAACAATATCGTCAAGATAAACAAAGCATTTTGAGCCTTGAAGACCGGAGAGTACAGTATTCATAATCCGTTGAAAACATGCTGGCGCATTTTTCATTCCGAATGGCATACGTGTATACTCGTAGTGCTAACTGCTTTTTTGCATTGATCCTCACGATTTACAGGTATGTTATGAAATACACTAGTTAAATCAATAATTGAGAAATATTTCGCTTTTCCCAATTGATCTAATATCTCCGATATGTTGGGTAACGGATAATATGTGTTATCGTCCCTTCATTAAGTTAGCGATAGGACTACACGCCCTTCATTTTCCCTTTTGCGTCCATTTTCTTTGGAACCACCCAAAGAGGAGAATTCCATGGACTATTACTTTCCTTTATAGTTCCATTTTCTAAAAGTTTATCTACCTGGATTTTTACTTCATCTTCATGAATCTTAGCAAAGCTTTATATTTGTGTATATATTGGTTTGGTGCCAGAGATAGTATCTATTGAATGCTCGGCTGCATCCGTTAGATTGTTTGGATCGATATCCTCAAACAAACATCGATAAATATTAATTATTTCCCAAAAACTATCCTTTTCTCCCTGATTTATATGTTCATCTCTGATACATCGTCAGCAGATTTTTCCTTGAATTCTTCTGTGGAAATTTTGCAACCGCTTATTTCCTGAGAATTCATTTCCAATTCCTGCTCCCCTTCGTTTAGTATGAATATGGGAATTTCTTTATAACCGTTCACTTCAACTAATGAGTCCGGAATTTTCAATTGACCCTTCTGAATTCCCATTACTAAAAGATTTTCACCTGGTTCTTCATCTACATGTAAATAAAACAATGTTTCGGGAAGAGGTCTAGCAACAAAAGTTTTTTTTGATAAACGTTATTTGTTATGACCAATCACCAATGTTTGGTCACTCAATTTGAGTAGAGCTCTTTGCTCTATTAAAAATGGAGAGCCTAACATTCCGTCGAATTTATCGAAGAGCCGGTTTATTGTTACCTGAAAAGGGATTTTGTATTTTTCGCTACCGGAGAATAGCGAAAGTTGCGTTAGCATAAAAGTACTACCATCTACTGCATTTATGCAACGGTACTTCATGCTTTTGGTTTTATCCACATCTTTTTCAAAAATATATTTTGCTGCTATTAAATTTAATGAACTACCGGTGTCCACCAAGAATTTCAAGTATTTGTTTTCGAACCTAAGATAAATAAAAGGACCTTCTTCTATATCAAGAGGATTTATTCGATATTCATTGCTAACATTTTTATTTTCAAAGTTAGCATTTTGTTTATTAGAACTATTTACTCTATTTTCACTGTTCGTTGGTTTTTTTTGCATATCTTTTAAAAGTTGCTATTTCCGGCATCATCTGGTCTGGTTTTTGCTTTGCTCCTGTAATCCCGTCTGATATGCCCAATTTTACCACAATTAAAGCATTTTTTATCAGCGTGCACCTTGTGTACTCTTGGCAAAGTGTTGCGATCTGTGAAATCCTTTTTGCTAAAAACTTTGACGAGTCCATGCCGTTGCTCTTCTTCCTGTGCTAACCGACTAGCTTCCTCCAGAGTTCTCGGTTTCTGCGTTATCACGTACATTGCCAATGCATCCTTTAATCTGTTTATAAACACTGTCCGCACTTATTCCTGTATAAACAAATTTTCTCCCATTGTAGATTGATCTGATCGGGCCGTCAGTATCCTCCTGTGAAGACTTAAAAGCCTTTGATGGTATTGTACCACTGTTTCACTGCTATTTTGCTTAAAAGAAAACAATTCTCTTAGTAGTTGTAGCATTGAATGAGGCTCTGCATAAGCCTGCTTAAGTTTAGCCTTCAATGCACTCCAGTCATCAAATTCTTCATTTACAATGATTGCCTGAGCATTTCCTTTCAACTGCATGCATATGTATTTAAAAAGGATGATTTTGACAGGACCTTTTGCCAATCTCATCGCTTCTTCATATGCATACATGAAATTGAATGCATCCTCCGCTTTTCCCTCAAAAACTGGGATAAAACTTTTAAGATCACTAAAACTCACATTAATTTCACAATTTACACTTCCACTACTTGAACTTTCCCGTTAATTAACGTGAAGTAATTGGTTTACCGTATTACACATATAGTATGTCTTTAATATACACTTCTACCTCTATACTTGATGTAGGTAATTTTTATTTTCACCAAGGGCCTTGTCTTAAAACTTGCTAAAGCGATTCAAACACAAAATCTTTTTCTTTTCGCAAACTTCACTAACAAATTTCAAGTGTTTCATAACACCAACAATACAAATGCGAAATAATTTTCCATAAAATATTTAAGGAATTACATTTTCATTGTAATCCTTCCGCCTTTTCCAAAGCTGTTGCTGCTTGTTGTATTTTTCACAGTTGTTCTGCCTTGATTTTTTCTTCACATTTGTTGCTCACTGATTTTATACCTCCTTGTTGCACACTGGTTTTTCCCACGATGGATCAACTTACTTCACGTAAGCTATAGTTGATCAAGCCTCTGTTGGCAGTTCTCGTTAAGAGAGAAACTACTTCGTCCTTGATCCTTTTTTGTTTCCCAAGTTGGGCTCACCTGCTTTATACAGGATTTTGATCCTGGGCCACTTTTGGTAGCTCTCGTCAAAAGAGAAGCTACTTTTATTCAAATCCCTCGTTGTCCAACGATGAGGAGTTAGATATCTCTTTGAAAAAAAGTCCAGTGTAAAACGTCCTTTTGAACAATTTGTGTTTTTGAAGTGCACACACAGTTTTAGTTTAAGCAAATGAATTTTTTATTTCAATAACTGTTCAATTTAAGTTAAATTCACCGAAAAAAACTTTCTCGTGTGTTTTCCTCCACTGTTTTATTAATTGTCGGTTCGTTACACTGGATAGCTATTTAATGTTTAGCTGTCCCACCGCTGCCACCAATTTTTATTAAACGCACCCGTCAGTAATAAAAATAAAAACTCAATTTTATAACACAACATTTATTTAAACTGAGATAATTTTAATTACAACGCGCACGCAAGCCGAACGTATAGTTTTGAATAAAACAAGATAATAAGCGCTTCTTCTAGCGCGACACAAGTATTTAATAATTATGACTGCTGACGATGCAGTCATAAAGAATTCCCTTTATGTGTGAGAAAATTTCCATTCTCACGGAAATTTTCCCACATTTATCCGAATTCACGAATTCACGCAGACGCTGACTAAGCAGTCACGTTGCATCAATTCGCGAGTAAATTAGATCACACGTGGATCTTGCATGCGCGTAACAATACCCTTAAAACTGATATTTAAGTAGTCTTACATAAGGTCCTAATACTCTGCAAGTTTGATGAAAATCCAATCACATTCACTTTGAAATTTCTTCAAATACAACAACAGTAACACACGATTTTGGTATTTTATGGACTTTCCATCGAATCAGACACTTCAGTTTTGATTTGATCTTCTTGAAATTTTCAAAGAAGATCAATGATATAAGTTTTTTGGGAAAACATGATTTGAGTGATTTTTGTTAGTTTGCAACAAGGTGCCGTCCATTGAAAGTACAGAAGCAATGAATTGTCTTATAAACGTGCGCATATCTTTGATATATTTCTCGCCTTTATTCGTTGCTGGTGACTGCATTTTGCACGTTGGGACCGTAGGTATGTGAGTTAAATCATAAAGACTTTTACGTCTATTAAAAAAATATACGCGGGACGTTGTCTTGCGCTCTTTATTCGACTAATTTACAACAAAGAATTCAAACTTAAATTCTAACATTTCATTTTTAAGGAATAAGATTGCTGTATCAGCGTCTGCTAGACCGTGGGACCATTTCGCCATGGGAAATGCAGAACAAGCATTTCCGTTTTTCAGAAAATATGATGACACCAAGTCACGTTGTCTGGTCAGGTGTTAACTTGTGCCTTTAGATTTGCTCGTCCTCGAGCGTCAAAAATAAGGTATGTTATTGAAGCGGGTGACGGGTACATTGAACTTGGGCTGTGCTGTGATCAATGGCGGTGGCTTGCGGGATTCTTCGTGATTGGTCATTGATTGATCTGTGAAGACCTGTGGGGCTTGTTTTGCTTCCTCACTGGAAATGTAGACTTTAGTTTCTTTTCTAGGTTTCTGCATGTCGATAACTTTCAGAATGTTTGACAATTTCCAGAATGTTTTTAAGTCCAAATATTTGGTTTTCTTCACGTAATATTTTTTCAAAATTTGTTTCATTAACAAATCCATTTTTCTTGATTGGTTTGAGTAATAACGTTTCGTATGCTTCATTTTTTACAATAGGTATAATAATTATACATAAAATTGCTGTACCATTTGTAATTAATTTAATATTAGCAATATCTAACGCCTCTTCTATCGTGGAATATGGAAGATTATCTTTATCAATTAGGTCTGTAGCCATTTATATTTCTTTCATTGACAATACTAGTGAGTTTACAATTCCTACTTTAGCCCAATGAATTGCAAAATTTATATTGCTCAACTCTTCTTTTATTAATTTTATTTTAAATTGAATTTCATCATTAATTCGGTGGTCTCTTTTAACTAGGTCTAATAAATCATTATTGATTTTGGATATATTATTCATTCTTTCGTTGTAAAGTTCATTAATAATAACCTGTTTGTTAGAATTCTTTAACATATCATTGATCGTTGCTGTAATAGTAGTGAAATCTTCATGATCAGGACTGCCTGCTGACCATTCCTGGGCAGCTTCGATAAAATTTAAGGATCTTTTAACCTTCTTGGGTTTCAAGTTATGAATAAGGGTCTCTTTTTGTTTTACTTCGTGCGTTAAATACTTTGAGAGGGGATTTCGTTGTATCATAGAAGAATTAATGTCTCTCTCAGTCTCTCATAGAAAGTTTTCGTACTGCTGCAGGTTAATTTTGTGTAGAAGTTTGAATTTTCCGTTTTGAATCTGTCCTAAATGTAACTTTACGATTTGAGAGTTGCTGAAGTCGAGTATTTGTACCTTAGCGTGGGCCAGAACGAAGGTGGAGCTGAAAAATTAATTGCGGATTTTATCTTTATGGATAACTTTTCCGGATTCTGTTAGTACAGAAGTATGGTTATTTTCTTTGACTTTTTCCTCCCTATAGCGTGGGGTAAGTTTTGAGCCTTTACGCTTATTTTGCTTTACAAAGATTGTTTCACCTATCTCTTAGTCTTCCGTTGGTTGCCTAATTTTGTTGTGAAATCTAAGGTCTTTATCTTGTTTTGTTTTAAGTTTTTCTATGTTTTCCTTTTTAATATTTTCTACTTCTTCAGGAGTGGCATTAGGGAAACGGTTGAAGAACAAATCTACTGGCTTTCTACCAGTTACAGAATGAATTTGAATGAAAGTTGTTCAAAAGGACACGCGGGGTCTTCTCTTTTTAAACATCGCATGGTCTCTGTCAATGTTGAGTTCCAGCGTTCGACCTGACCGTTAACCTCACTTCTGTACGAAGGGGTCTGGTAAGTTTTAATCTTAAGCTCATCTTACATCATTGACATTAAGTTGGGTGACCTTAAAGCTCCTTCGTTGTGGATGACAACGTTTTCCGGAACGCAGAAATAAAATAATACAGGTATATCTCGCAGAGGACCTTTAATGTCTGCAACGGACTTGGAAGCTATTTTCTTGGCCAGCGCATATTTTGAAAATTTGTCTATTGCAATGAGAACTCGGTATTTCTTTGTTGCGAAAAGGTCTTTATGAATTGTATGGCCTAGATAACTAGGGATGGGGGTTGCTCCAATAAAGGGTTTGTTTGGATGGCGATCATACTTGCATTCTTTACATATGATGCATCGCTTAACAAGTCGTTTAATTTTCGATGCCATTTTTGGAAAGTAGAAGTTTTTCAAGATTTGAAGGCGATTTTCATCTGCATTACGATGTGCTCTTTTATGCACTTGCAGTATTCGCTCTTCCTGCTCAATTTTGTTTAGGATATCTTCTACAAACTTCCTTGTGAATCTTACTTTATAATTCTGGAAGTGGTGAGAGTAGATTGATTGTATCAATCCAAAAGCTTCCTCGTCAGTCAAGAGTCCGTTTATGGTACCAGGATTTAAGTATCGTTTCAATATTTGTATAATGTCCTGTTCCGCAAAGCTTGGTTTTATAATAGTATGTCGTGTGTAACCTTCGAGTGGATTTTGAGTTAGATAGCTGTCCTCATTTCGCAATTTAGAAAGGAGTTGATTTCGAAATACGTTTATCGGGGTTTCGACTTTTTGAATCAAATTATGTGCTGATGTTTCTGCACTGTGTTCCCTTGGAGTCATTGAATTTACTTCTGAGGTATTGGGTGGTCTTGAAAGAGAATCAGCGACGACACTAGCTTTTCCGGGCATGTACTTAAGCTCATAATCATATTTCTCCAGAAAGGATTTCCATCGTTTTAGTTTGATGTTCGTATTTTTGTTACTTAATACATACGTTAAGGGCTGGTGGTCTGTAAATATTCTGACCTTTTTGGAATCGTACAGGCAATTTCGAGGTAAATGAAGAGCCTATATAATAGCTAACATTTCCTTTTCATTAGTTGCTTAGTTCTCTTCTGTTTTGCTGAGAGTCCGAGATAGAAAGGATATAGGTCTGCCATCTTGGGACAGAACAGCGCCAATAGCAAAACTAGATACATCCATCGTAAGCTCAAATGGCTTGGAAAATTCAAGATACGCAAGAACTACTTCTTTGGAAGTAAGAGATTCTTACAATTTTTCGAAGGCTTGTATAGCTGCTTTATTTAAAATAACCGGCTTATTTTATGATAAGATATTGGACACATGTCCATCCTCCCCTCTTAAAAGGGGTGTCAGGGGCTTTGCAAGTTGTGCATAATAACGAATAAATCGCCTATAATAACTTGACATACCAAGAAATGATTGGAGCTATTTGAGTATTTTAGGGGGTGGAAAAGAAGCAATCGCTTGCACCTTTTAAGGGTTACTTTTAACGCCTTCAGTGCTGATGATGAATCCTAAAACCAACTTTTTGCCGGAAAAATTCACACTTGTTGAGATTTATTCTCATATGAGCTTTTTCAAGTGTTTCCAAAACTGCTTCAAGGTTTTTAAAATGTTCCTCTTCGTTTCGCCCATAGACGATAATATCATCGATATAAATATAACATTGTGTGCCTATATGTTCCCTAAGAATATCATCCAGGCTTCTCTGGAATATCCGTGGACCATTTTTAAGTCCGAAAGGTAATCGCACAAATTCATATTTCCCATTATTAACTGAAAATGCAGTTTATTTCAATATCTCGCTCTTTTAAGGGTATCTGGTGAAAACCACTCTTCAAATCAATTATATAAAAATATTGATTGTGTCCCAGATTTGCCAGAACCTCATTAATTTCTGGAAATAAGCATCTGATATTGTAATGGGATTTAATTTCCTGTAGTATATTACTAGTCTGTATTTCCTTTCACCTGAGGCATCCTGTTTTTTTCGAACCACCCAAACAGGAGCATTGTAAGGTGATGGTGATGGTCTTATAATGCCATCCTGTAATAATTTCTTTATTTCGGTTTCAACTATACCTTTCAAAGCTTGAGGATAGGGATATGATTTGGAATAAACTGGTTCTTCTGACGTTGTTCTTATCTCACCTTCGACTATAGTGTTATAAGCTTGACTTATGTTCGGTTCAGCAAAAATATTGGGGCAATTGATAAGGATGTTCTTTAAACGATTTTTCTGGGCTATTGACATGTGATTTGTTCTAATTTCTAAAGTGTTCACGGTATCGGATTGTTGCTGTTTCAGAGGAATACCTAGCTCAGTTTTAACAGTCATAAAATCATTATTTGTATGAATTACTGATTGAATTTTTTTAAGGGTATCATTTCCTATAATCCCAGCAAATGTTCGTTAATTAGGTAAAATGAAGAATTTTAATTTTTCAGTGAAAGGGCCAAATAAATTTACAAGAGCATGGTGACTCACGTTCACCGCACCATCTACAGAGCTCATGGAAAATGGTTTTTCATTCAAAATTGGTGCAATAAAATAATGTGGCTGGATATAATTTTTGTTAGATCCAGTATCAATCAAAAACTTTGAAATTTTCCCGCCCTTCGCTGTGTATTCAAAATGTGAGAGCGAAGAGCTCATAGATCTAAAAAATGTACATTGTCCGGTTCATCCATCCTGTCGTTGTCGTTGTCGTTTACGCTTAATGCATCAATGTATTCTTCCAGCGAAGGCTCCTTTTCTGCTTCTAATTGATCTGTTTCTTCCGGGCTAGGTCCTAAATTATACAACCTTTGTTGTTCGTTTGGCAGATTCCCTTGCTGATTGTATTCTTGTGGTCTTTTTGAAGGAAAAGTTGGTCTTCCTATTTGCGGACGATTTTGGTAGTTAACATTTTTAGTCCTTAAAGACTGATCAACATCCATGGGTTCGTAGACTTTTGGTTTAGGAGGTAGCGCGTGGTAATTTGGATTAGGGTTTTGGTATCGTATTTGCCAATGAAATTGGGGCTTTTGTGGTGCTTGAGGATTATGAAATAGTTCCGGATGAAAGTTATTTTTAAATGGTTGGGGATTATGATTATTATTCCGTTTCAATCCTTCCTTCTTTGGCGGCAAAGGAGGGGGATTGGTCCGATCATGCATGCGGAAAGTGTTATTTGCAAGTTGTGTCCTGTAATTTACATTTTCTAATTTCAAGCAGAGAGATAAGGCTTTAGGTAGGTCCATGGGTTCCCTCATACTCAAGAGTCGAGGCAAGTCACCTCTTAAACCCCTAACAAATGTATTCAATGCTTTTTCGCGATAGCATTGCCTCAGGTTGTTAAGTGCATCTTGGCTAAGATCCATAACAGATAATTTATTTAAAATAAGGGAAAGGAGGTGGTACACATTTTGATAAAATTCGTTTATTGTACCTGATCCTTGAATTCATGTTGTAAGTTGGTACCCAAGGGTACCTAAGTCCCGTTTATCGGCATAGTGCAATGTAAGGCACTTAGAAATCTTTGGCCAATTTAATGGCGTGTTATAAGATTCAAGTGCAATGTCAGCTTACCCAACTATTTTGTTGCGGATAACTGACAGTATCCCATAATACTTGGGAGTTCCTTTCAGATGATCTTAAATGTGCAGGATTCGTTCCACACTTTTTCTCCACGAATTATACTCAGACGGTTCACCGGAAAAAGTTCTTAGACTTTTAACGACGTCAGCGATTTTGTCCATGTCGCTTAAATTTCTGTCCTCGTTAACATTAATGGGAACGTCAATGTCATTATTTGAATCTGCAGCAGGATTCATTAAATAATGAAATAATTGTGGTTCTTGCGTTTGAACCGCTTGGGAAGCAATACGACTAATCAACGCTATGAGTTCGCGATTGTTGTCGTTAGCTACAGGAGCATCCTGAGGGGTTCATTTGAGGGACCTTCTTGTGGGGGATTGTTCACAGGACTATCCCTATCAGCAAGGATATCGTCCAACACAGGGGGCCAGATAAGATTTCGTGGGTTAGACATTTTAAACCCGGGCTATTTCAGTGAACCAGAAATACAGAGAGGATAGTTAAAACAAATTTCTAGAATTTTTCATCACCACAAATATACAATCTTTACGAGAGAAAGGATGTAAAATCAAATTACAAAATACCATGCTCTAGAACTTTGCAATCAAACAATACTTGCGAACGAAAGAACGAAAAACAAATTACAAAACACGAATTGCTAAACCTTTTTACCCTCTAACAACAATTTTATGTCGCATCCAGACAAAAATATATTTTGTAGTCGAAATTCGGTTTGTGAAGAATAAAATTCAACAGATGTTATTGTAAAACACACAGACAATAATATATTTGGTGGTCAAAATTTCGTTTAAAATGTTAAAACACAACAAATTCACTTGGGCTCTGCAATATTCATGTACAATCTGTTATTAGCACATTTCAATACACAAATAAAATTCCTTCCAAAAAAATCTGTAGCATCTTTAAAAGTTTTCAAAAAATATAAAAAAAAATAAAAATTTCAATATATAAAACTTCCAATATGTATTATTTATATTCATATAAATGGCAGTTTAATTTTTCTTAAAGTTTACTCACATAATTTTTTCCCGATGAAAATTGTCCTTTGGTTTTTTTCTTTCAACCACTTTTTGCCTTTAATTCAACCCTGTTCTATTTGTTTTTGAATTGTCTACGATCTTTTTAGGGTTTTGTACTAAAATACAAAACCCTATTGCAATCACGACCTGTGTCCGTCTGTCCGTCTGTCCGTCCGTCCGTCTGTCCGTCCGTCCGTCCGTCCGTCCGTCCGTCCGTCTGTATGTCACAGCACTTTTTCTCCGAAACTATAAGGGCTACAGCCATGAAACTTTGTAGAAAGGTCAGAAGTGTTGACCTCTTGAAAGTTCAAGGGCGGAAAATATTTTCAAAGGCGTTTAAGGGGGGTCTCCCCATATAAGGGGGTGACCCCTCAAAAAAAAATTTTCACCATTGGTAGTCGAGTAGGGTGTCATTGGAAAGGTCTTAATGAGATCTTTTCAAAACAAGTCTTAAAATTGTCTTATAAGTACCGAGGGGGGCAGGGGAAGGGGAAATGTACGAACTTTTCGCGTACCCCCCCCTCGCGATTGGACACCTTCCATCCGAAAAATCTGAAAGAAATCATGAATGTAGGCCTTAATGAGTACAACAACAACAAATACATGAGAAGTCGAAATTCACTCAACTTTGTTAGTAATAGTATGATTTATCGATTTTGTGTTTTCTTGAATAAAATCTAAACGGTACCCTTAAACTCAATCAAATTTAGCAAAGAGATGACTATTTATAAGATTGATCTTTTCGGAAAGTTTCATAAAGGTCGAATAGTATTTACCGAAGTTATAGCGATTTGAATTTTCGTGTATTACTATGGAGCAATATGCCCTGTATTACTATGGAAACATATTGCTATGGAGCCATATGCGCTTTTTACCGACTTAGACACTACAGCTTTGCTAGAATTTGCATGAAAATTTCAGGAGTGATAGGTATCATGAAGATGAGTACATACAGTTGAAACAAGTCGAAGAGGCAGGAGAGAGCTCCTAGCAAAAGGGCTTTGTAACCATTCTAGGATTCGAAAAAATAGGCCATGAATCGATGATTACAGTACAGAGGAGTGGCCCCTGAAAAAAAATTTCATGAAAGGTAGCCGATATGAGTATCAACTGAAAGTTCTCTATGAGAGCTTTTCAAAACAGTTCTTAAACTGACAGTTTTTGCTTCAGTGGGAGCACAGGGGGGGAAATACATGAAAAATGTGTTTCCTCCCTCGCGAATGAACACCAGTGATCTAAAAAATCTGAAAAAAATATCAAAGGAGATATTTATGGGTATAACTATAACAAATACCTTAGAAGTCAAAATTCGTTCAACTTTGTTAATAATAGTATGATCCTCGAATTTCACATTTTCTCCAATTAAATCGTCTTTGACATGTTTCTTGATTTTATTCGTTGCTGGTTACTGCATTTTGTAAGTTGAGTACAAAACCCTTCTGACATGAGCATAGGTCTGTCTACCCAACTTGTTATTTTTGAAGCACTGTTTTTCCTTTTCTTTTACCACTGTCCTTTTTATTTTTTGAAGCACTGTTTTAACTTTTCCTTTTCTTATTCACCACTGTTATAATATCGTTTCAAATTCATTAATTGTGAACTCGCTCGTTTGTTTGTAGTTTTTGTTTTATATATTCACTTTGGATATAATATTTTTTTTTATATCAGGAAAGGGGTTTCACAGGGTTCAATAGTTAAAATAGGATCCTAAATTCACTGGTTGACTTTTCACTATATCCTTTTTGTTCACCTTTATTATGGGTCACTACTTAGGAGGATCCGACAAATATCGGTATTTACTAACGGCTGGTAACCGAAAAACTTTTTCATGGACTGGTTACCGGTAAACTTCCTTTTACGGATTGTTTTAAACTTGTACGTTTTTAAATATACCGGACTGATTACAGATTTAATACCAACGTGAACTAAGGTCCCTGCTCGGGCACCAGTTAAATCATAAAGACTTTTACGTCTATTAAAAAAATATACGCGAGACGGTTGTCTCGCGCTCTTTATTCGACCAATTTACAACAAAGAATTCCAACTTAAATTCTAACATTTCATTATTATGGAATAAGATTGCTGTATCAGCGTCTGCCAGACCGTGGAACCATTTCGCCATGGGAAATGCAGAAAAAGCTTTTCCGTTTTTCAGAAAATATGATGACACCAAGTCACGTTGTCTGGTCAGGTGTTAACTTGTGTACCCAAATTGTTTAAATATTGGAACGCCGCCTGCTGCGCTGTGGTCTATGATGGACTGTTGCTCTGTTGGCAAACCGCGTTCTGTGTGGCGTAGCCGTGAAAATGTTGAAACTAAATTGGGAGTCATACAATTATTGAATTCAATAATCGACTACCGCCACATATTTCTTGTTCACGGCACATCATAAAGAAAATGTAGCCGAAAATGATGAAAATTTTAATTTGTACCGTTTCAACTAGGAAAAAATATTTAAATTTATTAATACATCTAGAGATATCTAGCGAATTTTTCCATCTGATTTCTTACAAAATGGAAGAGTGTTTTATGCTGGATTGGATAGATTCTTTTCATCTTGACGGCAATAAGCCCCAGATTCTAAAAATCGGTGAAAAACAGCAACAATAGCTATCTACATTCAAAAGTTATACGCAAACACACATAATACAGCGCAAGTGCGAGTGAAACTCGCATGGACAGGGTTCCACTCGCATGGACAGGGTTCCATGTAACCAAGTTTAATCCAGTAGATATTTAAAATAAGGCTTCATTTTCTGTTTTGCACTTATAAAAATGAAGTCCGCGTGGTTTAGTGGTTAGAGCACTAAGCCCGTAGGCCGAAGGTCTCTGGTTCGATTTTCATAAAGGTCTACACTCATGATTTTTTTCAGATTTTTCGGATGAAAGGTTTCCAATCGCGAGGGGGGTGTACGCCTAAATTTTGTGTTTTTTTCCTCCTCCTGCCTCTCTCGATATGATAAAGTAATTTTAAGACTTGTTTTGAAAAGATCTCATCTGATATCCAACTTAACCACATTTGATGAAAAAAGTATTTTGAGGGTCACTCCTATATGGGGGCTTTCTTAAACCTCTTTGAAAATTTTTTTCACCCCAAAACTTTTTCAAAGTCATAACTTCAGACCAACAAAGTTTCATCGCTGTGGCTTCTATAGTTTTGGAAAAAAACTGCTGTAATATCCTGATGAACGGACGGACAGACGGAAACTGGTACTGATTTTAATAGGGTTTTGTATGGTAGCACAAAACCCTAAAAAGGGATTTATTTTTGTAATTTGGCTGAGAAAAACAGGTCCCTAGTGCAAACTGCCAACAAAAAAATTTAAATGAAACGACATGAAAGTATTGAAAACAGAAATAAATTCAAACATGTGGGTCATACTTAAATACTTACCATTTCACCCAAGAATCTAAAACCGATGACTTTACAATGAAAGCACGTGCTGTGGAATGTGCAGTGAACAAATGAGTCAAGTTTATTTCTTCTCTTTTTGCCAAACTCAACATTTACCATACGTGACGATCTCGTATGCATGGTCAGAGACCTTTTCCTATAAATTATTATATATGTTGAGGGCTTTGTAAAAAAAAAATTATAAATACCTACTAGTTTCGCGTCCTGTCCGTCCATCCATCTGTCCATGCACCATAGCAAGTTTTCTCAGAAACTGTTGAAGCTAGAAAGCCCAAACTTTGTGGGAAGGTCAGAAGTAGTGATCTCTCAAAAGTTTAAGTCTTGCCAAACATTTCAAAACTTTTTAAGGGGGCCCCCTCCAATAACGAAGTAGGCCTTTAACAATTTTTTTTTATCAAAGGTAATCGAGATTGGTGTTAAATGAAGTCTTGATTAGCACTTTTAAAATCTGGAACTAAAAAGTCATTTTGTGCATCGGGCATCCAGGGGGAGGAAAAATGTACGAACAATTTGTGTCCCTCTCCTTGCGATTGGACACCTTTGAGCAGAGAAATCAGGTACCAGGGCAACAAATATCTCAGAAATCAAAAGTCACTCAACTTTGTTAACAATAGTATGATTCATCAATTTTACATTTTCCCCCATAAAATCAAAACGTTGCCTTTAAACGTATTGAAACCTTAGAACTATGTAGAATGACATAAGGTTCTTATGCTTACAAAATTTTATGGAAATTATATCATAAACAAGCGACTTATAGCTATTTCAATTTTATGGAATTATATATAACAACATAACACGTATTGATGGTCGGTACATACTTCAAATCAACCTAAGCACTATTATTTTCTTTGGATTTTCATGAAAACTTAAGGAATAGTATTTAATCTGAATATGTTCGATTGGCCAAGCATTAAGAAAAATGATATAAGCTGGAACAAAATGCCGGCTGCTATGTGCTTATGACAGAAACTCAGCATTTTGTGGCTAAATTTGAACAATTTCTTATACAAGTAATGGAAAAATAATTCAATTCATCGATTCATGCTATCAGAAAATTAGTTTCGAACCCTAGGATATTCCAAAGCCCTGATGGCAGGAGCACTCTCTTGCCTACTCAACTTGTTTTCTTATATGATTGCATGTAAGTAAAACTCGTACAGCAAAACCTAGAAACTGAATGTTATGCATGTTTTCCAATACGATTGCATCTTTTTCTTAAGGGCATTTCATTCATGGAGTGAAAATATGGTATGAATTTTTAGGTCTTTGTAAAAAAAATTTTACAAAGACCTACTAGTTTCGCGACCTATCTGTCCGCCCGTCTGTCCGTGCGTCACAGCTAGGTTCCTCAGAAACTATAGAAGCTAGAATGCTCAAACTTTGTGAAAAAGTCAGAAGTGATGGTCTCTCAGAAGTTAAGGTCTTACCAAAAATTTAAAAATTTTTTAAGGGGGGTTCCCCCTAATAACGAATGAACCCTTAAAAAATCTTGTTAATCAAAGGTAGTCGAGTGGGGTATCAAATGAAAGGTCCTGGTTAGAACTTTTAGAATCTGAAATAAAATCAATCATTTTATGAATTAGGGGGTCCAGGGGAGGGCAAAATGTACCAAAAATTTAAGGTGTTTATACGGTGTTTAAGGAGGTCTCCCTATATAGGGGACTGGCCCCTGAAATAAAAATTTCATCGCATATAGGCAATATGGGTATCAAATGAAAGGTCTTGATGAGAATTTTTCAAAAAAGGTCTTAAAATGAGAAGTTTTGATTTGAAGGGTGCGGGAGAAAGGGAAATGTACGAAAATTTTGTGTGGAATTTGACACCTTTGACCCGAAAAATCTGAAAAAAATCACAAATTCGAGACTTTAGAAGTTCAAGGGCAATAAATACCTCAGAAGTCGAAATTCGATCAACTTTGTTAATAATAGTACATTTTATAAATTTTACATTTTTGCCTATAAAATCAAAATGGGACCCGTAAATGTTCCAAAAGCTACAATTTAAGATTTTCGAAAGCAATTATATGCATTCTTAAAATTTCACAATAATTGAACAACAAGCTAAGTTATAGGCGATTGAATGTTTAACAATAACAACAACATTAACACGTGATACTAGGAAGATACACGTTTTCAACGGACCTAGACACTACAAATATGTAGGAATATTGATAAAAATTTTAGAAATGGTTTGTAATATTGATGTATTAACATGACTAAATAAGCGATGGGGTCAAAATACTTAAAACAACATGACGGCGAACTTAAAAACATAATCACCCTAAATATATTGTATGATTTACTGATTGTTTTGTAAAAACCTCTGGCAGGAGCACTCTCCTTCTACTTCAACTTGTTTCCCTGGAATATTCATTCCATTTTTTTTTCGGAATAATAATGTGAAAAAATGGTAAAAAATATTAAATCCAAAAGGAATTTTCGCTGCGATAATTATACACAAAATATTAAGCGAAATAGTTTATTCGCTGATTAGGATTTTATTCATAAATAAAAAGATTTTACTGTTAGATAACGTTTTTTCAGGGTTGGAAATATATTTATTTGAAAGTAAAATTCTTTCTCAACATTTTAGATAATTTGTTCATTCTTTCCAATTCTTTAATCGAGTGAAAATTTCAATTTGCTGAACGTGCGCATATCCCGTCAATTAATCTCGAATGCAATTAATCATGGATTGTGAAATAATTTATTTACAGAAAAACTGTTCATAAGAACGTTATCACAATAAACTGACTACAGCCCTCTTGCCCTCTTACTAAGTACCATTTTCAGGTATCTATTTTGCGTGATCTGAAGCTTTGTTACTAGATATTTAGCTCATTGGATCCAGGTTGGTGAGCCGTATAGGATGATCGGTTGGATTGCCATTTTGACGATGAGGATTTTGTGTCTGGTGTTGAGACGCGAATGACGATTAAGAAGGGGGTATAGCGAGAACACGGCCTTAAACGCTTTGGAGCTAATATGCTCAATATGACTTCTGAAAGTTGGTTTTTTGCCGAATATAAGCCCAAGATAACTGAGATCATCACTCCAGGGCATAGTTTACCCTAAAAAATTTATTGGCCGCTTGGGTAGATGAACAGGCTTACGCTTCCTGGTGAAGAATATTGACTTCGTTTTTGCAACATTAATTTTAATTTTCTATCTATGGTAGTATTGCTATGGAAGTTCCAACGCCGTTTGAAGGCTGGTAATAATTGAATTTGGGTCTGCGCCTATGCTGTATATGCAAATGTTGTCTGCGAAAGCTACAGTACACCGGCAGTAATACTTTTCACTGGGGAAGTGCTTTCTCCTGCTTTGACCTGGAACTTCCTGTCAGTAAAAAATTCTTGTAAAAAATTCAACAAGTATGGAGGCGTGTTAAATTTCTGAAGTTTATAGACGAGAGCATCATGCCAGACAGTATCGAAGGCTTTTTCGATGTCCGGCGTCACCAAACCTACAAACAATTTATTGTACATCGCTGCTGTGCCGTCCTTCGTAACATGAAAAAGCTGGTGCTCTGTCGAATATCTGTTTCTGAAGCCGAGCTGGAAATTAGTTAGGGCATTATTCTTAGCCATTACATCATTTAATCTTTTTAAGATTACTCTTTCAAAGAGCTCACCTAAACCTGGTAGTAGGCTAATGGACCTGTTGTTGTCGGGAGAGTGCGGGTCTCTTCCAGGATTTAGGAAAGGCATAACTAGAGCTTGTTTCCAGATGGATGGGAAGAAGGAGAGCCTAAAGCAAGCGTTGAGCAGGAGGCATATGGAGACTATTCGTTTTTTGGGTAAATTTTTAAGCACTATATTCGGCAGGCCATCGATACCTCACGCTTTGCCGTTTTTAACTTTTTTAAGTAAACCTATTAGCTCTCTGGTTTTTATTAATGCACCAGAAGGTAAAGATGTTTGGTTGGGTTGTTGCTCCATCGCTTTAGCCATCATCATTTCTGCTAGATTGTTGCAGAACCTATAGGAAATACTATGGAACTGATTAAATTTATCTGCAAGTGTATCTGCTTTTCCTTGATTGGAGTAAATATGCTCTCCGTTGTTATTTATTATCGAATATGATAACGCATGATACTTTCGTTTAAAAATTCTATTTAAAAACCAGACTTTCCGCGAGTTGCAGTCTAGATTTGTTAGCATGTTGTTCCATACGAGATTCTGGAGCTCGTTAATTTTGTTGGTACTTGCTGGTGTGAGGCTATTAACATTGATTTTGAGAGACATAATGTGGGTTTTTTGCCATTTACGCCACAAAGAATTTCATTTTCTTATTAGATTGTAAGTTTCTTCATCAAATTCTAAATTGTAGAAGCTTTTGATCGTGTTGGGACTCAATAGCTTGCTAGCTAATGTTTGCAAATTCTTCAATTTGCTCTTCACATAATAAGGGAGTATTAAGCGATTCTACGGTTCTTGATGTGAAGGTCACTCTTTCATTAATAAAACTCCGGAAGTCAGACCATTTTGCTTTTAAGGGTTTTGTACTAAAATACAAAACCCTATTGCAATCACGACCTGTGTCCGTCTGTCCGTCTGTCCGTCCGTCCGTCCGTCCGTCCGTCCGTCCGTCCGTCCGTCTGTATGTCACAGCACTTTTTCTCCGAAACTATAAGGTCTACAGCCATGAAACTTTGTAGAAAGGTCAGAAGTGTTGACCTCTTGAAAGTTCAAGGGCGGAAAATATTTTCAAAGGCGTTTAAGGGGGGTCTCCCCATATAAGGGGGTGACCCCTCAAAAAAAAATTTTCACCATTGGTAGTCGAGTAGGGTGTCATTGGAAAGGTCTCAATGAGATCTTTTCAAAACAAGTCTTAAAATTGTCTTATAAGTACCGAGGGGGGCAGGGGAAGGGGAAATGTACGAACTTTTCGCGTACCCCCCCTCGCGATTGGACACCTTCCATCCGAAAAATCTGAAAGAAATCATGAATGTAGGCCTTAATGAGTACAACAACAACAAATACATGAGAAGTCGAAATTCACTCAACTTTGTTAGTAATAGTATGATTTATCGATTTTGTGTTTTCTTGAATAAAAACTAAACGGTACCCTTAAACTCAATTAAATTTAGCAAAGAGATGACTATTTATAAGATTGATCTTTTCGGAAAGTTTCATAAAGGTCGAATAGTATTTACCGAAGTTATAGCGATTTGAATTTTCGTGTATTACTATGGAGCAATATGCCCTGTATTACTATGGAAACATATTGCTATGGAGCCATATGCGCTTTTTACCGACTTAGACACTACAGCTTTGCTAGAATTTGCATGAAAATTTCAGGAGTGATAGGTATCATGAAGATGAGTACATACAGTTGAAACAAGTCGAAGAGGCAGGAGAGAGCTCCTAGCAAAAGGGCTTTGTAACCATTCTAGGATTCGAAAAAATAGGCCATGAATCGATGATTACAGTACAGAGGAGTGGCCCCTGAAAAAAAATTTCATGAAAGGTAGCCGATATGAGTATCAACTGAAAGTTCTCTATGAGAGCTTTTCAAAACAGTTCTTAAACTGACAGTTTTTGCTTCAGTGGGAGCAAAGGGGGGGAAATACATGAAAAATGTGTTTCCTCCCTCGCGAATGAACACCAGTGATCTAAAAAATCTGAAAAAAATATCAAAGGAGATATTTATGGGTATAACTATAACAAATACCTTAGAAGTCAAAATTCGTTCAACTTTGTTAATAATAGTATGATCCTCGAATTTCACATTTTCTCCAATTAAATCGTCTTTGACATGTTTCTTGATTTTATTCGTTGCTGGTTACTGCATTTTGTAAGTTGAGTACAAAACCCTTCTGACATGAGCATAGGTCTGTCTACCCAACTTGTTTTATAACAGTAATATGTTTTTGGTAGAATATTATTACTTCTCGTCATTTCTAAGGAAAATATTACAGATAGATGAAGAGATGACGGGGGGAGTAGAACGTGTGTTCTTTGGGGAAATGCACGTAGACATTTGCCTCGCTGGTGAGATTAAATAAAATGTGCCCCATTTTGTTGTTTCGTGTGCAATTCCAGTGCCAATGACTAGCGTTCAGGTCTCCGCAAAATAGATATCTTTGGTTGGTTGCTAAACCATTTCAGATCTCTTGGTTGCTAAACCATTTCAGATCTCTTCTGAAAAGTTCGATTTTTTCCTTGCTTAATTTCGCCCCGAGAAAGTAAACATCGTATAATTTTATATTTAGTTCTTCGATAATAACGCCAATATTTTCAACTACCGATGTTGGACTTTTAGGCAATACAGAATGTTTGATTTTTCTATTAATGGCTATGGCTATTGCTCCGCCAGTTTAAGTGACGCTATCATATCTGTTTATATGAAAGTAGGGATTCTTAAGACTATCATTTGGCCTAAACCAAGTCTTCTTTATGACAAATATGTCTATATTATTTTTAACAGCCAAATTGAACGCTTCAATATGTTTATTTTTAATGATTGTGCATTCCAAACTAGTACATTTAATTGTTTATCCATTTAAAACTATTATGAATAGCTCCACAATAACATTGAACTTTTTTTGCTTAGTTCTACATTTACTTGAATTAGTAATCAGTTCATGTGAAATGGTCAAAAGAGATTCGAGTGAAAAGATGTTGTCGCACAAAATATTTATAGATTGTGGGTTTTGCTTGATAGCCATACAGTAGGACATAGGTGGAGTGGTTGTCGACTTAGCTAAATGACCCAACTTTTTCCCCCATTAATATTACATCGCTGCTGTCTTGGCTTAGAGTTGACGTATGTGCTGTAGCTTTTGTCAGCGAAGGGAAATTTGTGCTTGTTAAATTGAAGCTGCTTATAGTTATACGAGCAAGGATTGGGGAACTTTTCGAATTCCCCCGACTGTTCAGCTTTTGTTTCAGCTGTATGCAGTCCATGCTCGCATTGCAATCAAGAGAATTGGCAAAGTGTGTTTCTTTGCAATTGACACAGCGAATTTCATTACGTTGCTCTTCTTTTAGCATACATTTACTATAATCATGCTCACCACTACATATAGCGCATCTGGTGGGAAGATGGCAGTAAGATGTCCCATGCCCATACAATTCCTATATTGTGTAGGGCCTTTGGGCTGCTTGCGTAGAAGCTCCATCGCACAATAGTGTGCATGATCGTCGGGATTTTGTTTAACTTGGTCATTTTTTGTACCACTTTGTAGATATAAGAGACAGTAAGTGTTTTCGCGATCTCTTAATTCTAGATTAAATAATTTTATGTCAATAGCATAAAATTATGTTCTGGTTTGAGAAGCTTTTTATCTCTTCTGGGGAAATTTTATGCAACCCTGTTAAAACTACTTTTAGCGGTCGTAAATATTGTAATAAACATAAGCAGTCGAGCAGCCTCGTGGTGATCAGGAGTGGTTGCTCCTGAAGAGATAAGGTGGCCACCACGTCGAAACTGCTTAGTTTGTTGTTTTACTAGTTTAAAGTAAACTACATCCCTCAAATTTCCATCCATTTGGCAGAGATGAGTAGTTCACTTCAGCCACCTTAACATCTTTAGGTTTGACATTCCCCATTTAATGCAACTATCTTCTTCGGAGAAAGTAACGGTTGCTTTTTGTAAAATGTTTGCGTTTGTCTCAAGCCTCCATGTCCGCTAACTTTAACGAGGCAAAAAAATGTAGAAGTACCGTAGAGTAGCTTAATTAACCCATAATATAACATTTCTAAAGACAATAAAAATTGATCGGTACGTCTCGTAGAGTAGAGTACGCGTTATAAGTATTTTGTAGTGTAGCTTCGTGGCTCGACAAAAACCCGCCTCATATGATCCCGCAAATGCTAGTCGTCAAGCAGCGTACGCGGTCGTTAAGCGAAGCTAGTTAGCTGAACTTTGGTGTGGTTTATAGCTTGCTGACTTTTGTGCCAGACTATCGACATCCGTATCCTACACGGATTTTTGAAAAAAAGAAATTCATTACAATATGCCCGTTTGAATGTGAAATAATTCACTTTCTTAGCTTTTAAATGTCTTCCATGGTTTTGCAATCTTCCAGATTGGTAAGGAAAAGCCTTATACTAATTGACAGTATTTTAATTGAATAATTCGTTATATTCGTAATTGTTATTGGAGAAACTCTCATCTTAGTTTTAACTTCAGCGTTGGCTTCTTGATTGCTTTCATTGCTATCCGGAAAGTTCGGAGAAAATTACCAGCCGGGGAAGATTCTCGGCTTCATTTTCTGCTTTGCACAGGGTAGGAGATTTCAGATGCACAAGAAATCAATATGAAACTTGAATTAACACCAAAACACCGTATCCATTAAAGAAACAGTTACTGTGAAACTCAGAATAATAAACACTACGTAGTCACTATAGAAATCGAACATCTGCTTAGCTCAAAGGTCTATGCAAAACTGATGGCACTGCACTGAATTTTTCTATGCAAGGGCGTCACAAACAAATTATAACGTCTCAAGGCCGTAGTAAAAAAAATATTGGAAAATCCTGTCGTAGAGTAAGTTTAGTATATATATTGAATAACTCATGCTAAAGTGTTTTTTAAGAGTTTTGTACTAAAATACAAAACCCTATTGCAATCACGACCTGTGTTCGTCTGGCCGTCCGTCCGTCCGTCTGTATGTCACAGCACTTTTTCTCGGAAACCATAGAAGCTACAGCAATGAAACTTTGCAGAAAGGTCAGAAGTGGTGACTTCTTGAAAGTTCAAGGGTGGAAAAATTTTTCAAAGGCATTTAAGGGGGGGTCTCCCCATATAGGGAGGTGACCCCTCAAACAAAATTCTTCACCATTGGTAGTCGAGTAAGGTGTCGTTGGAAAGGTCACAATGAGATCTTTTCAAAATTAGTCTTAAAACTGCCTTGTTGGTACCGAGCGGGGCAGGGGAAGGGGAAATGTACGAACTTTTCGCGTACCCCCCCTCGCGATTGGACACCTTCCATCCGAAAAATCTGAAAAAAATCATCAATGTAGGCCTTAATGAGTACAACAACAACAAATACATGAGAAGTCGAAATTCACTCAACTTTGTTAGTAATAGTATGATTTATCGATTTTACAGTTTTCTTGAATAGCATCTAAACGGAACCCTTAAATTCAATAAAATTCTATTTATACGGTTCATTTGCCCTGAAAGTTTCATGAAGATCGAATGGTATTTGACGAAGTTATAGCGATTTGAATTTTCCTGTATTACTATGGAACAATATACACTGTATTTATATGGAAACATATGGCTATGGAACAATATGCGCTTTTAACCGACTTAGACACTACAGCTTTGTTAGGATTTGCATGAAAATTTCAGGAATGATAGGTATCATGAATATCTTTAAGAATCGGTTCAGTTAGTGGTATCAGTAATCGTAAAACAAAATTAACAAAACAACAAACCAACAAAATTAATAATTTTGAGTTACGAGTATTTTTCCCCAACATCAACGTGTGAGGTGCATGCCTTGAGCACTCGATTCAATTTAATGAATGACTGAAGATGAGTTCCTACAATTAATACTCATAGGTTAAATAAGTCGAGGAGGCAGGAGAGAGCTCCTAGCAAAAGGGCTTTGTAACAATTCTAGGACTCGAAAAAATAGGCCATGAATCGATGATTACAGTACAGGGGAGTGGCCTCTGAAAAAAAATTTCGTCAAAGGTAGCCAATATGAGTATCAAATGAAAGTTCTTTAGGAGAGCTTTTCAAAACAGTTCTTAAACTTACAGTTTTTGCTTCAGTGGGGGCACAGGGGGGAAATACATGAAAAATGTGTTTCCTCCCTCGCGAATGGACACCTGTGATCTAAAAAATCTGAAAAAAATTATCAAGGGAGATACTGCTGAACCTAACAATAACAAATACCTCAAGAGTCAAAATTCGTTCAACTTTGTTAATAATAGTATGATCCTCGGATTTCACATTTTCTCCAATAAAATCGTCTTTGATATGTTTCTTGATTTTATTCGTTACTGGTTACTGCATTTTGTAAGTTGAGTACGAAACCCTTCAGACACGAGCGTAGGTCTGTCTATCCAACTTGTGTTTGCTTTAGTACTACAGCGCCTTTTTGGCTATCACTTATGGATAGTTCGAGAAACTTGTTATCTTGATTGTATGTTTCGGTACTCGGGAAGGTGATATGGTCAGTAAGATTATACTAAAGTGTTTAGCTTGTAGTAATCTAGGAGCTATGGCTCTAAAAGCAGCGCTGACACAGGCACACCGCACCAACTCAATTCAACAAGGAGTAACCCTTCAGTCACCTTCCTCATCGCGACACTCGTTTTTTTTTTTTTTCTCTCGCATGAAAAATAATTAAAGGGAAAAATTTCTTTTGTACTTAACACCCGGGAAACAAAATTCTAAAACTGTTTTAATGTGTAGTGATTTTATTACAATATCTTTTGAACATAATTTAACTAATTGGGTGTAATGCGGTATGCAAATGCTTAGAACGAAACGGTTAACCCCTTAAATTATAGGAACGATAAAATCATTGTATCATTTAAACCCCACAAAATTTGTCAAATTTTACCCTTTCCAACCATAATATTAATTAAAAATTGTTTTGTTTGTGGGTAATTAACGCGTGCCTGTCCTATTCTTTCGATTTATTTCCGCCTTAATTACGCCTAATAATTATAAACATAAATTGCTTTCAATTGAAAACTTAATCGAATCTACAAAAAATAAACAATTTCGAATTTTAAAAATAACCGAAATGAGTGTGCATTATCACCACCGCATGTTCACACATAGATGGCACTTTTATTTCCATATGGTACGAGCGAGGTTATTGCGTTTGCCTCGAAGATGTTTTCAGGGAACAGTTTCCCATAAACCGCTCCGTAGATAAGACGGATTCGATACAGTGCCAACAAGTGATTTGTGTGCTCGTGGTGGTCCTTGGAGGAATATGGTTGGATGGTTGACGAGGGTGACGTGCTAAGAAAACGTGAGTAAATTCATATTATTTCTTTAAGGACTATATTTTTTCTTTGTTTTGGTGAATGAGTGAAAAGTTTAAGAAACCGTCGCCTATGCAAAAGGCGGCTATACCAATTGTTTTAAGTGGTAAAGATATGTTAGCACGAGCGAAAAACGGTACTGGGAAAACCGGTACTTATTGCATCCCCGTAATCGAGCAAATCGACCCATCTCGTTGACTGCAAGAAAATTCCTTTTCGAACTAAAAAGAAAAGGGACTTTTTGGTGGATTGTTATTGCTATGAAGTTCTGTGGAAAAATCTTTTGTTCATGTAAGCTTCAAGTCAGAGACAAAAACGCAATTTAGCAAAGACTCGAGGCAACAGTTGGATAATTGGAGTTGTGCGAGTGTATAGGACAGTTAATGGTAGTTTTGTGCGTGTCCAGAGATTGCTCGGGTCAGTTAATGAATCTACGCGTGCGAATCCGCCAGCGACACAAATTATGTTTCGTAAGCGATTCGAAGGGACGACGAAGACAGGAAAGTGTGCAACATAGAGCAAATGGAATCAGTGAAGACTTTGTGCATTTAGTATGGGTTTTACTACGTTGAAAGGGGAGTATCGCTATTCGTTAGTGGTTATTGGATTTATTAGAAACGCCAAGGTGACGCTCGTCGTAAGCCGCGACAATAAAGCGTGTATTACTGTTGTTTATCCCGATCTGCTACGCGATCTCGAACTGAATTAATGAGAACATTGGATCGAACTTCCTAAACGTGCTTAAAATAAATTTGAGCTTAACCGACAGTTTATCGGCTTTCTTTATATTGTTTCTTCATGAAATGTTAGTAATAGTATTTCCTGTGAAACTTTAGCCAGACTTAATTTGTGGAAAATAGACATTTATCAATCCACAATGGTTATTTCCGCTGAATCTTTTCGCAACTATGAACCGTTCTGAAAAATCTTCTGGCTGAGGGAATTGCTGGGATGTGTTCTAAAACTGCTGTAGCGCCATTAGATAGGATAAAAATCTTACTTCAAGCACATTCCTCTCATTACGAACATTTAGGGGTGTTTAGTGGTCTCAGGCACATAATATTGAAGGAATCATTTTGGCATTGTATAAAGGCAATGGAGCACAGATGATTAGGATATTTCCGTACGCAGCCACGCAGTTCACATCCTTTGAAATGTACAAGAAGTACTTATCGCAGTTTGAACTACATTTAAAGGTTTGTAGTACACGCGGATAAATTTATAGTAGGAGCTTGTGCAGGACTGACGGCTGTTACATTGGCATATCCGCTAGATACAATTCGGGCTCGTTTAGCATTTCAAGTAATGGGAGAACACAAATACACTGAAATTTTGCAGCGTGCTTCGGAAATGTTCCGCAATGAAGGCGGAATACGTGCACTTTACAGAGGGTTTTTTTTTCCTACTTTAACAGGCATGGTCCCGTATGCCGGGCTGTCATTCTACTGTTTCGAGATGTTTAAATTTTTTTTTTTTTTTTGCATGAAGTATTTGCCAAAGTACGCATGCAATAAATGCGAAAGGAATACTGGTGGCCTTGTATTACATATACCTGTAAAACTGGTATGTGGTGGCTTAGCTGGAGCTGGTGCGCGATCAATTTCATATCACTTGGATGTTACTAGAAGAAGAATGCAACTCGCAACGATGAGCCCAGATACAACAAAATTTGGGGATGGGAATGATGCAAACATTAACGTTAATTTACCGTGAAAACGGTATCGTTCGAGGATTATATTGAGGAATGTCAATTAACTATTTAAGAGCAACACCCATGGTAGCTGTTTCATTTTCCACATACGAAATACTTAAACAAGCTCTAAAATTGGATACAGGGATGAAAATTTAATTTTATATTGGCCTAAAACATTTCAATCATTAAAAGTACATACATTTGAAGCAAAAAGTGCATCGTCTTAATGCGTTATTCTCTAAGTTGCAAATAAGCCAATCGATAATATTTTGCAATTCAACGCGACGTGTGGAATTGCTGGCTAAGAAGATCACGGGACTTGGTTATTGTTGTTACTATATCCATGCCAACATGGCGCAGGCGCATAGAAATCGTGTTCTCCATGAGCTTCGACAGGGGCTATGCAGAAATCTAGTCTGCTCTGATCTTTTTACACTTGGTATTGACGTATAGGCTGTGAATGTTGCTAGTAATTGCGATTTTTCACATATGGCTGAGACTTACTCACATCGTATTGGCCGTTCAGGGCGTTTCGTACCTTCGGGTATTGCCATCAATCTAATCGCATATGAGGTTCGTTTCGATTTGCATCGCATTGAAAAGGAATTAGCCCTGAGATTAAACCAATTCCAAAAGGTGGTCGATCCTTCGCTTACGTTGCCAACTCGTTACCAAGTTTACAAAGCGGTAACGGAAACGACATGAGCAATTCATCAATCAATGAAGAAGGGAACGTGAGCAAGTGGAAGAACGTGGGGAAGAACGATGTCTGTGAAATAGTTAAATGCTACAAGTGTGTTAGTCCGTGCGGGAATGCGCGAGTGCCTGATTTATGTGTGAATGTATTCGCGTTTTGGATTTATAGTACTTTATGAATGAACAAATTGTGAATGAAACGGCGTGAATGAAAATTTCGATTTTTAATACTTATGCGAGTCGAATGATAAATTATGAAAGGGATTGTAGGGGATTGATCACCAAAGTGTTTTAAGAGTATTGGGAGGAGAAAAGAAAATTAACATCATGAAAAGAGCTAAAAGTTGGTCGCGTTAGCTTTAATGAGGAATTGAGGAAGGAGTTAGATAAACCTGTAAATAGTGCAGAATAGTTTGGCCCAATATATGGGGCCTAGAATGATTTGGCAAAACGAACTCAGGCTCTGATTTCTAGAGTCCAAATAGTAATAAAATTGAATTTAATAGGGATAAAGAAAGAGCGCACTTGGATAAAATGGTGTAAATAATAGACGAGTGGGAGCAGACGAGACCAAAATGTATGAAATAGGCAAATGCAAATGCACAGAATATTTTTTTTTTTTTTTTTTTTTATGAACGTTTGCATGCAATCCAGTATGGATGAAAATAAGCTCATTTCGCGTCCATTACTTTATAGGTCTTTGTTCGATACTTCAAGTTCAATATGCGTTATTTCAGGTTTGTGGCAGAGACATCTTCTACCATCCTGTGGATGCACAGCGGAAAAAGAAGAAGAAAAAAAAAAAAAAAAAAAAGGAACTTCAGATATTGCTACTTTTTCTACGACCGTGCCTGTAAAAAAATGATAGCAGCTGCCAACATCGCCATGAGCCATCAGCATTAGGTCCCGAAGTGGGGTGCAACAGGTGGTTGGAAGGCCGAGGTGAAGATCTTCATATTACGGAGCGGCACATGTTGATTGGGAAACGGCGGGACCGTACTCCCTGTTTCTGGGAAACCACACCGTTTGTATGCAAAAAGGCGCATTGTGTATTCAAACATAGTTCAACAAGGAGTGATAAATCAACTGGAAAGTTAGATCCAGAAGAATTAGTCAAATCACTCAATCCATATATTGACCAACGGATTGCATATAAACGCAATATTAAACATTAAAAGCCGTAGAAGAAGTAGCAGCGAGCATTACCACGTTGGAAGACCATACGGTTCTGATATTCAAGGAAGTCTATATGTATTTACACTTTGATAGCTGAATTTTTTACATGATTTTATACACCCTTAAGAGTTATTCTATGTCTTAATACTCGTGTGTTAAAAATTTGATGTATGGACGCGATTCTTCACTACCAAAAATTTCAGGACTTGCTTACCTCCACATCGTCAGCGAGCGCTCGTCGTCGAGGGAAAGGTACTGTAAGTAACCTCTTAACATTTTTTTATTAAATACTTATTGAAATTTTTTAAACAAAAAAATATTTATCGAATTTTTTTAAAAAAAATATTTATTGAATTTTAATTAAATATTTATTGAGTTTAAAAAAAAAAAAAAATATATTTATTGAATATTTATTGAAATATTTTTTTTGAAAAATATTTATTGAATTTGTAAAAAAGAAAAAAAAAAAAAAAAAAGAGAAGAAGAATCGTCGTAAAAAAAATCTATGTAAGAATTTTTTTTTTTTACATAATGTATGTAGGGTGAAAGTGTGGCATCTACAAGAGCTAACCACAATAATTATAATACTACAGGAAATCAGAGAAAAAATGAATTTTCGTATAATGTTAATCTTCTTTTAATATCAATTTCCCTCTTTCAACGATTAAATGCTTTTCAATATGGTGTTGCAAATTGCTGTGCTGATTGCCATAGAAAAATCATACTGTTCCATTGCTTTAACGTTGTTCGAATAAAAACAAAAAAAATGATGGATTAAATGGAAAATCGGTCTTTTCCTTCCGGTCTTTTCCAATCGGGTATAGGACCCGGTACGGTGGCAGGCTTCCACCCCAAAATATGAGCCAGCCACCGGGTACTTAAAAATTTTTTTGTTTCAGGAGACTTTATGGGTTGAGTGGCCCAAGCCGAGTGCCCTTTTATGGCATAAAGTTATGCAATTCAATTGTATAATTCTATGACATAAATTGGTCACCGGGGTACTCCCCTTCTGATGGGAAAGTTCATATAATTCAAGTTATATGAGTTTTCCACTCAGAAGGGGAATACCTGGCCACTTCAACAGTTTAACATTGGATTTATTCCGGTTGGGTGGGCATGAAGGGGCTCCACCACCACCCGGTTGCCCCTCTTTCATTTGTGGGCCCTGAATTTACTTGGGTAAAGACGAGGTTACCCCAAGTTCGCCTTTCTTCTCAGGTTTCTCTTGTTCTCGCAACAAGTCGTAATTCCTTCGTGAAGGTTATCTACAGATTTGCGACTTCGGTCGTCCTCTCGAACTCTGCAAGCAATTCGTGAATGCGAAATGTTTTGTAGTGAGTCCTCGTGCCGGGGAAACGAACCCGCCCCACGACACCGCAATGCTAGCCTGCCAGCGCATTCACGCGTCTCCGGACGAGGGCATTCTCGGCAGGAATCAACACCTTCCTCTGCCGAGGCAGCAGAACATCGCTGCAGTCCTTCACGGACATTTATGGAACTCAATATTCACTACAAATGGCGCCCAACGTGGGGCCCGAAAAGCCCGGCTGTATCATCAGTCGTGAGCACGAGACAGTCCATCGTCTCTAGGTGTCCCCACTAGGTGTTAGAAATTTTGGCGGGTAGATAACTCCCGAGGGTTTTTGCACTAATCGTGCCCCAGCAGCCTAATACCTTTCGAACGTGTGTAGTCCCTGGACATCAATGTCGTTTGGTCCTGCTTTTGATTTATACTTTGGTGGTTTACCACCATTGTATAACTAGTAAGGCCAAATGATATTAGAGTCCCTTTTTGTGTTCGGAAGTTATTATCCCAACATCTATTTTGCGGAGGATTCTGATCCGCTCCCCAAACCAGCGGTGCCTAAGTGTCTTAAATTACATGGATTTTGATTTCATGTGATTGGCTGATTAGCTAATCCATGACTATCCATGACAAGACACGCGCTGCTTGTGGATTAGAATCCCACCCTGGGCTGACAAGCTGTAACTTGAGAAGTTTGCTAATGAGGGATCACTTCTGAACCCTGATTTTCATGGTGCCACAAGAGAGTGTCCCTGAAACGTTTTGGAAGGATTGTGCCATGGTGTCCATACTTGGGAGGATGGACGGAAGGGAAAGACCGGTTATTATATTTTTTTTTGATAGTTCAATCACCACTTAAATTTTTTCATACTTTTTTTTTGTGAGGTTCTGAGATAGTTCGCCACTGACGGCCACATAAGAATTTTAGTAACTTTTTCTCACCTTTTCTTCATTATTGTCATTATTCATATAGCTAATCTTATATACCCATATTCTTCATTATTTATTTATCTAGGTATTTAATTAGGAAAACCATTTGGATTTAAAATGCCTACAAAAAGAACTCCCGAAAGGAGAAAGTTGCGGTCGGATGCCGGACCAGCTCTATTGTGTTCCATCTGTCACGAGGACATGGACGAAACTACAAGCCAGAGGTTGCAGTGCGGACACAGGCTACATCAGCTGTGTTTGGCCCAACTGCGGCAAACCTCATCCACGTGCCCGCTCTGTCATCAGCCTTTGGAAATCGCACAGCCAGCAGCAGAACGACCTCAGTCCTCCAGTGCAAGTGGAGCTGTCCCCAAAAGCGGACCCCTTCCATCCACGACAAGGAGTGCACGAGACGATGACTACAGGGCTGAAGCAGTTCCGCCTGCAGAAGAAGCGAGTCCACCGGTGGCTGTGGAAACCACAGTTCTAAGAGATCTAATGGCGCTCGTACAGGACATGTCCACCCGGCTCGCCTCTCTAGAGAGCCAGAGAGAGAACCCCGCACCATCCCGGCCAAGAACTCCTCCTATGTGGGATTCGGACCCAAATCCGTGGGATTTCCCAGTAGACTCGCGGCGTGATCCCGAACGGATCCGGCCAGGTACAGCCATGAATCCGTTGGCTCCAGTTTACCGGCCCCGATTGAGCCAAGCACCGCCACCAAATCAGGCTCCCGTGATTCCGCCGGACCAACGCTTCCATCCACACGACATGTATCGGCTGAAGCCGACACAGATCCCCAGCATCATCCAGGGATGGAATCTCCATTTCAGTGGGGAACCCAACACGATAACGGTAGAGGTTTTCATAAGTCGGGTGGAGTCACTGATTGAGCAGATGCTAGCAGGAGACCGCACAGCGCTCGCAGGGTACTTGCCTATGCTGCTTAGGGGAGCAGCCCTGGAGACATATTGGAGAATACATTCAGCTCCACCATCCATACGCTGGTCACGGCTGAAGGAGGTACTCCGCATGGAATACCCTACGGTCGACATGGACGAATTAGTCCTGGATAAGATGAATGCTATATGGCAGCGTCCGGACGAGTCCTTCCATAAATATCGAGCCAATATCCTTCGGTTGAATGACCAGCTGTCAGAGCCATTGTCTTCTACCCAAATTCTGCGCCTGCTAAAGCGAAATCTGAGACCGGAGATTCGTCGGCATATCGTGAACTCCGATCCACAGAGTATGGAGGCCCTGCTGAGAAATGTGCGTCGCATAGAAGGGTTTGAGGAAGACCTACGGGACCGGCCATACTTACTAACCAGGACGGGTCCTCGACGAGGAATCGCGGAATTGGCCCCAGATTATACCACCCTAGATCTGGAGGATGATTTGGACCCAGACCAGCTTGCTGTAGCGGCAGTGGGAAGTCTTACGACCTGCTGGAATTGTCACCAAACCGGACACCGGTTTATTTCATGCCGCGCAGAACGTAAGGTTTTCTGCTACGGTTGCGGCAAGCCGGACACTTACTTCCCGGACTGTTCTGAATGTGCCGCACGAAAAAACGGCCAAAAGAGTACCCGACCACCTCAGCGGTACTCGAAACCCCAACAGTAGCTCCTCAATCAGTGGCTCACCCCAACCAACATGACGTTAACCCACCAGCCATGACTATTACGACTGCGGATGTTCACCCTCTTCCGGAGACCTCACCAACGACAATATTAAAACGACCATCGCAGTCACTGCCAGAAGAACCACGGCAGCCTCAGGTACGCACGCTAAAACCTTATCATGTTCGACTGCAGGAATATCGGGTGGCTCGAGAGCGAATATTTGCTTCCGAAGTCGTCACTTCCCGTTCGTGCACGACAAAATGGTCAACCCGTCGTTGGCGGAATTTCCGCAAGAGTGTGCGCACCTGCCGTCGAACCTTACACTCTTGTAACATCTCGGAGGTTGCTGAGAATGAGATCAGACCTTATCATCCAATTAAAGTGTTGGGCGAGACCGTGTTTGCATTGATAGACACGGGTGCCAGTACCAGTTGTCTTGCCTCGAGCTTTGGCTCGAAAGTGCTCCAAGAAATCCCGAACTTGATTAAATCCTGGCGCACTGAAATCAGTACAGCTGATGGCACCAAACACCCTATACGAGGTAAACTAACAACACCCGTGACGTTCAGGGGTCAGACGAAGGATATTACCTTCTACATTATCCCGTCTTTGACTCAGAACGTATACCTTGGTGTCGATTTCGTCCTTCGCTTTGGACTGGCCTCCGATTTATTCACCGATTTGTCTTTAAAAACCAGAAATGTCAACGAAATCACTTCTACTCCCGATAGGCATGACCTGACGTCTAACCAACGGCAACGCCTGGAAGCATCCATTGCTGCTTTCCCATCTTACGCTACCCAAGGCCTTGGCCGCACCACCCTAGTCTCACACGCCATCGACGTTGGGGATAGTAAACCGATTAAACAGAGACACTACGCCATCTCGCCAGCCATTGAGAAATTGGTGCATGCGGAATTAGATAGGATGCTCGAGTTAGGGGTCATAGAAGAGTCCCAAAGCGCCTGGTGATCACCGGTAACCTTGGTGGTGAAGCCAGGTAAAGTCCGCCTCTGTCTTGATGCCCGTAAGGTAAACGCGGTTACCATCAAGGACGCGTACCCTCTTCCACTCATCGATGGAATACTAGGGAGACTACCGAAAGCCAATTATATCACCAGTCTCGACCTAAAAGACGCCTTCTGGCAAATTCCACTAGATGAGGGGTCAAGGGACAAGACCGCCTTCACAGTGCCTGGACGACCATTATACCAGCTCGTCACAATGCCCTTTGGCCTGTGTAACGCGCCGCAAACGATGACTCGGTTGATGGACAAGGTCATCCCACCTCACCTAAAACACCAAGTGTTCGTGTACCTTGATGATCTGTTACTCATCACGGAAACGTTCGATCAACACCTCCTACTCCTACAAGAAGTAGCCCTGCACATCAGTAAGGCGGGACTCACCATCAACGTACAGAAAAGTAAGTTTGTCATGAAAGAAGTCCGATACCTCGGACATGTCATAGGACATGGCACTATCAAAACGGATCCAGACAAAACTCGTGCGATTGATGAGTTCCCCTTACCAAAAACTGTGAAGCAGCTACGACGTTTCCTTGGTGTGTGCGGTTGGTACCGAAGGTTTGTTCGGAATTATGCAACAGTTTCAGCGCCCCTGTCAGACATGTTGCGGAAGGGGAAGTTCGTTTGGACCGTAATCAGCCGAAAGGCATTTGAAGAGCTTAAACAAGCCCTCACATCAGCTCCTGTCTTGCACAGCCCCGACTTCACGAAGCCCTTTTCCATTCATTGTGACGCAAGTCAACATGGAGTAGGAGCCGTGCTGGTGCAATTGACCGACGAAGGAGAGGAAGCTCCCATCGCCTTCATGTCTAATAAGCTAAATTCGGCCCAAAGAAACTATACTGTTTCCGAGCAAGAATGTTTGGCAGCGGTAATGGCTGTGAAGAAGTTTCGAGCTTATATCGAGGGCCACCAATTCGAGATCATCACGGACCACGCGTCACTACAATGGTTGATGAACCAAGCAGATTTAAGTGGACGCCTAGCCAGATGGGCTCTTAAACTGCAAGGGTTTAAGTTCTCCATCAAACATCGGAAAGGAACCCAGAACATCGTACCCGACACTCTCTCACGGATGTTTTCCCCAGAGGGAGCCGAATTAACAATAACTGACGAGGACCCCATCGAAATAGATTTGGACAGCCCACATTTCGAATCAGATAGCTACAAAGAGTTGAGGCAAACCATAGCGACCCAACAAACACAGCTGCCTGATTTGAAGGTAATAGACGGCTATGTGTATAGACGAAATGAATACGCCACTGGTGATCCATGGCAGGAAGAAGAGTCTTGGAAACTCTGGGTACCGGAGGAAATGACACAACATCTGATCTTCCGCGCACATGACCATCCTTTAAGTGCCCACGGAGGGTACGGTCGGACACTACGGCGACTCAAGAAATACTTCTTTTGGCCTAAAATGGCATCCCAGGTCAAAGACTACGTGAGCGCCTGTGAGACCTGTAAAGGCACCAAAGCGCCCAACCAGCCTCTTTGACCTCCTATGGGTCAACTCAACGTTCCAGAACGCGTGTTCCAGCGTCTATACATCGATCTACTCGGTCCATATCCTCGGTCTTCAATGGGACACATCGGAGCTATAGTCGTTCTAGATCAGCTCTCAAAATTCCCAATGGTGGAACCTATCCGTAAATTCACAACTCCATCGATCGTGAAATTCTTAGAGAACCGGGTATTCCATGTGTTCGGTGTTCCAGAGAGTGTGTACTCCGATAATGGAGTACAGTTCCGGTCTCGGCAGTTTAAGAGCCTACTTGAGCAGTATGGCGTTGAACACCAACTGACGCCCATATACTCTCCTCAGTCCAACGCATCAGAACGTTTGAACCGCACCCTATTGGCTGCGATCCGTTCCTACGTCCACCCATCTCAAAAGGATTGGGATCGTCGATTGTCTGCCATCACATGCGCCCTGCGATCCTCGTATCATTCTGTCACCGGTGTCGCCCCTTACTTTGCCGCCTTTGGACAGCACATGATTTGCCATGGTAAATCATACCGACTGTTACGGCAATTAAAGTGTTTGGGAGACCCCGTCGTTGCGCTGGAGCCCCACGAACGTCTAGGAGACCTCCGCCAACAAATCGGACGGAAGATTAAGGCCGCAGGTAGTGCAAATGAAGCGCAGTACAATCTCCGGTCACGATCTGCTAATTTCAAAGAAGGAGATGAAGTTTTCCGGCGAAACTTCCGCCAAAGTGACGCCGCGGGGCATTACAACGCCAAGCCGGATAGGCGATTCCTGAAAAGCCGCATAAAGAAGGTAATGGGACCTAACCGTTACTTGATAACGGATCCATCGGGAAAAGAAGTGGGAATATACCACGCGAAGGACCTGCGTCGATAGATAATTAGTCACGTCTGTTTGTCCGTCCGCATATATTTTCAACAAACGCACAAGGGTTGTATATTTCCGGGCAAACATTAACATAAGTCAGTCCGTCCGTCTGTCAATTGTGTTTTTCTTTTATTGTCCGTCATCTCTAGTCCCGACGCCGAAGCCAACCCATGATGCACAGAAATATCCTTCAGCTCCTTTTTCGCAATCCGCATTGCCTTGGGATCACGAGAAAATTAGCTGCCCTGTAGTAATCTAGGAGCTATGGCTCTAAAAGCAGCGCTGACACAGGCACACCGCACCAACTCAATTCAACAAGGAGTAACCCTTCAGTCACCTTCCTCATCGCGACACTCGTTTTTTTTTTTTTCTCTCGCATGAAAAATAATTAAAGGGAAAAATTTCTTTTGTACTTAACACCCGGGAAACAAAATTCTAAAACTGTTTTAATGTGTAGTGATTTTATTACAATATCTTTTGAACATAATTTAACTAATTGGGTGTAATGCGGTATGCAAATGCTTAGAACGAAACGGTTAACCCCTTAAATTATAGGAACGATAAAATCATTGTATCATTTAAACCCCACAAAATTTGTCAAATTTTACCCTTTCCAACCATAATATTAATTAAAAATTGTTTTGTTTGTGGGTAATTAACGCGTGCCTGTCCTATTCTTTCGATTTATTTCCGCCTTAATTACGCCTAATAATTATAAACATAAATTGCTTTCAATTGAAAACTTAATCGAATCTACAAAAAATAAACAATTTCGAATTTTAAAAATAACCGAAATGAGTGTGCATTATCACCACCGCATGTTCACACATAGATGGCACTTTTATTTCCATATGGTACGAGCGAGGTTATTGCGTTTGCCTCGAAGATGTTTTCAGGGAACAGTTTCCCATAAACCGCTCCGTAGATAAGACGGATTCGATACAGTGCCAACAAGTGATTTGTGTGCTCGTGGTGGTCCTTGGAGGAATATGGTTGGATGATTGACGAGGGTGACGTGCTAAGAAAACGTGAGTAAATTCATATTATTTCTTTAAGGACTATATTTTTTCTTTGTTTTGGTGAATGAGTGAAAAGTTTAAGAAACCGTCGCCTATGCAAAAGGCGGCTATACCAATTGCTTTAAGTGGTAAAGATATGTTAGCACGAGCGAAAAACGGTACTGGGAAAACCGGTACTTATTGCATCCCCGTAATCGAGCAAATCGACCCATCTCGTTGACTGCAAGAAAATTCCTTTTCGAACTAAAAAGAAAAGGGACTTTTTGGTGGATTGTTATTGCTATGAAGTTCTGTGGAAAAATCTTTTGTTCATGTAAGCTTCAAGTCAGAGACAAAAACGCAATTTAGCAAAGACTCGAGGCAACAGTTGGATAATTGGAGTTGTGCGAGTGTATAGGACAGTTAATGGTAGTTTTGTGCGTGTCCAGAGATTGCTCGGGTCAGTTAATGAATCTACGCGTGCGAATCCGCCAGCGACACAAATTATGTTTCGTAAGCGATTCGAAGGGACGACGAAGACAGGAAAGTGTGCAACATAGAGCAAATGGAATCAGTGAAGACTTTGTGCATTTAGTATGGGTTTTACTACGTTGAAAGGGGAGTATCGCTATTCGTTAGTGGTTATTGGATTTATTAGAAACGCCAAGGTGACGCTCGTCGTAAGCCGCGACAATAAAGCGTGTATTACTGTTGTTTATCCCGATCTGCTACGCGATCTCGAACTGAATTAATGAGAACATTGGATCGAACTTCCTAAACGTGCTTAAAATAAATTTGAGCTTAACCGACAGTTTATCGGCTTTCTTTATATTGTTTCTTCATGAAATGTTAGTAATAGTATTTCCTGTGAAACTTTAGCCAGACTTAATTTGTGGAAAATAGACATTTATCAATCCACAATGGTTATTTCCGCTGAATCTTTTCGCAACTATGAACCGTTCTGAAAAATCTTCTGGCTGAGGGAATTGCTGGGATGTGTTCTAAAACTGCTGTAGCGCCATTAGATAGGATAAAAATCTTACTTCAAGCACATTCCTCTCATTACGAACATTTAGGGGTGTTTAGTGGTCTCAGGCACATAATATTGAAGGAATCATTTTGGCATTGTATAAAGGCAATGGAGCACAGATGATTAGGATATTTCCATACGCAGCCACGCAGTTCACATCCTTTGAAATGTACAAGAAGTACTTATCGCAGTTTGAACTACATTTAAAGGTTTGTAGTACACGCGGATAAATTTATAGTAGGAGCTTGTGCAGGACTGACGGCTGTTACATTGGCATATCCGCTAGATACAATTCGGGCTCGTTTAGCATTTCAAGTAATGGGAGAACACAAATACACTGAAATTTTGCAGCGTGCTTCGGAAATGTTCCGCAATGAAGGCGGAATACGTGCACTTTACAGAGGGTTTTTTTTTTCCTACTTTAACAGGCATGGTCCCGTATGCCGGGCTGTCATTCTACTGTTTCGAGATGTTTAAATTTTTTTTTTTTTTTGCATGAAGTATTTGCCAAAGTACGCATGCAATAAATGCGAAAGGAATACTGGTGGCCTTGTATTACATATACCTGTAAAACTGGTATGTGGTGGCTTAGCTGGAGCTGGTGCGCGATCAATTTCATATCACTTGGATGTTACTAGAAGAAGAATGCAACTCGCAACGATGAGCCCAGATACAACAAAATTTGGGGATGGGAATGATGCAAACATTAACGTTAATTTACCGTGAAAACGGTATCGTTCGAGGATTATATTGAGGAATGTCAATTAACTATTTAAGAGCAACACCCATGGTAGCTGTTTCATTTTCCACATACGAAATACTTAAACAAGCTCTAAAATTGGATACAGGGATGAAAATTTAATTTTATATTGGCCTAAAACATTTCAATCATTAAAAGTACATACATTTGAAGCAAAAAGTGCATCGTCTTAATGCGTTATTCTCTAAGTTGCAAATAAGCCAATCGATAATATTTTGCAATTCAACGCGACGTGTGGAATTGCTGGCTAAGAAGATCACGGGACTTGGTTATTGTTGTTACTATATCCATGCCAACATGGCGCAGGCGCATAGAAATCGTGTTCTCCATGAGCTTCGACAGGGGCTATGCAGAAATCTAGTCTGCTCTGATCTTTTTACACTTGGTATTGACGTATAGGCTGTGAATGTTGCTAGTAATTGCGATTTTTCACGTATGGCTGAGACTTACTCACATCGTATTGGCCGTTCAGGGCGTTTCGTACCTTCGGGTATTGCCATCAATCTAATCGCATATGAGGTTCGTTTCGATTTGCATCGCATTGAAAAGGAATTAGCCCTGAGATTAAACCAATTCCAAAAGGTGGTCGATCCTTCGCTTACGTTGCCAACTCGTTACCAAGTTTACAAAGCGGTAACGGAAACGACATGAGCAATTCATCAATCAATGAAGAAGGGAACGTGAGCAAGTGGAAGAACGTGGGGAAGAACGATGTCTGTGAAATAGTTAAATGCTACAAGTGTGTTAGTCCGTGCGGGAATGCGCGAGTGCCTGATTTATGTGTGAATGTATTCGCGTTTTGGATTTATAGTACTTTATGAATGAACAAATTGTGAATGAAACGGCGTGAATGAAAATTTCGATTTTTAATACTTATGCGAGTCGAATGATAAATTATGAAAGGGATTGTAGGGGATTGATCACCAAAGTGTTTTAAGAGTATTGGGAGGAGAAAAGAAAATTAACATCATGAAAAGAGCTAAAAGTTGGTCGCGTTAGCTTTAATGAGGAATTGAGGAAGGAGTTAGACAAACCTGTAAATAGTGCAGAATAGTTTGGCCCAATATATGGGGCCTAGAATGATTTGGCAAAACGAACTCAGGCTCTGATTTCTAGAGTCCAAATAGTAATAAAATTGAATTTAATAGGGATAAAGAAAGAGCGCACTTGGATAAAATGGTGTAAATAATAGACGAGTGGGAGCAGACGAGACCAAAATGTATGAAATAGGCAAATGCAAATGCACAGAATATTTTTTTTTTTTTTTTTTTTATGAACGTTTGCATGCAATCCAGTATGGATGAAAATAAGCTCATTTCGCGTCCATTACTTTATAGGTCTTTGTTCGATACTTCAAGTTCAATATGCGTTATTTCAGGTTTGTGGCAGAGACATCTTCTACCATCCTGTGGATGCACAGCGGAAAAAGAAGAAGAAAAAAAAAAAAAAAAAAAAAAAAGGAACTTCAGATATTGCTACTTTTTCTACGACCGTGCCTGTAAAAAAATGATAGCAGCTGCCAACATCGCCATGAGCCATCAGCATTAGGTCCCGAAGTGAGGTGCAACAGGTGGTTGGAAGGCCGAGGTGAAGATCTTCATATTACGGAGCGGCACATGTTGATTGGGAAACGGCGGGACCGTACTCCCTGTTTCTGGGAAACCACACCGTTTGTATGCAAAAAGGCGCATTGTGTATTCAAACATAGTTCAACAAGGAGTGATAAATCAACTGGAAAGTTAGATCCAGAAGAATTAGTCAAATCACTCAATCCATATATTGACCAACGGATTGCATATAAACGCAATATTAAACATTAAAAGCCGTAGAAGAAGTAGCAGCGAACATTACCACGTTCGAAGACCATACGGTTCTGATATTCAAGGAAGTCTATATGTATTTACACTTTGATAGCTGAATTTTTTAGATGATTTTATACACCCTTAAGAGTTATTCTATGTCTTAATACTCGTGTGTTAAAAATTTGATGTATGGACGCGATTCTTCACTACCAAAAATTTCAGGACTTGCTTACCTCCACATCGTCAGCGAGCGCTCGTCGTCGAGGGAAAGGTACTGTAAGTAACCTCTTAACATTTTTTTATTAAATACTTATTGAAATTTTTTAAACAAAAAAATATTTATCGAATTTTTTTAAAAAAAATATTTATTGAATTTTAATTAAATATTTATTGAGTTTAAAAAAAAAAAAAATATATTTATTGAATATTTATTGAAATATTTTTTTTGAAAAATATTTATTGAATTTGTAAAAAAGAAAAAAAAAAAAAAAAAGAGAAGAAGAATCGTCGTAAAAAAAATCTATGTAAGAATTTTTTTTTTTACATAATGTATGTAGGGTGAAAGTGTGGCATCTACAAGAGCTAACCACAATAATTATAATACTACAGGAAATCAGAGAAAAAATGAATTTTCGTATAATGTTAATCTTCTTTTAATATCAATTTCCCTCTTTCAACGATTAAATGCTTTTCAATATGGTGTTGTAAATTGCTGTGCTGATTGCCATAGAAAAATCATACTGTTCCATTGCTTTAACGTTGTTCGAATAAAAACAAAAAAAATGATGGATTAAATGGAAAATCGGTCTTTTCCTTCCGGTCTTTTCCAATCGGGTATAGGACCCGGTACGGTGGCAGGCTTCCACCCCAAAATATGAGCCAGCCACCGGGTACTTAAAAATTTTTTTGTTTCAGGAGACTTTATGGGTTGAGTGGCCCAAGCCAAGTGCCCTTTTATGGCATAAAGTTATGCAATTCAATTGTATAATTCTATGACATAAATTGGTCACCGGGGTACTCCCCTTCTGATGGGAAAGTTCATATAATTCAAGTTATATGAGTTTTCCACTCAGAAGAGGAATACCTGGCCACTTCAACAGTTTAACATTGGATTTATTCCGGTTGGGTGGGCATGAAGGGGCTCCACCACCACCCGGTTGCCCCTCTTTCATTTGTGGGCCCTGAATTTACTTGGGTAAAGACGAGGTTACCCCAAGTTCGCCTTTCTTCTCAGGTTTCTCTTGTTCTCGCAACAAGTCGTAATTCCTTCGTGGAGGTTATCTACAGATTTGCGACTTCGGTCGTCCTCTCGAACTCTGCAAGCAATTCGTGAATGCGAAATGTTTTGTAGTGAGTCCTCGTGCCGGGGAAACGAACCCGCCCCACGACACCGCAATGCTAGCCTGCCAGCGCATTCACGCGTCTCCGGACGAGGGCATTCTCGGCAGGAATCAACACCTTCCTCTGCCGAGGCAGCAGAACATCGCTGCAGTCCTTCACGGACATTTATGGAACTCAATATTCACTACAAGCTCCATGAAACTTCAAAGTGATTCGGGTACAAATTATGCTGTTAATACCTGCTAAGTCCCTGATTCAATCGCTAGAAATTTTTGTATAATGAACAACCTTATAATATTTTTTAATTGATCCTTAATAATCAAATCCAAATTCATACACCGAACACAAATGGAGAAAAATCGGCACCAAAGACGTTTTTAACTAAGCTCAATCAATATGTTTTGCGCATGAAATGTAACTAAAAGTAAATCCTTTCTCAAAAGTAACGGTTGATTTCATGATACAATCTTAATGACTAGAGTCCATAAACAGGTCGATTACTAGCGGAGAGAAATTAATGCAAAAATCATGACCAGTGAGCCCGTTCTAATCCGATTGGAGTAGATTTACATCACTTTTAGCAAGACTGATATAAACAAGTGAGATAGACCGACCTACGCTCATTTCAGAAGGGTTCTGTACCCAACTTCTCCGAAATGTAGTCAACAGCAACGAATAAAGTCAAGAAACATGTCAAAGAGATGTGCATGTTAAAAAGAAAATCAATCGTTTCTCTATTTTCAATTGTCGCCATTTTGTTACAAAATAACAAAAATAACTCAAACCATGAATTCCCGAAAATACTTCTATTGTTGGTCTTATTTGAAAATTTTAAGATCAAATCAAAACCGCAGTGTCTGATTCGATGCAAAATCCATAAAATACCAAAATCGTGTGTTATTGTTGCTGTAATTGGAGAAATTTCAAACGGCTATAACTTTCGTGTTCAAACTTACAATGTACAAGGATCTTTTATAAGGCTAATTAAATATCAAATTTCGTTGAGTTTAAGACTACCTACACGGTTTTAGTGGGGAAAATTTGAAATTTAATGATCACATTATTATTAACAAAGTCGACCGAATTTTAACTTCTAAGTTGTTTGCTGTCCTCATAAACACCTATCTCCATAATTTTTTTCAGATTTGCAGATTTTAAGGTGTCCAATCGCGAGGGGGGACACACATTTTTCGTGTATTTCCTATCCCTGTGCGCCTCTCGAAACAAAAAATGTCAGTCCAAGTCCTGTTTTTGAAAGCTCCCATCAAGACCTTTCATTTGATACCCATATCGGCTACCTTTGATGACTTTTTTTTCAGGGGCCACTCCCCTGTATGGGGAGACCCCCTTAAATACCTTATAATTTTTTTATGCAGTTGAATTGTGATGTTTGTAGCTTATATTGTTTGCGAAAAAAATTGCTGTGACACACGGACGGATGGACAGACTGGTCGCGATTTTAGTAGGGTTTTGTAAAACTATTTGACAAAACCCTAAAAACAGAATGAAATATACTACGGAATCGCCGCCAGTCCGAATCTAATTTTCCGTAAAGCAATTTACCCATTGAAAAATTCTTACACAGTTCAGAAGACATAGAGCCGAACGTAGGTCGCGCTTTCAACAGGACTTCGTATTTGTGTAGAAAACTTTCTTCTCATGGAAGTCGGTTAAAAAGTATGATAATGTTCTCAAGGGAAATTTAAATAACAATTTGTTCTCCAATAGAATTATTGTTCCTATCTGCTTGCACCGAGTATCTTTTCGTTAGCAAGAAAATATGCTCTTCAGGAATAATTTAACGCCCTGCTCGTGCATTCGGACAAGTCTGAAAAGTTTCTTAGCATATTGTCAATACTTTGAGCCCGAAATATAAATGATCACTTGTAGCTTCTAAAATTTCCCTTACAACATTCACACCCATTCTTAAAGTCACATGTGCATGCTATTCTGAAATGTTTACAAACATATTCAACTTACGTCGCGATTCTATGAACGGTTTTATGAATTTTAATGTTTTAAAGTGGCAACCACTTCAAATCGGCGGGCGGTCGTTTGTAGTATTTCGGCGGTGGAAGAAAAATCTTAAGAACTATCGTGCTAGTGAAGACGAATTCTAAGCAATGCAAGGAATGAATAATTGGATGTCTTGGTGATCAAAGGAAAGATGATTTATTTTATGTTTACAGAAACTAAGGTTTTGTTGTCGGATTAGGTTTCCTTTGCTGTTCGCTTCATCCTCAATTTTTAATGAAAAATTTTTATGAGCTTGGCAGGAATTTCCTACTTGATTCAGATTATGGCTGGAATAACATTGATTTGCTGTTTTGGCAATAAAGTTCTAATAATGACTCTTGCTTTGGATATTATACCTTCTCTATTGCTTGACTCCCTTGTTCAATACCTTCCATGCTTGAAATCTTTCCCTAAAATTACATGCGATTGGAAAAACCAACACAAGTTCTTACCCAAAGACGTGGACATTTATTTATAGTATGCTCTGATAATTACCGAGTTTTCTTGTAAAATGATCTCAAAATATTTTCATTTCTCATTTCGAAGGACTGAAATGTTTTGTGGGAAAATAATGCCGAAGAAAGAGATGAGAGGGATTGAGATTTACTACGTACCAGGACAGGGATCAAGACTAGAGTACTTCTTTTGAAAGGATGGCTTGTTGTGATGTGCTTGAAGTATGTTTGATATGGTGTTATTTGCTTTCATTGGTAATTGATATAATTGTGTTCCGATAAATATTGATAGATTTTAAAAAGATGAGCTTAACATGACTAGCAGAAGAGTTTTTATGTTTTTGAATATGTGAGAAGAGGTTTTGTAAATGATACGGGTATCAAAACTTGACAACATAGCATAGCTATCTTTTTCTCTACATTTAATTAAATTTTATGATTTGGATTAAATTTACCCTTTGGGTGATATTTTTTGCTCGCTTCTGAATCTCTACCATATCTGTAACAAACAAGGTATTATATTTTGGGACAAAGCCAGTTATGAATTAAACTAAGTAAAATCTAAGCCTTTATCAAATGCATGTCCTTGAGAGCTTAATTAATAAAAGTATTGTAGTAAATTATTTTGTTTATTTGATATTTGCAGGCAAATTCGCTTTTTTCATGAAAATTATTAATTTACTCGGTCTACTCTAGTTTCTACAGTGACTTTTTACTTCTTATTAAATTCAAGTGTACGATAGATTTATTAATACAATTACATATGTACATATATCAAGATATCAATAATATTCTAAGCTAGGTTTAATATAAAGGGTGGTCCAACCATAATACACGATGTCATCGTGCATTTTGGTTGAACCACCCTTTACATAATGAAACCTTTCGCCACGTAGAAAATTACACATTTTACTGAATAACAAATTTTCTGGAGGTTAAACATGCAATAAAGGCGATTAATTCTTTTGCCTTAAAGAGAACGCACTTGATTTACAAGAATTTACTTGGGTTTAAATACTTGCAACATAACATGTAATATTTTTCAACTGAAATAATAGAGAGTGATGACGTTGCTGATTGTAGAGTCAACATAACAAGGTGAAGTCCAAAATCATTCCTGCTATTTTCTTCCACTATGGCAGAGAATATGTTGTTACATATAATCCAGGAATAGTTTAGATCAGCCGATCGAAACATCTCCAAATATGAATACAATACAAGATGAAATGCTAATGGTTACCAGAAAGTAGAGTAAAAAGTGAATATAACGTAGATTTTTGATAGCTTATCTAAGTTAATGCAATCTAAAGTAGGGTAGTTAGGCTCGATGAAGAACGTCTTCGATACCACTCCCGTATGTGCAAATGCTGCTCCACAACATTCATGGTTTGGCAACCCTCGACCCTCTCAGCCTTGCTCACGTTAGGTTCTTTGTTACCGGCAGGCAAGCTTCAGCCCAAACCAACGGAAAGCATTACAAATAATCATGGAACAATTATCAAACAACAGCCAGAAACCACATTGAATGAGAAACCGTCACCAACAGTCATCTTGATCTCTGGTAGCGAAAATGAATTCCTTGACTCACCTCCCGCATTGGCAGTATCATCTTCATTTAAAAAGATCCTATCGCCATCATCACATCAAAGTACCCAGGCTCACTCCCAACCGATTGGAAGTGTTTCAGGGACATACCGTCAATCAAGCAATGGCAAGGGAAGCAGAAGCATTTCCAGCAATCAACAGCAACAATCACCAATAACAAATTATTAAAACGTAAAATAGTCATCTGTGTTTGGAACAAACATTTAAAATCAAATAAATCAGTTAATTTTAAAAATAATAATGAAGTAAGCAACTTTTATAAATAAACTTGAAGTTAGTTATTTCTGTTCTTTAGTTGGTACTATTAAATTTTCTCTTTTTGGTTACATCTGCGAACGAGACAAGACGTATCAAGCGATCCTCATATATTACAAACACTTAAAGGTAATAAATAACAAGTTGGGTAGACAGACCTATGCTCATGTCAGAAGGGTTTTGTACTCAACTTACAAAATGCAGTAACCAGCAACGAATAAAATCAAGAAACATGTCAAAGACGATTTAATTGGAGAAAATGTGAAATTCGAGGATCATACTATTATTAACAAAGTTGAACGAATTTTGATTTCTGAGGTATTTGTTATAGTTATACCCATAAATATCTCCTTTGATATTTTTTTCAGATTTTTTAGATCACTGGTGTCCATTCGCGAGGGAGAAAACACATTTTTCATGTATTTCCCCCCTGTGCTCCCACTGAAGCAAAAACTGTCAGTATAAGAACTGTTTTGAAAAGCTCTCAAAGAGAATTTTCAGTTGATACTCATATCGGCTACCTTTCATGACATTTTTTATAAGGAGCCACTCCTCTGTACTATAATCATCGATTCATGGCCTATTTTTTTCGAATCCTAGAATGGTTACAAAGCCCTTTTGCTAGGAGCTCTCTCCTGCCTCTTCGACTTCTTTCAATTGTCTGTACTCATCTTCATGATACCTATCACTCCTGAAATTTTCATGCGAATTCTAGCAAAGCTGTAGTGTCTAAGTCAGTAAAAAGAGCATATGGCTCCATAGCAATATGTTTCCATAGTAATACAGGACATATTGCTCCATAGTAATTCACGAAAATTCAAATCGCTATAACTTCGGTAAATACTATTCGATCTTCATGAAACTTTCAGAAAAGACCAATCTTATAAATAGTCATCTGTTTGCTAAATTTTATTGAATTTAAGGGTACCGTTTAGATTTTATTCTAGAAGACACAAAATCGATAAATCATACTATTACTAACAAACTTGAGTGAATTTCGACTTCTCATGTATTTGTTGTTGTTGTACTCATTAAGGCCTACATTCATGATTTTTTTCAGATTTTTCGGATGGAAGGTGTCCAATCGCGAGGGGGGGGTACGCGAAAAGTTCGTACGTTTCCCCTTCCCCTGCCCCCCTCGGTACTTATAAGACAATTTTAAGACTTGTTTTGAAAAGATCTCATCAAGACCTTTTCAATGACACCCTACTCGACTACCAATGGTGAAATTTTTTTTTTGAGGGGTCACCCCCTTATATGGGGAGACCCCCCTTAAACGCCTTTGAAAAATTTTTCCACCCTTGAACTTTCAAGAGGTCACCACTTCTCACCTTTCTACAAAGTTTCATGGCTGTAGCCCCTATAGTTTCGGAGAAAAAGTGCTGTGACATACAGACGGACGGACGGACGGACGGACGGACGGACGGACGGACGGACGGACAGACGGACAGACGGACACAGGTCGTGATTGCAATAGGGTTTTGTATTTTAGTACAAAACCCTAAAAATTATTGAAATCAAATACACAATTGTTTTATGTTGAACGAAACATAAAAATTGGTGCCGAAACTAAATTAGAGCTGGTCTTCGCAAAGTATTTTGTCGGAATAGGTGCGCACGTAATGTACTTCAAAAGTATAGTCAACCTCAAAATATAAGTGAAAGTGTGTTCACGGTTAATTTATTGGCCAAGTGCATTGTGCATTAATTTTCCCCGCGGTCGAGCCTCTACTATATTTAAGCATATCGAGCATAATCGCAACGCAATAAAAATCAATTGCTCGCTTCATTCATACAAAAAAAAAGCAATAACTGCGATATCTACTGACAATTTACACGCTAACTTATTGATAACCTCGCAAATTTACTACACTTGGCGATCCCACTGTTGGCTAATTATCAGGTAATGTCAAAAATTGAGGAAAATAAATTAAAAGCACAAATTGCGCAGTGCAAAGGCCAGTTAACAAAAGCAGAAGGCTTCTTGCGAGAGCAGCAGAAAGGGCCTTTAGAGAATAAGGCGATTAAGCTTAGGTTGCAATATCTAGAAAAGATTTGAGATAATATTGGGAAGTTTACATTGGAGCTATCAATTTTAAACGGCGAGAAGGAAGACGAAGATGTCGAAAATATAGGTTTTGAGCTCGAAGAAAGATGCTTTAAAGTGATGTCGGATCTTCGTAACCTTCAAATGAACGCATTGCCACCGCAAAATATAGATATAAACAATTCTAACCCAAAAAGTGCAATGAAGTTACCACAAATTGATATTCCAGTGTTTGACAGGAAAGATTACACAAAATATCAAACGTTTATGGAGCTTTTCAATGCAGTGATCGACAGCAATGGTAATCTTCAACCAATAGAAAAGTTATTTTATTTAAGAAAGTTTGTAAAATGTGAACCTTTAACGCTGATAGAGAGCTTGCCATTGACTAGTGAGTCTTATAAAAAAGCTTTAGAACTTCTTAAAAATAGATATGACAACAAGTTTTTAGTTATTAACAAACATGTTCATTCTTTGATAGATTTTCCTCAAATAGTAAAAGGGATTGCCAGCAATTTACGAGAATTTATCTCCAATGTCCGTCAACATTCAGGTGCTCTTGCAACTTTGGGGCAGTCCACGGAACAATGGGATATGATCGTGTTACCCATCTTGCTGAGAAAAATTAACCAATTTTCCTGCAGAGCTTATCACAGTGACCGCGATGAAAGCAAGCTGCCAAGTTTAGAGGAGTTCTTTGTTTTTATTGAGCGAAGAGCTCGCAGCTTCGAGGAGAGCCTAAGAGGTGAAGGTAAGACCTTCTCCACTAGTCCTAATTATTCAAGCAAAACTAAAGTGACCAATTTAGCAAGCAAGCAACTTTATTCTTGCAAGTTTTGTTCAGATCCTTCACATAAATTGTTTCAATGTAAAAACTTTATAAAGTTTAATTCACTTGAAAGAAGCGAATTTGTTTTAAAAACAATTTATGCAAAATATGTCTGAACAGTCACAAATCAAAATGTAAATTTCATTTTAAATGTTCTCAATGCAGTAGCAAAGAGCATAACTCTGTATTACATTACAATTCAGAAGAGCCAAGCATTTCAATGCACAATAATATTAAAGCTTCTTCTATACTTCTGCCAACTATTAAAGCAAAAATGTTATCACAAGATGGTAAATCTCGCATTGTTGCTCGAGGATTGTTGGACAGCGGCAGTCAAGTTTCTTTTATTACCAATGACATAGTCAAATTGCTAAAATTAAAGTGCATCAAAAATAATCTTAGCATTTCAGCCTTAGGTCTGCAAAACCGAACAATCACCGAAGCTGCTAATGTAACTTTAATATCGCTTCAAAACAATTTTCAATATAAAGTGAGATGCTCTATCGTAAAGCAAATTTCTACAAAATTGCCGCAGCAAAAATTTGATCTTCAGGATATTGCCCTCATTGAATCGGCTCAATTATCTGACAGCAACTTTAATGTACCGGGTGACATTTCATTTTTGCTATCTGCGGACATATTTTTCAAAATAATGTTACCAAACAAAACCAAGTTGCCTAACAGTAATCTTTATTTAATAGGCACTAAATTTGGCACAATTATTTCCGGCGAAATTAATAAGAAAGCATCAAACAGCCCAGTGCAATGTTTTCATACTACCAATTTTGCAGATAACATAGAAGCTGATGTTGATCAAATTCTCACCAAATTTTGGGAGGCTGAATTAGTCCCTGATTCTAGTACGGGGGTTATAGAAGAGCAAGATGCTTGTGAAACTTTCTTCAAAAAATCGGTGCACTTAATTAACGGCAACTTTCAAGTTGCACTTCCCTTCAAAGAACCTTTGGATCAACTTAATCTTGGCAATACATTTCCCATAGCAGCGAAAACATTAGATTCAACATTGGCAAGGCTGAACAAGAATTTTAAACTGAAGGAAAAATACAATCATTTCATTAACGAGTACATTCGATTGGGGCATGCAAAAGTTATTCCTTTGAGTTATTCTGAAATCAATAAAATATATTTCATGCAGCATTTACCTGTCATTAGATATGATAGAAAAACAAATCCCGTCAGAGTAGTATTTAATGGTAACACTAAAGAAAATTCCCTTCATAACAGTTTAAATGATGTTCTTTTAAATGGTCCCAAAATTCAAAAAGATCTTTTTAACATATTAATTCGATTTAGACAATACAAGTATGTTATGCTAACTGACATTCAGCATATGTACCGAGCAATTTTCATACAGCCTGAGCATAGACCATTTCAGAACATATTATGGAAGAGTAAAGAAAATAAAACAATAATCTTGGAATTACAAACCGTCACCTATGGGCTCAAAAGCTCCAGCTACTTAGCTGCGAGATGTCTAGAAGAATTAGCAGAATGGTATAATTCAGAGTTCCCACAGGCTTCTGAAGTCATTCGCAACTCCATGTATGTTGATGATGCCTTATTTGGAAATCAATCTATCGAGTCTGCTTTAGAGGTAAGAGATCAATTTATTTCGCTACTACAAAGAGGAGGCTTTCATCTGCATAAATGGGCTGCAAATGACCAACGGCTACTAAATGGTATACCGAAGGATAAACTCTTTTTTGATAGCCATGAACTCTGTAGGGAAAATGTGTCCATGAAGGCACTGGGTGTAACCTATGGCATAATATCGGATACAATGAAAGTGGGTTGTTCCAAAGGTATGCCACAAATCTGGACTAAACGATCGATCCTAAGTTTTATTGGATCATTTTTTGACCCCCTTGGCCTGGCAGGACCAATTACATTAAGGGCTAAACACTTTCTACAAAAATTGTGGAAAGAAAATACAAAATGGGATTCCCCTTTACCAGATTCATTTATCAAAGAATGGACTTGCTTTTATCAACAATTAATATCTATGCCTACATTTTCAATAAAAAGATGTCTTAATATATTTGGCGCTCAACACATCGCGTCAAATAAATTAGTTAAAGTTAAAAATAATAATGAAGTAAGCAACTTTTATAAATAAACTTGAAGTTAGTTATTTCTGTTCTTTAGTTGGTACTCTTAATTTTTCTCTTTTTGGTCACATCTGCGAACGAGACAAGACGTATCAAGCGATCCTCATATATTACAAACACTTAAAGGTAATAAATAAAAATTATTGAAATCAAATACACAATTGTTTTATGTTGAACGAAACAATCTGTCAATGGCCGACAACAACACTGCAACGAAATCGCCTAACCATCGCTTCGCAATCATTCGTCACCAAACTCATGCAATTCACAGAAAAATAAGTCTAAAAGTGGTATTACGGAAATAGCCCAAGCCGCGTGTGAAAATCCTGTTTTGTGTGATGTTGACGAAAGAAAGGAAATCATAAAACTATAAGTTAGAACAAAACCCCTTCATATTTGCACAGATTCCTTTGGAAACCAAAGAGTGGGCACTTTTGGAGAGTTGCGTTTGCAACCAGTAAAATGAATGAAGTTAACTGGAGAAGATTTAAGGAAATCTGTATCTACAAATGAATATATACATTTACCAGTTCAAACTACTCCAAGAAAGAAAATACAATTTATAAATGATAAATTTGACTCACCAGTTACAGGAAAAGAACTACGCAATCGTTAAAAAAAAAATTAATTCACCTTGCGTGAAGATATTAACAATTTAAAGAGAAGATCAGCTTGTAACATGTGATAAGACTACCAACGATTCATGACTGACATTGTCTTTACAACATCTACCACCACAGCCTTCCGATCAGTAACAACTGGGAAAGGAAAATTTTTTCGGATCTTAGAATGGTTACAAAGTTAGGAGCTCTCTCCTGCCTCCTCGACTTGTTTCACCTATGAGTATCAATTGTAAGTACTCATCTTCAGTCATTTATTAAATTGAATCAAGTGTTCAAAGCATGCGCCTTAAACATTTCAAAATAATTCAATCTCCGCATTCAAATTATTCAATCTCCGCATTCAAAACAGCCACTATTTTACTTGACAACTACTAATACCACTAGCTGAGCCAATTCTCAAAGATATTCATGATACCCATCATTCCTGAAATTTTCATGCAAATCCTAGCAAAGCTGTAGTGTCTAAGTCGGTAAAAAGCGCATATTGTTCCATAGCCATACTCGTATGTTTCCATAGTAATACAGCGCAGCGCATATTGTTCCATAGTAATACAGGAAAATTCAAATCGCTATAACTTCGTTAAATACCATTCGATCTTTATGAAACTTTCAGGGCAGATTAATCTTATAAATAGTCATCTGTGTACTGAATTTTATTGAGGGCACCGTTAAGATTTTATTTAAGAAAACATAAAATCGGAAAATCATACTATTGCCAACAAAGTTGAGTGAATTTCGACTTCCCATGTATTTGTTGTTGTTGTAATTATAAAGGCCTACATTCATGATTTATTTCAGATTTTTCGGATGAAAGGTGTCCAATCGGGAGGGAGGGGGGACACAAAATTGTCGTACATTTCCCCTTCCCCTGCACCTGTCAAAGCAAAATTTATCATTTTAAGACCTGTTTTGACAAGTTCTCTTTAAGACCTTTCATTTGATACCCATTTTGCCTACATGCGATGAAAACTTTTTTTTCAAGGGCAACTCCCCTATATGGGGAGACCCCTCTTATAGACCTTATAAATTTTTTTCGTGGTGAAACTTTGAAGAGGGCGTCACTTTGCACCTACTTACAAAATTTTATGTTTCTACCTTATGTAGGTTGCGAGAAAAAGTGGTGTAACACACGGACGGACGGACAGACAGGACGCGATTTTAGTAGGGTATTGTAAAATGATCTTACGATACCCTTAAAAATGGACAATCAAATTGATTGTTTTACTTCCGAAACGGCAAAAATGCGGAGCAAGCTCGAAAGAAATTGTGTGAAGTTTATGGTGAAGAGGAATACCAGTACCAGCGTTGGTTCGCTTGCTTTTGTTCCAGAAATTTTAATGTATATGATGCACCACAAACTGGTTGTCTAACCACTACTGATGACGACAAAATAAAGGCGTTAATCGAAACTAACCGGCGTATGACAACTCAAAAGATAGCAAAAAACTCGACATATCAAGTTCAATCAGTTACCTGCACTTACAACAGCTTGGTTACGAACAAAAACCGGATGTTTGGGTTCCTCTCAAATTAAAGAAAATCCACCTCACCAAACGCAGTAACATATGCAACTCTTTGCTGAATCGTAACAAAAACGACCCATTCCTTAAAAAAATCTTAGCACGTGATAAAAAATGGATTCTTTACCATAATTTAGTCCGAAAAGGATCATGGACCAGGCAAGATGAGCCCCCACAATCGACATCCAAAGCCAATATTCACCAAAAGAAGATTATGCTCTCTGCGTGGTGGGATTACAAGGGTATAGTCTATTTTGAGTTGCTTCTACAAAACCAAACTGTTGATTCAATTTTTCTACTGTCACCAACTATCGAAATTGAATGAAAAAATCGAGAAAAAGCGCCATAAACTGGCCAATTGCAAAGGCGTATTGTTCCCCCATGATAATGCCAGACCTCACACTTTTCTGACAACCCGTCAAAAATTAATGGAGCTTAATTTGGAACTGACGCCACATCCACCATCAGACAATCATTTGTTTTGCTCCCTTCAAAACCATTTGAATGGTAGAACTTTTGATCCCGATCAGGCTATCAAAAATGAGTTGGTACAGTTCATCGCTTCTAAAAACTAAGGTTTCTTCGAATATGGAAATTTCTAACTTACCGTAAGATGGTGAAAGGCCATCCGACAAAATTGTCAATATATCATTGATTAACGTTTGTAGTCATTTTCATGTTTCAAAGACCGAAGCCTGCTTCACGTCACGACACAGGGCCAACGAAGGATGGAAGTTACATCGGGTGCTGCCCAGCAATCTATCCTTGGTCCACACCTGTAAAACGTGTTTAACAATGGGCTACTGAGACTGGAGATGCCAGATGAGTCACACTTGATCGGCTTTGCGGATGATGTTGCGGCTCTTGTCGCTGTACGCACTGTTGAATATGCGGAACTAAGGCTAAGTAGGCTAATGTGCCGAGTAAGAGATTGGATGACTACTCGCGGGTGCAATTTAGCACTGTAAAAACCTGAAGTGATCATCCTGACAAAATAGAGAATCCCTAGAGTGAGGTTAATAATCTCGTTCAAACTAACTCTTGGAATGGTGTAAAAGTAAAAATCCCCGTGGGCAGCACCAGCCGGAAAGGTAAATTTCTCGTATCTAGCGTGAGGTTTCGAAAAAGAATTTGGCTTGCCTACTACTGGACTTCTTACTGCAATTTTTGTAGCACTACATGGCTATCTATTAACCCTTCATAGAGACGCAAATATTTTGCTAATTAAATTGAGTTGCACACGTATGGATCACATATTGAAAATCGGTGGGTAATAAATTGTTATAAACATATTTATACTCGTTTCGCCCTTCTCACATTTGCTGTTTATGCATTTCACAGTGGTTACCACACAAAGGTGATAGCTTGTCGGCTTAAATAGTTCAAATATAGAGTTTCAAAAGATTTCCATAAAAGTTTAATCAGCACTTGCATTGCCATTAGTATATACATTTTCGATTTTTTTCTGTCCCACCAGGGGCGGTCATTCTAAATTTTTAATTGAAAACGGCTGCTTAAAAATATAAAGCTGTAAATTTTCGAATTTTTTATTTGTCATCCGATTTGCATGATTAAATTAAATTAACTTGCCTTAATAACTTATAATTTCAAGTTTTATAGGAATCTGTTGAGAAACTTGGCTGCTAGAGTGCTACAGAAATAAAAAAAAATGTTTATGTCACCCCCCTGTATAAGGAGACCCCCTTAAACACTTTAAAATATTTTCTTACACGGCAAATTTCAAGAGGCACCACTTTTGACCTACGTAGAAAATTTCCTCATTCTAGCTCATGTCGTTTGCGAGAAAACTTGTGACGCACGAACAAACGGACGGACGGACAGACAGACAAGTCACGATTTTATAATTTTTTTAGGGTATTGTTAAAAATATTTTACAATATTTAAAAAATATTCTGATTTATAAATACGTTCAAGTTAAGTCATTTAAAACGTTTCCATGAAAAAAATTCATTATTTCAGTTGCTACTAAAATAGCGAATTGCGCTTGCCTCCTGACCTTTGGGGGCCGCCATTTTGAATGCATGCATTTGATTTGGAACTATTTTAAATCTTTATGGGCTTGGACCTCATCAATCAATGTGCCAAATTGCGTTCAAATCGGAGTTTCAATCTAGACAGGGCAAAATAATTCAATTTTTAGTGAAAATGGCAGCTAAAAATATTGGGTTTTAAATTTTCGACTTTTTTATTTTTCATTCAATTTTAATAATTTTCTGCATAATACAAGAACATAATACAGAGATTCACAATCTCAAGTTTCATCAAAATCCGCTGGAAAATGTGACCGCTAGAGCGCCACAAAAACCTGAAGAAAAGCATATTTGAGCCGCCGCCATTTTGAAATTTGCAGATGCATGATTACCAAAATATCAGAGTCTGTAGATCTAAGTAATGCCTATCTTGAAACCAAGTTTTATATATGTCAGATCAAAATTGCGACTTTTAAAAGCCTTTGAAGTTTTGAGTTTCAACTGGCCTCCATTTTGTTTTTTGTGACCTGACCTCCAATTTTCTCACGCAATTCTTTAGATACTTATAATGTCTATCTAACTGCTGAATTGCAAGAAAATATGCTGAAAGCTTTGATCACTATTCGCCGCCATTTTGTTTCTGCAGTACCGACTTTGCATTTTTTATTGTGAGATTCATCACATATGTTAGTGAACCTTTATACCAAATTTCATCCAAATCTGAGCTATACTTTGGTCAGAATAGAAATCACGAATTTTCGTCTAAAATGGCCGCCATTTTGTTTTTGCCCGGCCGGAGCAAAATTTCAACCTCTAGCGTGGTCACAAATTTCGTTCTATCCCATATATATATATATATATATATATATATATATATATATATATATATATATATATATATATATATATATATACATATATATATATATATATATATATATATATATATATATATATATATATATATATATATATATATATATATATATATATATATATATATATATATATATATATATATATGATACTCTCCGCAATAGGTAAATTTCTCTCGACCTAAAAAATATTACTGAAACCGCATTTCGTTAAATGTCCATCACAGTGACAAGCCCGAAAGTTATCCAAGATTCGGAATCCCGAAATCGCAGGGTAGGTTGTGGTGAAGTCTGCAATGAATTGCCCTATGTCACAAACCAATTTAGATTTTTAAAAAGAAAGAGGAAAATTGTAATCTTTGGAACTAGCCAGGTTCCATTGAGTCCGAGTGTTTTTAAATAGGGAGAAAGCAAAAGACAAGGTATCTTATGTTCTTGAAGGTTTGCAGGTTAGAGATACGGTGGGAAATGTGAACTCTTTTATCTGGATTACATAACCAGTATACCCTATGTATAGGTATATAGGTATTCGTTGGGAGAACTGAAGGTCGAAGACCAGTGGGGAAGCCAAGGAAACGCTGGTCTGACTCGGTTGACGAAGACAGTTCATCGCTGCTTGGATTTCAAAATCGGAGAACGCGGTCAATGGACCGAGACAGTTGGAGGCAATATTTGCAGGAATCGAATGCCCAAAAGGGGCTGAAGTGCTAAGAAGAAGAAGAATTCCCTATGTATACTGGCAAGAACTGGTAGCTCAATTTGATGTGTATCCTATAAGCACCCTCAAAGCTCTTGGCGAGAGATCTCTCTGTGTAATACTTACCTGCTACTATAACCATCCAAACAAGAACAACAAAGGCGAGAGCTAATTTGATCTTTTGTTTTAATTTATTGTTAATTTTTTTAATTATATCTTCACCTGTTATAATTCGTAGTATTGGGTGAAGCACTTTTCACTTTGACTTATCGCGCTTCGCAGGTGAGGGCCAGCCTGTAGAGATAATCAACTGGACGAGCTAATGGATCACAGCCTAAGCCAATACCTCACCCCTCAAAATTTAGTTGAACACCGTCATTATACTTCCGTTGTAAACTTTACTCGCGTAATTACTCGTTAATGAATGAGTAACAGCACGCTCCTCACTAGACTTGAACACAGACTGCCTTCCATAGTTCGCCCAAGAACTTTAAATATCGCTCTTTCGTGAGCGTTTAGCCTCAATTCTTCTGATAAGTGCCAAGTAGCCGAACAAGTAAGCTCTCGTTCCACGAAAGCTTTCCCTTCCCGCTTCGTCTCGCTTGTTTTGGTGGTGAGAATCAGTCGATGAATATGCGGAACTGGGGAAATTGAATGAAGGAGTGCTTTTCGCTTAAGCTTTCGGCTTTCCTACAATCTTTTGGGACATTGAGCGAGAGAGTGTTTTTGCCTGAATTTTTAGATTTTCCTTCGCCTTTACTCTGTTAGAAGCACACCCAAAGCTTGTCGTCAACATCATAATAGAGACACCGTTTTTTTCGAAAATTGAAGCTTTATTGTGCAAAATAAAAATTGGTTTTAGACAATCGGAAATGGATTGTTGAGCAACGCCAAGTGATTTTGCAAGTTTGGGATGGATCTTGGTCGAGCAATGTCTCCAATTCGTGATCTTCAATCTTTTTTGGCTTTCCGGCCCGTTTATTGTACTCCAAGTCAAAATTGCCACTTTTAAACCGTGCAAACCACTTCTGGCACGTACGCTCAGCTAAAGCATGCACACCATACACTTTCACCAAAACACGATGACTTTCGGCAGCCTTTTTCTTCAATGAGGAAGTACTCCCCGCAAAAACACTTTATTTGGCACAAAATTCGCCATTTTCAGAGTAAAAAAAGTATTGTTTACGCGTCAGCTAAATCACGCATACTGATTCTGAAACTATATGGCAGTAGCTTTTGAACACATATTTGGAAAGGCGAATCACTGGAATAAAAATTAAGTTTCGCCATCTGTTAGAAAGCCGCATGAATTAACCGGTACCCTATTAGTACATTCACATAGTATCTACACCTTCCATTTACCCTGTGTTGCACACTTTCTGAATTTTCCCAGGGGTCGGTCAGCTGAGCCCAGGCCTATCATATTCGAAAAAAAAACCAAAAGTAAATAAAATTTCTGACGCACGTGTTCTTTTACGCATTTCAGAACATGAGAATGCTGCCAGATCCTAATAAAAAACTAAAAGATTGTATGGAACGAAATTGTTTCGCTTCAAAATTATTGATGTTTTGAGATCTGGCAATTCTGAAATTTCTCACCGAAGCACATGTTTTTATTCGCGCCAACGTCAGCATTTACCTACCGGCTTGCTACCGAAGACTTATGGTTGCTCTTCGGCTTGTGTTCGGATTTTTCCGGAGGGTAGATAGAGTGTGGATACTATGTGAGTATACTATGGTCAATATGTGATAGCACGTACGAAGCACATTGCCAGTTGATCTATTACTTATTTACTTTTCGCTAGCTCATTGGACGACAAGTACATGCTTCGATAACAAAGGGCGTATGGGCTTGCTTGCTTAATTTTATTGGCGAAGCGGAAGTATATAGGCAGTGTTTGCTCGCTCGCAATCATTTCAGTGACGAAGCGTAAGTATATATGCGGTATTTGTTCGCTTGCAGGGTTTCTTCCGGCAGTTAAAAGTAGGATTTAGTGTACTTGGAGAGTACAATAAATCGTTGATGATCCGAATTAGTTAATTAATCTCTAATATATTCTGATCACTTTTGGTCGGTCACACATTCGGTTGCTTTCCTGCTGAAAGCCTGCACTTGGTTTAGTAGATAATTTAGTAGATGATATTGATTTATTGATAGGCGTTATAACTTCTCATTGACGTTAACTATAGTTTGATTTCGCACAATAATATATTAATGTTTTGTTTGATTCAATCGTTAATAGATAGAATCATATTTTAATATTTCGTTTGGTACCATAAGCTTATGCGGTCAATGGACCGAGACAGTTGGAGGCACTATTTGTAAGAAGCGAAGGCCCGAGAGGGGCTGTAGTGCTAAGAAGAAGACCATAAGTTAATGCTAATTAATATGTATTGCATATCAATGTCGTATTCATAAATTACTCAGTTATATATTTATATATATATATATATATATATATATATATATATATATATATATATATATATATATTTTATTTTTTTTTTTAATCTTTTGTTTGCTTCAATCATTAATCAGTATAATTATTCACTATGGTTTTTGTTTGATAAAATCATAAGTCATCATGTTCGTGTTTGGTTTGATTCTTTACAGTTAATAGTCTGTGTTTCGTTTGATCCAATCATAAATTAAGAAATTTGTTGAGTTTCTGACATCCCTGAGTGCCCATCATGGCCTGATCCGGGAACATCAACGCTTCAATCAAATTAAATAGTTATGTAATAATTAGCCCATTCGTAATTAACTCGATTTATTTGATTGATTTATCAATTGATCGCTAATTTTAATTCAATTCACCGAATTCAAATATAATTCGCTACAAAGCGAAAATGCTTCAAGTTTCGAATACCACATTTTCATTGTAACCCATTTTTCAATCATTTTTTATTTTGTCAAAACTTTAAAACAAAAGTTTATTCAATAATTTTGTTTATTTGATATCCGCAGGCCAATCCTCTTTTTTCTTTAAAAGCCGTCGGGCCTTGCTTATTTGTGTGAGCGTTTCGACTACTTTGAGTCATCTTCAGTGTCTAAAGGATGTGTTGAAGGGAACGACTTTATATAGTCGTAGGATGGGTTCAGCGGATGGGTAATTAGCGAATGGGTAATTAGCGGATGGGTGATTAGCGGATGGGTAATTAGTGGATGGTTAATGAGGTCAGGAAGTAAATTACTCAAGTGCTAAATTATACCAGGTAGAGGGATATTATGTTTTTGTTTTTTTGCTTGTTGGCTGTCCGTTTGTTCTGTTTCGTCTCGTTTCCGTTTGCGTCTAAGAGTGTGGTCTAGTACTGAGAAAATTGCGTCGGAATTGGTAACAAGTTGTTCGTTGATAATATCACCGTCTGTCTTTATATGTTTATAAATTTCAAGCCTTTCTAGGATGTCAAGTCTCGGTCCTTTGCTTTGTTTGTGTAGCAATTTCATAGAGTTTGTCATAGCGTCGGGCTCATGTGCGTGGTTTTGTAGGTGCGTCGCATAACTGGAGTCTGCCTTGTTGTATAAAAAAGATCGTAAGTGTTCTTTGTATCTTGACGTTAGTTTTCGTGTTGTCCTTCCTATATATACCATGTCGCAGTCCTTGCATGTCAGTTTGTATATGCCGCTGTTTTCGTATATTGATGTGTCATTCCGTTTTGGTTTCAGTTTGTTTCCAATGTTGTTGTTCGTTTTGAATGCAGTTTGCAATTAGTATTTCCTAAGGAAGTTTGATAGTTTGTATGTCTCTTTGCCTACGTATGTTAACGATACCCACTGTTGGTCGTTCTTATGAGTTTCAGTCGGTTGGCGTTCCTGTTTTTGTTTGTACTGTGTGACAAGTTCGTCAATGTCGTATTGTTTATATCCGTTATTATTATTTACTTTTCTGTAAATGTTGTTTAGTTCGTTGGAGTAGTTAGTGGGAGTCATGGGGATGGAGTGAAGCCTCTGCACCATTGATCTGTACGCTGCTAGCTTATGTTGTGCGGGGTAGTTAGATGTTTCATGTATGGTATGATCAGTTGTGGTTGGTTTTCTGTATATGTTGTAGTCCAATCATGTTTGTTCACGTGTCATAGTTAGGCCCATATAGTTGAGTTGTCCGTTTGTTTCTTTTTCCATAGTGAACTTTATATTCGGGTGAATTTCATTCGTATAGGTAAGTAGTTTGTCTTGTTTATTTTCTTGTAAGTCAATAACAATGAAACAGTCATCCACATATCGTCTGTAAAATATTACATTGAATCCTTTGACGACTTTGGGTATAAAGACTTCTTCCAAAGTTTGTAAGAATATTTCTGATATAAAGAAAATAAACAAGACAAACTACTTACCTATACGAATGAAATTCACCCGAATATAAAGTTCACTATGGAAAAAGAAACAAACGGACAACTCAACTATATGGGCCTAACTATGACACGTGAACAAACATGATTGGACTACAACATATACAGAAAACCAACCACAACTGATCATACCATACATGAAACATCTAACTACCCCGCACAACATAAGCTAGCAGCGTACAGATCAATGGTGCAGAGGCTTCACTCCATCCCCATGACTCCCACTAACTACTCCAAAGAATACGATATTGACCAATTTGTCACACAGTACAAACAAAACCAGGAACGCCAACCAACTGAAACTCATAAGAACGACCAACAGTGGGTATCGTTAACATACGTAGGCAAAGAGACATACAAACTATCAAACTTCCTTAGGAAATACTAATTGCAAACTGCATCCAAAACGAACAACAACATTGGAAACAAACTGAAACCAAAACGGAATGACACATCAATATACGAAAACAGCGGCATATACAAACTGACATGCAAGGACTGCGACATGGTATATATAGGAAGGACAACACGAAAACTAACGACAAGATACAAAGAGCACCTACGATCTTTCTTATACAACAAGGCAGACTCCAATTATGCGACGCACCTACAAAACCACGCACATGAGCCCGACGCTATGACAAACTCTATGAAATTGCTACACAAACAAAGCAAAGGACCGAGACTTGACATCCTAGAAAGGCTTGAAATTTATAAACATATAAAGACAGACGGTGATATTATCAACGAACAACTTGTTACCAATTCCGACGCAATTTTCTCAGTACTAGACCACACTTTCAGACGAAAACGGAAACGAGACGAAACAGAACAAACGGACAGCCAACAAGCAAAAAAACAAAAACATAATATCCCTCTACCTGGTATAATTTAGCACTTGAGTAATTTACTTCCTGACCTCATCAACCATCCAATAATTACCCATCCACTAATTACCCATCCGCTAATTACCCATTCGCTAATTACCCATCCGCTGAACCCATCCTACGATTATATAAAGTCGTTCCCTTCAACACATCCTTTAGACACTGAAGATGACTCAAAGTAGTCGAAACGCGTCTGCTCACACAAATAAGCAAGACTCGACGGCTTTTAAAGAAAAAAAAACAAAAGTTTATTCATTGTTCATTTGTTGAAATTGTCTAATCGAGTGACGATTAGACAGAGTTTTGTAAAATAAATTTATAAATTCAATCAAATAATAAAATCAAAGTTCGGGACAAAGTAGTTCCGGCGCAAACATTTGGAGGCCTCGGCAAGATGCACTTGGTATTTATTTTACCGTACATAACTAAATAATTGTTTTACCCCGATGAAAAGGTCGTGAAAGGCTGTGTGGTGTTTTAGTGTAGTTTTGTGGTGTATCTGCGCTTTCTGTTTCCGGCCGCTTTTCAATCGAGGACCTAAAATGATTAGCTCGAATCGTCGAAGGCCTCATCTCAAACTACAAGAAGGATTCGCCCTCATGGAAGCAGGAGGCCAGGTATTATGCGGAGTGACTGCGGTGACTGGGGGCCGCGTATCAGGATTTTGAACTAAGGGATAGGCACATCTGATCCCCACCAGAGGTCACTTCATCGCACAAGTATTTTACTCAACATATATGCGACACTACCAAAGGTAACTACCTCCGTTACCAGCAGTACTTCCGCTATCAAATGCGTGCCAAAACACACGTGGATGCGCCAACCGGGGAACAGTCACCAGAAGGGCTCGAAATTCAGGATAGTGAGGGCAAAAACTACACTGCAGAAGCCTCAGCACCAAGAGATGCCAGTGTCGTGAGGATGCTGCGTCGCTACAAAGTCATGGCAGGCTCGTTGAGGAGGATTATTGGCCGTTTGGACCAGAAGGAGGTCGCTCGCACCTGGTGCAGCAGTAAACTCATGATTCTCCAATAAGGTTGGCAACAGTTGGATGAATATCACCTGCAGATCATTGAGCGTCATGACGATCCTGAAACGTATGGTTTTAACGTGCAACAGCACACTCATTTGGAAGAGCTTACCCAAGATTGCATCATACGTCTGGAACGGAAAATGAATGAACTCAGTGCCACACCTACCTCGGCGACTCTCCCTGTGACTCCTCTTACCATGCCTCTGCCAAAAATAAAACTCCCCACCTTCGATGGGACTTATTTACATTGGCAACAATTCCACGACTTGCTCATGCAATGGTGCATAGCCAACCAATGTCAAAGTGCCAAAAGCGATGGTACCTCAAGGCCGGTCTCACCGGAGAAGTGGAGCTTTTGATTCAAAATTTTACATTGTCGGATGACAATTACGAGGTGGCTTGGACAACATTGAAGAGAAGGTACGAAAACCGGCGACTATTGGTAGCAACGCTCTTCAACAAATTGATGAGTCAGCCATCTCATACTAATGAAAGGCCATCAGTGGCAGCAATAAAGGCTCTACATGATACCACACAATAATGTCTGAGAGGCCTGGAGAGCCCGCAAGTGTCCACAAGCGACTGCGGTCCGTTGCTGCTACATGTGCTAAGCCTAACATTGGATCCAGTGACTTACGCATCATACTAACAATCGTTATCCAACCAGCGTGAGCTAACACTCACGAAGAGTTTGTTGCACATCATGGAAATGCATTTCCAGGCCCTTGAGACAATCGCCTATAAGACAAAGGAACCGGAGATCAACCGCAGGAAAGCAACCAAGTCATGACAGTTTCTCGGTGCTTAATGTGCGAGTGGGATCACCCGCCTTACTACAGCTCGGATTTCCTTAGGATCACTGCTGCAAAGAGACTAAGTTTTGTGCGCGCTAAGAAGCTGTGCGTGAATTGCCTTCAAGAAGGAAATCACACTTCCAGCTGCGTGGCCCGAAGTTGCAAGCAGTGTTCCAAGAATCACAACACCCTGCCGCATCCGCCTGAAGACAACAAGCCCAAGCAGACCAAGATGAGCAGACCTCGAGCACGACAACACCGAATTAAGACTCAAAACCGCAAACAAATGCAGAACAGCCATTGCTCGCTTTAACGACTCTGATGGATCCCCGACCCCAAGGACGTGTACTTCTGGACACAACCGTCATCAGGCTGGTCACCAGCAATGGAAAGATAGTGGATTGTTGAGCTGTCCTGAATCCGGGCTCACAAATAAATTCAGTCACCAAAAGAATCATCAAAAAATTTGATTTATCATCGACACCACACCTTGCCCTCATTGAACGAGTAGGCGGTAGTACGGAGAAGGCATATCATAAGATGAACCTTGGCCTAACATCCAGATTATCAGGATATGCCGCGCAGTTGGAAGCCTACGTTATGGACAAAGTTATATCACCGCAACCGTCTCAGAACTTAAACACATCGGGATGGAACGTTCCCAAAATCATAAGGCTGGAAGATCCAGACTTCCACCAAAGCGAGCGCATCGACATGTTGCTGAGTTCCGAACACTTTTACGAGGTTCTAGCTATTGGAAAAATAAAATTGGGCCCACAACTCGCAGTGCTCCAGAACACGCTCCTAGGGTGGATTGTAGCCGGAAGAGTGATCACACCTCGAGTGTCTTCCGTGACATGCGGCATCCTGGCAGAAGATAATCAGCTCATCAAGCAATTTTGGGAGGTCGAGGAAGTATAGGATCCGCAGCACAAGCTTACGTTAACGGAAAAGGCTTGCGAAGCACATTTCGGTCAGACAATGACAAGACGTCCCGAAGGCCGTTTCTTGATTAAACTCCCATTCAGCAAGGATCCTGAGACGTTATGTGGTTCACAAGTGGTGGCCATGCGCAGATTCATTGCCTTGGAGCATCGGCTGGAGAAGAACCCTGATCTAAGACCTCCATATGAGGACTTCATGGAGGAGTATATTCGGCTTAGGCATATGGAGGAGGTGACGTTGCAGCAGCGAAAGTAATTACGATACTTCCTTTCATATTATTGTGTCCTAAAGCCTGACAGCAGTACAACCAAGCTGCTGGTGCTTTTCGGTACATCCAGTAAGACAACCACAAACATTTCGTTGAATGATGTGCTTCATACAGAGCCTACTGTCCAGGATGACCTTTTTTCGATTCCCCTGCGTTTCAGAATGCCTTGTTTTGTATTCACCGCCAACGTCGAGAAGATGTATCGCCAGATAATGCTCCATTCTGAAGACCATCGGTACCATGGCTTAATTTGGAGAAATTGTTCAACGCAACTAGTGCAATATATCAGTTGAAAATAGTAACGTACGGAACGACGTGTGCCCCGTATCTAGCTTCAAAATGTCTGCAAGTTCTAGCACAAGAGAACCAGCAGAAAGGTCCCCTGGGCAGCAGCGCCTTGAAGAAAGATTGCTGTATCGACGACATCATGACCGGGGCAGACAGCTTAGAAGAGGCACTTCGCAAACAGGTGGAGCTATGTGCACGCCTCTCCAACACAAGGCACAACAGCCAGACCCCATATGGGTCCTTATTTTCAACTATTAGGTCGAGCCTACTTATCTTCCACTGAATGAAAGTTGCTAATTTATTACGATTTGAGACCATATTCACGGGAACTGGCTGTTCTACAGAACGGAACAAACCTTGTGGACTCTTTCAACGACTCCACTCATGTCACTGAGTCTGCATCTGCAATCTTGGCACTGCGACGACAACTACAAGCACAAGATGTTTCATGGACCGATCAAGTGACCGACCCCGACATCCACCAGTACACCATCGGCTACCTTGGCATTCTCAGATTAGTCATACTGTTGATCTACCTCCGCTGGCGTTCCTGCCAACAACAATCCAACCTGCATGTCAAACCACCAGTGCCGTTACCTAGACGCTACAGCCTTCCGCACACCTTGTAGGAGGTTGAACGGATCGGTTCCTGACATGCCTGAGCGCCCATCACGGCCTCATCTGGCATCATCAACGTTTCAATCAACTTAAATAGTTATTTAAGGTTAATTACCACTGTAATAATTAGCCCATTCGTAATTAACTCGATTTATTTGATTGAAATTTGAAATTCAAATTCAATTGCCACAAAGCGAAAATACTTTGTTTCGAATACCACATTTTTATTTTAAGCATTCGAGTAACCCATTTTTCATTCATTTTTTAATTTATTAAAACTTTAAAACAAAAGTTTATTCATTGTTCAATTGTTGAAAATGTCGAATTGAGCGACGATAAGACAGAGTTTTGTAAAATAAATTTTTATAATTTTAATCAAATAATAAAATCAAAGTTCGGGACAAAAGAATACGGCGCAAACAAAATTAATGTTTCATTTGATTCTGTACAATAATGGGATAATGTTACGTTTGATTCAGTCGTAAATTACTGGATTATAAATTAATGTTTCGTTTTACTATAATGTTGAAGAATATACTGGACATATTTTCCGGTCCCAAATCATTTTTTCTTGAGGATAAAACTATTATTTTTTACATTTGAAGGATGCCGGAGATCAATTTTTCTTTTAATCGGCATCACTTAATAGTACGTAAGTTTCATGTAACATCCATATTCAATGCCGATTTTTTTTTTTTGTTTTTGGAAGTTAATGGTTTGCTTTTGTTTTTAACATTACTTATCTCAAAATTGTTTTTGATATCTTATTGTTACATATTTTGCATTTCTTCTTGTATTTTCTTTTTAGGGTTTTGTTCTCAAATACAAAACCCTATTGCAATCAGGACCTGTGTCCGTCTGTCCGTCCGTCTGTATGTCACAGCACTTTTTCTCCGAAACTATAGAGGCTACAGCCATGAAACTTTATAGAAAGGTCAGAAGTTGTTACTTCTTGAAAGTTCAAGGGTCAAAAAATTTTTCAAAGGGTTTAAGGGGGGTCTCCCCATATAGGGAAGTAACTCCTCAAAAAAAACTATTCACCATTGGTAGTCGAGTAGGGTGTCATTGGAAAGGTTTTGATGAGATCTTTTCAAAACAAGTCTTAAAATTGCCTTTTCTGGACCGAGCGGAGTAGGGGAAGGGGAAATGTACGAGCTTTTTACTAAAGGACTATATGCGCTGTATTACTATGGAAACATATGGCTATGGAGCCATATGCGCTTTTTACCGTCTTAAACACTACAGCTTTGCTAGGATTTGCATGAAAATTTCAGGAATGATAGGTATCATGAATATCTTTGAGAATCGGTTCAGTTAGTGGTATCAGTAATCGTAACACAAAATAGTGGCTGTTTTAAATGCGAAGATTGAATAATTTTGAGTTATTTTTCCCCAACTTCAACGTTTAAGGCGCATGCTTTGAACACTTGATTCAATTTAATGAATGACTGAAGATGAGTACTTACAATTAATACTCATAGGAGAAACAAGTAGAAGAGGCAGGAGAGAGCTCCTAGCAAAAGGGCTTTGTAACCATTCTAGGATTCGAAAAAATAGGCCATGAATCGATGATACAGTACAGGGGAGTGGCCTCTGAAAAAAAAATTCATCAAAGGTAGCCGATATGAGTATCAAATGAAAGCTCTTTATGAGAGCTTTTCAAAACAGTTCTTAAACTGACCGTTTTTGTTTCAGTGGGGTCACAGGGGAGGTATAAATACATGAAAAATGTGTTTCCTCCCTCGCGAATGAACACCTGTGGTCTAAAAAATCTGAAGGAATTATCAAGGAAGATATTTATGAGTATAACAATAACAAATACCTCAGAAGTCGGAATTCGTTCAACTTTGTTAATAATAGTTTGATCCTCGAATTTCACTTTTTCTCCGATAAAATCGTCTTTGACATGTTTCTTGATTTTATTCGTTGCTGGTTACTGCATTTTGAAAGTTGAGTACAAAACCCTTCTAACATGAGGGTAGGTGTGTCTACCCAACTTGTTGAATACTGTAATTACAAATGCCAAAGATAAAATTCGACGTTTTGTTTGCTTAGTGGTTATTATTAGTGTGTTACTTTTTGATTATCGTAGTTTTAGTAAATTATAAACAATTAGCGTTAGTGATGATTTGATGTAAATGACGTTCAACAGAGTTTAAATGTTCTGGTTTTTGTCCCACAAAAAAAATTCCTCTATTTATGTAAGCTTTGGCTACCATTCTCTTAAATTATTGTGCTAATAGGTTAGTAGGGAAGTTTATTAGTAAATATTGTGAAAGCTTTTGCGGTTACTTATTGGAAACGAGTTAATATGTAAATGGGGAATGTATGTTTAACACGATCGGTATGTTGGTTGGTAATTGGTTCGCTTCGGAAGAAGTTTTGCTGAGGGAATAGCTTTTCATTGATGTAGCTTGGGAGTCGTTGTTGTATTTCCAAGACTTTAGCATAAGCTATCTTGGATTTAAACGGTGTGAGATAATGAGTGTGATAAATAAACTTTCCCCATAATATGTATGGTTAATGTTGTTGATGGGAGTGGGAGTCATAGGTTGAAGGTTTACGTGATTGTTTTTGCTCGCTGCTAATGATCTTTGAAGAAATGATTAGTATTGCTTCTGTAAAAACCAATGAGCAAATTGAATGAAGCGATATATTATAGCTTTCACATACACTCATTCCTAGAAAGTATATGCAGTATAGGATAAGTATGTACTAATTCGTGGTTGGCTGGTAATTGCCTTGAAAAGCATCTATGCATCTATGCTGTCGGATTGTGCAGGTGGAAGAGCTTTTAAGGTGTATGCATATAATTGTCGTTTAATTGGCTTAAATTGTCCATTTCATACTTGTTTATCTATATGTGGTGGTAAAAAAGGAGGGTTATTAGGAACGTTTTCTGAGATATATTTAACTACTTGTGGGTTACTGATAAATCAGTATTTACTATTTATTATGAAGTTTTTTTTTTAATTAAGTATAGAAATGTTGAATGATTTAATGTAAATCGAATTGATCTTTTTCTCAAATTGAAATTAGAAGCAGCAATTTTAAGCTTAAAGGTTTTAGTATACACTTTTGATGATTTTACTGAACTGTTAAACAGAAATACTGCGTTGAACATATCTTGCGAGAAAGATTATTATAAAAGATGGTCGAAGCGACAGTTTCAGAACATTTGGCTTGGGAACATAACAAAATTATTGAGCTTGATCTAGAGGAAACGATTGCTTGAAGAATCTTAACGTAACATTCTGAAATGCGATTTGATACCGATGCCATATGTAGAGTGAAAGGGTAGGAAACGGGTGGGTTTTAAATTGTCTAGGGTTATCCACAGGGGTTTCACAAGTGACTTTGCTTAGAATGTATTCATTGACCGGTTAAACGTAGTGGGTTGTTTAAAATATACTTGCTTGGTAGCGTGTCTGCAAACCATTTTGGATCAACAGCTCAGAGGCTATGACTGGATGGTAAATCGATGTTTGTTTTACATATGACTTAATACAAAATACAGCGTGTCTACCGACAGTTGAAGTCGGGCAGGTCAGAAGCTATTATTTATTTCTTTAATGACTTATTTATAACTTAAAAATAGCGTGTCCGCTGATAGCTTACGTCAACGGCTCAGAGGCTGTTGTTAAATCTACTTTTCATTCTAGTGATCGTGCAATTTTGACATAGAAAAAGCGTGTCTGCTGATGATCTTCGCTTAAAATTATACCGGGATTTACCGGCCTAACTGCCACTTTTTTAGGGCATTGTAAAATTATTTTACAATACCCTATTAGTTTCGCGTCCTGTCTGTCCGTCCGTCCGTCCGTCCGTCCGTGTGTCACACCACTTTTTCTCGGAAACCACATAAGCTACAAATATAAAATTTTGTAAGTAGGTGCAAAGTGACGCCCTCTTCAAAGTTTCAACACGAAAAAAAATTTATAAGGTCTTTAAGGGGGGTCTCCCCATATAGGGGAGTTGCCCCTTAAAAAAAAGTTTTCATCGCATGTAGGCAATATGGGTATCAAATGAAAGGTCTTGATGAGAACTTTTCAAAACAGGTCTTAAAATGACAAATTTTGCTTCGAGGGGTGCAGGGGAAGGGGAAACGTATGAAAATTTTGTGTCCCCCGAAAAATCTGAAAAAAATCATGAATATAGGCCTTTATGAGTACAACAACAACAAATATGTGAGAAGTCGAAATTCACTCAACTTTGTTAGTAATAGTATGATTTATCGATTTTATGTTTTCTTGAATAAAATCTTAACGGGTCCCTTAAATTTAATAAAATTCAGTACACAGATGACTATCAATAAGATTAATCTGTTCTGAAAGTTTCATAAAGATCGGATGGTATTTAATGAAGTTAAAGCGATTTGAGTTTTCCTTTATTACTATGGAACAATATGCGCTAGATTACTATGGAAACATATGGCTGTGGAACAATATGCGCTTTTTACTGACTCAGATTCTACAGCTTTGCTAGGATTTGCATGAAAGTTTTAGGAATGAAAGGTATCATGAATTCCTTTGAGAATCGGCTCAGCTAGTGGTATTAGTAATCGTAAAGCAAAAAAGTGGCTGTTTTAAATGCGAAGATTGAATGGTTTTGAGTTATTTTTCCCCAACTTCAACGTTTAAGGCGCATGCTTTGAACACTTGATTCAATTTAATGAATGACTGAAGATGAGTACTTACAATTAATACTCATAGGAGAAACAAGTAGAAGAGGCAGGAGAGAGCTCCTAACAAAAGGGCTGTATAACCATTCTAGGATTCGAAAAAATAGGCCATGAATCGATGATGCAGTACAGGGGAGTGGCCTCTGAAAAAAAAAAATTCATCAAAGGTAGCCGATATGAGTATCAAATGAAAGTTCTTTATGAGAGCTTTTCAAAACAGTACTTGAACTGTCAATTTTTCCTTCACAAGAGCAACAAATACCTTAGAAGTCGAAATTCGATCAACTTTGTTAATAATAGTATATTTTATAAATTTTGCTTTTTTGTCTATAAAATCCAGATGTGACCCTTAGATTTCCCAAAATCTATAATTTAAATTTTCTGAAAGTGATTGTATATGGTTCGAAAATTTCACAATAATTGAACAATAAACAGCTAAGTTACAGCCGATTGAATATCTAACAATTACAACAACATTAACACGTGATACTAGGAAGATACACGCTTGCAACGGACCGAGACACTACAAATATGTAGGAATTCTGATAAAAATTTTAGAAATTTTAAGTAATATCCATGTGTTATCATGACTAATCAAACGACGAGGTCAAACCACTTGAAACAAAATGGTGGCTAGTTTAAAATTATAATAACCATAATAATTTTTCGAACTCAATTTATGGAATCTATATATTAGTCAAGTTTTGATATACAGAATATATTGTTTGATTTACTAATTGTTTTACAATACCCTTCTGGCAGGAGCATCCTCCTGCTACTTCAACTTGTTTCGTTTCATTACTGCATCCAGCACTAAATGTGAAATTGCAAATTTTATGCTGGATGTAAATTTGGTGATTTGCAGTAAAACTTTAAAGAGATAATTGGTTTTGGGGTAAATATTTTTACATTGTTGCATTGTTCTTATAACTAAAATTCTATTGTTTCATAGTTCACATAATTAGATTGTTTCAGTGTAGCTTGAAATTAACTTAGTTTCATGTTAATTGCGCTTGGAAATTTTCGTTCGCATGTAAATTAATATATATTTTATATTTGTTTAGCGCAGTTTATTTATTTCGTTTGCTTTTTAATGTTATTGCATTAAAAAATTATTGCCCAGATGTCTATCTATTCAATTATGTAGTTAAATGTTTGTTTTTGTTTGCTCTTTTAATTGCATTCCAGGCAATTCAAATGCTCATTTAATTCGAAAGATAAGATTTTAATATGCACGTGGGTATGGATTATTCCTATTACTATTTAAGTAGTTGGACTGGTAAGTGGTATTATATTTCGCTGACAATGGGCACGCATTTGCTTGCTCGATATTAAATTTTCGTTTTGCTTATTTGTGTGTAATTTTTATTTGTAATATAAAGTTTTATATCTTTTGTAAATTAAACGTTGTGTTTGAATCGTTTAGGAATTTTTTTGAGTGATCTTTATTTCACTCAAACAAACAACATATCCAAGCCAAATGAACCACTTAGCACATTTACAGGTGACCCAAGCCCAATTGTTGTGGGTGCTAAAGTGCAATTTACAGCGTGAGCTTCACCACCAGGTTGTTTGCAAGCCGTCAGCAGACAGAAAAGAGTTGAAGGGAACTTGCGGGAACAAGCATACCTGCTGACAAGACCTGTTCCAAGGCGCGGGATTTCAGAAATGGTGCAGGAAATAATCACTCACAATCTGGAAAACGCCGCCGGGAAGCCAGACAAGTTTTCAGTAGCCGCGCTGGGGGACATCATGACCTGGTAGAACTGTGGACAAACCGGACATCGGTTTGTTGCATGTCGAGCAGATCGCACGGGTTTGTGCGACGGATGTGGTAACCTAAATAGTTACTTCCCAGATTGTCCAGATTGCGTCATTTTAAAAAACGGACGAGTGAGTACTCAACCACCTCAGCGGTACTCCAAAGCCGTAGGTTGCCAGCTTACTGCGAACACCAAACATGACAAAATTACACTGCCATGACACCGATGACTAAGGGGGTTCCTTCTCTCCTAGAGGCCTCTCTAAATACGATTTTAAAGTACCCACCGCATCCAGCAATAGTTGGAGCCCCTCTAATTCCATTGGAATTGATGGGAACTGGTATTCCCGGAGTACACAAATCGCTTAATAAAAATACTAGGACAGAAACTTGATCCAAAACAAAGTGGTTATGTGATCGTTCGATAACAAGACCAACTCACAGCTGCAAACCTCAACCCTCGCGGTATACTTAGATACCAAGTGCAGCTGATAGATTTACGTTGACCGTATAGCATCAGATACAGCTAGGTTTCGTATCTACCAGTATAAAAGTTGAGAGTTCCCTCAATGTAAACTGGAACCTTGCTTGAGGGCAATGATGGGCGCTTAAACCAATCACTTTCTAATGGTGATCGGGGGGCAAGGCTCATTTGCAGCAGTTACCCACGTAAATCCAGACCAATTTCATCTCCTCAATGACTCACAACGTGTACCTTGGCGTCAGTTTTGTCCTGCAATTTGGTTTGGACATAGATTTCTTCTCGGATTAACACTTTAACACTAGACCTGTCCATGAACTTTCTTCTATGCCAGACAGACATGAATTAACTCCGAACCAGCGACAACACCTGTTAGCATCCATCACTACTCTGGCTGCACTTCTTTGGACTCACATGTTCTTGAGGTTGGCGATAGCAAGCCAATCAAGAAGAGACACTACACCATCTTGCCGGCCATGAAAAAGCTAGTGTAAGCAGATCTGAACAAGATGCTAGATAGCCCGTCTGATGAACAAAGTCATTTCACCCCACCTGAAACACCAAATGTTCGTTTACTTGGACGACTTTCTACTCATCACAGAAACGTTTGACCAACATCCCATACTGCTGCAAGAAATAAAAATCTGCTTGAGCACTTTGCGGGGGACATGAAAGCCGACTTCTTGCTGCTGAGTGAGCAACACCATAATAAAAGTCCTGCATCATGGTATCCTGAAGAAATTGGTACTGCCGCCATCTGGATTCGGAACAGTGATTTCCAAGCAGAGAGTTGTGGACGCGGGGATGGTTCCGTGTGGGTTCCGTGCACAGCGACCACCTTCTTTAGTGTGTACCTAGCACGGAACGAATCGATATCATCTTTCCAAGCCAAGTTCAATGCTCTGGAGGGCGCTGTCTCGAACGTAGAGGGCAAATTGCTCGTTGGGGAAGAGTTCAACGCTAAAGCAATCAAATGGGGCATGCCTCAAACCGATCCGCAGTGAAAATGAATCTCGTACTAAACACCGGAAATATGTTAACTTTCCGCCGTATTGGCTGTGAGGGAACCATACCGGACGTTACATTTACCTCAGAGTCCTTAGTACCGAGGATACACAATCGGAAAGTATTAGAGGACTATACAGCCAGTGATCATCAGTGCATTCTGCTTGAGATAAGTGATGTTATCTCCCGACGTCCGTGCTCTCGGCTTTCTACAACAGGATGGGACAACAGGAGGATGCACGTCGAGAGCTTCGTCGAGGTGCTCACAGCAGGTGAGCCGCTGCAGGGAGCTTCGAAGGGGATGGAAGAATTGGCAGCTCAAGACGTGGTGAACTCAACTATGAGCATCATTACAACTGATTGCTGCGTTTCTATGCCCCGTCGAAGACCGCGGCACGGCAAGCCACGAGTGTACTTGTGGTCAACTTAAATCGCTGAAAAGCGAAGGGAATGTCACAAGCTTCGGCGTGAGGCTCAACAGGCACGGCACTGTGACGAGGCATGCAACTGGGTGGCAGCATATGAATCGGCAAGGAAGGGCCTTCACAAATCGATCAACAATAGCAAGGGTCGCTGCTGCCAAGACTTACTGGACAATGTAAACAAAGATCCGTGGGGCTAGGCTAAAAGCTAGTTATGCGGAGACCTGATGCCCTACGGAAGCCTTGTATACATGATGCGGAGAAGATGGATGAGATAGTGCGGGAACTCTGCCGCGCCCATCCCGTCCGTGTTGACGCTATTCATGGTGAAACAGCAGTCGAGTGTCCACTCTTCAACTGAAGGAGCCAGTCCTCTAATTGAAAGCGAGGAAGGCTCCAGGTCCAGATGGTGTTCCAGCAGAGGTGTTGGGGCTTGCCTATCACCATTATCCTGACTTGCTGCTCAGCACATTCAACGCTTGCCTACAGGACGGGGTTTTCCCGGTACGATGGAAGGTGGCGACGCTCATGCCGATCAGCAAGGGGAAGGGAAATCCTGGATCGCCGTCTGCATACCGCCCGTTATGCATGCTAGACACAGCTGGGAAAGTGCTAGATTCGTGCTGCTGGGGACGTATCTCCTCGGCAGTACGGCTTTAGAGCAGGACGTTCTACCATTGATGCGATTGCAGAGGTGCTGAACGCGGTCAAAGGGCAGAGGCATATAGTCGCACCAAGTGACGGATTGTCCTGTTGGTGACACTCGACGTCAGGAATGCCTTCAACTCCGCTAGATGCGTGGATATTCTGGATACGCTGGAAAACTTCTTTCAAGTTCCAGAATGTCTAATGCGGCTTTTGAGGAACTACCGAAAGGACCGAAGCCTGCTCTACGACACGACATAGTGCCAGCGATGGATGGAAATTACATCGGGTGTTGCCCAGGGGTCTATCCTTGGTCCGGACCTGTGCAACGTGTCTTACGACGGGCTATTGAAACTTGAGATGCCAGGTGAGTCACGCATGGTTGGCTATGTGGATGATGTTGTGGCTCTGGTCGCTGAACGCATCGTTGAACAAGCACAGTGAGGGACTAGCTGACTGCTCGCGGGCTCAGTTTAGCACTGGAGAAAACCGAAGTGGTCATCTTGACAAAAAAGAGAATCCCTAGAGTAAGGATGATCAGTATTGGAGACATACAAATCGAGTCGAAGCCAGCGGTAAAGTACCTGGGGCTACTGATCGACTCGAAGATGAGTTTCTTTGAGCAAATCAGGGCAACGGCTGAGAGGGCTTCTTCGGGAATATTGGCTCTGAATCGACTTCTGGCCAACGTAGGGGCACCCAGTCCATCAAAAAGACGCCTCTTGATGAGTGCTGTAGGGTCAGTGCTACTGTACAGAGCAGAGGTATGGGGCGACGCTCTCAGCAAGGAGGTATACCGAAAACGTTTGGCACAGGTACAGAGAAGAGGAGCACTGAGAATTGCATCTTCTTATCCCACAATATCTGACTCGGCAGTGAGAGTGATTGCAGGCGTGAGACCTGTCGCCCTCCTTGCTATAGAGCGCCACTCTATTTACGTGTATCTGGGTCAAAACGAGGATGCGAGGGAGATGGTTGTCCACGAGGAGAGACAACGCTCACTCAACGATTGGCAGCAGTCTTGGGTCAATTGCACAAAAGGCAGGTGGACTGTGCGACTCATCCCGGATGTGAGACCATGGCTTAATTGAGGGTATGGTGGGACTGACTTCTATCTGACCCGGCTTTTGAGTGGGCATGGGTGTTTTCAGTCTTACCTGCACAAGATTGCTAAGTGACGGTCCCCCGTTTGTCGGTTCTGCCCAGGAGGGAAAAACAATACCTGCAACACATGTTTGAGTGCACAAAATGGGCCAGGCTGCGAAGGGACCTCTGCAGGGAGATGAGAGCGCTCACTTCGAATAATATAGTGGCGCTGATGCTCGAATCGGTTGACGGCACATCATGTTCGGGCAATTTTATAAAATAAAAGGGACAGCAGCCGGGGGCGCTGAGGCTGGGGATCGCTTGTCTGGCACTTCCTCTCTCCTTTCCCGCTAGAAGAGGGATCTCCCAGCTTGAAGGCACCTCACGGCGTAACAAAACGAAACCTGGCCCAAAAATTGTGTCAAACGGTCCTAGGCTAGGTTCCCAGGTAGACAGGGGAGGTTTTATGTGGGTAGTCTAGTTGCCTTCTTGCGGGGATGGGAGTCCCACACTCTGTACGTAAATGGGCATTCACCTCCCTACCACAAAAAAAACCTTCCCGGGCTAGGTTCTCGGGTTGACAGTGGAGGTAGTCTAGTCGCTTGCGAGCATGAGGGTCCCACACTTTGTGAAAAAATGACGTTCACCTCCCAACCACAAAAAAGACGTGCCTAAGATCCAGCTTTGGATCAGCATTGTACACTCTTTACTTTTATGTTGTATTTCACAGCATTTGTAACATACGTTACTTCTATCGGGTCTTCTGCATACTTGTGCGGTGTGACCACAGTCAAGACATTTAAAACTGACAATCCACTCTAATCTTGCTTTGCCCTTCTTCAAAAACTTTTCGCTCCCTTTTCGGTCAATTAAGTCTTGCTTTGATCCTATCCACGCTAAGGAACTCCCTTTTGATGTCTTCCTCTACCTCGGCCAGGTCCGTGACGCAGTCAATGTCTCTTGTTTCGATTGTTGCCATCGGCTCGAGTAAAGCTATAGTTGGAGTTTTACTGAGGACTTTCTTCACTGCGTCGCATAATGCTTTTTAAATGTTGATCTCTGCTACAAATCTGAGCAGTATGGGGGTGTTGATCATAGTGCTTTAATAGCAGTTTTCGTGTCTTCAGGCCCTACATTTCCCTTGCTATCTCGTAGCACTTCTGGGTAGGATGGACCATCTTATGGTATTACGAGCAGTCCCTGCTACCGGGGTCTTTATCTGGGCTTTCTTCCTTCCTGTTTTGCAACAGCTCTTTTTCGAGTTTTGTTCTAAAATACAAAACCCTATTGAAATCACAACGTGTGTTCGTCCGTCCGTCCATCCGTCTGTTTGTCACAGCAGTTTTTCTCAGAAACTATAGAAGCTACATCCAAAAAACTTTGTGTCAGAAGTGATGTCTTGAAATTTTCAGGATAAAAAAAATTTTTTGAGAGTTTTAAGACGGGTCTTCCCATATAGCGACAATTGTTTACCATTGGCTCGAGTAGGGTGTCGTTGAAAATGTCTCAATGTGGTCAACAGTCTTTAAATAATCTTATTGGTACTGAGGGGGGCAGGAAAAGGGAAAATTTACGGAATTTTTGCGTAGCCCAATAGCGATTGGACACTTTCTATCCGAAAAATTTGAAAAAAATTGTGGAAGCAAGCCATTTTTAACCAACTTCCAAAGGAAGGTTATCAATTCATCACGCATATTTTTTTTTACTTTTTTTATGTATGTTTACACATAACTTTTAAGCATAGATGGATAGAAGAGTCCTGTTTTTGGCAAATAATATGTCTTTCTTCCTGTTACGTCCTGTTTAAAGGATAAGAAATTCAAGTAACGAGAAAGAACTTTTACCGTTAAAACTGAAAAATTTCCGACTTTCACCCCGATTTTTCAGCATAATTGATCGACACGTGTAAGGATTTTGATTGCAGAGGTTTCAAATGAAGGACAACATATTGATATAAAATTTTTGGGAACAAAATTGTAATCCTTTCAAGGACTCTGTAGTTATCAAAAGTTAAGTATGATATATTCATGTCGAGAAATTGAATTTAAATGATATTCCGCACGAAAAGTGCCATTTAGTTGCTACTCTCCAAGGATTTGTTGGAGATACCGAGTCCTTTGGTGACGGATGATAAAAACAATCAATATCCTTAATTTTTTGCATAAACGGTACATTTAAGTCAATCATTTCTACCGGAAATAACCAATAAATTAATTCTAAATGTGCCATAAATACAATACAACAATAGTTAGAGGGAACGTTCCAGGATGCTTTTCTCTTGCGCATTCATTCTTTGCTCATCAATGAGCTTAGTAAAGGATCCTTCTTACGCCCTTAGATGTAAACGTTACACAAAGGATTTATAAAATTCCCCGAAGAAATAATAAGGATTGAGTGATTGCAAATTATAGAGTTAATTCGTAACTTTCCAGTTAATATTATACACAATATGCCCAGAAATCTAAAATTAGCAATTTCCATACTAAAGACCGGCTAAAATCGCAACCTAAAAGGATATACTTTTCCTTCTCTAACTAATCATTGTACTAAAGGGTATAATTTTCTTGCAACATTCATGAAAATTAGGTGCCATATTTAACTGAAAACGAAGGCGATGGGTATCGAATAAACATGAACGACTGATACGGTTAAGAAGGATCTTTTTAAGTTTCTTGAGATTGATTGCGGAGTGAACTTTATGTTTACATACAAAAATAATAGTCCATTCAAGAAGTCCGTTGGATGACACATAGATGGCATTACTAGAATTTTTTCCAAATGATTTTTTATAAGTACTAACCTTCAATCGATACGCGTATAAATTTGACAGCAATCGGACTATTGATTCGTGAGTTATAGCATTTTGTGCGAAGCAACTTTTGTTATTGAAAAAAGTGGAAAAAAGTGAATTTCAAGCTTTGATATGGCATTGCTTTTTAATGAAAAAAAAATACAGTGAAAACCAAACAATGGCTTGGTAAATATTATCCGGAGTTTGCTCTATCGAGACAAACGGTAAAGTCGTGCATTGCTGAATTTAAACTTGGTCGTACCAGCACAAATGATGCAGAGCACTGTGGACGCCCAAATAAGGCAGTTATTCCAGAAAACATAAGAAAATTCACAAATTGGTTATGAACGATCGCAAATTGAAGGTGAACGAGCTAGCTGATATTGTAACGATATTAGATGGTAGTGTTTTTACCATTTTACATAAACGTTTGGGTATGCGAAAGCTCTTTGCAAAGTGGGTGCCGCGTGAGCTCACAATCGACTAAAACAACGACGCATTGATGCTTCCGAAGAGTGTTTTGCACTGTTAAACTGCAATAAAATTGAATTCTATCATCGATGGTGACAATGGATGAAACATGGCTTCACTAGTACACATCAGAATCGAAAAGACAGTCATCTGAGTGGACAGCAGTCGGCGAACCAAATCCAAAGCGAGTAAAGGCGCAACAGTCAGCCAGTAAGGTGATGGCGTCTGTATTTTGGGATGTGAACAGAATAATATTCATTGGCTATCTTCAAAAAGGGACCATCATCAACAGCGCCTATTACTGTGCACTTTTGGATAGATTGAAAGCTGAAATCGCTAATAAACGGAGTGTTGTTTCACCAAGACAATGCACCCTGTCACAAACCGATGAAAACGATGGCAAAATTGAATGAATTGATCTTCGAATTGCTCACCCATCTACCACGCTCCCCAGATTTAGCCCTCCGCGACTATTTTCTGTTTTCAGATATAAAGAGAATACTAGCTGGAAAAAAATTTAATTCCATTGATGAAGTAACCGCTGAAACTGAGACCCACTTTGATGAGAAAGAGAAATCGTACTATAAAAGTGGTATCGAAAAGTTGGAAAATGGCTGTATCGCCCGCGAAGGCAACTGTTTGGAATAATATAATCGAGTTTTGACAAAATGTTGTGTTTTCGTCATTATCCTACGGACTTATTGAATGACCTGTTACATTTGCCTATATATATATATATATATATATATATATATATATATATATATATATATATATATATATATATATATATATATATATATATATATATATATATATATATATATATATATATATATATATATATACGTAAAGATGTATACATATATATATATATATATATATATATATATATATATATATATATATATATATATATATAAGGAATCAACAAGTTGGGTAAACAGACCTACGCTCATGTCAGAAGGGTTTTGTATTGAATTTACAAAATGCAGCCACCAGATCGAATAATCAAGAAACATGTCAAAGATGATTTTATTGGAGAAAATATGAAATTCGAAGATCATACTATTATTAACAAAGTTGAACGAATTTCGACTTCTGAGGTTTTTATTAATGTTATACTCATAAATATCTCCCTTGATAATTATTTCAGATGTCCATTCGCGAGGGAGGAAACACATTTTTCATGTATTTCCACCCTGTGCCCCACTGAAGCAAAAACTGATAGTTTAAGAACTGTTTTGAAAAGCTCCGATGAAAACTTTCATTTGATACTCATATTGGCTACGTTTGATGAATTTTTTTTCAGGGGCCACTCTCCTGTACTGTTATCATCGATTAATGGCCAATTTTTTCGAATCCTAGAGTTGTTACAAAGCCATTTTGCTAGGAGCTCTCTCCCGCCTCCTTGACTTGTTTCACTTATGAGTATTAATTGTAGGTACTCATCTTCAGTCATTCATTTAATTGAATCAAGTGTTCAAAGCATGCACCTTAAACGTTGAAGTTGGGAAAAAATAACTCAAAATTATTCAATCTTCGCATTTAAAAAAGCCACTATTTTGTTTTACGATTACTGATACCACTAGCTGAACCGATTCTTAAAGATATTCATAACGCCCATCATTCCTGAAATTTTCATGCAAATCCTAGCAAAACTGTAGTGTCTGAATCGGTAAAAAGCGCATGTTGTTCCATAGCCATATGTTGCCATAGTAATACATGCAGCGCATATTGTTCCATAGTAATACAGGGAAACTCAAATCACTATAACTTCGCTAAATACGATTCAACCTTTATTAAACTTTCAGGATCGATCCATCTTACCAATAGTCATCTATGTACTGAATTTCATTGAATTTAAGGGTACCGTTAAGATTTTATTCAAGAAAACATAAAATCGATAAATCATACTATTACGAACAAAGTTGAGTGAATTGCGACTTCTCACGTATTTGCTGTTGTTGTACTCATAATGGCCTACATTTATGATTTTTTTCAGATTTTTCGGATGAAAGGTGTCCAATCGCGAGGAGGGGACACAAATTTTTCGTAAATTTCCCCTCCCTGTGCGCCCCTCGAAGCAAACTTCGCCAAACGAAGACCTGTTTTGAAAAGCTCTTATCAAGACCTTTCATTTGATACCCATATCGGCTACCCTCATTGAAATTTTTTTCGGGGGGTCACCCTTTTATTTGGGGGACCCCCTTTAAATACCTTATAAAAATTTTTCTTAGTTGAAATTTGAAGAGAACACCACTTTACACCTACGTACAAAATTTGATGTTTCTAGCTTAAGTAGTTTCCGCGAAAAACTGCTGTGACACACGGACGGACGGACAGACAGGACGCGATTTTAGTAGGGTTTTGTAAAATTATTTTACAAAGCCCTAAAAATGGGTTCCTCACACCATAGAAACTCCTAAGTCGCGTAGATCGTTACCGCACAAGGTGCTTAACGACTGAAAAAGACCAGAAGGCGAAAGAAGAGCAAAAGGCTTATAGAGTGCTGTGGGCTAAGTCTAAAGATATGCACAGATAGCTCCACCGTCAAACATCAGTGAAAAATTAGCGACTAGCCAAATCAGAGGAGATCAAGATAAAAGAAGGAAGGAAAGGCACATGATGGGCGTGCAATGATAGAAAATGGATTCCAGACAGTGCTGACAAAAGAAGTAAAGAAAACCGCAAGGGAACTCATTCAAAATGGGCCAGAAAATAAAGTTTGCATCGACGCCCAACAAGAAACAATTTGAGTCAACAGGACTACGCTCAAGTTAGAAGAATTTTGTACTTAACCTAGAATATGCAGACATTTAGAATGATTTAATGCAAGAAAAACTATTGTGATATGCACAAAAAATATATTCTTGCTTTGAAAGAACTCCATTTTAACCAGCCAACATTTTTTTTATATATTCCTAAAATCATTGACTGACCGAAATCTTAAATATATTTTTGTTATTCATCTTTTCCGAAATTTTAGAGAAGATCCAATCAAAAGTGCAGTGTCTGGTTCCAGGGAAAGCCCATGGAGTAGAAAAATTGTATATGCTTGCTGTAATCGGAAGAAATTCAAACAATTACTACGTCTGGAAATTTTATTGGAATTCATAGAACTATAAGGACCATTTAAAGAACTACTTAAATGGCTGATTTCACCCGATTCAATGAAACTAGTGTAGTTTTACTGACAAAAATGCTAAGTCCTACTAATATTAGCAAAGGTCAACGAATTTCAACCTCTAAATTATTTGTTATTGCATTTGCCTCCAGGATTTTTAGGGCTTTGTGAATGTATTTTTTCAACAAACTACTAGTTTTGCATCCTATCTGTGCGCCTGTCCGTACATCTGTCCATCTGTCCGTGTGTCAAAAGAAATTTCTTTAGGAACTATAGAAGCTTCAAAACTCAAACTTTGTGAAAATGTCAGAAGTGGTAGTCTTTCAAAAGTTTAGGCCTTATGAAACATTATGAAATTTTTTAAGGGGGGACCACCTCATAACGACTTGGCCCTTAACATTTTTTTCATCGGATGTAGTCGAGGTGTTAGTACTTTCAAAATCTGAAAAAAGTAATTTTTTTGCATCTGGGCTTACAAGGGGAGGCAAAATGTACGAGCAATGTTTGTGTCCCCTTCCCTCACGAAAATCTGAAAAAATTACTAAGGTGAGTTTTATGGGGATGAGGGCAAAATTCACTTAACACTTTGAATAGTGGTATGATTTGTAAATTTTACATTTTTCTCCAAAAATTGAAACAGTGCCCTTAAACTTCTTAGGATTATGTATGTTAACATAAAAACTTTACGTATAAGGAGTTCATGGACATCAAATCATAACCAAGTGAGTTATCACCATTTCAATTGTAGGGAATTGTAACAACAATAACACATTTTGATGGCTTATGAAGGGTGGTCCAACCAAAACACACGATGTAAATTGTAAACAAAACAAAAAGCTTTCAAGGAATTCTGTTAATATTTTTTATTATAATGGAAGGATCTATGAAAATTATGTGTAAAGCAAAATATTGCCAAATACTTGCCACGGCTATGGTGGCATACTTCTATCCGGTCGTCCATATTTTCAATGACTCTGAGACATAGTTGAGGTTCAATGCCGTTAATGTGCTAAATTATCACAACCTTCAGCTCTTGAATTGTTTTCGGCTTATCAATGTATACTTTCTCTTTTAAATTTCTTCTGAGAAAGAAGTCCAACGGTGTCAAATCACATGATCGTGGTGGCCAATGAACATCGCCACAACGTGAGATAACACGGCCATTGAATTTCTCGCGCAAAAGAGCCATTGTTTCGTTGTCTGTGTGGCAAGTGGCACCACTCTGTTGAAATCACATATCGTCCAGGTCCATAACCTCCATTCCTGGCCACAAGATCTCCGTTATCATTTCGCAATAGCAAACACCATTCAGGGTAACTTCTTGGCCGTCCGCATATTCAAAGAAGTACGGCCCGATGACGCCACCAGCCCATAAACCGCACCAAACAGTCATTCTTTATGGATGCATCGGCTTTTCAACAATCACTCGTGGGTTCTAATTTACCCAGATGCGGCAATTCTGCTTGTTAACGAATCCACTGAGGTGAAAGTGTGCCTCATCACTAAAGATGATTTTCTTTGTAAGGTCACTATTCTCTTCTGTCTGTTCAATCATTCTGCATATTACTGACGCTTGAAATGGTCAGTACGTTCATCTTTTGAGCCAATTGAACCTTGTGAGTGTGTGAATTCAAATCTTCATTCAAAATTAGCATGAGTGGTGTTCGTGACATGTTTGATTGTTGGGCATGAGGACGAGTCTAGGTGGACAGCTCTTCTTACACACTATCACGAACAACAGCAATATTTTCCGCAGAACGAACTACGTGAGCATGCACAGGTGATTTCACATTTTCTGCAGAAATTTGCGCACAATCCTCCCGATTGTGGACACATTGCTGAGCAAAAAAATCACGAAGTAACCGAAACCCATAATTAACATTGTGCATTATGGTTGGACCACCCTTTACATATTTCAAATTGTCCTAGGTACTCTTGCTTTTTGGGTTACCATATAAATATAAGTAATAGTATTTAATTTTATCGTGTTCAATTGACTGAGCATTCAGTAAAATTATTTAAGCTGAAACAAAATGGCGGCTATTATGTACTAATGAACCAAACCCTACAACTTTTAGATAAATTTGAATGATTTTTTTATGCAAGTATTGGATGAATAATTCAAGTCATCGATTCATGCCATCAGAAAATTTGTTTCAAACTTTCAGGGCATGGTAATCTTATCAATAGCAACATTTTTTTGTATTTAAAGTTATTTTTACGGTTTTATTTAAGAAAATGTAAAACTGATAAATCATACTATTACTAACAAAGTTAATGGAATTTCGACTTCTCACATATTTGCTGTGATTGTACTCATTAAGACCTGCTTCCACGATTTCAGGCTGGGTTCTTGGGCTAACAGGGGAGGGGTTTGGTTGGTAGTCCAGCCGCTTTGAAAGCATGGGAGTCCCATATTCTCTGCGTAAATGGCATGCACCTCCCAACCACAAAAAAAATGAATTTAGAAAAAAGAAGAAAACCAACTTCGAAATGCCCTAAAAGGATGAAATAAATTTTATGGAAGCGATGCCATATCATTTTTTCCCTGATTCTTTTGTGATGGTGCAGATGTAGGAAGTAATTATGCTGAGATGGGGAAATTGATTTGGCACCGCTTCCATAAAATGTATTTCATGCTTTCTTTCTTTTCTAAATTTTTTTATTTTACCCCTTTTTAATGGAAATTTTTTTTTTCATTTCAAACCTTTCAAAAATCAGTTTCTAGAATAGATTGTGTCATGTACTTGTATATTAAAATATAATTTTTTAATGAAATGCAAAAACCACTATGGCTAAAATCTGCAGCGTTCATAGGAATCGAATTTAATTTTGGTACATTTAATATATGATCTCACCAACGTCTACCTTGATTTTCGATTTCAAAAAAATCCAATACAAATTGAAGCTTTGAGAAATTTTCGAATTTCAAGTTTGCCTAGCCGCCATTTTGAATATTCTGACCTGACCCAGAAGCCTTTTTTTATCGTTCAACTTTTTTCGAGCTTTGAGTAGCCACCATTTTTTTAAATTTATTCAGATTGGATTTTTTATTGTGAGCTTTATCACACAATTGAATAAATCTTTGTTGCAGTTTTGTTACAAACTGGAGCTATACTTTGGTCAGAACAGAAATATTTCTGAAAGTTTGGCGAAAATCGAAGCAAATTTGCGACCTCAAGGCACAAATTTTGTTATATCCTATGTAGACTCGCATATACAACCAACCACACACACACACACACACACATATATATGTATATGTATATATATATATATATATATATATATATATATATATATATATGTATATATATATACATATATATATATATATATATATATATATATATATATATATATATATATATATATATATATGTATATATATATATATATATATATATATCTATATATATTTATATATATATATATATATATATATATATATATATATATATATATATATATATATATATATATATATATGTATGTATATATATATATATATATATATCTATATATATATATATATATATATATATATATATATATGCATATATATTTATATATATATATATATATATATATATATATATATATATATATATATATATATATCTGGGGGGACTACTTTGAAGGGGACCACATTGATGTAGACGAATAAATAAATTTTTTTTTGAAAAAAAAAACGATAATTCCGGGTACTTTTGATATAAAAGTAACTTTAAATACAAAAAATGTTGCTATTGATAAGGTTAACATGCACTGAAAGTTTGAAACAAATTTTCTGATGGCTTGAATCGATGACTTGAATTATTCAACCAATACTTGCATAAAAAATCATTCAAATTGATCTAAAAGTTGTAGGGTTTGGTTCATTAGTACATAATAGCCGCCATTTTGTTTCAGCTTAAATAATTTTACTGAATGCTCAGTCAATTGAACACGATAAAATTAAATACTATTACTTATATTTATATGGTAACCCAAAAAGCAAGAGTACTTAGGTCAATTTGAAATATGTAAAGGGTGGTCCAACCATAATGCAAAATGTTAATTATGAATTTGATATTTCTTTGTTTCAGTGATTGACAAATTTAACCATGGTGAGGTACTCAATTGAGCAGCGCGTTAAGGCTGTTGAAGCCTTGTACGAAAATGGGCGTTCACATCAAAATGTATTTCGGTAACTTCGTGATTTTTTTGCTCAGCAATGTGTTCACAATCGGGAGGATTGTGCGCAAATTTCTGCAGAAAATGTGAAATCACCTGTGCATGCTCACGCAGTTCGTTCTGCGGAAAATATTGCTGTTGTTCGCGATAGTGTGTAAGAAGAGCTGTCCACCTAGACTCGTCCTCATGCCCAACAATCAAACATGTCACGAACACCACTCATGCTAATTTTGAATGAAGATTTGAATTCACACGCTCACAAGGTTCAATTGGCTCAAAAGATGAACGTACTGACCATTTCAAGCGTCAGTAATACGGCGAATGATTGAACAGACAGAAGAGAATAGTGACCCTACAAAGAAAGTCATCTTCAGTGATGAGGCACACTTTCACCTCAATGGATTCGTTAACAAGCAGAATTGCCGCATCTGGGTAAATTAGAACCCACGAGTGATTGTTGAAAAGCCGATGCATCCATAAAGAATGACTGTTTGGTGCGGTTTATGGGCTGGTGGCGTCATCGGGCCGTACTTCTTTGAATATGCGGACGGCCAAGAAGTTACCCTGAATGGTGTTTGCTATTGCGAAATGATAACGGAGATCTTGTGGCCAGGAATGGAGGTTATGGACCTGGACGATATGTGATTTCAACAGAGTGGTGCCACTTGCCACACAGACAACGAAACAATGGCTCTTTTGCGCGAGAAATTCAATGGCCGTGTTATCTCACGTTGTGACGATGTTAATTGGCCACCACGATCATGTGATTTGACACCGTTGGACTTCTTTCTCAGAAGAAATTTAAAAGAGAAAGTATACATTGATAAGCCGAAAACAATTCAAGAGCTGAAGGATGTGATAATTTAGCACATTAACGGCATTGAACCTCAACTATGTCTCAGAGTCATTGAAAATATGGACGATCGGATAGAAGTATGCCACCATAGCCGTGGCAAGTATTTGGCAATATTTTGCTTTACACATCATTTTCATAGATCCTTTTATTATGATAAAAAATATTAACAGAATTCCTTGAAAGCTTTTTGTTTTGTTTACAATTTACATCGTGTGTTTTGGTTGGACCACCCTTCATAAGCCATCAAAATGTGTTATTGTTGTTACAATTCCCTACAATTGAAATGGTGATAACTCACTTGGTTATGATTTGATGTCCATGAACTCCTTATACGTAAAGTTTTTATGTTAACATACATAATCCTAAGAAGTTTAAGGGCACCGTTTCAATTTTTGGAGAAAAATGTAAAATTTACAAATCATACTACTATTCAAAGTGTTAAGTGAATTTTGCCCTCATCTCAACTCACTTTAGTAATTTTTTCAGATTTTCGTGAGGGAAGGGGACACAAAAATTGCTCGTACATTTTGCCTCCCCTTGTAAGCCCAGATGCAAAAAAATTACTTTTTTCAGATTTTGAAAGTACTAACACCTCGACTACATCCGATGAAAAAAATGTTAAGGGCCAAGTCGTTATGAGGTGGTCCCCCCTTAAAAAATTTCATAATGTTTCATAAGGCCTAAACTTTTGAAAGACTACCACTTCTGACATTTTCACAAAGTTTGAGTTTTGAAGCTTCTATAGTTCCTAAAGAAATTTCTTGTGACAGACAGGCGCACAGATAGGATGCAAAACTAGTAGTTTGTTGAGAAAATATATTCACGAAGCCCTAAAAATCCTGGAGGCAAATGCAAAAAGAAATAATTTATAGGTTGAAATTCGTTGAACTTTGCTAATATTGTCAGTAAAACTACACTAGTTTCATTGAATCGGGTGAAATCAGCCATTTAAGTAGTTCTCTGAGAGGTCCTTATAATTCAATAAATTCCAATAAAATTTCCAGACGTAATAATTGTTTGAATTTCCTCCAATTACAACAAGCATATACAATTTTTCTACTCCATGGGCTTTCCATGGAACCAGACACTGCACTTTTGATTGGATCTTCTCTAAAATTTCAGATAAGATGAACAACAAAAATATATTTAAGATTTCGGTCAGTCAATGATTTTAGGAATATATAAAAAAAAATGTTGGCTGGTTAAAATGGAGTTCTTTCAAAGCAAGAATATATTTTTTGTGCATATCACGATAGTTTTTCTTGCATTAAATCATTCTAAATGTCTGCATATTCTAGGTTAAGTACAAAATTCTTCCAACTTGAGCGTAGTCCTGTTGACTCAAATTGTTTCTTGTTGGGCGTCGATGAAAACTTTATTTTCTGGCCCATTTTGAATGAGTTCCCTTGCGGTTTTCTTTACTTCTTTTGTCAGCACTGCCTGGAATCCATTTTCTATCATTGCACGCCCATCATGTGCCTTTTGCTTCTTTCTTTTATCTTGATCTCCTCTGATTTGGCTAGTCGCTATCTTTTCACTTAGACATAGCCCTCAGCACTGTATAAGCCTTTTGCTCTTCTTTCGCCTTATGGTCTTTTTCAGTCGTTAAGCACCTTGTGCGGTAACGCCCTACGCGACTTAGGAGCTTCTATGGTGTAAGGAGCCCATTTTTAGGGTTTTGTAAAATAATTTTACAAAAACCTACTAAAATCGCGTCCTGTCTGTCCGTCCGTCCGTGTGTCACAGAAGTTTTTCTCGGAAACTACTAGAGCTAGAAACATCAAATTTTATACGTAGGTGTAAAGTCACTTATTTTTTATCCTGCCGTGATAACTTTGTGGACTTAAGGATGCTTTGTTATTATTTCAGAGCCTAAGAGCCTCAGTTCGGTCACTTCAGTAGCGATCGTAGCGGTAACCTTCGAATTCTCAACTTTCTTTATATTTCCCCCCATCAAGCACGTCCTGGATAATTTTCCCGTCTTCCTTTTTAAGCCGCTTTGGTGTTCGCATTTTTTTGTTGCTTCACCCAAACGGCACAGGAATCTCAGTCTTTACAAGACCGTCTATTAATCTCCGTTTTTCCTCCGTCTTCACTGTAATTGTAATCATCGTCGTTCTTATCATCGTTAGTTCCGCTCCCAATATGCTGCAAACATCGTGGCTGCAGCCGCTGGTTACGTCGTCTTGTTGAAATTTTTACTGCTAGGTTGCTTCAGGGTTTTAGTTGAAGTTGCTCCAGTTTTATTGGATCCGAGATGCCTTAAGCCGGAAAAGGGAGAAACCGTTTGTCGGAAGCCGCGATAAACTAAAATCGTATATTACGGGATACAACCATGCATTCAAACTAGCGTATCCTGAACAGGCACCCATTCTGTTGGATGACGCAACTACCCAATGGGAGGGCAAAGCAGAATTAACCACATCCAATCATGCATTTGGAAATTGCGACGGTTTGCATGACTTCCTGAAATCGTTTAATGGTGAAAAAAAGCATTATGGTCACCTCCTTATTGTATTGCAACAGCGCAAGCAGCTTCCAAAAGAAGCTATCTCCCAGTTCATAGTTCAAATCAAAACTGCCAAGAAAAACCTTACCGTGTGCGTATAACAGTTAGTAGAAGTTGATGATGATAAATGGATGATCTCATTCTACACACCGTTATCCTTAATACCGATGCAGCGATCAATAATATCTGTTTTGTGCAAAACGCGAAAACCTTGACAAAAATTATGCAATTTGCGATTGAGGAGGAAAAGGTATCCAACTTTATAAAATTAAAAACGCTAGTTCCGTACCTTCTTCAAGAAAACCAACAAATTTTGCAATAGTAAGTAAGTAAAAGAACCATTATGCATCTGAGTGTTATCGTAAAACTAATCAAAACCCTTCACAATCCATACATGGCACCATCAAAAAAATTTGTTATTCCTACAAAAAGAAAGGTCATTTAATTCAGGAATGCAGAAAACGTGAATAAAATAACCACAGAGCGAAAAATGCCCAGCCAGATCAACTTCAATCAAATCAAATTGGCAATTCAAAAAAGGGGGTAACTTCTCCGGAAAAATTATTCCGGAATAAGACTTCCAAATTTGTACTACAACGGCAACGCAAGAAATCGTTACATAATTATAGCTAGCTCTAACTCCAAAACTGTTGTCTTTAAATTTCTGGTGCACAATCGGACTTTAATATCTGTTATCAAAGTGGAAGCATTGGCGGTCACGACGCTTATAAATTAGGTAAATACAGGGTTTTCCAATAAGAGGTGTTATTTTGATATTAAAAGAAAATGTCATTTTTTAATATAAATTATCGGATATTTCTTTTATTATAAAGAACAAGGCATGCCGTTAATAGTGAACATCAGGCAAATGACCACCACGACCACGCTTACAGGACCATATCCTTTTCATGAAATTTTCCATAACCAAATCGCAAAGTGGCTGCCCTTATCCTCGATAGCCGCACGAATTCCATCCTTGAGGTCCTGAATCGACGCTGGGCTATTGGCGTAGACCTTCTCTTTCACGTGGTCTCAAAGGAAGAAGTAGCAAAGTGTTATATCACAAGATCTCGGTGGCCAATTGTGATCACCTCTTCGAGAGATAACACGACCCGGAAACTTTGTCCGTTAAAGATCAATGGTTTCGTTGCTTGTGTGGCACGTAGCACCGACTTGTTGAAAGTAAACGTTGTCCAGATCAATATCATCCTATTCTGGCCATAAAAAATCATTAATCATCTCTCGGTACCGCAATCCATTAACCATAACTGTCGCGCCAGCCTCATTTTCGAAAAAGTAAGGTCCAATTACTCCGCCGGACTATGAACCGCACCAAACAGTCATACGTTGAGGATATAGGGGCTTTTCAACAATAACTCTTGGGTTTTCCGAGCCTCAGATACGACAATTTTGCTTGTTGACGAAGCCACCAAGGTGGGAATGGGCCTCATCACTCCAGATAATTTTTCGATGGAATTCCAGATCATTTTCATGCATTTCAAGGACCCATCCAACAAAGACATGACGTGGTTGATGATCGACCGGCTTGAGTTCTTGTGTTAACTGAACTTTATAAGCCTTAAGACCCAAATCTTTATGCAAAATACGGTGTAGTAATGTTTGTGGAATGGCTAATTCCAAAGAACGACAAGGAATGGACAAACTTGGGTTTTCTTCAACACTTTCGGCTACAGCAGCAATATTCTCGGCTGTGCTTGAGTGATGTGCACAGGTTTCATTCTTCACTTCACTAAGTTTTCCCAGCAGCTCGAATTTTTCCACCAATTTCTGTATTGCTCTATTGAAGCTTGTATCGTTCCATTTTTGTTAATGGCGTAGCTTTTACTTGTCAAATGTCAAAAAATTACATCTTCAAAAGTGACATCCACCGAAATAACGGGCTATTCAAAATAACACCTCTTCTTGGAAAACCCTTTATAAGAGCCTGTTGGTGACCCTCAGGAACCCATAATTTTGTTCCGGGAATATCCGAATTCAGCATTACAGGAGATCCAGTACTGAAGTACACTCACTCATCAGCAAAGTACAAGTTCTGTTGCTTCAGGATTTGGTCCTTGAGATGTTCGTACTCGAGATCCTAAAACGCAGACTCCAGCATAAAACCATCAGTATGCTTGTGTTTCGGGAGCCAAGCAATGAGCAAGGCCATCCGCTCATCCTGCGAGCAAGATCTCACACCCAGTACAACGTTAAGGGAACCATTCCCGTGTTTAATTTGGAAATTGAACCCTTGCAATTTCAGGCTCCAGCAAGCCAATCGACCAGAAAGGTCCGGCTACTTTAGTACTAAATTGCAGGGAGTAGGCAGAATCACTTCAGCATTAGGTTTCTCTCAAATCAGCCTGCAGTTCCCACAACAGCGTCTAATACACGAGTATTTTGTCATTGCAAAGGATACGGGTATGCCAGACTATGGATTGCTGGGACGTGTTTTCCTATGCAAATTCCACTATATTGTGGACTTTTAACGAAAGTTTTTGTCAGTTTGAGGGCAAAGTATTGAAAATCGAAATCTGCAAGCTTGGAAAAGCTTCTACAGAAGCCTATGAGAAATCTTTAGCAGATTCTGATGTAGGTTTTACCCAGTTTCTGGAATCCAGAACTACAACAAAACATCAACTGGAGCCTATCCCTTCAACATCTTTTCAAAACATACCAACGAACTCAAGAGAAGCCAATTTATCAACACTAGCAATAAAATCTCGTTCCATTAATTTTTGCAAAACCAATATTGAAAACTTTGACGAAAAGAGGAAGAATCATCAGCAAAAAACATTATCCCCAGGCCTTAATTAGGTGAAATATTAACTAATATGGATAGCAATAATCAACCGCTTGTCCCAATTTTCAACATCAATGAGTACGATACAGAAATCAGGATATCCAGAATCTCTCTTGAAAAGATCACTGAAAATTTTCCAAATAAAGAATACCAAACTTCATCAAGTAAACCAAAAGAGATCCTAAGCCTGAAGATTCTTAACCAGTTGGAAAATCCAGCATCAAAATCAATAAATTGCAATAATTTAGTTGAGGAGTCTCTGAAGAAGCAAAATCCATTCGAGAAATTACAAGCTAATTTTAACACATCTTCTATTTAGAAGGTGATCCATTGACTAGCACAAACCTGTGCCACCACGAAATCATCCTTACCGACCTTGAGTCGATCTCAACGAAAATGTATTGGTATCTGAAAGTCCACTAAAACGAAGCAAATTACGAAAATGCTCGACCGAAACATTACCCAACCTTCAAGCAGCAAATCGTTCTAAAACTACTTTCACTGCACCTCTAGGTGACAATGAGTATGTGAGGATGCCTTCCGGATTGAAAACCACCTCAGTTACGTTTCTAACGTCTAATGAACACAGTTTTCACTTGATTTCAATGTATCTAATGTTTTGTTTAACTCGATGATATAGTCGTTTACGCTAGTTTGGTCCAGGATCATCAATATAAACTCAGAAATGTATTTGAAAGAATAAGGACTTAAATTGGACATATAATTTCTGCTAATGGAGTTTAAAAGAAGGAAGGAAAAGGCACTTGATGGGCTTGGAGCACCAGATCACGGGTTCCAGACGGTGCTTACAAAAGGAGCGAAGAAAGCCGCAAAGAAACTCCTTCAAAAAAAGCCAGATGCAAAACAGGAGAGGCAGAAGCCCCGACGAAGACCCCGACAGCAGGCACTGCTCGTAAAGCCCCAAGATGGCTGATCCTACGCGGAGGTACTGCGGAACATCTGGGGAGACGCAAGGCCCGAAGATACCAATACTACCATTAAAGTAGTACGAACAACGCGGTCGGGCCACATACTGGTCGAATTTGGAGCAGAGGCCGGCAATAAAGAAGAATTCTGCGACGCAGTAAAGAAAGTCCTCGGCAAAAGCGTAACTATAGCCCCGCTTGAACTGATGGCAACAATCGAAATACGAGACATTGACTGCGTCATGGATCTGGCCAAGGTAGAAGAGGCCATCAAAAGGGAGTTCCCTAGCGTGGGAAGGATTAAAGCGAAACTGACACCAGAAAAAAACAGGGAACAACACATGGCCATAGTTGACTTGACCGAAAAGGACGCCGAACAATTTCTGAACAAGGGCACAGTCCGAATAGGGTGGGTTGTCTGTAGGATACGGCGAAGAGCAATGCCTCTTCAACGTTTCAAATGCCTTCGTTATGGTCAGACCACACAAGTATGCAAACGGCCCGATAGGAGTTACCGTTGTTATAAATGCGGTGAAATGGGACATGAATGAAAAGATGGTACGAAGGAGGCACACTGTATTCTTTGGAAGGATGCTGATCGAAAACCTGATTTTGGACACGTCTTGGGATCAGGAAAATGCCGTGTGCTCCAGGAAGCTCTAGCCAAGGCAAAATCAGAACTCCGACGACCCGCATCCTGCAGCTAAACCTACACCGCAGTTCAACCACCCAAAATCTGCTTGACAAGTTGGCGGGGGACGTTAAAGCTGTCTTCTTGCTGCTGAGTGAGCAACACCATAATAAAAGTCCTGCATTATGGTATTCTAATGAAACTGCCACCGCCGCCATCTGGGTTCGAAACACTGACTTTCAAGCGGAGAGTTGGGGATGGGGGGATGGTTTCGTGTGGGTTCGGTGCTAAGGGACTACCTTTTTCAGTGTGTACCTAACGCGGAACGAATCGATATCATCTTTCCAAGCCAAGCTTCAGGCTTTGTAGGGCGCTGTCTCAAACGCAGAGGGCTAATTGCTCGTTGGGGGCGACTTCAACGCTAAAGCAATCGAATGGGGCATGCCTCGGACGGATCCGCAGGGAAAACTAGTCCTGGAAATGGCGGCTAGGGCGGCCCTTGTCGTACTAAACTCCGGAAATACGCCGATTTTCCGCCATATTGGCTGTGAAGGAACCATACCGGACGTGACATTCGCCTCGGAGTCCTTAGTACGGAGGATACACAACTGGAAAGTATCAGAAGACTACTCAGCCAGTGATCATCAGCGCATTTTGCTTGAGATAAGTGATGTTGTCTCCCGACGTCCGTGCTTTCGGCTTTCTACAACTAGATGAAACATCGGAAGGATGGACATCAAGAAGTTCATCGAGGTGCTCACAGCAGGTGAGCCGCTGCAGGGAGCTTCGGAGGGGACGGAAGAACTGGCAGCTCAAGACGTGGTGAACTCTACTATGCGCATCATTACGACTGCTTGCGACGCTTCTATCCGCCGTTGAAGTCCCCGGCACGGCAAGCACCCAGTGTACTGGTGGTCAACTAAAATCCCTGAGAAGCGAAGGGAATGTCACAAGCTTCGGCGTGAGGCTCAACGAGCGCGGAACGGTGACGAGGCATTCAACTGGGTGGCAGCATATGCCTTTGCAAACTGATCAACAGTAGCAAGGCTCACTGCTGGCAAGAACTAGTGGACAATGTGCACAAGGATCCGTGGGGCCTTGGCTACAAGCTAGTTATGCGGAAGCTTGGTGCCCTACGGAAGCCTTGTATACATGACGCGGAAAAGATGGACGCGATAGTGCGGGGACTCTTTCCTGCCCATCTCGTCCGTTTTGACGCTGTCCATGGTGAAACAGCAGTCGATTACCCTCTCTTCACACGGCTGGAACTGGAGGAGGCAGTCCTCTCATTGAAAGCGAGGAAGGCTCCAGGTCCAGATGGTGTTCCAGCGGAGGTGTTGCGGTTCATCCATCACAATTGTCCTGACTTGCTGCTCAGCACATTAAACGCTTGTCTACGGGATGGGGTTTTCCCAGTACGATGGAAGGTAGCAAGGCTCGTGCTTATCAGCAAGGAGAAGACAAATCCCGAATCACCGTCTGCATATCGCCCGTCATGCATGCTAGACACGGCTGGGAAAGTGCTAGAGAAACTCATCAAGGGAAGACTCACTGACGCGATTCGTGCTGCTGGGGACCTATCTCCTCCTTCTACCGTTGGTGCGATTGCAGAGGTGGTGAACGCGGTCCAAAAGGCAGAAGCATATAGCCACACCAAGCGACGGATCGTCCTGTTGGTGACACTCGACATCAGGAATGCCTTCAACTCCGCTAGATGGGTGGATATTCTGGATACGCTGGAAAACTCTTTTCAAGTTCCAGAATATCTAATGCGGCTTTTAAGGAGCTACCGAAAGGACCGAAGCCTTTTCTACGACTCGACACAGGGCCAACGAAGGATGAAAATTACATCGGGTATTGCCCAGGGATCTATCCTTGGTCCGGTCCTGCGGAACGTGTCTTACGACGGGCTACTGAGACTTGAGATGCCAGATGAGTCGCGCTTGGTCGGCTATGCGGATGATGTTGCAGCTCTGCTCGCTGGACGCACCATTGAACAAGCGCAACTTAGGCTAGGTATGCTAATGCGCCGAGTGAGGGACTGGATGACTGCTCGCGGGCTGAGTTTAGCACTGGAGAAAACCGAAGTGGTCATCTTGACAAAAAAGAGAATCCCTAGAGTAAGGATGATCAGTATTGGAGACATACAAATCGAGTCGAAGCCAGCGGTGAAGTACCTGGGGCTACTGATCGACTCGAAGATGAGTTTCTCTGAGCAAATCAGGGAAACGGCTGAAAAGGCTTCTTCGGGAATATTGGCTCTGAATCGACTTCTGGCTAACGTAGGGGCACCCAGTTCGTCAAAAAGACGCCTCTTGATGAGTGCTGTAGGGTCAGTGCTACTGTACGGAGCAGAAGTATGGGGCGACGCTCTCAGCAAGGGGGTATACCGAAAACGTTTGGCACAGGTACAGAGAAGAGGAGCACTGAGAATTGCATCTTCGTATCCGACAGTCTCCGACTCGGTGGTGAGAGTTATTGCAGGCGTGATACCTGTCGCCCTCCTTGCTAGAGAGCGCCACGCTATTTACCTGCGCCGCAACGAGAGTGCGAGGGAGATAGTTGTTCGCGAGGAGAGACAGCGCTCACTCAACGATTGGCAGCAGTCTTGGGTCAGTTACACGAAGGATAGGTGGACTGCGTGCCTCATCCCGGATGTAATACCGAAATTGACTTCTATCTGACCCAGCTTTTGAGCGGGCACGGGTGTTTTCAGTCTTACCTGCACAAGGTTCGTAGGTCACGGTCTCCCGATTGTCGGTTTTGCCCAGGACAGGAGGACAATGCCTGTCACACATTTTTTGCGTGTACAAAATGGGCCAGGCTGCGAAGGGAACTCTACAGGGAGACGGGAGAGCTCACCCCGGATAGTATATTTAGTTGTGGTGATGCTCGAATCGGTTGACAAATGGAACCAGGTGGCACATTATGCTCGGGCAGTCACAGCAGCCGGGGCGCTGGGGCTCGGGGATCGCTTTTCTGGCACTTCCTCTTCCCCTCCCCCCTCACCCTCCCGCTAGGAAAGGGACTCCCCAGCTTGAAGGCGCCAAAACGAGACCTGGCCCGAAATAATGTGTCAAACGGTTCCAGGCTGGTTTCTCAGATTGACGGGGAAGTGTTTAGTGGGTAGTCGAGTCGCGTATGGGAGTCCAACACTCTGTGCCTAAATGGCATTCACCTCCCTACTCCAAAAAAAAAAACAAAAAAAAACAAGTTGAGTAAGCAGGAGAGTGCTCCTACCAGAAGGTCTTTGTAAACAACCTGAGGTTAGAAACAAGTTTTCTAATGGCGTAAATCGATAATTTGAATTATTCGTCCAACTTTTGGATACGAAATCGTTCAAATTTATGCAAAAATGCACAGTTTCTTTCATAAGCACAGTGCAGCCGCCATTTTAATCTAGCTTAAATGATTTTTCTGAATGCTCGATTGAACAGTTCAAGTTAAACACTATTCCTTAAATTTTCATGAAAATTGAAAGAAAAAAAAGTGCCTAAGTAAATTTAAATATATATAGGGTTTTCCGATAAGAGGTGTTATTTTGAATAGATCATGTGATTTAACACCTTGCGACTTCTTCCCTTGGGGTCACGTAAAAAAGAAGGCGTACGCCAACAGCCTAGCGTCGATTCAAGATCTCAAAGATGAACTCGTGAGGCTATCGAGGACATAGGGCAGCCACTTTGCGATTTGGTTATGGAAAATTTCATGAAAAGGATATGGTCCTGTAAGCGTGGTCGTGGTGGTTATTTTCCTGATGTTATTTTTCACTATTAACGGCATATATTCTTCTTTATAATGAAATAAACATCCGATCATTCATATTAAAAAATGGCATTTCTCTTATAATATCAAAATAACACCTCTTATTGGAAAACCCTATATCAACCATAAACACGTCTTATTGTTGTTGTAATTCCATACAATTGAAATGGCTATAACTCACTTGATTATGATTCGATTTCAATTAAGTTTTGTAAGCGTATATACCTTATATCAGTCTATATAATTGCAAAGTTTCAAGAAGTTTAAAGGTACCATTTTGATTTTATGGGCAAAAATGTAAAATCTACAAATCATACTATTATTAACAAAGTTGAGCGAATTTCGATTTCTAAGATATTTGTTGCACTTGTACTCATAGCGGTCCATGTTCTTGATAATTTTCAGATTTTTCGGCTAAAAGGTGTCCAATCGCGAGAGGGGCACACAAATTTTTGGTACATTTTGCCTTCCCCTGGACCCCCTAATTCATAAAATGATTTTTTGTTTCAGATTCTAAAAGTTCTAATCAAGACCTTTCATTTGATACCCCACTCGACTACCTTTGATTAAAAAAAATTTTTAAGGGCCAATTCGTTATTAGGGAGGACCCCCCCTAAAAATTATTTAAATTTTTGTCAAGACCTTAACTTTTGAGAAACAATCACTTCTGACCTTTTAACAAAGTTTGAGCATTCTAGCTTCTACAGTTTCTGAGGAAATTAGCTGTGACGCACGGACAGACGGACGGACGGGCAGAAAGGTCGCGAAACTAGTAGGTCTTTGTAAAATAAAATTTTACAAAGACCTTAAAAGGAATTTTACCAAACCCAGGAAAAATTAAGGGAGGGAACGAATTTTCTATCCCCAAAAACCCAAGGGCCTTAAAATCATTTCTTGGACTCTTTGGATACTACAGGAGACTCTTGCGAAAAGATCAGAAATTTTAATGGGCAGATGAACAGAATAAAGCTTTCGAAGAAATTAAATCGAAGTTCATTAAAGCTTCTATCTTACAGTATCCAGGTTTTACTAAAGACTTCATTTTAACAACTGACGCATCCAATTACGCCATCGGCGATGAGTGATCAAAAAGTAAACCTGTTTCTTTTTTATGTAAGTCGTACACTTAAACAATCTGAAACTAATTACAGTACAACGGAAAGGGTACAACTAGCAATCGTCGGGGAAGTACAAACATTTCGACCATATTTGTATGCAGATAGTTCAGGATCGTGACCGATCATCGCCCCTTAATATGGCTGCGTAACTTTAGGAATCCGTGAAGTAAGTTGATCAGATAGTGAGTGAAACTCGAGGAATTTGATTATGACATCGAATATAAGCAGGGAAGAGTTAATTTGAATGCCGACGCTTTGTCTCCAGTTGAGATAAATTATTATGTATAATCAAGTGGACGACACATTTTTAAACTACACCAAATTTTACTATAATTCAAGCCCCCCTAGAATTTTTTGAATACAACGCTCTCAATAGTGATATCAATACAACCAAATCATGTGTCACGTCCTTCACAGCCATAGACAAAGATGAACAAAACCCCCATACTTCTCTTTTTCATCATAGAAGCCTTAATAAAGGAATTATCCTCAGTAAAGCTATGAGCTATACAAAATTGAAAAATCTGCCAAAATTTGAAAACAAACAAACATTAATTTTTTTCCTACTAAGACATCTTTTATTGATTCTAAAGCTAGAGAAAAAGCATGTCATATATAAGGTCAAAGAGATATTCCAAATCCAGTCGATTCAACTAATCAAATTACTTACAGCAAGCTGCGGTGGGGGCAGTGTTACATGTCTAAATAATTCTACAAACTACTGTCGCAGTTGTTTTCGCAACTATTAATAACATCATGATCAATAAAAGAATGTACTCGAAAACACAAGAATGGGCCAGGTAGATTCATGATCAACATCTGAAAGTGACGTCACTGCGGCCATTCAAATTCGCTCGAATATTCTAGATAGTTCTCGCCAGAACATTCGCCAATATACGTCAAATGGATTGAATGACTAGAGACCCTATATAAAGCTGAGCTGAATGAATGGGGAGAGAATAGTAAAACCGCGATAGTAAAACTGCGATAGAGTGGAGCGTGAAGTAAAGGCGGTATTGATTGAAAGGGTGGAGTGATACAGACAGTTGAAATAAAAATTGATAGACAACTGGAAAATAAAATTGTAAAATAGTGAAATTAATGATTGTGCATTCTTAGTAAATAAACTCTTTTAACTTAATTTAAACGGCAGTGCATTTTCACTTTTCCGGAACATTAAAATTATTGGCCGCGAACCATAACACGCGACATTATATATAAATGTATATATATATATATATATATATATATAGATGTATATATATAGATGTATATATATACATATATATATATATATATATATATATATATATATATATATATATATATATATATATATATATATATATATATAGTACATATCTGTATAGACATATGTATTTATATATGTAAACACAAAGTTATCTCCGCAATCAATCTCAAGAAATTTACTTAAAAATATCCTTCTTAACCGTTAACTAGTGTAACGCTTTTTCGATACCCATCGTATTGGTTTTCGGTTAACTATGGCACATAATTTTCATGAAAGTTTCATGAACATTATATCCTATAGTTCAATGAAATCGGCTTTGTATTTTCATTTTCATATTTAAGGTTATTATCAGTTAAAGAAGGAAAAGTACCTCTTTTTAGGTTTCGATTCTCGTCGGTCTTTAGTATGGAAATTACTAATTTGAGATTTCTGGACATATAATATACAATATTAACTGGAAAGTAACGAATCAACTCTATAATTCTCAATCTTTATTATTTCTTTGGGGAATTTTCTAAATCCTATGTGTAACGCTTACGCTAAGGATGAAAGAAAGATCCCTTACCAAGTTCATGAGTAAGCAAAAAATGAATGCGGAGGAGAAAAGCATCCTGAAAGTATCCTTCTAAATATTGTTGAATTGTATTTATACTGCATTTAGAATTAATTTATTGATTATTTCCGGTAGGAATGATTGACTAAAATGTACCGTTTATGCAAAAAATCAAGGATACTAATCATTTTTATCATCCGTCACCAAAGGACTCGGTACCTCTAACAAATCCTTAAAGAGGTCCAACTGATTAGCACTTTTCGTACGAATTATCATTTAAATTCACCTTCTCGACAACTTTTAATATCTACCTTGAAAGGATTACAATTCTGTTCCGATATATTTTAGATCAATATGTTGTCCTTCATTTGAAGCCTCAACAATCAAAATCCTTACACGCATCGACCAGTTATGCTGAAAAATCGGGGTGATATTTTTTAGTTTTAACGGTAAAAGTCCTTTACCGTTACTTGAATTTCTTATCTTTTAAACAAGACCTAATAGGAAAAAAGACGTATCATTTACCGAGAACAAAACTCTCCTATCTATCTCCGTTTAAAAGTTATTCGTGAACATACATGAAAACAAGTTGGGTAAACAGACCAACGCTCATGTCAGAAGGGTTTTGTATTCAATTTTCAAAATGCAGTCACCAGATTGAATAAAGTCAAGAAGCATGTCGATGACGATTTTATAGGAGAAAATATGAAATTCGAAGATCATACTATTATTAACAAAGTTGAACGAATTTAGACTTCTGAGGTTTTTGTTATTGTTATAATCATAAATATCTCCCTTGATAATTATTTCAGATGTCCATTCGTGAGGGAGGAAACCACATTTTTCATGTATTTCCCCCTGTGCCCCACTGAAGCAAAAACTGATAGTTTAAGAACACTTTTGAAACGCTCCCATGAAAACTTTCATTTGATACTCATATCGGCTACGTTTGATGATTTTTTTTTCAGGGGCCACACTCCTGTACTGTCATCATCGATTAATGGCCTATTTTTTCGAATCCTAGAGTTGCTACAAAGCCATTTTGCTAGGAGCTCTCTCCCGCCTCCTTGAATTGTTTCTTTTATGAGTATTAATTGTAGGTACTCATCTTCAGTCATTCATTAATTCAATCACGTTGAAGTTGGGAAAAAATAACTCAAAATTATTCAATCTTCACATTTAAAACAGCCACTATTTTGTTTTACGATTACTGATACCACTAGCTGAACCGATTCTCAAAGATATTCATGACACCTATCATTCCTGAAATTTTCATGCAAATCGTAGCAAAACTGTAGTGTCTGAGTCGGTAAAAAGCACATGTTGTTCGATAGCCATATGTTGCCATAGTAATACATGCAGCGCATATTGTTCCATAGTAATACAGGAAAATTCAAACCGCTATAACTTCGCTAGATATAATTCAATCTTTATGAAACTTGCAGCGTATATCAATCTTATTAATAGTCATCTGTGTATAGAATTTCATTGAATTTAAGGGTACCGTTAAGGTTTTATTCAAGAAAACATAAAATCGATAAATCATACTATTACTAACAAAGTTGAGTGAATTGTGACTTCTCACGTATTTGTTGTTATTGTACCCATCAAGGCCTACATGCTTGATTTTTTTCAGATGTTTCGGATCACAGGTGTCCAATCGCGAGGCGGGGGGACACAAATTTTTCGTGTATTTCCCCTCCCTGTGCGCCCCTCGAAGCAAACTTTGCTAAACTAAGACCTGTTTTGAAAAGTTCTCATCAAGACCTTTCATTTGATATTCATATTGGCTACCTGTAATGAATTTTTTTTTTCGGGGGGTCACTCCCCTACATGGGGAGACCCCCCTTAAATACCTTATAAAATTTTTTTGTAGTTGAAGTTTGAAGAGAATACCACTTTACACCTACATACAAAATTTGACGCTTCTAGCTTAAGAAGTTTCCGAGAAAAACTGCTGTGACACACGGACGGACGGACGGACCGAAGGACAGACAGACGGACAGACAGGACGCGATTTTAGAAGCGTTTTGTAAAATTATTTTACAAAACTCTAAAAAGCAACATCAAAAAATATACGTGATGAATTGATAACCTTCTTTCCTTTGGAAGTTGGTTAAAAAGAGAGATTTCATACTCATGAAAAATAGTGCAAATAAAACAGGAAGCTTGGAAAAATCTATCACCCAATTGGAAAGGTCCTTAGAAAATAATAATAAGAACACTGTCATTCTAACCAATAAAAATAAACGTCTCGAGGCCCATACAAATCATTCTTTATTCGATAGCGCTGATTTTAATGTACCCCACTCAGAACAGAAAACATATGCATATATTGATTCCGAATTCAAGTATTTACCAGTTTCAGCAAATAAATTACAATACAGTCAATTTCAAACCCTTGACTCCTGCAAGCAGTTCGAATACAGCACACACATTTGAGAAAACTATAAAACGTATTCGACCTTGAATAAACCCATATCGATGACCTAAAATGAAAACCTCATACCTCAAAAAAAACCTGAAATGACATTTATACATTATTAGATCGAAAAGCGGCAGTCGAACAATATTGAACTTACACATGCGGCGCTCTACCGAGAAAAATCAGACCTTGTATCTTTCTCAGTTGTTATTTTGAGTGCGATAATCCTGAATGTTGTGTGAAGTATAGTGATCAATAAACATCTTGATAGTGTAACATCCTGTTGCTAGTAGGCTACGAGATTTCTATAATATTGAATAATTCATATTTCCTTTAAATCAAGAGAGTTTTTGTCACCCTTAGTTAGTGTTGCTGCAAGACAAAGTAGTGATATGCCTCTATAATTGTTACCTTTTTTATGGATGGGGAATATAATTGATTTACTCCACTCTTTTGGCATATGTTCTTGCTGCCAAATGTACTGGATGACTTTGTGAATACCTCTATGAACACTGTTGCCACCATATTTGATGAGCTCCACTGGAATCCCATCGATCCCAGCGCTTTATTATTCTTTTGGGCTTTGATGATGGAACAAACTTCATCCGGAGTAGGTGGGGCCAATGGAGGCTCTCCGCAAACATCTATAGACTCAGATGTCGTGAAACTGTGTGGAGGATTATTGAAATATGATGCCCATCGTTCCTTAGTCTGGGTTTCATCAGCGATGATATTGCTGATGTCATCACGGCAGAGCGTGGTTTTGGGCTGATAACTTTTTAGGCTTTTCACTACTTTGTATGCTTGTCTTGTGTTGTTGCCCGCTAAACTAACATCTATACTTCTCAATTGGTCGTCATAGTATTTTGTTTTCTTAATTCGAATTATCTTATTCGCAACTCTTCTGAGATTTTCATAGTGTTCTCTCTTCGTCCTAGATTTCCTACCTAAATACTCTTTGTACGCCTGATTCTTTATGTCTAACGGATTCTGGCACTCATCATCGAACCAATCATTTCTCTTGCGCCGGGCTTGATGTCCAATCGTCTGTTCTGCCACGGTCTTAATAACCGCTTTCACTGTCATCCAGAGCTCGTTGCTTGTCTTTAACGATGCGTCTGATAAGATGGGAGCAAGCTGATTGTCGAGAGTCTCCGTGATATTTTTGGCCACAGACGCCGTTTGGAGCCTTTCGAAGTCAAGTGTTTGTAGCGGGCTGGTCTTCGCTGAATATGCCTTTGATATATGACATCGATAGGTAATTTGATCAAGTAATGATCTGAGTTACAATTGGCTCCTCGGTATGTACGGACGTCAAGTATTCTCGAGGCCCAACGTTGTTGGATCAGAACGTGATCGATTTGGTTTTGTGTGTTGCCATCTTGTGATACTCAGGTCATTTTATAAATGCGTCGATGCGGGAAGCAAGTCGAACGTATGACAAGATTTCTGCTACATGCAAAGTCCGTTGTCCGTTGTCATTTGCTTCATCGTGGAGGCTATATCCTCCAGTCGTTCCCCAATAATAATCTCATTGCCAACCTTGGTGTTAAAATCACCCAGAATTATTCTTGTGTCGTTTGTAGGCAATGATTCGACTAGTCTTTCCAGGTGATTGTAGAACGTCTCCTTCGTTTGTTCGTCCTTTTCTTCGGTCGTGGCGTGAACATTAATCAGCCAGATTTTGAAGAATTTCGCTTTTATACGGATCGCACACAAACTTTCGTTTATTGTGTTTATCAATAACGTGCGATTTGAACTCCCTTTCCACAATGAAGGCCACTCTGAGTTCTCGTTTTCGAGTAGGATTCCCACTTTTGAATATTTGGGCGATCTCATTCCTTGAAACATCATTACCAGCCCAGTCTGTTTTCTGGATTGGAGATGAAGATAATATCAGCGCTATTTTTATGAACTTTTCGTAGCAGCTGAAAATCGCGTTAAGATATTGGCTGGTCGTCGTCGCTTGTTATAGCTTTTAAATAAGTAGTTTCCACTTTTCTCAGTTCTTCCCCTTCTAGCGCAGGTTGTTTTTACATGGGCTTCCACTTAAATCACTCATGGCCTTGGTTCGCGATATCTTTCTGTTGCTAGCATTTTAAATTCTTTACATTTGGTATCATCTTTCACTCCTTCTTGTTCTTCGGGTCCGGACGAAACTTTGAAATTAAGAGAAAACTCAATAAAGTTATGGGAACATAATCGCTTCTGCTCTAGGAACTCGATTGATAAGTGTTTAAGGACGGGTTCACTTCGCCACCTGAACATACGGTGTGGTCACGAAAAATTAGTTTTCTGGATACCGGCACTGACACATGACAGCCATTACAGAATGATTGAGACTTTTTTAACGTGTTCCGTCACCCGTCTCGGGTGCGTTTAATGTGTGCAAATTTATTGAGCTTTTTCGGAATACTTGGCGACCATAATTATTGCAGGGTATAAGTATCAATAAATGCATGTATGTATTACACTCTTATCAGTCAATTAACGAACAAATAGTTGGCTTACGGGATCGCTGTCGGTGTTGAATGTATATGCACAATAAGTCAAACAAATATGCTATCAAGATTGTTATAGTCACTGATTCTAACTCCAAATATGTTTTCAATGCTATGCCATATTTAGGAAAAGGAACAAACAGTGAAAACATGCCTCCAGCTGCCTTTTTTTGTAAAACAACTGTGTGAGCCTCTATACGAAAAACACAGAAACATAACCATGGATAATTGGTTTACGTATGTGCAACTAGCTCCAGAACTACTTCAGAATCTTTACAAACTAACCATTGTCAGCACTTTACGTAGCTAAAGTGAGAAAAAAAAATTTTGGCACTTCCATGTTTACTTTTGATTCTGAAAAGGTTTTACCTTCGTATAAACCTTAATCGAATCAAGTTGTTTACTGAATATTAAGTGCTCGTGATCAGCCATTTCCAAAAAGCTCGAAGTTATACATTTTTATTAGTTCGAAGGGTGCAGTTGATACCGTCGACCAGATGTGTTGAAATATAAGTTGGAGTTGAGACCACAATCTATACTTGAATAATAATAATCCATGCACAACCGTTCAAATCCGATCCTTGGCGTTGAGATTTATTGTAAGGGTATCTCATTCCATGACCGTAACGGAATTCGAGGTGATGTAGTCATTATCACGCTCAACCATGTGATTATTACCTTTCAGTTAGTACCCATCACTGGGTGGGCTGATAGTTCGACAGCAGCACTAGAAGCTCAAACTCGATGCCGCCAATGAGGTTTGAACTTGAGCTGCTGCTGCTCCACATGGACTTCACAATCAATATTTTACAATATTTTTAATATGTGTATGGTTAATATATACGTAGTTTACGTCTCTAAAATACTAAAATTACGTCAAAAGCCATTGAAACGAAGAACATTTTTCCAACAATTGATTGATGCGCTTTGTGAGCCATGATTGCATTAGCGATTCAACACAGTGATTTTGAAGCGAGATGAGATCCTGCAAATCAATCTCGTTATGCCAGGGGAAAAGCAAAAAATTGCGTATTTTGTCATCAGAAGCACCGCATGACGAAATTTAAATGTAACCCCTGTGACAAGGCTATTTGTATCGAGTGCGAAGAGTAGTTTTCTTGTTTTTATTTTTTGTTTTTATAAAATTCGATTCATATGCTTTTTAGGCAATAAAAACAATTACAAAAAGAAAATTAGTTGCGCTGTATCAGAAAAGTCGGTGCCGCTCGTTCCAAGCGATCGACGCTAACACTAACTTTTTTTTACGTCACAAGCTATCGTATCTATATTTCGAACAACAGTAAGTCTTAATAAGCTTGTTTTTGTAAATTCTTGTTTTCTTTTCGTGATATAATACTTCTGAAATCTCTAGCAGGCAATCTTTGATAAATTCTCCCTCGGCAAATGGTTTTGATGACTCCTCTATTTTTGAACTAACTATGAATCTTACTTTCACAACACTGTCCATTATGTCCTTGATTTGTGAAACGTTATTGCTGTTGTGTGAAGTATAGTGATCAATAAACATCTTGATAGTATAACATCCTGTTGCTAGTAGGCTACGAGATTTCTATAATATTGAATAATTAATATTTCCTTTAAATCAAGAGAGTTTTTGTCACCCTAAGTTAGTGTTGCCCCAAGGAAACACCGTGTATATGTGGACAGTGGACAAGCCATGATGCGAAATACTCGTAATTCAAAGATACGAGGATTCCACTTTAAAAAATCTGCAGCCCGCTATCTGAATATTCATTGCTACAGCATTTTACTATTGAGTTACATAGTTTGATCATGTAATAGATGTGAAGAGGCGTACTTACAATGTTTATTTATCAACGTCATCATCATCTACGTCGCGACAGCCCAAGTCGGGCCTTGGCCTCCAGGATTAAACTTCTCCAATCATCGCAGTTTTGCGACGTCGCTTGCCAATTGATCCCTTCTTACAAGGATTTGCTACCAGCTGCTATTGTGTCCTCCCATCTAGTCCTTGGCCTTCCTGCTGGATGTCTGCCTTGCGCTTTATCCTTTGCTGTTCTTCTGGTTAGCCAGTTTTCTTCCATTCTTTCTACATGGCCCGCCCGTTGTAATTTGCGTAACTTTGCGCATACAGGTGGTTCGTTAAATAATTACGTCACATGCCTCGCACGTGAGACTTACATGGGTAATTCCTTGTAGACGCCCATACGCATCATGAAAACAATCATGTATATGGATTAACCCACCTCGGCTAGGATAAGATGCAAGTGTAATATAAATGTACATATAAGAATTACATAAAATTTTGTATAAATAGCTGAGTTGAAGGAGCTATCAGTATCAGTATAAGTTGTAGAAAGGACGAGTAATTATACATTAGTTTAAAATCTAAACGTTTTTTCATTACTCTACGCAATATTCGGCAAACGATTTCGTTGCACTTAACTGGCGCAGTCGGGTGTTCAAAAATTAGGATTTTCATTCAGTTTTATCTAAAAAGCTGGCGTGGGCACGTGATTTGTTAGAAGCCCTACCGAATCTGATAGAAAAGTCCGCAAGTGAACAAATATCGAACGACGAAAACAAAAAAATGGATTTCAAAACTGTTTGCTCATACATCAACTCCCTTCCAACTTTTACAGGTGATCAACAAGATGTCTATCCATTCATCAACTCAATCGATGCAATTCAGGATATTTTCAAAACTCTTACAGCAACCCACATACAACTCATCGAGCATCAGGTTGTTGGTAAGCTAACCGGGAAACCGAAGGAAATGGTAAATGCCTTACCATCGACATAGTGGTCAACAGTGAGGAAAGCACTTCTGCTGCATTTTGATGTTCCAGAAACGGAAATCAGGCTAATGGAGAAAATACTTGGCGCTCGCTTTACAACTCCTGCACAACTATATTTTTATCTAAGTAAGTACTTGAATCTAGTTTGTAACAAAATAAAAACTAATGGTGCATATACAGCTGAACAAGCTAGAAGTGAGATTAATCAGAGACGAAAAATCGTCAAAAATGTGTATGTCGATAAGTGTCCAGAACCCATTCGGGGCGTTCTCTGTGCTCACAAGCCTGAAACTTTAGAGGACGCATTTTCAGTATTAGTGAACTCCGGGTATTTACATTACGGTTCGAAAAATAGACAAGTAGACCAGTTTAATATTGTCAATAGCACTTCTCAAAACCGTTTTAAAAATCCTCAATCGATTCAATTAAATCGTCAACAGAATTCAGGAAGCAATTATCAGAGGCCACAAAGTCGGAATTTCAGGCAAAATGATCTTTCTCTACCAACTGACATTTCTATGAATACAGCCACCTCTTCAGGTTCTTCCTTACATATTGGAAATGAAAATTTTCGTTTTCAAGCCTCGGAAAACTCCCAATACTTCGACTAACTATAGAGGGGAAATCTTTCAAATGTCTTATTGATACTGGAAGTACTCATTGCTTTATGAACTCGAAACTTGTAGGCCCTTGTCGGCGCTTTGGACTAGACAATCCGTTACTGATAAATTCAATAAACAGATCCGAACAAGTGAAATATGGTTTGAAAACTGAATTTCCATCCGAGTTTTGTACTAACCATTTTATTGGTTGGAAACTAATGGATTTCATTAATAGTTCCTTTGATTGCATTATTGGTCAAAATGTGCTTCCTGGAACCGGAGCAAAGCTTGACTTTTTTTTTTTTTGGTGGTAGGGAGGTGAAGGCATTTATTCCCGCCGAGTCTGGCAGTGTGGGACGCCCATGGAGGATACCTTTGGACTACCCACTAAACACCTCCCCTGTCAATCTGAGAACCTAGCCTGGAACCGTTTGACACATTACTTCGGGCCAGGTCTCGTTTTGTTACGCCGTGGGGCGCCTTCAAGCTGGGGAGTCCCTTTCCTAGCGGGAGGGGAGAGGGGAAGAGGAATTGCCAGAAGAGCGATCCCCCAGCCCCAGCGCCTCCGGCTGCTGTGAGTCCCTTTTATATTTTAGGACTGCCCGAGCATAATGTGCCACCTTGTTCCATTTGTCAACCGATTCGAGCATCACCGCAACTATATTATCCGGGGTGAGCTCTCCCGTCTCCCTGTAGAGTTCTCTTCGCAGCCTGGCCCATTTGGTACACGCAAAAAATGTGTGACAGGCATTGTCCTCCTCTCCTGGGCAAAACCGACAATCGGGAGACCGTGACTTGCCGATCTTGTGCAGGTAAGACTGAAAATACCCGTGCCCGCTCAAAAGCTGGGCCAGATAGAAGTCAGTCTCACCATGCCTTCGATTTAGCCACGGTCTCACATCCGGGATGAGGCGCGCAGTCCACCTTCCCTTCGTGCAATTTCTCCAAGACTGCTGCCAATCGTTGAGCGAGCGTTGTCTCTCCTCGCGGACAACCATCTCCCTCGCATCCTCGTTTCGGCGCAGGTAAATAGCGCGGCGCTCTCTAGCAAGGAGGGTGACAGGTATCACGCCTGCAATCACTCTCACCGCCGAGTCGGAGACTGTTGGATACGAAGATGCAATTCTCAGTGCTCCTCTTCTCTGTACCTGTGCCAATCGTTTTCGGTATGCCTCCTTGCTGAATACCTCTGCTCCGTACAGTAGCACTGACCCTACAGCACTCATCAAGAGGCGTCTTCTTGATGGGCTGGGTCCCCCTGCGTTGGCCATAAGTCGACTCAGGGCCGATATTCCCGAAGCAGCCTTCTCAGCCGTTGCCCTGATTTGCTCAGAGAAACTCATCTTCGAGTCGATCAGTAGCCCCAGGTACTTCACCGCTGGCTTCGATTTGATCTGTATATCTCCAATACTGATCATCCTTACTCTAGGGATTCTCTTTTTTGTCAAGATGACCACTTCGGTTTTCTCCAGTGCTAAACTGAGCCCGCGAGCAGTCATTCAGTCCCTCACTCGGCGCATTAGCATACCTAGCCTAAGTTGCGCTTGTTCAACGGTGCGTCCGGCGACCAGAGCCGCAACATCATCCGCATAGCCGACCAAGCGCGACTCATCTGGCATCTCAAGTCTCAGTAGCCCGTCGTAAGACACGTTCCACAGGTCCGGACCAAGGATAGATCTCTGGGCAACACCCGATGTAATTTCCATCCTTCGTTGGCCCTGTGTCGTGTCGTAGAGCAGGCTTCGGTCCTTTAGGTAGTTCCTCAAAAGCCGCATTAGATATTCTGGAACTTGAAAGTTTTCCAGCGTATCCAGAATATCCACCCATCTAGCGGAGTTGAAGGCATTCCTGACGTCGAGTGTCTTCAACAGGACGATCCGTCGCTTGGTGCGACTATACGCCTCTGCCTTTTGGACCACGTTCACCACCTCTGCAATCGCATCGATGGTAGAACGTCCTGCTCTAAAGCCGTACTGCCGAGGAGATAGGTCCCCAGCAGCACGAATCGCGTCAGTGAGTCTTCCCTTGATGAGTTTCTCTAGCACTTTCCCAGCCGTGTCTAGCATGCATAACGGGCGGTATGCAGATGGCGATTCGGGATTTCCCTTCCCCTTGCTGACCAGCACGAGCCTCGCCACCTTCCATCGTACCGGGAAAACCCCGTCTCGTAGGCAAGCGTTGAATGTGCTGAGCAGCAAGTCAGGACAATGGTGATAGACGAGCTGCAAAACCTCAGCTGGAACACCATCTGGACCTGGAGCCTTCCTCGCTTTCAGGGAGAGGACTGCCTCCTCCAGTTCCAGCTGTGTGAAGAGTGGGCACTCGACTGCTGTTTCAACATGGACAGCGTCAACACGGACGGGATGGGCGGGGAAGAGTCCCCGCACTATCGCGTCCATCTTTTCCGCGTCATGCATACAAGGCTTCCGTAGGGCACCAAGTTTCCCCATGACCAGCTTGTAGCCAAGGCCCCACGGATCCCTATTTACATCGTCCACGAGGTCTTGCCAGCATCGGGCCTTGCTCTTGTTAATAAGCCTGCGAAGATATTTCCTGCCGGACCTGTATGCTGCTAGCCTAGTGTCTGCCTCCTCCCGTGTTCGCGCCTCGCCGAAGTTTGTGACACTCGCTTCTTTGTTCGGCGATCTCGTTTGACCACCAGTATACTGGAGGCTTACCATGTCGGGGTCTCCGGCGGGGCATGGAAGACTCGCAAGCAGCTATGATGGTACTCATAGTTAAGTTCACCAAGTCCTTGGCTGTAGGCCCTCCAGTCCCTGGCGGAGCTCCCAGCAACGGTGCGCCTGCCGTAAGCGCGTCAGTGAACTTCTCGACGTCCATCCTCCCAGTCCTCCATCCGAGGATTGAAGTTTGGGCATATGCACGCAGAGTGGCACCGTCGTGAATCTCAACAGCTATATACTGGTGATCACTAGCCGAGTAGTCCTCTAGTACTCGCCAGTTGTGTACTCTAGGTACCAGGGACTCCGAAGCGAGTGTCACATCGGGTATGGTTCCTACGCAACCCCAGCGGCGGAAAGTAGGGGTGTTACCAGTATTTAGGACAAAAAGCGCTGTTCTGGCCGCCATGTCCAAGATTTGCTTTCCCCTTGGGTCGGATTGTGGCATACCCCATTCGATGGCTCTAGCGTTGAAGTCTCCCCCGACCAGCATGCGGCCCTCTGTGTTCGAGACAGCGTCCTCCAGGGCATCGAGTTAGGTTCGAAAATATCGCATTGCCTCGTTAGGCGTCAGATAAACACTGAAATATGTTATCCCTGAACACCGCACCCACACAAAACCATCCCCGCGTCTTTACTTTACCGATAATACAATCACAATTAATAATATCTCACTGAGCTTCGATCAAGAAGGTGAAAACTATTCTATAATTGCAAATGAGGTGAATGACGTATTAGCAAGAGAAAGTTCTAAAATTCCTGAAATATCTTTTAAGAAAAATTACGAAACTATTTATACGAGGGAGAAAAAATTAATGATTGAGAGGATCAAGGATGAATTTTCTGATATCCAATACAATAAGAATCAAAAACTATCATTCACTCACGAAATAAAGCACGAGTTAAAACTAACAACTTGTGAGCCTATATATCAGCAAAATTATAGGTACCCATACTCCCTTAGAAATTTCGTTAAAGAACAAATCAAGGAAGATTTAGAACAAGGTATTATAGTTCCATCTAAATCACCATATAACTCTCCCGTCTGGGTCGTACCCAAAAAAGGCAATAAACATAGATTAGTTATTGATTTCAGGAAAATTAATAATGTAACCATCGCTGATAAATACCCCATTCTTCACATTGATGATATACTTGGACAGTTGGGTAACGCTAATTATTTTACAAGCATAGACTTGGCCAACGGTTTTCACCAAATCGAGATAAAGCCTGAGGATAGACACAAAACTGCATTTTCCACAGACGAAGGGCATTTTGAATTTACGCGCATGCGTTTTGGTTTGAAAAATGCACCTTCAACCTTTCAGAGGTTAATGAATTCAATATTGCATAAATTTATCAATAAAATATGCATTGTGTATATGGACGATATACTTGTCTATAGTTCCACACTGCATGAGCATGAGATAGCTCTACGAAAAGTGTTACAAGCCTTACGCGACGCAAATCTGAAAATCGAAATTTCTAAAACCTCATTTTTGAATAAATCATCAGAGTTTCTTGGACACATAATTACTAAAGATGGTATTAAACCCAACCCTAAAAACTTGAAGCCATTGAAAAATTTCCATTACTGACAACCCAAAAACAAATTAAGTCATTTTTGGGATTAGCGGGATTTTACAGAAAATTCATTAAGGACTTTGCGAAAATTGCACGTCCAATGACTAGGTTCTTAAAAAAAGATACCAAAGTGGAAGTTAATAATACAGAGTATGCTGATGCATTCAACAAATTAAAACTTTACGTTTCTAATCATCCAATTCTTCAATTCCCTAACTTCAATAACACTTTCGCAGTAACAGCTGATGCTTCAAATTTTGCAATGGGAGCAGTATTGTCACAAGAGAATAAACCAATATGCTTCGCATCCAGAACTCTGAATACTTCAGAAACAAAACTAGCAACAATTGAGAAAGAATTATTAGCCATAATATTTGCTCTAAACTATTTTAGACCTTACATTTATGGGCGGACGTTTGAACTGTATACCGACCATAAACCACTCACATATTTGGAAAATCTCAAAACAGATAATCCAAAACTACAGAGATGGAAATTGAAATTAATGGAATATGATTTCCATATTAAAAAAAGACAATGTAATAGCCGACGCGTTGTCCCGCGTTGAAATAAATGCGTTAGAGGCTGAAAGCGATCTAGCAACACAACATACTTCATTTGAAGATAACTCGCACTATATTCCCATATCAGAAAAACCACTTAATTGTTTTTCTACCCAAATCATCATAAAAATAGGTACAACAAAAGTAGCAAAGAAAGAAAATATTAACCGAAAGACTAGGATTACGTTTTTCTTTAAAGAGTTCACAGAAACCCAAGCAAAATATATCCTCCACAATCATATGCCTTTAGTAGGAACCACTGGAATTCAAATACCTTCCAAAAAGCATTTACTTGTACTCCCGAAAGAATATAATATTTGGAGACAAACAAACACGAAAGCATCTATAGTCAATGCAAACACTTTACTTCATGATTGCTCGCTCAGCGAAATCATGGAAATAATTGCAAAAATGCATAAACACACAAATCACATTGGAATCAACAAATTATATTCCGAAGTGAAAATTAAATATTACTATCCGAAACTTAAGGATTATATTCAAAATTATATAAATAACTGTGAGATTTGTCACCAAAGTAAATATGACAGAAACCCACCTAAAGAACCCTTCAAGGAAACTTCAACACCAACTAAAATTAGAAAAATTTATCACATAGATATATGGTATAAAGACAAGAATCGCATGTATCTTACCTGCATCGATAAATTTTCCAAATTTCTATCAGTTATACCAATAAAAGACCGACAATGGGATACTATCATAAACGCGTTAACAACCCTTTTCAATGAAATAGGCAAGCCAAAAAAAACGGTGACTGACAACGAATCTGCGATTATATCACAGAAAACTATCGACTGGTTTAAACAGGAAAAAATCAAATATATTTCACGAGTCCTAACCACAAGACAGGGAATTCTGATGTAGAGGTTGCCCACAGAAACCTAAACGGGCATTTACGAACCTTTTTACTCAGGCAAAAATTAGAAAACAAGCAATTACTTTTATCAAACCCAGTGGAAGAATGTGTTAAATATTACAATACCACAATACATTCTGCTCACAAATTCAAACCATCAGATGTATACTTTGGAGAAATAACTTCCGAGACCGTACATAAAAATTTGACCGAAACTAAAAGAAAAAGTCTGGAGTATCACAAAAAGAGTAGACATTCCGCAGAATTAGATTTGAGATGGATAAAGAATCCTTTGCAACGAAAACTAGATCCTAGATTTAAACAAGTTGGGTAAACAGACCTACGCTCATGTCAGAAGGGTTTTGTATTCAATTTACAAAATGCAGTCACCAGATCGAATCAAATCAAGAAACATGTCAAAGACGATTTTATTGGAGAAAATATGAAATACGAAGATCATACTATTATTAACAAAGTTGAACGAATTTTGGCTTCTGAGGTTTTTAGAATTGTTATACTCATAAATATCTCCCTTGATAATTATTTCAGATGTCCATCCGCGACGGAGGAAACACATTTTTCATGTATTTCCCCCCTGTGCCCCCACTGAAGCAAAAACTGACAGTTTAACAACTGTTTTGAAAAGCTCCCATGAAAACTTTTATTTCATACTCATTTCGGCTACGTTTGATGAATTTTTTTTCAGGGGCCACTCTCCTGTACTGTTATCATCGATTAATGGCCAATTTTTTCGAATCCTAGAATGGTTACAAAACCCTTTTGCTAGGAGCTCTCTCCCGCCTCCTTGACTTGTTTCACTTATGAGCATTAATTGGAGGTACTCATCTTCAGTTATTCATTAAATTGAATCAAGTGTTCAAAGCATGCACCTTAAACGTTGAAGTTGGGAAAAAATAACTCAAAATTATTCAATCTTCGCATTTAAATCAGCCACTATTTTGTTTAACGATTACTGATACCACTAGCTGAACCGATTCTCAAAGATATTCATGACACTTATCATTCCTGAAATTTTCATGCAAATCCTAGCAAAACTGTAATGTCTGAGTCGGTAAAAAGCGCATGTTGTTCCATAGCCATATGTTGCCATAGTAATAAATGCAGCGCATATTGTTCCATAGTAATACAGGAAAATTCAAACCGCTATAACATCGCTAAATATGATTCAATCTTTATGAAACTTTCAGGATGGATCAATCTTATAAATAGACATCCACGTACTGAATTTTATTGAATTTAAGGGGACCGTTAAGATTTTATTGAAGAAAACATAAAATCGATAAATCACTATTATTAACAAAGTTGAGTGAATTGCAACTTCTCACGTATTTGTTGTTGTTGTACTCACCAAGGCCTACATTCCTGATTTTTTTCAGATTTTTCAGATCACAGGTGCCCAATCGCGAGGGGGGGGGACACAAATTTTTCGTGTGTTTCCCCTCCCTGTGCGCCTCTCGAAGCAAATTTCGCCAAACAAAGACCTGTTTTGAAAAGTTCTCATTAAGACCTTTCATTTGATACCCATATCGGCTATCTTCAATGAAATTTTTTTTCGGGGGGTCACTCTCCTATATGGGGAGACCCCCCTTAAGTACCTTATAAAATTTTTTTGTAATTGAACTTTGAAAAGATCACCACTTTACACCTACACAAAAAATTTGATGTTTCTAGCTTAAGTAGTTTCCGAGAAAAACTGCTGTGACACACGGACGGACGGACGGACGGACGGACGGACGGACGGACGGACGGACAGACGGACAGACGGACAGACGGACAGACTGGTCGCGAAACTAGTAGGGTTTTGTAAAATTATTTTACAAAACCCTAAAAAGCCAATAATAATCAAAAGATCCATCCACAGAATAGAAAAAGGCTTAAAAACACCGTAACTAATCATCAAACCAATCCTGGTCCTAGCCCAGATCAAACACAATAAAAGAAAATACTCCCAATGAAATTCGAAATCAAGACCACTTTATAACAAAAACTCAAAAATTTTAAACTTATATGTTGGTCAAAATTATGTCTGATGCCTTAGTTGAATTAAAGATAGTATAAAAACTTTACACGTTATAACCCTAGCCTGTTGACGATATTATGCTGTTACTACTACTATTACCAATAAAATAATAGAAATACATCTCTCAAGCACAAACTACTTGTATTAAGTTAACGTACTGAACAGATAAGGAATAAATGATTCATCATACTATGTAAAAAAAATAATATAATAACCACTGATATTAAATACTGTCGTTAAGAATGTAAATATGCACTCATTAGAATACTTAAACGATTCAAGTACGATATTTAAGAACACAAAAAATCATATATTCATAAGTATTACAATTATAAGCATAATATTTTTATAAAACAACATAATGAGGACAGTATGAACTAAAAGGTGGGAGGAATTACTTCACATGCCTCGCACGTGAGACTTACATGGGTAATTCCTTGTAGACGCTCATACGCATCATGAACCCTAATAAAAGGATTTAGCAGTCCTGGGTTATTTTTCATGAATTACGTCTAGACGCTCATGCGTATCATAAACACAACAATAAAAAAATCATGTATATGGATTAACCCACCTCGGCTAGGATAAGATGCAAATGTAATATAGATGTACATATAAGAATTACATAAAATTTTGTATAAATAGCTGAGTTGAACGAGCTATCAGTATAAGTTGTAGAAAGGACGAGTCAATAAACATTAGTTTGAAATCTAAACGTTTTTTTCATTACTCTACGCAATATTCGGCAAGCGATTTCGTTGCACTTAACTAAATAATTCATACAACTTGTCGTTGTAACGTTGTATCTCTCTCTGTATCTTCTTTCGTAGTACATTGCGTTCAAAGATGTCCACTGCCTTTTCGAATTCGCCCGTGAATGTTCATTTTTCGCTTCTGTATAGCAACACAGGTTTGACTAAAGGTTTATAAATACGAAGGATATTTTCCTGTGCACATCTCTCGATCTTAGAATGGGAAGAACGGAATAGTAGGCTTTGTTCGTGGCATTTATACGGCGTCCAATCTCGTCCTTATCAACAAATACAGGCAAAATGCAAAATCAAAAAATTATAATAACACAAGAGATTAACGATAAAGCAATGTTTCTTCTTCTTCGTAGCACTACAGCGCCTCTCGGGCCTTCGCTTTCTGGAGGCAGTACCTCCAACCATCTCGGTCCATCGACCGCGTCCTCGTTGACGGAGTCGGACCAGCGTCTCCTTGGCTTCCCAACTGGTCTTTGCGCTTCAGTTCTCCCAACAAATACCTTTTTGGGCACTCGTTGTTCGTCCATACAATTCACGATGCCAGCCCATCGCAACTTCTGCAGTCTTATAAACTTCAAATATTTCATACAGCTCATGGTAGTATCGGATTTGCCATTGTTTACTTAAAGTGAGTTTCTAGAGCACTATGTTTCTTGCTTATTTCTACATTTGGATCATGAAAGTTATTTATAACTCCTTGATATTAGGTAACTTTCTCGAGAGAAATTTACCTATTGCGGAGAGTATCATATATATATATATATATATATATATATATATATATATATATATATATATATATATATATATATATATATATATATATATATAATATATATATATATATATATATATATATATATATATATATATATATATACATATATATATATATATATATATATATTTATATGTATATATATATATATATATATATATATATATATATATATATATATATATATAAATATATATACATATATATATATATATATATATATATATATATAGATAGATAGATATATATATATATATATATATATATATATATATATATATATATATATATATATATATATATATATTATATATATATATATATATATATATACACATATAAATATATATAAATATATATATATATATATATATATATATATATATATATATATATATATATATATATCTATATATATATATATATATATATATATATATATATATATATATATATATATATTTATATATTTATATGTGTGTATATATATATATATATATATATATAAATATATATACATATATATATATATATATATATATATATATATATATATATATATATATATATATATATATATAGATATATATACATATACATATACATACATATATATATATATATATATATATATATATATATATATATATATATATATACATATATATCTAGATAGATATATATATACATATATATATATATATATATATATATATATATATATATATATATATATATATATATATATATATATATATATATATATATATATATATATATATATATATATATATATATATATATATGGGATATAACGAAATTTGTGACCACGCTAGAGGTTGCAATTTTACTCCGATTTCCACCAAATTTTCAGGAAAGGTGTATTAGATGAATATCTCAGTCAAGTGCGTGAACCAGCTATATTGGCCGGGCCAAAACAAAATGGCGGCCATTTTAGACGAAAAATCGTGATTTCTGTTCTGGCCAAAGTATAGCTTCGATTTGGATGAAATTTGGTACAAAGGTTTACTGATATATGTGATGAATCTGACAATAAAAAATCCAAAGTCGGTACTGCAGAAACAAAATGGCGGCTGCTCAAAAGTCGAAAAACGTGCAAAATTTTGTTGTTGTAATAGTGGTCAAATCTTTCAACAAATGTTAATGAAATTCAACAGTCAGATAAAAATTATAAATATCTAAAGAACTGCGTAAGAAAACTGGAGGTCAGGTCACAAAAAACAAAATGGCGGTCATTTGAAACTCAAAACTTCAAAAGCTTCTAAAAGTCGCAATTTTGATCCGACATATATGAAACTTGGTTCCGAGATAGACATTACTTAGATCTACAGACGTTGATATTTTCCTGATCATACATACGCAAACTCCGAAATGGCGGCGGTTTAAATATGCGTTTTTCAGGTTTTTGTGGCCCTCTAGCGGTCACATTTTCCAGCGGATTTTGATGAAACTTGAGGTTATGGATCTCTGCATCATTATCTTGTATTACGCAGAAAATTATTAAAATTGAATGAAAATAAAAAAGTCGAAAATTTAAAACCTAATATTTTTAGCTGCCATTTTCACTAAAAATTTAATTATTTTGCCCTGTCTAGATTGAAACTCCGATTTGAACGAGATTTGGCACATTGATTGATGAGGTCCAAGCCCACAAAGATTTAAAATAGTCCAAAATCAAATTCATGCATTCGAAATGGTGGCCCCCAAAGGTCAGAAGGCAAGCGCAATTCTCTATTTTAGTAGCAACTGAAATAATGAATTTTTTTCATGGAAACGTTCTAAATGACTTTACTTGAACATAGTTATAAATCAGACTATTTTTTAAATATTGTAAAATATTTTAAACAATACCTTAAAAAACTATAAAATCGTGACTTGTTTGTCTGTCCGTCCGTCCGTTTGTTCTTGCGTCACAACAAGTTTTCTCGCAAACCACATAAGCTAGAATGAGGAAATTTTCTACGTAGGTCAAAAGTGGTGCCTCTTGAAATTTGCAGTGCAAGAAAATATTTTAAAGTGTTTAAGGGGTCGCCCCATACAGGTGGGTGACATAAACATTTTTTTTATTTCTGTCGCCCTCGAGCAGCCAAGTTTCTCAACAGATTCCGATAAAACGTGAAATTATACGTTATTAAGGCAAGCTAATTTAATTTAATTTTGCTAATCGGATGACAAATAAAAAATTCGAAAATTTACAGCTTAATATTTATAGCAGCAGTTTTCAATAAAATTTCAAAATGACGGCATATATAAATGGCAATGCAAGTCCTCATTAAACTTCTATGGAAATCTTTTTAAATTAACTATTTGAGCTATTTAAGCCAAAAAGTTATCACCTTTGTGTGGTAACCACTGTGAAATGTGTAAACAGCAAATGTGAGAAGGGTGAAACCAGTATAAATATGTTTATAACAATTTATTACCCGCCAATTTTCAATATGTGATCCATACGCGTGCAATGCAATTTAATTAGCAAAATATTTGCGCCTCTATGAAGGGTCTCCAAATACGAACGGCGGCAGATTCTTTTTATATTAATAAATACCCATGTTGTGTTACAAAAAATGCAGTAAGAAGTCCAGCAGTAGGCACGCCAAATTCTTTTTCGAAACCTCACCCTGCCAACGGGGATTTTTTGTTTAGTGAAACTGCATTCTATAATTTTCTACAGATACAAGAAAAAAATACAAATCACGAGGCTTGAAGCTCGTAGATTTGGCTCAAAAACAAACCGCAAAGCGAGGCGATGAAGAAAAAGGTTAAAATTTTTTTAATTCATATGATTATTAAATGTCTGGTTTTATTCCTGTTAACTATTTTTTTTATGTTAAATAACATTTCCAGATGGAGAATGTTATGAAACTAGAGCTTCAGCATTATTATAACCTCAAGAAGAAAACAAGGAGCTTCACACAAGATGAAGATAGTCCACAATTCAATATGCCTCTAAATGCTGAGTGGATCACCATTGCCCCTGACTATAATTTGAATGGAATTGAATGTAATGAGAGCCCTGATTTAGTGACGGACAAAGAATCTGGACTTGATCTGGAAGAAAAACATTCCTATGAACCAAATTGAAGTGAGGGCAATTCGAACCAACAACAGCGCTGCATTGAATTTGAATGAGAGTAATCAAGATGCAACTCACAGCAAAATATCTTATCTAAAACGCAAGAGGTCCGAACGGGGAAAAGCTGATGAGTAATCATGGGTAGCTGATAGCAATAAAATTAGAAGAATGAAAGGAGAAGAATCCAAAGGGCGAAGAAAGAATAAAGATGGAAAAACTGTCTTTGACGTTGACCGTCAGAAAAGGTAGCTAAAACCACGATGTTTTTGCAGAATTACGAAAAGAAATACCAGTAAGTTCAAACTTATTCTAATCACAGAAGAAAGAAGAAGGGAAATTTTTGAATATTTTCGGAACTTAGATTTGGGACTCAAGTCCATTGGAGAACAGTACCCAGTATCAAGTTGAGAAGAAGTAACCCCTTACAATATAACCTGAAAAAATTCATATGATGATTGGCAGCACCAGCCGGAAAGGTAAATTTCTCGTATGTAGCGTAAGTTTTCAAAAAAGAATTTGGCTTGCCCACTACTAAATTTCTCACTGCAATTTTTGTAGCACCACATGGGTATTTATTAACATAAAAAGAATCTGCCGACGTTCGTATTTAGAGACGCTGTATAGAGGCGCAAATATTTTGCTTATTAAGTTGCATACGGGTGGATCACATATTGAATAAATTGTTATAAACATAAAAATACAGGTTTCGTCCTTCCCTCATTTGTTGTTTACACATTTCACAGTGTTTACCACACAAAGGTGATAACTTGTCGGCTTAAATAACTCAAATAGTTAATTTCAAAAGATTTCCATAAAAGTTTAGTCAGCACTTGCGTTGCCATTAATATATATTTTAAATTCTTTTCTGAACCATAAGGGGCCGTCATTTTGAATTTTTATTGAAAACGGCTGCTAAAAATATTAAGCTGTAAATTTTCCACTTTTTATTTGTCATCCGATTCGCATAAATTTTGCAAGTTAAATCAACTTGCCTCAATAACTTATAATTTCAGGTTTCAGCGGAATCTATTGAAAAACTTGGCTGCTAGAGGGCTACAGACATAAAAAAAAATTTAAATCACCCCCATGTATGGGGTGACCCCCCTTGAACACTTTAAAATATTTTCTTGCAATGCGGATTTCGAATGACCTATGTAGAAAATTTCCTCATTCTAGCTCATGTGGTTTGCGAGAAAACTTTTTGTGCCGCACGAACAAATGGACGGAACGACGATTTTATAATTTATTAGGGCATTGTTAAAAATATTTTACAATATCCTGAAAATGGTCTGATTTATAAATACTTCCAAGTTCAGACATTTTTTTTTTAATACGTCCACTCCCTACCACTCTCTCCATCATTCTTTCTTCGTCGCACAACGCTCGTGCGATCTGCATTCGCATTACGTTGCTTGGTCTTATGTGCCACCCAGACAATGTTTAACACATCGGTATAAGGGGGCACACAATATAATATGAACTAGTCCTTTTCGTGAAAATCTAGTCCAAAAATCATGATCAGCTCTCAGAGATAAAAAAAAAAATATAATACGACGCATTCAAAAAAAAAAAAACTCTGAGTAACTGTCACTTAAGTATCTCGCCGATAGGGTCAAAAGAACGCCCTAAGATACTGGGCTCATAAAAGCAGAATTACAGGTCCATGCATCAATCAGTGCTCATTAAATGCTCCCGAAGTCTTTTCTTAAATACCAAAAGTGAGTTTGCTTCCTTAACAATTTCTGGTAGATTGTTATATATACGCAGAGCACCATTCGTTGCATCGTTCTTTAGACGGTCCATTATGGCAAAAGGTATTACTGATTGATCTGCATTCCTCACATTGTAAGGGTTGATCTGTGATACGTTAATTAATGGCGCTCGTTTCGATCCATTAGTTTTTAAATTTCTGTAGATAAACTTAGCTTTCTCCATAATAATAATTTGACTGAAAGTTAATGATTTTGCCAATTGGTAAACCAAACTAGTTTGAGTAAGCATTGGCAGCTTCAGAATGTTTTTATACGCTTTGGTCAGCAGCCTGGATATACTGTTTAAATGTTGCTTTGCTGATTGACTCCAAATAAGTACTCCATAATGCAATTGTGCCAGGACAAACGCATTTAGAACAAGTTTCTTGATGTGGATTGGTAAATCCTCATATCTCCTTAACAATCCTATTATTGGGGCTAATTGCCTCCTTAAGCTTTTTATGTGTGGTAACCAGGTCACACGATGGTCTATGATAACACCAAGATATTTCATTTATAGCACTCTTTGCAATTTTTCGCCGTTAATATTTAGTTTGACATCTATGTCTCCTTTGTTCTTTTGCTTAAAAACAATATATTTTGTCTTTGAAGTGTTCAATACTAGTTTGCTTCCAATTAACCACTGATGGAATTTTCCTAGATCCTCGTTGATAGTGTTCTCAATGGCAGTTTTGTCTTGTCCTGAATAAAGTAGAACTGTGTCATCAGCATATAATGTGTGATATCCCGTCAGCCCACATATATTTAGATTATTTGTGTATAGCAGGAACAAAGTTGGGCCAAGTATTGAGCCTTTGGGAACTCCTGTTTTCGTAGGTACTTGATCGCTCAGGACATTGTTGATTAAAGTTCTCTGCGATCTTCCGTCCAAGTAAGTCTTAAACAACTGCTTAGGACTACCCTGAATACCGTACGATTCAAGCTTACGAAGCAAGAGGTCATGATCAACTGTATCAAATGCTTTTTTCAAATCCACAAAAATTGCGATGACATAATCATCTCTCCCAAGCCCTAGATTGATGAAACGTGTGACAGAATGTAGGGTATCCAAAGTACTCTTGTTGTTTTGAAAACCAAGCTGATGTTGGCTTACAATAGAGTTTTCAACTAAGAATGCTGTCAATCGATTGTTTAGTATTTTTTCAAATATCTTACTAAATCTCGTCAGCAGCGCAATCGGGCGATAGTTATTCGGATCGACATGATCACCACCCTCAAATATAGGAACTATTTTTGCAAGTTTTTCTTCTTCCGGAAAAGTCCCATTCCTAATATGCACGCTTATTAAATTTGCCATAATCTGGGCTATGTCCTTCTTTATAATACTAATCTCATTCATCGTAATGCTATCGATGCCTGGTGCCGTATTCTTTTTCAATTCATTGATTACATTTAAGACTTCCCTTTTATTTGTTTGATGAATGTGAAGGATGGAATTTATTGAGATGTTTGTAGTATTTAAATTGCTTGCTGAACTGGCAACGATTTCTTTAGTGATTCTTCCTCCAATTGTTGAAAAAAAGTTATTTAATGAGTTCGCCGCTTCACGTGGACACGATGTATTAGGGGGCCCATCAGGATTCAGTTGAAAGTTTTGTGATGTACTCTGGGTTGAAGAGTTATCCTTTACCTCATTTATTATTTTCCATATTTCACGGGAGTTCTCAGCCGCTGTTTCCATTGTTCTTGAGAAATATGAGAATTTAGCCTCTTTCACCAGTCGTTTCGATTCTTTTTTCGCTTGCATATATACAAACTTGAATGCCTGGTTTCTATTGTGCTTCCTGTAGTCCATGTACTCGTATGCCTTCCTTTTTTAATACTTTTTTCGTTATCCAAGTCCTTTGTCGACACCTGATTTTTTTCTCAATTATAGAGCTTTGCTTAGCAGATATGATGATATTTTTGAGTTGAATAATACTATTTGTTTTCCGCTTTTCCAGTAATTCTCGTATGTTTGATTTAAAGAGCTCCTTGTCTAAATATCTGAACGTTTTGTAGGTCGGCTTCTTTTTAACACACGGTGATCCAGCTCCGGCCAGTCCTCAAATATGTATGTCATGCTTTCAGCGACTTTTAAATCATTGGTTACTATATGATCCAGACAGGTATTTGACACTGGGCGAGTAATTTGGTTGTCATTTAAAACGTTTCCATGAAAAATTATTATTTCAGTTGCTACTAAAATAGTGAATTACGCTTGTCTTCTGACCTTTGGGGGCCACCATTGTGAATGCATGCATTTGATTTAGGATTATTTTAAATCTTTGTGTGCGAGGACCTCATCAATCAATGTGCCAAATTTGGTTCAAATCGGAGTTTCACTCTAGACAGGGCAAAAGTATTCAATTTAGTGACAGCTAAAAGTATTAGGACTATTTTATCTTTCATTCGATTTTAATAATTTGGCACAGTGCAAGAACTTAGTACACAGATTTGTAATCTCAAGTTTCATCAAAATCCGTTGGAAAATATGACCGGTAGAGATCCAAAAACGCATATTTAAGCAGCCGCCATTTTGAAATTTGCACATAAATGCTCACCAAAATGTCAAAGTCTCTAGACGTAATTGATTTCTATCTCGTAACCAAGTTTAATATATATCGGATGAAAATTGCGACTTTTAAAAGCCTTTAAAGTATTGAGCTTCAACTAGCCGCCATTTTGTTTTTCGCGACCTAACCTAAAGGTTTTTTCCATAATTCTTTAGATGCTTATAGTTTGTATCAAACCACGGAATTTCATTAACATCGGTTGAAAGCTTTGTTCACAACTACAACAACAAAATTTTGTACGTTTTCGACTTTCGAGCAGCCACCATTTTGTCTCAGACAAGCCAACTTTAGATTTTTTTATTGTGAGATTCCTCACATATATCAGTGAACCTTTGCACCAAATTACATCCAAATCGGAGCTATGCTTCGGTCAGGACAGAAATCAGGATTTTTCGTATAAAATGGCCGCCATTTTGTTTTTGCCTGGCTAGCTAGTTCACAAAATCAACAGAGATATTTACTCAATACACATTTCCTGAAAATTTGGTGAAAATCGGAGCAAAACCTACCTCTAGCGTGGTCACAAATTTTGTTATATCCCATATGTATGGATATATATATATATATATATATATATATATATATATATATATATATATATATATATATATATATATATATATAACTTAACAAGCGATCCAGTTTCTTCCCATTTAATGGAAAACGTAAATGATTACAGTGCATTTCCCACGAATTCGTGCAAGTTCTCGCGATGCACGTTGCATCCAGACATAGCGTAAGCATATTTTAGGTAATAAGAATTTTTCATGTAATTAGAATTAAGAAATTATGTTCAGTTCTATTTCATATCACGTCCAGTGTGGACGAATAAAATATTTTTTTAAAACTAACTCCCGTGGTTGTTAATTAACTGGCGCCCCAACTGTGAACATCCAACTAATTGCGAGTATCCTGCGACGGTGGAACGTAAGATCCAACAGTCAAAAACAGCAGGAATCGTGGCACACACGGCATATCACTCGAGACCCAAGTAGACCAGGCCTACAACGCACGGACAAAAAGGATCAACCTCAGTGATCGGAACCGAGCAAGCAGCCCCGAAATAAAATTCGCACGACCAAGGGAATCGGAAAAGGATGAAAAGGATGATAATTTCAATGTAAGTTGAAAACCTTTTAATGAAACATACATATTTAAGCAAAATACAAGTTTATATAAGTGAAAAACATAAAATATCAGTGAATAAAGTGAGAAAAATATACTATCCACAAAAATTCAACAAATTAAACGAATTTCACGATAAACGAAAGTGAAGTGGAAAAGTAATTATCGAACCAGTCAAAACCAAAAAAAAGGATTTTAAAATCTCCTCCTAGTGGATACGAATCGTTAAATTTTTTTTTGGAAAAATAGTGTTCAAGTTATTAGCTAAGTGAGAAAGATTTTTTATATTACATCTAGTGAAGAAAACGAAATCAACATTCTAAAACGCTTGTGGATATTGAATTTTTATGATTATTTTACCTATAATTGCGAAAAATATTTTTGTACCATATTTGTATCAAACTCATGAAGTGAAAATCAAGGAAGGTGTTAATTTTTATATATATAATTGATAATATTTTATTTAAAATTGTCATCGCTGGTTATTTTGGATTGATTTTGCTTGAAATTATCTTCGACGGTCATTATTGATTGATTTTTATAGCTGGTTGTGTTTAAAAGCTGTCACCGTTGGTTATAATTCTCGCTCTATTAAACCGTGTTTTTGTAATCTTCGAATTATCATTTTTTAGCTGACCGTTTCGATTAAAGTTTTTTTTCAATCTTCAAGTGATTAAGTGTTTGAGAATTGTGTTTGGTATACGTTTCGGTTGTGGTTTTGATATACATATCTATCGAAGTTTCGTGATCGCTCGACCTGCACAATGGCAAACCGACGTTTTTTGATAAGACCAGCCCGATTGCCAGGCCCAAGTAGGGAGCTCCCGCTACTTGAAGAAATTCTCGAAATGGGCGAAAACCCTCCAAATATTCCGGTTCCGAATGACCCTTTTCCAAATGATCTTCCTCAAAATAATCCTCCTCCTGTAAATCCCATCAATGACAACAGAGAGGATGTAGTGCAACTGATCCCGCGTATCGTGCCTGAAACTTTGCGAATTCAAGGAAGGCCTCAGACATTAACAATGATTGTGATGTGCCTATCAATATTGGTAACGAGATCAATTTGGCAGATATGGACAAGATACACGATGTGGTAAAAAGCCTAAGGGTATTCTCCGGAGAAGCAAGAGAGTTCAGCTCCTGGAAGACGAGTGTCGATAGAATTTAAAAAATTTATGAACCTCTCCGGGGAACTCTTAAGTATTATGGAATCCTTTCTGTTATACGGAACAAAGTGGTTGGCTATGCAGATATTGTGTTTTGTTCAGCCAAGGCACATATGTAATCCAATTCCGAATGGCCGAAACTTTCACGCTACCTCGATTGCAGGCAACATCCTTATAACTCATCATGCTGACCCTTTTCCAAATGATCTTCCTCAAAATAATCCTCCTCCTGTAAATCCCATCAATGACAACAGAGAGGATGTAGTGCAACTGATCCCGCGTATCGTGCCTGAAACTTTGCGAATTCAAGGAAGGCCTCAGACATTAACAATGATTGTGATGTGCCTATCAATATTGGTAACGAGATCAATTTGGCAGATATGGACAAGATACACGATGTGGTAAAAAGCCTAAGGGTATTCTCCGGAGAAGCAAGAGAGTTCAGCTCCTGGAAGACGAGTGTCGATAGAATTTAAAAAATTTATGAACCTCTCCGGGGAACTCTTAAGTATTATGGAATCCTTTCTGTTATACGGAACAAAGTGGTTGGCTATGCAGATATTGTGTTTTGTTCAGCCAAGGCACATATGTAATCCAATTCCGAATGGCCGAAACTTTCACGCTACCTCGATTGCAGGCAACATCCTTATAACTCATCATGCTTACATTAATTTATTTGGACCTGAAAGGGAAAAATTAAAGTTCTTCATACTTCCTACCCTTATTTCCTTCGATGGTATAATCGGAAACGATACTTTGCAGGAATTAGGAGCCATAATTCATGCAAAGGACAGCTACTTGACCATTTATCCCAATCTGCACATCCCCCTAAAGCAACACATTTCTGAAATCGACAATAATATTTCCATCAGAACTGACCATCTCAATAAGGAACAACACTCAAAGCTCAAAAACTTAATCAAAAATCATACCCATTTATTCTGCGAGCCCAATTAAAAACTAACATACACAACAAATGTCAAAGAAGAAATTCGTACCACAACAAACGAGCCGGTTTATTCGCGATCTTATTCTTATCCGATGGTTCTGAAGGCAGAAGTTGAAAAACAGATCAATAAACTGCTCGAAGACGAAATCATTCGACCCTCAAAGACCCCATACAACTCGCCTGTATGGATTGTACCGAAAAGCTAGACGCATCAGGAGAAAAAAATATCGCATGGTTATCGACTACAGGAAACTGAATTCTGTTACCATCCCTGATCGCTATCCAATCCCAGAGATTAATGAGGTTCTCTCAAACCTCGGAGAAAATAATTGGTTTTCAGTGATAGACTTGAAGAGTGGCTTTCATCAGATTCCCTTAAAAGAGTCTGATATCGAAAAAAACCGCATTTTCTGTTAACAACGGGAAATTTGAATTTACCCGTTTGCCATTCGGAGTTAAGAACGCTCCTTCAATATTCCAAAGAGCGCTTGACGACATCTTAAGAGAGCACATTGGGAAACGATGTTACGTCTACATCGACGATATCGTAATTTTTGGCAAAACCGAGGAAGAGCACTTTCAGAATCTCACATGTATTTTCAATACATTGGAAAAGGCCAATATGAAGATCCAGTTGGACAAATGTGAATTTCTGAAAGATGAAATAGAATTCTTGGGCTACGTCATTGGAAGAAACGGCATTAGAACAAACCCCAAAAAGGTACAAGCAATTGTTGATTTTTCTCCCCCAAAAACACTAAAAGACTTGCGTTCCTTTTTAGGCATGTCGGGATATTACCGTCGCTTTATAAAGGACTACGCAAAACTTGCGAAACCCCTGACATCGCTTCTCCGAGGGGAAGATGGACGCATTTCAAAAAATATCTCAAAAAACAAACTCATTGTTCTAGATAAAGAAGCCGTTGAAGCCTTTAATAAACTTAAAAACTCTCTCATCTCCAAAGATGTTATTCTTGCGTCCGATTATGCTATTGGCGCAGTACTTTCACAAGATAGCAAACCAATAACTTTCCTTTCAAGGACTATTTCTAAAACTGAGTTGCACTACGCCACAAATGAAAAGAAAATGTTGGCTATAATTTGGGCAGTCAACTCCCTCCGAAATTTCCTTTACGGATCCCGGAAAGTTAAAATCTTCACCGACCATCAACCACTTACATACGCACTCAGCAGTAAGAATACCAATAGTAAGAGCTGATCACGATATGGACAAGACAAGTTTAACCGGAGGACTTCACATATTTTTGTGTGCCCCCTTATACCGATGTGTTATACATTGCCTGGGTGGCACACCTGAGGAAACGACGAAATGTGAAGTGCAGATCGCACGAGCGTAGTGCGACGAAGAAAGTGTGATGGAGAGAGTGGAAGGGAATGGAGGTATAAAAAAAAAAAAAAAAAAAAAAAAATGAAAAGGTGGAAGGCCACTCTAGAAGAATACAACTACGAGCTGCAATATAAACCTGGTAAAGCCAATGTAGTGGCAGACTCGCTTTCAAGACCTCCTCTTCCAACTCAAATTAATTTAATGACCCCCACTGTACACAGCGCCGAAAGTTCTTCTCACAACCTCATTCCAACAGTAGAAACTCTTTTAAAGGCAGGAAATGAAGATAGTTAGTCCTTTTCAAAACTACTCCAGGCACATTGTAATAAAACGGCAATATTCAGAACAAGACTTTATAAACATTTTCAAAAGGTACCTTAACCCTCACTTAGTAAATGGCCTCCATACTTCGAAAGAAAATATGACTAAAATTCAGGAAATCTACCCAACACATTTCAGAGATTATCGTATCAGATTTACCCAGAGGATAGTGGAAGACATTCCAAATGAACCTGAACAGGAAGAAAAAATCTTACAAACACACAGAAGAGCCCATCGCAATGCAGATGAGAATAGATTACAATTATTGAAAAATTTCTATTTTCCGAGAATGTCCGCTAAAATAAAACAACTGGTAAAACGTTGTATAATCTGCAGGGAGAGCAAATATGACAGACATCCCAACAAACCTCATATAAATTCAACTCCAATCCCTCCTTACTCTAGTCATACAGTACATATAGACTTGTTTTTCACTGAAGGACACCGTGTCCTAACAGCAATAGACAAATTGACGAAATTTGCTCAAGCGAAAATAATTCCCTCAAGATCCATTGAAGACATCAAACAGCCATTGCTGGATATTCTCTTCTTCTTCTGCGTGCCGGAAAATGTTGTTATAGACACCGAGGGCGCACCAAGATCAGCTTCTTTAGCCTCCCTGATGGAGGAATTGCGCCCATTTGAAGAATTGCTACAGCGTGCCGTAAATGAATACAACCATTCGATCCACTCAACAACTGGCAGAAAACCCGTAGAACTCTACTTTGGTCGTATCCCTAACACAAATCCGGAAGGCATGGAAAATATTAGAATTTCAAATATTGAGAAACTGAAACAAAAACAAGAATCGGATATAAATTCCATAACAAAACAAAGACACAGCTTCAAAAACTATGCTATCGGAGAAATAATCTTCGTAAAATTGAACAAAAGATCGGGCTCCAAACTAACACCCCGTTACAAGCAAGAAATCGTCAAAGAAAATCGAAACTCGACCATCCTAACAGAATCAAATAAAATAGTTCACAAATCTAATATTAAAACGAATTAATCCTCCCTTTCAGGCTCGCCATCGAACTCGTTCTGGCAAATATTCAAATTCTAGATTATACAAATTCACAAATCGTCGATTTTAACATGGGACAGGCAAAAATTCAAAATGGAAACTACAAACTAATTCATGTTATAGAACTTGAAAAATATGAAGGAGTCATCAACCAAATAGAACCAATTTTCAACACTCCTACAATCCAACACAGTTCACTCACTCCGTTCCTCCTGAATGAGTTACAGCAAATTAAAAATTTAATCCAAAATTTAAAAACCGCAAAATCAAGCGATCATTGAACTTCATAGGTAGCACATGGAAATGGATTGCAGGCAATCCTGACCATGAAGACTTCGTGACAATAACTGAGAAAACAAACAACATTCTCCGTAATAACAACAAACAAGTAATAATAAACCAGCTATATAACGATAGGATAAATAATATAACAAGAATAACCAACGAAATACAACACCTAATTAAAGAACACAATCAAATTAATATTGACAAAATTATTGATGTACAAGCTAGACTAAGAATGTTAAAAGAAGAACTTGAAAATATCAACCATGCAATACACTGGGCAAAAGTAGGAGTAGTAAGTTCATTAATATTGTCAAAATCTGAAATTAAATTTGCCACAAAAATACTAGATGCTGAAATGCTACCATTCAGTACAGTAGAAGAAGCTTTAGATTTTGCTAGCATAAAAATCATGACAAATGGTGCATCTATTCTTTACATTATTAATATTCCTTTGACTTCAAACAGAAACTATGATATATTGTTAATAAAACCAGTGCAACAAGACAATGTAACTAACGAAATTACATTTGACAAAATAGTAAGAAATAATAACGAAATGTATGGCATAAAAAATACCTGTAACACAATCAATTCTCTTTCAATATGTAAACCAACTGATTTAATAGATATAAAAAATACAACATGTATTCCAAATTTGTTAAAAAGTCGGTATGCAACTTGCAATAAAATCAACAATAATTATATAGAAACAATCGAGGAAATTTCCAATGGAAAAGTACTTCTTAATCAATTTCAAGGTTCGCTTGTTGAAGGAAACACTTCACATATCCTTAACGGAACATTGATCAAATTTGAAAACTCTTCCATTTCTCTAAACGGGAAAATTTTCATATCACAAGAATCTTCCTCAATTCAACCGCTTCCTGCGATTTTGCAACCCTCCCCCAAACAAAGTGAATTGGATAAAATATTATCCTCTGAGTCATTGAAGGACCTTTACATAAACAACACTCGTCAAATTCACCTTTTGGAATCTGAAAAAAATATCCATAGAATCGCCAATTATAGCCTTCTCACAATTTTGCCTATAATCCTAATAATTATTATTTGTTGCAAACATTTTCTAAACAGAAAAACTGAAAATAAAGTTATCATTCAGGCACGAAAGATTCCGCAGGAAATAAAAGCAACTCAAAGTCCTCAACCCTCACCCTTCGTCCGAAATGAGTCCTGTCACTCATTAAGGTTCAACGATATTCCCTTTTTTAAGCGATCGAGGACAATCGCATTTAAAGGGGGAAAGCTTAACAAGCGATCCAGTTTCTTCCCATTTAATGGAAAGTGTAAATGCTTACAGTGCATTTCCCACGAATTCGTGCAAGTTCTCGCGATGCACGTTGCATCCAGACATAGCGTAAGCATATTTTAGGTACTAAGAATTTTTCATGTAATTAGAATTAAGAAATTATGTTCAGTTCTATTTCATATCACGTCCAGTGTGGACGAATAAAATATTTTTTTAAAACTAAGTCCCGTGGTTGTTAATTAACTTATATATATATATATATATATATATATATATATATATATATATATATATATATATATATATATATATATAATATATATATACATATATTTATATTTATATATATATATATATATATATATATATATATAAAAATATATATATATATATATATATATATATATATATATATATACATATATATATATATATATATACATATATACATACATATATTTATATATATTTATTTATTTATATATATATATATATATATATATATATATATATATATATATATATATATATATATATATATATTTATTTATTTATATATATGTATGTATATATATATATATATATATATATATATATATATATATATATATATATATATATTTATATATATATATATATATATATATATATATATATATATATATATATATATATATATATATATATATATATTATAAATATGTAGACATATGCTCCGCAATATGTCTATATATAGAGATAGAATTCGAGTGTGCAAGAAAATTTTTTTAAACCGTATTGGCCTGCGTGAATGGACGATTTGGAATTGGGTCTTGAAAAACCAGCTCGAACAGCTAAATAGGCTTGATGCGACCAGAAGTGATGGAGAGAGTAATGAAACTGCTAGTACTTCAAAAACAAAATGGCAAGATCACAACGATGCTTATAAATCAATTTCTGAAGTTCCTCCCAATATTAGAATCACATTTTTGTCCTAAAGATACCACTAAGCTGTATCTAGAACTGGTTTGGTAATCAAAAGCACAATAACGAGTATTCCGAGAGTAGAAATCATATTGTATATCACACTGAAAGGAATCAGTTGCATCCTCTTTTACGTTCCATGCAGTTTTCGAAGCTGTCTCTATTTCCGTTCAAAAGTAATGCGTGAACATACATAAAAATAAAGCAACAAAAAAAATATACGTGATGAATTGATAACCTTTTTCCTTTGGAGGTCGGTAAAAAAGAGATACCTTTCGTTCGATAACTGATCATAACTTTAAAGATGAACATGAAAATCATTGAAATATAGGATATATTGTAATTTTCATGCAACTTTTATGTTTACGTACATAAATACATATGTCTATATATATATATATATATATATATATATATATATATATATATATATATCTATATATATATATATATATATATATATATTTGCATATATATATATATATATATATATATATATATATATATATATATATATATATATATATATATATATATATATATATATATATATAGGGTTTTCCAATAAGAGGTGTTAATTTGATATTAAAAGAAAAATGTCATTTTTTAAAATAAATGATCGGATGTTTCTTTTATTATTAAGAAGAAGCGATGCCGTTAATAGTAAAAAATCACATCAGGCGCTTACAGGACCATATCGTTTTCATGAAATTTTCCATAATCAAATCGCAAAGTGGCTGCCCTATGTCCTCGATAGCCGCACGAATTCTATCTATGAGGTCTTGAATTGACGCTGGGCTATCGGTATAGACCGTTCCTTTCACGTGGCCTCAAAGGAAAAAGTTGCAAGGTGTTAAATCACAAGATCTCGGTGGCCAATTGTGATCACCTCTTCGAGAGATAACACCGTTCGGAAACTTTTCCCGTAAAAGATCAATGGTTTTGTTGCTTGTGTGGCACGTAAGGCCGTTTTGTTGAAAGAAAACGTTGCCCAGATCAATACTATTCAATTCCGCTCATAAAAAATCATTAATCATCTCTCGATAGCGCAGTCCATTCACCGTACCTCATTTTCGAAAAAGTAAGGTCCAATGACTCCGCCGGACTATAAACCGCACCAAACAGTCACACGTTGAGGATAGAGAGGCTCAATAACTCTTGGGCTTTCGACAATTTTGCTTGTTCACGAAGCCACCGATGTGGCCTCATCACTCAAGATGATTTTGCGATGGAATTCCGGATCATTTTCATGCATTTCAAGGACCCAATCAGGAAAGACACGACGTTGTTGATGATCGACCGGATTAAGTTCTTGTGTTAACTGAACTTTATAAGCTTTATGACCCAAATCTTTATGCAAAACACGGTGTAGTAACGTTTGTGGAATGGCTAATTCCAAAGAACAACGAGGAATGGACAATCCTGGGTTTTCTTCAACACTTTCGGCTACAGCAGCAATATTCTCGGCTATACTTGATAACATGCACAAGTGTTTTATTCTTCACATTACTAAATTGTCCCAACACCTCGAATTTTTCCACCAATTTCTGTATTACGGTCCGACAAGGTGCTTCATGACGACCCGAAAATGTTCGAGCTTTACGAACAGTCTCTGCCAAATTTTCACCATTTTTATAGTAAATTTTAATAATTTCAGTGCATTTTGAAGCGTGAATTGTCCCATTTTTGTTAATGGCGTAGTTTTTACTTGTCAAATGTCAAAAAATGACAGCTTCAAAAGCGACATCTACCGAAATCACGGACTATTCAAAAAAACACCTCTTCTTGGAAAACCCTTTACATATATAAACATGCGTATATATTATTTATATATATATATATATATATATATATATATATATATATATATATATATATATATATATATATATATATATATATATATATATATATATTTATATATATTTATATATATATATATATATATATATATATATATATATATATATATATATATATATATATATATATATATATATATATATATATATATATATATTATATGTATATATATATATATATATATATATATATATATATATATATATTTATATATATATACGAGTATATATATATATATATATATATATATATATATATATATATATATATATATATATATATCTATTTATATATACAGTCTTCCACAAAAGTCAAGGTACAGAGAATCGGTAACTGAAAATTTTATTACTGAATCAATATTTTTATTTGAAAACCAAAAGTTATGAAATGGTAATAATACGAGTTCTGTTGAATTTAAGTTTTCATAAATTTAAAGGGATTCGGCAATAATGATCATTGAAGACAATAATTTTTTGTTGGCAATGTCTCTTTTCTACTCCACAAAAGTCTTGGTACAGTTGCAGAAAATGCCCTGTTATTTGTAAAAAGTGGAATCCCCCAAGTTCATATTATCAGAGTGAGTTAACAACCGTAGGCCGCTGTCTTTAATATCGCGTCCGTATTCGTGGTGTATCTTTTATTTAATAAAATTTTTAAAAAATGAGTCGAAAGGAGTTGAGTATTAAAGAGTGTGAAATAATTATTAATCTGCATTCAAATCAGAGCAAATCATATTCTGAAATAGCTGAACTAGTGTTGCGAAGTCGGTCAACCATTCAAAAAGTGATAAATCGATTTAAGAAGGAAAATAGAGTGGAAAATGTGCCCCGAACAGGTCGTCCATCTAAACTAAGTGCAAAGGACAAGAGAAAAATTTCGCGAATGGTAAAACAAGATCCATTTCTAAGCTGTAGAAAAATCTGCGATGTCTTGGAATTAATGATAAGAAGGAGGTTAGCGCAGAAACTGTGCGTAGAGCTGTCGTAGAAGCTGGATTTTCATCTCGTACGCCTAGAAGAAAACCTCTTGTAAGTTCCATAAACAAACAAAAAAGAATAGCATTTGCAAAAGCATATATTGACAAACCAATAACGTTTTGGGATAATGTTTTATTTTCGGATGAGTCTAAATTTTGTATATTTGGTGTAAATGGGCATAAGAGGGTCTGGCGAAAAGTAGGAGAAGCATTTAATCCCAAGAACACTATTAAAACAGTAAAACATGGAGGCGGTGGTGTTATGGTTTGGGGTTGCATAGCTGCTGCTGGAGTTGGAAATCTGACATTCATCGAAAATACTATGGATCAGAACTCTTATTTAGAGATTCTACGAAACAACATGAAACAAAGTGCAGCCAAATTAGGTATGCGAGAAGATTTCTTGTTTCAACAGGACAATGACCCTAAGCACACTGCGCATAAAGTTCGAATGTGGCTATTGTACAATACTCGCATGCTTGCTACACCGCCTCAAAGCCCTGATTTGAACCCTATAGAGCATCTTTGGAATGAGCTTGAGACAAAAATCCGAAAAAGAGTGATATCAAGCAAGGCGCAGCTTAAGGATGTTATATTGGAGGAGTGGGCCAGAATCAGCAGCGAATTTACTAAAAAATTGGTATATTCTATGCCTAAAAGACTGAAGTCAGTAATTCAGATGAAAGGATATCCGACAAAATATTAAGAAAAGTATAATTCAAATAACTATGCAAGACTATAATTACAATTTGTATCATTTTTCTTTAGGTGTACCATGACTTTTGTGGACTTCATTCATTGACTTTCCAACACATCATATGTAATAATATATTAATACGAAATAATTTTCTTTTTGTTTTACATGAATTTAAAGTGTAATGATTATAGTTGAAGTAATACCAAAAAAATTTTATCACTATAGGTTTTTTAAATAAAAATATCAAACAATTTTCATGATATTTATCACTGTACCTTGACTTTTGTGGAAGACTGTATATACAGGGTGGGCCAGAAAGAATTGCGAATTTGAAAAAATCATGAAAAAAAACTGAGTACAATTCACATACAAATTTTTATTTCTATAAAAATTGACATCTGGGAAATTTATTTCTTAAAAATAACGTCATCCAGGTGTGCACCATCCCGCTGCAAACATTCTTCGAATCTGACCCTCAAATTGGTAAAAACTCGCTGGCACATTGCACGGGGAATAGCTGCCATTTCTTCCCGGATATTGGTCTTCAACTGGTTAATCGTGGTTGGGTTATTGGTGTAGACTCTACTTTTTAGGTATCCCCACAAAAAAAGCCCGGTGGCGTCAGATCCGGACTTCTAGGAGGGCATGCAATGTCACCTCGGCGCGATATCAGTTTCCCAGCAAACATCTCGTTTACGACCGCCAAAGAGGCATTAGCTGTATGGCATGTCGCGCCATCTTGTTGAAACCATGTAACACGATTATAGGCTTCAAATTGTTGCAGTTGTGGAAAGAAAAAATCCCTTAACATGGCTATGTATCGGTCAGAATTCGCAGTGACAGAATGGCCGTGTTTTTTCGAAGAAGCCGGGTCCGATAATTCCGTTCTTGTTGACCTTGGACGTCCTGCAGGCTTCTGTTTGAGAGTCGAACCAGTCTCTTCGAACTTTCTGACCCACGATCGAATCACACTTTCTTTCGGACACTGATTTAGGTCATGTAATCCAAACTCACGCCGAAATAAACGCCGAACAATAGTACACGAATTGTGATTTTTAATAATGTTTAACGCAGAATGCACGTTGCGCTCCGGTGAAATGATCCATCGCGACTAAATTTCCGAGAACCGAGCTACTTAACCCCACCACCCGCGCAGTCCCCTCTCTAAAGCTTCAAACGCAAGAGTGTTTTGAAAATCGTACGCCTTTCTGGCCCACCTTATATATATATATATATATATATATATATATATATATATATATATATATATATATATATATATATATATATATATATATATATATATATATATCTATATATATAAATATATATATGTATATATGTATATATATATTTATATATATGTATATATAAATATAAAGATATATATATATATATATATATATATATATATATATATATATATATATATATATATGTATGTATATATATACATATGTATATATATGTATGCATATATATTTAAGTGTGTGTTTGTGTGTGTGGCCACTTCAAGGTCGAAAAAAGTTGAACGTTAAAAAAGTACTCAGGGTCAGGTCAGAATATAAAAGGCAAAGTTCGAAATTCGAAAATATCTCAAAGCTATAATTCATATTGGATTTTTATGAAATCTAAAATCAAGGTGGATGTTAATGAGATCATGCATAAACGGTGCCAACATTAAATTCGATTTTTATGAGCGCTGCAGATTTTGAGCCGTAGTGGATTTTGCATTGCAGTTAAAAATTATGTTTTGATATACGAGTACACACACAATGTATTCAAGAAAATGAGTTTTGAAAGGTTTGAAATGAAAAAATTTGCTACTAAAAAGGGCGAAATAAAAAACTTTTAGAAAAAAAAGAAAACTGACTTCAAGATGCCCTAAAAAGGATGAAATAATACCGTTTCTTATCCCTTAAACGGGACCTAACAGGAACAAAGACGTATCATTTATCGAAAACAAGTATTAAGGTTTTACAAGGAGTGTTCCGGTCAGGCTCTTTTCGGCCCCAGATAGCTCCGTCAGAGATGGTGCAGGCGCCACTCGTCCGCCCTTGGAGCCCAATCGAAGCCGCCAAACGAGGTTACGGCTCCCCGGAGAACAAAGAGTAGAATCCAACCTACCTTAAATTCTATCCTACCAAATGGTAATTCCCTACAACACCTGAATGAACCCTGAAAAAGCCAGGAAGAAACTTTAATCGCGACCTGACCACAACGGGCCCTTGGCGATCCCGTGACTTCTGAAGACGCCGGTAAATTCACTTCTTGGGAAAAAATGATATCTTCCCGCTCACGAGCAGAAAGTTCACAGTACGAGTAGCTAAAACAGAAATAAAAACAGCAAAGGAAACAACCGGAAAAAAGTTCACTTCTATCAATCTTTAAATTTAAACTTTCACAAGAAAATATATGATAGAATATTGAGAAAAAAGGAAAAACGGTTGGTCAACACTTACGACGGTGATTCCGCTACCGCTGATGTGGGGATCCCCAAATAATTGGTGTTTTCTTTCTTCACTGATTGATTTATTTCCTGATCTCCACTGCCAATTTCTTCGATCGCGTTCCTCCGGTAGATTCCTGCCTCCACTCGCACTCTTCACCGGATGATTTTTCCTGCCAGAAAGAAAAACAGGCCATCCTTCCGTCCCCCTTTTATTGGCTTCTTGACCAACCACTCATTCGGGTAGATTGAGTTCTTAAAAATCCCACTACGTGTGGTGGACTATGTAGTTTTCCACCACGAGAATCGGTGCTTTTGAGTATTCATGGAATCTTACTCCTATTAAATGAGTTTGGAGAAATGTCAGTAAGACAATTTACTGACAGTTGGGTTTTGTTGCTGTTATCGCCGAAGTTTGTTTTGTGATGCATTTGTGGATAGTTTCCTATACTGTGATGGATTTGCGGATAGTTTCAAATCAAGTATCGTTGAATCCTTTTCCACAAAATGTACACAGGTACCGTTTGATATCCGAATGGCATTTCATATGACGATTCAGGAGTCGTTGTAGTGTGAATGTTTTTGAACATACGCGACATATGAATTTGTGAGGATCATCTTCGGAAATCACAATATTCTTTATCTCATCCTCGCGAAGTTTTGTATCCACAGGAGAAATATCAAGACGCGATGATCCAGTCGACATATTTCCAGCACTTTCTGCTCTATTGTGGGATGAGCTGCTCGGCAACTGAAGCGACAGGTTGCTGCTGTGTGGATTAACGTCACTATGGAAGCCGCCCTTCCCGTGTCCTCCCAACGCAGGATGATCATGATGCGGATGGTGATGGTGATGTTGAAGGTTGTGATGATGATGATGGGGATTGTGATGGTTTTGCTGTTGCTGCTGTTGCATCATATGCATATCGCGGGACTGTTTTTATCTAGATCGCACTCCTAGCTGCTAATATTGCACTTCGTCTACGAGCTTCACGGAGTTTCTTGCCCTCTTCTGCAATTACTTCGGGATTAAGTTCACTATCTGGTTTCCGTGGAATGTGATAATCAATCAAGCTGAGCAGTTGAAACTCAAAGAAGTCCACTTACGGGTAATTTAATATCTGTTACATGTTTATCATTTTGTCCAGGACTTGGCTATTTGGGATCTGTTGACTCTGGTTTTGGTGTACGTTGTATCACAGAACAACGTTCATCTATCTCGGGTGGTGGTGGTGGGCTGGGACGTGTATCCGTCACAGGTGGTGGTGTTGTAGTCTTCGGTTAACTGAGTGGCTCCTCCTCTGGAACAACTGGCTTTTCATCAACGATTGATTTATTGGGTTGATCCTTATCCTCGTCATTTGTATCTTTTTCTTCACACGGTGTAACTCGATTTCAATTAATCGTGGTGGATATTCTTTACATTTAGCTTGTGTTAGAACGTGACTTCGACTGCCGTACGGTATTTGACCACCTAAGATAGATGAAATGAAACGTTGTGGATGATAGGCACGTTCCAATCGATCCCTTTCAATTTGTCGTGGATATCTATTGCAATTATTTGTTGTTGGCTTTTGGGGTTCGTCAGTTGTTGATGTCGCTGCTTTCATTATTATTATGATGATATTGTGGGCTTAGTCTATCACGGTTCGAGTTCGATGTGCGTTGCAAATCCATCACACCCGGACGAGTTGCTATATGAAGTTCTGCATTTCTGGGTGAGGGTCCGTCACAATGTTGCAAATGTCCCTCCTTTTAACTTGCACTTGGTGTGTAGGTCCAAACTCTGCCAACACGACGATCCGTATGGCCATAGCTCAGGCCAGGCACTCTAAGAATTTGTTGAGTTCACCTTGTACAAATTCATAGTACCTAATACATTTTCGTGTACGTTACTTTACGCTTTCCTTTGTGTATGTTGAGTTTACAAGATACAAATTCATAATATCTAAGACATTTTTGTGCACGTTACTTTACGCTTTCAGCTCGTGGGGTTTGCGTCTATTCGCGGCTGATTGCGTAAAGTCGTGCCAAGATCCCTTCCTGGTCGTCACGAATTTAACATACATGGCATTACCCCGTAACACAAGGCTCTTCTATCTATCTCCGTTTAAAAGTTATGCATAAACATACATAACAAAACCAACAACAAAAATATACGTGATGAAATAATAACCTTCTTTGCTTTGGAAGTCAATTAAAAAATTATTACGTATTTTATAATTCAATTGAACGAAGGAGAAATAAAATCAACCAACACTATTAAAAATTATTTATAATTTTAACACAACAGTGTACTTTTATCCTATGCCTAATATGTTATAACCTAATTCTAATCAAATTCAATCAAAAACCGTTATCTTATACTAAAAAATGCTTTGAAAATATTCCTAACCTAAGCGTTAAACTTTATCCTGAAGCCTTATATAATGAACATAACATATACCTATCCTAAATGTTGAAATCATTTCCTAGTTTTTAACACACACAAACAACAACACTTTATGTAGCAATAATGAGCTGAATCTCAAAACTATGCAACGGAAAACACAAAACGACAAAATAAACACAGATAATTTAGACGTTGTCATTCAGCCACCAATACCTAGATCGCTCCGTACCAGCTCCACCAACCTCAGCAAATATAGCAAATGAGTATCTCCATTGGAGTTGTTGGCCTCGTGAACTCAAATTTGGAGGATATTTTATCTTCTAATCGATGGCCCGTCTATATATGTGATATATGATTGGGACGCCGTCAGAATCAAAAACATATCATTTTCACATTCACATTTTCACTCACGAAGCAGTCTTAATATGAAGATATCGACTCTTATCACTTTAGCAGTTTAATAAATTCTTCTATTCGATATATAATGCTTCCAATCTGTCTCAGGCTTTCTATACATACCTGTACATGCACGAAGACATTTCCTTTCGAAAACTCTTAATCATTCCATAGCACTAGCACTTTGGTTGTACCAAATCTAGCATCCATATGTCAAAACTGGTCCAACCAGAGTCTTGTAAGAGATAACTTTGACCTTTTGATCGATGTATCTGGAATAAAAGTGCCGTCAAAGGGCCATGACTACTTTTTGTGCTTTACTGATCATAATTTTGACATGTTCAGTATAGTACAGATACTGATCGAGATGAACTCCGAGGTATCGAATACAGGATTTATGTGGAACCCGTTCTGAACTACTCTCATCAGCCATAATGTGGAAATCCTTCCAATTACGTTTCAGGTCTTGACTGGCCGCCTACAGCGTTGTCCGAAATAAAATTGTTTCGCACCTCTGCGCATTGATATACATTTGCCATTTTTCGGTGAAGAGCTGCTTAACATTAAAGATTTTTTGAAGGTTGCTCTGAACTATTGTAACTTTTTGGTCTGCTGTATAGGTGATCAGATCATAAGCAAACACTACCAATGATTTCGTTAGCGAGACGTTAAAATCAAAGCCATTCAATAGCTTGCGAATGAATATTGGGAAAAGCAGAGGCGCAGTAACTGTTCGCTGCTGTAGACCATTTAAGACCTTGAAGTCGCGTATTGTCGTCAGATTTCCATCAGTTACAACAAATGATTCCCCGTATAACATTTTGCACATCTTGGTGACAAGGTGTCTTGTGAACCTATCCTGAAGGAGTTTAAGAATTAGTCCATCTAACCACACCGTATCGAAGGCTTTCTCCATGTCAATCACACATGCTCCAATACATTCTTTGTTGTTTAGTTTCCAACAGATGTCTGAGTTTACTTCCATTATCGCGTGGATGGTCAAATGCCTGGCACGAAAACCGAATTGGCGATTCGGCATCAACTCATATTTCTTAATGTGTTCAATATCACTTCAAACACCTTACTGATCTTAGGCAGCTAGCTGATTAGGCGATAGCTTTTAGGGGTCAAAGACTCTTTTCCTTTCTTCAAAATTAGAAATACCTTTGCCTTTTTCCATTAATTTGAGAAATATGCATTGCTCAACATGTTGTTAAACAATTTGCAATAATTCCTAATAGCAACTTCAGTCAAATGTCGGCGAACTATATTTGGAAAACCGTCAATACTATATGATTTCATGTTGTTTATGTTGCCAAATATGAAACGCAATCTTTATAGCTGTCAATAAGTTTCAAGCTCGATATGAGGTCAACCGTTAATGTTTCATTGAAATGAAGAAGAGATATGCCGTTCAGGCTTGATTTGAAGTTAGAGACTTTTGCTCCAACGGCCTCTGAAAGTATTTGATTCCCTCTCTCAGGGTTTAGTAGAGGAGTCAACTCAATATGAGTTCCAATCAAGGGAAGTTTATGCAAACTTTCACTTGTAATCTTGTTTCTATTTTTATCCCGAGTCGTACTATCAATTTCGATACCAGCCCTATCAAGAAGATTTATCTCATCACTAGCGATTTCAAGATTCGATACCTTCACTCGACACTTCTTGTGAAATAAACTATTCACTTTCATGAAAACGCCATCTGGGTACTGTGGGCTAATACCCTTCCGTTTTTCCACCCATTGATTATTTACCTCACTCCTGAAGTATGAACGGATTAAGTTCCGGACATTCTTTATGTGTAATTTCAACAAGGCTAACGAGGGATGGTTGTAGTCCAAAAAATCGCCGATAAATATTGTTGACGCGTGAGAGAAGGCTTTTCAATCTTGGAATGGTTGGTGTTTCACATCCTTCCATATTGTTTCGATGTTCAATCTTGGGAACTATTTTCTCAATCGTTTCCAACGTCAACTTCTCTAACTTCGACAAATAGAGATCTATTTTATCGTTAGTTAGATTTCTGTGATTGGGAACCATTGAGCAAGCATTGCCATCATCACAAGGAGGACATTGTTTCTGGTATTCTCGATTCAACTTCAATCTATGATTTGCATGTTGAACTGGAATGAGGAAGACATCATCCCTTTGATGATTGATTTACATTATGATTGCGTTATGGTCGCTATCGTAAGAAAGCACCTGCAATTTCCGTTGAGCACTATCAAAGCAGGATTCAAGTCTTGAATCAGCAACGCAGAGATTCAAATATGAATGAAAACTCGGACCCATATAGATTGCACCTGTATTCAATTCGGAGTACACCTCTGGATTATTGTTGGCGTTCAGTCATGATGTATGCTTGATATTCAGGTCACTGGCAAGAACATAAGAACTATGCAGCCTGTTCAATTCGAGTATTTCAAACAAGGAATCAAGCTCATCCTTGAACTTGAAAACATTTCGACCAGTTGCATAGGCAGAGATAACGAAGAAGTTATCCCCACCTGGCAGTGAAATTTTTATAAGGGACACTTCAAGAGATTCAAAGTCTTTGAATTCAATTTTTTCCATATTTTGGAAATAATAGGGTCTTCTAACCAATATCCCGGTACTACCTCCCCCATCGCCGTTTACCCTATCGTTTCTTACAAACTCAAAGTCCTTGCATGTCATGGAGTGTCATGAATCGAGGTGGGTTTCAGTGAGAAGCATGATGTCAGGCTTTTGCTTAACAATGAATTCAAGGAGATAGTCACGTCGATGTATAGTAACAATGGAGTTGAAGTTGATCGAGATGAGACGAAGCTTATCCATGGAAATGTGACTGCATGACAAACTATTGTGAAGCATGTCAGATTCAAGCTTTGGTAAATTTTGAGAAACAGCTCATTCTTGCCACTTACATTGTTTACATTATTTATTTTATATATATTATTGTCTGCTGGTCCTTTAGCAGTAAGTCCAAATGATACTACGGGTTTGACGAAGTACTTGGGTTTGTTCTTGGAAAAATTTAACTTTTGCATTTTGATAACGAAGGCATCCTCAATATGATGCTGGATGACCAAATATACCGCAGTTAACACAGTATAATTTTTCTTTTGGCTCCATCTAAGCCAATTTGTATTCACCGGGTGCAAGAATATCTTTACATTTAACGCAGCGATAGTGCATGGCAGAATAAGTAGCCAAATGACCGAATCTTTGGCACCTGTAACACTGGTTGACCGCAGTGTTTTGGAGACGCTCTTACCTCATATCTCTAAAGTTCAAATACCTTACCTTTTGGAGGGCACTTAGACTACTATCTTCAGAAATTTGTACCACATAAAATGGTCGTATTTTGCCTTCACACAGTTGATCTCATGGTAGCAAAATTGTTCACACTAATGAATTTGACAGCTGGTGCTGCTTCCGGTAACATATCAAGGAAATCAACTGTATTCTCCCCACTTTCCAAGCCCTTTAACAGGAAGGTCTGGTTTTTTTTGGCTTTATGTGAAGTGGAGAGATTATACACTATTAGGAGCGTCTTCAGTCAGCTTGAAATCAGCCAGTGTTTTTGTTTTAATTGTGAGTTTATCAGCGGTCACTCTCTTAACTTCGAAATAATTGATCTTTTATTCGGCTGGCAATAGCCGAACCATATCCCCTCCGCGCTGCCCAAAGACATTAATCTGAGGAACTTTCTCAGTTAACTTATTATTTGTAATAGGAGAACCAGCAAATACACCGGTTGGCTTCTTATCCTTCTCCTTATTGTTTGATTTTAAGTATTCAATAAAATTATCACTAGAATTATTAATATTACCTTTGTTTATCGCCATTCGTCGCAGCAAGTACCGCATAGTAATTTGCGGTGTCGTTTGCGCCTCCCACGCTTAGTATGACATCAGCATCATGGATTGTTGACTTCTTCGTATCTTGTAATGTTGCTTTACTTGTTTGTTCAGCCTTTTGCATGGCTACTTTTTTTTCGTTGGTTGCTTGTTATCGCTTTTCTGGACGAATTTTGTGGCTTCATCACTTTTGTTTTGTTGACCTTGTTAATTAACGGAGCATTTCCTCCAAATTTGTAATTCGGAGCTTCATATCCTCATTTTCTGTAGTAACTCTTGCGTTTTCTTTGGTTACTCTTTCCAATTCTTCGCTTGGAATACGCTCAAAGCTTTCTTGGTCGTTTTTTCATTTCACGATTTTTTCATTTTTAGCGTTTGCAATGCCTGGCCCTGGGTCCCCCAGTGGTGGAAAGCCATCGGGCTCCTCCATGCCGCCGGTGAAAAAAAAAACGTTTCTTCTTTTTTGAACCTTTCGAGACTGCCTCGCAAGTAAAATTCAGACACTCGATAAATTCTTCGAATAATTCGACGACTTAGTAAGTTTTTCAAAAAGTTAACTTTGAATTGACGTTTTTAAAATTATTTTAATTTTTGAAAATTATTGACAGAAGCGATTAAAAATAAGTCCATATGCAACCACTGCTTGACGTAGAATTCCGTTCTAAAAGGGTCATTCCTAAATGGAATGTGATAGCATCCATAGCAACATCGAAAAACACATGAACAATAGCAGCTAGATTTTTCATTTTTTTAGCGGTTCAATAATATCAACCTCACCAAATCAATTAGATTAGGTACAAAGCAGGAAGAGCCTGAAGTAACTGACCTAAGATGTATTCAGTACACGCCAGAAGGCAACATCCAGGTAAAACTCAGTCCTAAAGATCAAGTTTTTTAACCTAACCCGAAGGATTTAAAAGGTTTCTACAAGGATTGAAGAGCTTGACTAGCTGTATGATGCTTCACTACAGATTACAGGCATTAAGTTCAAGAGCTCAAACAAGTTATACCAAAAGACGTTCATCTATTTTATGACAACTTACCCCACCGTCCTTAGTATTTTCAGTTGCTTGTATTTGAGTAATTTATTTTGGAAGGCGTCTCCAAAATAAACGAGGCTTTTGTCATACATCCCTCCCTGACTTCCAGTGAAAGTTTGGAGACATTCAGTTCAGTGGCAGCGTAGTTATTGCGTCTAAAGTGACAGCATGATCGTGTCATCGGTACAAAAATGAGTTTTGAACAAAGATCTAATATCAAATTTTGTTTTAAAATCGGTCAAACGTTTTAAAAAAGATTTCAATTCATGAAAAAAGTTTATGGCGATGATTTTCTATCTCGTGCCAGAGTTCATGAGTGGTTTACACGTTTCAGAGATGGTTGTCAGGACATACGAGTAAATGACGATGAACATACGGGCCACCCAAAATCAGTGATCACCGAAAGCTCCATCGGAATTGTGCGTGAATTTATCAAAAATTAGCCAAAATCATGGTTGAAATTCATGGAATTGGAGTTGAATATCTCCAAAATATCGATTCATCGCATTTTAGCCGATCATTTGGGCTAACGAAAGGTCTGTGCACGTTTTGTTCCGCACAAGTTAACTGATTACCAAAAATTGCTCAGAATTCAACTTTCGAAAGACATTATTAAAGAGGCAAGAAAAGACGAGAACTTCCTTTACAACATTTTAACTGGTGATGAAACGTGGTGTTTTCAATATGAACGTGAAACCAAGCGTCAAGTGCCGAATAGAAGGCCACCACGCAAAAAATCGCGTTTGGAGAAGTCAAAAATCAAGTCAATGCTCATTTGTTTTTACGATTCCAAGGGAATTGTCCACAAGGAGTTTGTGCCAACGGGCCATACCGTCAATGCAATTTTATATCTTGGCGTTTTGAAGCGTTTCTTACAGCTGGCGCTTATTTCATGAGAATGCACCATCTCGTCGATCCACTCTTGTGACTGATTTTTTGACTAGAAATCACATTTTAACCATCAATCACTCACCGTATTCACCTGATATGGTTCCCTGTGACTTCTAACTATTCGAAAAACTGCGTTTGCCCATGAATGGAAAACGCTCTGCGTCTATAGAGGGCATCCAAAAGGCTAGTACCGACAGCCTGAAGGACATTCCGGTCAATGATATTTAACACTTTTTCGAAAAAATTTTGGATCGCGCAAAACAATGTATCGGAGGAGACTATTTTGAATAAATAAACTCGAATTTATCATAAGAAAGCTCCTGTCGTTTCTATTTTAGCTCAGTCTCGTTTATTTTGGAATGTTCCTTGTATTTTTATCCCTATTTAGTTTATAAATTCATTACGTGTAATTTATTGAACATTGAATATAGTACGTTAACAAGACATGTGCTTTTTTATTAAGAAAACCTCTTATATCTAACAAGGTTATAAGTGATAAATACTCGTAACTAAAAATTAAGGTAGAATATCTTATAACTCATTTTTTTACAAGTAAGAAAACTTTGTAAGTCATAATTAAAAACAACAAAATTTTTTTTGACATTAGATGGTATTAAGCATACTTGTTACAAAATACAACAAATATTCATACTGACTTATGAGTAAGTATCATTACTTATAAACAACTGGTACGTTTTTGCTTCTCCTGTAAAGTTTGAATTTTTTGAGATTCGTGGTTATCATTCTAGGCCATTGATATGAAAAATCTTTTTGCTTTTGAAGATAATGAAAGGATTCTAACAGATTGTGTAATAAAGTTCCTACCTAAAAGAGTCAAAATCTGGCAAAATTTGGTGAACCACAATCGGATTTTTGTGGTTAGTGAACCACATACATATGCTTACTGTTGAATGTAACAATACGATAAAAGAAAAAGAAATTGCTAAAACTCTAATTTCCCCTCTAGCTGAAATTGTAAAGCTTTCCCTTCACAAACCCAGTTATTCACCAGGAATAAAACTGTAGCGTTATATGAAAATATCAATATTTTTCCTGAGAACTAATTTAAACGCCCTTAATCCTTGAAACTTAATTCAGCATACAAATCACCGGAAATTAGCCCTCCAGATCCATGCCTTATTAGCAATTACACTTTTGCGATTATTGTCGTTCGAACAGACACAATTCGCAAAATTGTGATGAGATTTGCAACACTTCAAAAAGTAAACGATTAAGATTTAAGTTTTGTCATCATTTTGGGAATACTTCGCGTGAAATTGAATCTGGGATATAGTATAGGGTGGTCCAACTGTAATGCACGATGTTAACTGTGAGTCACACCTTAACGTCAAGTTTTTTGTCAAACTTAATGTGACATTTCTTTGTTATAGTGTTTGACAAATTTAACAATAGAGACGTACACAATCAAGCAGCGCGTTAAGGTTGTTGAAGCCTTCTACAAAAATGGGCATTTAAATCAAATTGCATTTCGTCCACCTAGTGATTTTTTCGGTTGGTATAATCTACCAAATGTGTCCACAATCGTGAGAATTGTGCGCAAATTTCAGCAGACCGGGTTTGTAGAAAATGTGAAATTACCTGTACACGCTCGCCCAGTTCGTTCTGCGTAGAAAATTGCTGTTGTTCGCAACAGTGTGGCAGAAGAGCCGTCAACCTCAACTCGATGTCGTGCCCAACGATTGAACATCTCACGAACATCACTGATGCTAATTTTGAATAAAGATTTGAATTTACACGCTTACAAGGTTCAATTGACTTAAGAGCTGAAGCTACTGACCATTTCAAGCGTCGGCATTACGCCGAATGGTTGGTTGAACAGACAGAAGGGAATAGTGACCTTTTTTTGTGGTAGGGAGGTGAATGCTATTTATGCACAGAGTGTGGGACTCCCATGCGCAACTGGACTACCCACCAAACACCTCCCCTGTCAACCTGAGAACCCAACCTGGAACCGTTTGACACATTACTTCGGGCCAGGTCTCGTTTTGTTACGCCGTGGGGCACCTTCAAGCTGAGGAGTCCCTTTCCTAGCGAGAGGGGAGAGGCGAAGAGGAAATGCCAGAAGAGTGATCCCCCAGCCCCAGCGCCTCCGGCTGCTGTGAGTCCCTTTTATATTTTAGGACTGCCCGAGCATAACGTGCCACCTGGTTCCATTTGTCAACCGATTCGAGCATCACCGCAACTATATTATCCGGGGTGAGCTCTCCCGTCTCCCTGTAGAATTCCCTTCGCAGCCTGACCCATTTGGTACACACAAAAAATGTGTGGCAGGCATTGTCCTCCTCTCCTGGGCAAAATCGACAATCGGGGGACCGTGACTTACGAACCTTGTGTAGGTAAGACTGAAAACACCCGTGCCCGCCCAAAAGCTGGGTTAGATAGAAGTCAGTCTCACCATGCCTTCGATTTAGCCACGGTCTCACATCCGGGATGAGGCGCGCAGTCCACCTTCCCTTCGTGCGATTCACCCAAGACTGCTGCCAATCGTTGAGCGAGCGCTGTCTCTCCTCATGGACAATTATCTCCCTCGCATCCTCGTTTCGGCGCAGGTGAATAGCGTGGTGCTCTCTAGCAAGGAGGACGACAGGTATCACGCCTGCAATCACTCTCACCACCGAGTCGGAGACTGTTGGATACGAAGATGCAATTCTCAGTGCTCCTCTTCTCTGTACCTGTGCTAAACGTTTTCGGTATACCTCCTTGCTGAGAGCTTCGCCCCATACCTCTGCTCCGTACAGTAGCACTGACCCTACAGCACTCATCAAGAGGCGTCTTCTTGATGGGCTGGGTCCCCCTGCGTTGGCCATAAGTCGACTCAGGGCCGATATTCCCGAAGCAGCCTTCTCAGCCGTTGCCCTGATTTGCTCAGAGAAACTCATCTTCGAGTCGATCAGTAGCCCCAGGTACTTCACCGCTGGCTTCGATTCGATTTGTATGTCTCCAATACTGGTCATCCTTACTCTAGGGATTCTCTTTTTTGTCAAGATGACCACTTCGGTTTTCTCCAGTGCTAAACTCAGCCCGCGAGCAGTCATCCAGTCCCTCACTCGGCGCATTAGCATACCTAGCCTAAGTTGCGCTTGTTCAACGGTGCGTCCAGCGACCAGAGCCGCAACATCATCCGCATAGCCGACCAAGCGTGACTCATCTGGCATCTCAAGTCTCAGTAGCCCGTCGTAAGACACGTTCCACAGGTCCGGACCAAGGATAGATCCCTGGGCAACACCCAATGTAATTTCCATCCTTCGTTGGCCCTGTGTCGTGTCGTAGCGCAGGCTTCGGTCCTTTAGGTAGTTCCTCAAAAGCCGCATTAGATATTCTGGAACTTGAAAAGAGTTTTCCAGCGTGTCCAGAATATCCACCCATCTAGCGGAGTTGAATGCATTCCTGATGTCGAGTGTCACCAACAGGACGATCCGTCGCTTGGTGTGACTATATGCCTCTGCCTTTTGGTCCGCGTTCACCACCTCTGCAATCGCATCAATGGTAGAACGTCCTGCTCTAAAGCCGTACTGCTGAGGAGATAGGTCCCCAGCAGCACGAATCGCGTCAGTGAGTCTTCCCTTGATGAGTTTCTCTAGCACTTTCCCAGCCGTGTCTAGCATGCATAACGGGCGGTATGCAGACGGCGATTCGGGATTTCCCTTCCCCTTGCTGATCAGCACGAGCCTCGCCACCTTTCATCGTACCGAGAAAACCCCGTCCCGTAGGCAAGCGTTGAATGTGCTGAGCAGCAAGTCAGGACAATGGTGATAGACGAGCCGCAATACCTCAGCTGGAACACCATCTGGACCTGGAGCCTTCCTCGCTTTCAAGGAGAGGACTGCCTCCTCCAGTTCCAGTTGTGTAAAGAGTGGGCAGTCGACTGCTGTTTCAACATGGACAGCGTCAACATGGACGAGATGGGCGGGGAAGAGTCCCCGCACTATCGCGTCCATCTTTTCCGCGTCATGTATACAAGGCTTCCGTAGGGCACCAAGTTTCCCCATGACCAGCTTGTAGCCAAGGCCCCACGGATCCTTGTTCACATTGTCCACTAGGTCTTGCCAGCAGCGAGCCTTGCTACTGTTGATCAGTTTGCGAAGGCATTTCCTGGCCGACTTATATGCTGCCACCTGGTTGCATGCCTCGTCACGGTTCCGCGCCCGTTGAGCATCACGCCGAAGCTTGTGACACTCCCTCCGCTTTTCAGTGATTTCAGTTGACCACCAGTACACTGGGGGCTTGCCGTGCCGGGGTCTTTGACGGGGCATAGAAGCGCAGCAAGCACTCGTCATGATGCTCATAGTAGAGTTCACCACGTCTTGAGCTGCCAGTTCTTCCGTCCCCTCCAAAGCTCCCTGCAGCGGCTCACCTGCTGTGGGAACCTTGACGAATCTCTCGACGTCCATTTTTCCGATGTTCCATCCAGTTGTAGAAGGCCAAGAGCTCGGACGTCGGGAGACAGCATCACTTATCTCAAGCAGAATGCACAGATTATCACTGGCTGAGTAGTCCTCTAATACTTTCCAGTTGTGTATCCTCCGTACAAAGGACTGCGAGGCGAATGTCAAGTCCGGTATGGTTCCCTCACAGCCAATACGGCGGAAAGTCGGCGTGTTTCCGGAGTTTAGTACGACGAGGGCCGTCCTGGCCGCCATTTCCAGGATTTGTTTCCCCCGCGGATCCATCTGAGGCATGCCCCATTCGATTGCTTTAGCATTGAAGTCACCCCCAACGAGCACTTTACCCTCTGCGTTCGAGACAGTGCCCCCCAAAGCATTAAGCTTGGCTTGGAAAGATGATATTGACTCGTTAGGCGTTAGGTACACACTAAAGAAGGTGATCCCTGAGCACCGGACCCACATGAAACCATCCCCCCGTCCATAACTCTCCGCCTGAAAGTCACTGTTCCGAACCCAGATAGTACCAGTTTCATCAGAGTGCCATAATGCAGGACTTTTATTATGGTGTTGCTCAGTCAGCAGCAAGAAGTCGGCTTTCATGTCGCTCGCAAACTGCTCAAGCAGATTTTTGGCGCTTGAACTGCGGTGTAGGTTTAGCTGCAGGATGCGGGTCATCGGAGCTCTGATTTTGCCTTGGCTAGGGCTTCGTGGAACACCCGGCATTTTCCTGATCCCAAGACGTGTCCAAAATCAAGTTTTGGATCAGCATCCTTGCACAAAGTACAGTGTGCCTCCTTCGTGCACTCTTTTCTTTTATGTCGCATTTCACTGCATTTGTAACACAGGGAACTCCTATCGGGTCCTTTGCATACTTGTGTGGTGTGACCATAACCAAGGCATTTGAAACATTGAAGAGGCGTTGCTCTTCGCCTACAGACAACCCACCCAATTCGTACTTAGTGACCTTAAAAAGAAAATCATCTTCAGCAACGAGGCACAGGATTCGTTGACAAGCAAAATTGCCACGTTTGGGCAAATGAGAACCCACGAGTGATTGTTGAAAAGCCGATGCATCCACAAAGAGTGACTGTTTGTTGCGGTTTATGGGCTGGTGGTATCATCGGGCCGTACTTTTTCGAAGATGACGATGGCCAAGCGGTTACCGTGAATAGTGTTCGCTTTTGCGAGATAATAACGGACTGCTTGTGGCAAGAAATTGAGGCTTTGGACCTGAACGGTATGTGGTTCCAACAGGATGGTGCCACACAGACAATGAAACGATGGCTGTTTTGCGCGAGAAATTCAATGGCCGTATTATTTCACGTTAGGGTGATGTTGGTTGGCCACCACAATCATGTGATTTGACACCGTTGGACTTTTTTCTCTGGGGATATTTAAAAGAAAAAATGTACGTCAATAAGCCAAGAACAATTAAAGAGCTAAAGGATGTGATAATTCAGCACATTAACGACATTGAACCTCAATTATGTCTCATGGACCATCGGATAGAAGTATACCACCGTAGCCATAGCAAGTATTTGGACAATATTTTGTCTTACACATAATTGTCATAGATCCTTCTATTAAAATAAAAAATATTAACAATTAAACTAACGTGAGCAAATGAAACGTATTAAGTTTGAGATTTTGCAATATTGTGAAATATTGGGTTGTTAGATAATTAATGTATTTTTTTAATGTTTTTCAAAGTCCATTTATTTATATTAACAACAAACATTTATCAATGATATATTAACCATTTGGTGAGATTATTTTTTGCCACCTTTCGGTAAGTTGAAAAATTCAACGTTCGAAGAAGCCTTTATTTTAGAAGCGAAGAATTGGTCTAGCTCATTGATAATAGCCTGATCAAAATCGAAGGTTTCACCATTCATACAGTTTTGAAAGGAGCAAAACAAATAATAGTCTGATGGTACTAAGTCAGGACTATAGGGTAGATGTGGTATCAGCTCCCAATTGAGCTCCATTTATGTGTGACCGATTGTCAAAGAGATGTGGGGTCTGGCGTTATCATGATTGCACATCACGGATTTGCGATTGGTTGGTTTAGGGCGTTTTTTCTTGATTTCTTAATCCATTTTCTATACTTGACGACAGTAGAAATTCGAATCAACAGTTTGGCTTCTTAGAAGCCACTCAGAGTAGACTATACCCTTGTAGCCCCACCACACAGAAAGCATCTTCTTTTTCTGGTGAATATTGGCTTTGAATGTCAATTGTGGGGGCTCATCTTGAGTGGTAAACAATCATTTTGGACTACTTTATCGTAAACAATCCATTTTTCATCATGTGTTATGATTCTTTTTAGAAATGGGTCGTTTTGGTTACGATTCAGCAAAAAGTCGCATATGTTACTGCATTTGGTGAGGTGGATTTCCTTCAAATCATGAGGTGCCATACCATCCAGTTTGTTTACATTACCAAGCAAGCAGACGGTTGGATTCGATATGTAGAACTTATCTGTTCTCCTTCAAGTCATCATACGCCGGTTAATCAGTCATCAATTGCAGTTGGACCACCAGTATGTGGTGCAACTTGCCCATGAAAATTTCCAGAACGAAAGCGAGCAAACCAACATTGACACTGGCGTTCAATAAAGCAGTCCTCACTTTAAACTTCACACAATTTCTTTCGACCTCGCACCGCATTTTTGCCCTTTGGGAAGTACAACAAGAAAATATGCCGATCATACTCTTTTTGATTGAATAATTTCAAGTTTATTTTTAACGAACTTTTTGTTTACTAATGACGCTCAGTTTTTGACTAATGATAGTCTGAAGTATAATTTTTAAAACAGTATATAGTAATACAAGCCACGCAATCACTACTACCTGATATATACAGTTCACGACATGAATCATCGAATAACCCAATAGATATATATATATATATATATATATATATATATATATATATATATATATATATATATATATATATATATATATATATATATATATATATATATATATATATATATATATATATATATATATATATATATATATATATATATATATATATATATATATATATATACAGTCTTCCACAAAAGTCAAGGTACAGAGAATCGGTAACTGAAAATTGTATTACTGAATCAATATTTTTATTTGAAAACCAAAAGTTATGAAATGGTAATAATACGAGTTCTGTTGAATTTAAGTTTTCATAAATTTAAAGGGATTCGGCAATAATGATCATTGAAGACAATATTTTTTTGTTGGCAATGTCTCTTTTCTACTCCACAAAAGTCTTGGTACAGTTGCAGAAAATGCCCTGTTATTTGTAAAAAGGGGAATCCCCCAAGTTCATATTATCAGAGTGAGTTAACAACCGTAGGCCGCTGTCTTTAATATCGCGTCCGTATTCGTGGTGTATCTTTTATTTAATAAAATTTTTAAAAAATGAGTCGAAAGGAGTTGAGTATTAAGAAGCGTGAAATAATTATTAATCTGCATTCAAATCAGAGCAAATCATATTCTGAAATAGCTGAACTAGTGTTGCGAAGTCGGTCAACCATTCAAAAAGTGATAAATCGATTTAAGAAGGAAAATAGAGTGGAAAATGTGCCCCGAACAGGTCGTCCATCTAAACTAAGTGCAAAGGACAAGAGAAAATTTTCGCGAATGATAAAACAAGATCCATTTCTAAGCTGTAGAAAAATCTGCGATGTTCTTGGAATTAATGATAAGAAGGAGGTTAGCGCAGAAACTGTGCGTAGAGCTGTCGTAGAAGCTGGATTTTCATCTCGTACGCCTAGAAGAAAACCTCTTGTAAGTTCCATAAACAAACAAAAAAGAATAACATTTGCAAAAGCATATATTGACAAACCAATAACGTTTTGGGATAATGTTTTATTTTCGGATGAGTCTAAATTTTGTATATTTGGTGTAAATGGGCATAAGAGGGTCTGGCGAAAAGTAGGAGAAGCATTTAATCCCAAGAACACTATTAAAACAGTAAAACATGGAGGCGGTGGTGTTATGGTTTGGGGTTGCATGGCTGCTGCTGGAGTTGGAAATCTGACATTCATCGAAAATACTATGGATCAGAACTCTTGTTTAGAGATTCTACGAAACAACATGAAACAATGTGCAGCCAAATTAGGTATGCGAGAAGATTTCTTGTTTCAACAGGACAATGACCCTAAGCACACTGCGCATAAAGTTCGAATGTGGCTATTGTACAATACTCGCATGCTTGCTACACCGCCTCAAAGCCCTGATTTGAACCCTATAGAGCATCTTTGGAATGAGCTTGAGACAAAAATCCGAAAAAGAGTGATATCAAGCAAGGCGCGGCTTAAGGATGCTATATTGGAGGAGTGGGCCAGAATCAGCAGCGAATTTACTAAAAAATTGGTATATTCTATGCCTAAAAGACTGAAGACAGTAATTCAGATGAAAGGATATCAGACAAAATATTAAGAAAAGTATAATTTAAATAACTATGCAAGACTATAATTACAATTTGTATCATTTTTCTTTAGGTGTACCATGACTTTTGTGGACTTCATTCATTGACTTTCCAACACATCATATGTAATAATATACATATTAATACGACAGAATTTTCGTTTTGTTTTACATGAATTAAAGTGTAATGATTATAGTTGAAGTAATACCAAAAAAATTTTATCACTATAGGTTTTTTAAATAAAAATATCAAACAATTTTCATGATATTTATCACTGTACCTTGACTTTTGTGGAAGACTGTATATATATATATATATATATAAATATATACATATACATATTGCAACACTTTATATGTATATATATATATATATATATATATATATATATATATATATATAAATATATATATATATATATATATATATATATATATATATATATATATATATATATGTTATGCATATATATATGTATATATATATATATATATATATATATATATATATATATATATATATATATAAATATGTTCTACATATATATACATATATATACACATATATATATATATATATATATATATATATATATATATATATATATATATTTATATATATAAATTTATATATATATATATATATATATATATATATATATATATATATATATATATATATATATATATGTTATGCATATATATATATATATATATATATATATATATATATATGTTATACATATATATATATATATATATATATATATGTTATACATACATATATATATATATATATATACATATATATATATATATGTATATATATATATATATATATATATATATATATATATATATATATATATATATATGTGTTATACATATATATATACATATATATATATATATATACATATATATATATATATATATATATATATATATATATATATATATATATATATATATATATATATATATACAAAATGTACTATAAAAGGAAAAAAATTTCATTGTTGGTTCAAGTCTGGCTTTAAAAAGTATCTTTTGTGAGTTTTGTCAGTTGTATTCAAAGTAGTTTTCTGCCATAGCTAATTCATGTGAATATTAAAGCCAATTAAGCCCGTCTAACTTTCAGTGTTTGAAATACAGACAAAAAAAGTGAAATTTGATATAAAGATAAGCCCATAAAATTTACGTCATTTGTATAATGCGATGCAGGGGAGGTCCTGATTACACATTTACAGCCCGATTAAGTATGGGCGCTCTTTGATAGAGAGGTGCATAACGTTCTGCACATTTTCCTATCTGCATGATCCCATAGATTTTCTATGAGATTTAAATCTGGCAACCAAGCAAAAGTTTTAATTACTGTTGGGCAATTGTAAGTAACCAGGAGCGAATATCATAAGTCATGTGCTTAGAACAGTTGTCCTGATAGAATTTGAAATCGCTCCGGATCCAAATGTTTCCCACATTGCTATAGAGATCATTTACAAGGATTTCCAAACACTGATCTTCATCGATGTTGCGTTCAACGAAAACTCATTTCCCGACACCATGGTAAGTCATTCAAGTCCATAACATACTATTACACTTCCTCTTCCATGTTTGAATGTTCGACACAAATTCACTTTTGCAAATGCGATGATCACTCTTCTCCACCGCTTTCAAATAAATTAAATTAACTTTCGTGAGCAAACATAAAATCCTTCCAGTAGGTTACCATATTTTTTGCAGAATTTGCTTTTGCAAATTGTAAATGGTTTAATAAAATTTTGTCGTCGCTAACGAATTTTTTTGTACGTATTATTTGGCGATGAAATCTTTGCGATCTTAAAAATACTCTTGCTGTCTCCGCCTTGACTGTTTTTCGTAAGAGCTTCGATAAAAGGATTACTAATTTCGGTGCACTTTATTAATGATCCTCATTAATCAGTGTTTACGTAATAATTTGAGTTAGGAAATTTCAGTCCGAAAAAGGGTAAAAATAGCACTACTTTGCATTCCACCCTCATATGGAAATTGGTTGATAATATTTCCAATATTATTTCGTGAGTTTAAAAAATAAAATAATCATATTTATGGACGCCATTTGAATTTTCTAAGATTACAACAACATATGTATGGTTTTTCTATTATATGGGCTATTTATTAAACTACACATCACAGTTCAGAAACTTTTCTCTAACAACTTAATCTGTTAGATGAACATTATTGTGGTCGGTATTGATTAATATTAGATAGACTTTTTCTCACTCTTATGGACGGCAATTAATTGAGTCTAAAATAAAGCAGGTATGCAATTACATAAATTTAATGAAACAGAAGATGTTAAATACATGTTTTATCCTAAATGACACGTATGCATTTTCGTCCGTATTGTCGACTATCTTCAGCGTTAAAGGTGAAACTACTAACGAAACAATTTTATATAAGCAGAAACATTAACAAATAACAATTAATTTTAACATTTGTGATTTAGTCGGATTGAATGAAGCCGAGGCAGGCTAGCGTTCCCTCGGGTTTTCCACTGGTCTCTGGCCTTCAGTTCTCCCAACGAATACCTTTGTGGGACTATGTTGTTCATCCATACGTTTTATGTGGCTAGCTCATTGTAGCTTCCGCAGTCTTACAGTCGTTGAGACCTCTGGCTCCTTGAAAATTTCATACAGCTCATGGTTGCACCGAATTCGCCATTGGGCCCCTTCCAGCCTTGCTCCGACTATTCGCCTCAAGACCCGTCTTCCGAAGGTGTTCAATATGCTTATGGATGCTTCGGTTACGATCAATGTTTCACACCCATAGCATAGCACAGGTCTTATCACAGATTTGTATACTTAGAGTTTTGGTTTCCTATCTATGCAGCTGGTCTTTAAGATCGTCAAAAATGAAAAAAAAAATTTTTGAGCTGCATTCTTCGGTGTATTTTGTTTCAAATACTGTCGGTTCTCGTTATTTTAGCGCCTAAATGCACAAATTTGCTCACATTTTCAATACCGTATTCACCAAGTGTGATATTTTGTGTATTTAAGGTATTTTTCCTCGACTGCGTCATGAACTTTGTTATATTCTCCTTGATTTGTAGCCCTATTAGTTTTGCTTCGCTGTCGAGTTTCAGGAAAACTTCTTCGGCAGTTGTCAGCGACCATAGCAAAATATTGATGTCGTTCGTATAGGCTACCACTTGCCTTGGCTTGTATAATAATGTACCTCTTGTATCGATCGGTAGCTTTTCAATGACATATCTCAGAGCCAAATCGAATAGTAATGGGGCCAGCCTATCTTCCTGCTATAGTCCAATATTTGTGTTAAAGGCACCGGTGAGTTGTTATTGATGCGGACTTGGGAGGTTGTCGACGTTATTGTTATTTTTGCAAGACGGTCTAATTTGACTGGGATACAAAAGTAAAGCATTATTTGGTACAGTATGTTACGATCAACACTATCGCATTCTTGCTTAAAGTAAATGAAAGTTTGGAGTACGTCTATGTTGAACTCCCAGAATTTTTGAAGTATCTGCTTGATAGTGAACAATTGGTCTATTGTCGGTCTACTTGCTCTACAACCACCTTGGTACTCCCCTATAAAACAGTTGGCATATGATCCGATGTTATTTTTGAAGATCTTTGAAAATATTTTGTACGCCATACAAAGTAATGATATGCCTTTATAGTTTTTGCATTGCAGCTTGTCACCTTTTTTGTGGATAGGGAATATAATCGATCGGCTCCACTCTTTTAACATATGTTCTTGTTGCCAAATGTGCTGAATAATTTTATGGATGGCTTTCTGAACACCGCTGGAACCGTATTTTAATGAACTCCACTGAAATCTCATCGATGCCCAATGCTTTATTTTTTTTTTTGCCCTTCGATGGTGAAACTAACTTCATCCAGAAGTGATAGGGCCAATGGAAGTTCTCTGGGAATACGAGTATCTTTAGGCTCCCATGTTCTTGAGCTGTGTTCAGGATCAAAGAAGTTCTTGAAATATAATGCCCACCTTGTCTTTATCCTGGTTTCATCAACGATGATGTTACCCATGTCATCACGGCAGAGCGTGATCCTGGGCTGGTAACCACGTTCAGGCTTGCTTTGCGTACTGCGCGCTAAATTTACATCGATACTTCTAAAGTGGTCTTCATAGTAGTTTTTTTCTTAACTACAATTACCTTAATCGCTACTCTTCTGAGATTTTCATAATGTTCTCTCTTTGTCCTGATTTTCCCTACCGACATATTCTTTGCACCTCTGATTCTTCTTATCTAATGCATTCTGGCACTCATCATCGAACCAATCATTTTTCGTGCTGGGCTTGATATCCAATTGTCTATTCTTCCACGGTCGTAATCGCCGCCTTCACTTCCACCCATAGCTCGTTATTTATTTTCAGCGGTGTATCTGATTGGATGGGAAGTAGCTGGTTGCCGAGGGTCTCCGTGAAATTTTTGCCACAGACGCCATTTGGAGTCTTTCGATGTCGAATTTTTGAAGAGGGATGGTCTTCGCTGAATACGCTTTTGATATACAACATCGCTACGTTAACTTGATCAAGTAATGATCTGAGTTACAATTGGCTCCATGTTATGTACAGATGTCAAGTATGCTCGAAGCCCAACGTTGTTAGATCAGAACATAGTCGATCTGGTTTTGGGTGTTGTCATCTGATGATATCCTGGTCATTTTATATATGCTTCGATGTGGGAAGCAAGTTGAACGTATGACTAGATTTCTGCTACATGCAAGGTCAAAAGGGTGCTAACCGTTGTCAGTCGTTTCATCGTGGAGGCTATATCCTCCAGTCGTTCCCCGGCTCATTGTGCTGAGATCACCCAAAACTATTTTTGTGGTGTTTGTAGGCAAGGATTCGATTCGTAGATATATATATATATATATATATATATACGAGGTGTGTTCAAAAAGTATCACGAATTTTGAATTTTCGCGGGTTATGTATATTCGAATTACGATTTTTTTGTGGCGTTATGTTGGTACTCATGTCTGTCACTTATGCCGACAAACTCGGCCATTTTGAATGTTCACTTAATTGTTGATAGCTGCTTTACTTGCACGTGTTTTCAATCGTCGTCTTCGATTTTTACTTATTCAAAAAAATGGATCAAAGAACGTGTATCAAATTTTGTGTGAAAAACGAAATTAAGTGCGCGGATGCATTCCGAATGTTGACTGTGGCATACGGAGAAGCTACCTTGGACCGAAACAACGTTTATCGGTGGTACAAAATGTTTTTAGAAGGCCGAGAAGATGTGAACGACGAAGAGCGTGCCGGACGCCCGAGCACTTCAACAACAGACGAAAAAATTAATGAAGTGGAGAAAATGGTATTGGCCAATCGTCGAATCATCGTTAGAGAAGTTGCTGAGGACCTAAACATATCGATTGGCTCGAGCCATTCGATTTTTATCAACGATTTGGGCATGAGACGGGTCGCCGCGAAATTCGTACCAAAATTGCTCAATTGCGACCAAAAACAGCAACACATGAACATTGCTAATGAGATGTTAAACTCTGTCCGCGACGAACCAAGTTCGCTCCAGAGGGTCATAACTGGCCCCCTGTGACTTTTTCTTGTTTCCTAAACTGAAGAGGCCCATGAAAGGACGACGTTACGCTACGCTTGACGAGATATAGACGGCATCGAAGGAGGAGCTGAACAAGATTAAAAAAAATGATTTTTTGAAATGCTTCGAAGATTCGAAAAACCGTTGGCTTAAGTGTATAATATCTCATGGGGATTACTTTGAAGGTGACAAAATAGATATTCATGAATAAATAAATAATTTTTGAAAAAAAACAAAATTCGTGATATTTTTGAACACACCTCGTATATATATTTATATATATATATATATATATATATATATATATATATATATATATATGCATATATATATATATATATATATATATACATATATATCTATATATATATATATATATATATATATACGTCTATATATATATATATATATATATATATATATATATATATATATATATATATATATATATATATATATATATGTATATATACATATGTAATTAATTTGGCTAGATAATATACATTTCTTTTTGTGGTAGGGAGGTGAATGCTATTTATGCACAGAGTGTGGGACTCCCATGCGCGACTGGACTACCCACTAAACACCTCCCCTGTCAACCTGAGAACCCAGCCTGGCACCGTATGACACATTACTTCGGGCCAGGTCTCGTTTTGTTACGCCGTGGGGCGCCTTCAAGCCGGGAGTCACTTTCCTAGCGGGAGGGGAGAGGGGAAGAAGAAGCCTTCTCAGCCGTTGCCCTGATTTCCTCAGAGAAACTCATCTTCGAGTCGATCAGTAGCCCCACGTACTTCACCGCTGGCTTCGATTCGATTCGTCAGTCGCCAATACTGATCATCCTTGCTCTAGGGGTTCTCTTTTTTGTCAAGATGACCACTTCGGTTATCTACCCTTGGTCCGGACCTGTGGAACGTGTCTTCTGACGGGCTACTGAGGCTTGAGATGCCAGATGAGTCACGCTTGGTCGGCTATGCGAATAATGTTGCGACTCCGGTCGCTGGACGCTCCGCATCCAGAATATCCACCCATCTAGCGGAGTTGAAGGCTTTTCTGACGTCGAGTGTCACCAACAGGATGATCCGTCGCTTGGTGCGACTATATGCCTCTGCCTTTCGCACTGCGTTCACCACTTCTGCAATCGCATCAATGGAAGAGTGTCTTGCTCTAAAGCTGTACTACCGAGGGGATAGGTCCCCAGCAGCACGAATCGCGTCAGTGAGTCTTCCCTTGATGAGTTTCTCTAGCACTTTCCCAGCCGCGTCTAGCATGCATAACGGGCGGTATGCAGACGGCGATTCGGGATTTCCCTTCCCCTTGCTGATCAGCGCGAGCCTTGCCACCTTCCATCGTACCGGGAAAACCCCGTTCCGTAGGCAAGCGTTGAATGTGCTGAGCAGCAAGTCAGGACAATGGTGATAGACGAGCTGCAAAACCTCAGCTGGAACACCATCTGGACCTGGAGCCTTCCTCGCTTTCAAGGAGAGGACTGCCTCCTCCAGTTCCAGTTGTGTGAAGAGTGGGCAGTCGACTGCTGTTTCACCATGGACAGCGTCAACATGGCCGAGATGGGCGGGGAAGAGTCCCCGCACTATCGCGTCCATCTTTTCCGCGTCATGTATACAAGGCTTTCGTAGGGCACCAAGTTTACCCATAACCAGCTTGTAGCCAAGGCCCCACGGATCCTTTTTTACATTGTCCACTAGGTCTTGCCAGCAGCGAGCCTTGCTATTGTTGATCAGTTTGCGAAGGCATTTCCTGGCCGACTTATATGCTGCTATTCAGTTGCATGCCTCATCACCGTTCCGCGCCCGTTGAGCCCCACGTCGAAGCTTGTGACACTCCCTTCGCTTTTCAGTGATTTCAGTTGACCACCAGTACACTGGCGGCTTGCCATGCCGGGGTCTTCGACGGGGCATAGAAGCGCAGCAAGCACTCGTCTTGAGCTGCCAGTTCTTCCGTCCCCTCCGAAGCTCCCTGAAGCGGCTCACCTGCTGTAAGCACCTAGACGAACCTCTCGACGCCCACCTTTCTGATGTTCCATCCAGTTGTAGAAAGTCGAGAGCACGGACGTGGGGAGACAGCATCACTTATCTCAAGCAGAATGCACAGATTATCACTGGCTGAGTAGTCCTCTAATACTTTCCAGTTGTGTATCCTCCGTACTAAGGACTCCGAGGCAAATGTCACGTTCGGTATGGTTCTCTCACAGCCAATACGGCGGAAAGTTGGCGTATTCCCAGAGTTTAGTACGAGGGCCTTCCTGGCTACCATTTCCAGGACACGTTTTCCCCGCGGATCCGTCTGAGGCATGCCCCATTCGATTGCTTTAGCGTTGAAGTCTCCCCCAACGAGCACTTTACCCTCTGCGTTCGAGACAGCGTCCTCCAAAGCCTGAAGCTTGGCTTGGAAAGATGATATCGATTCGTTAGGCGTTAGGTACACACTAAAGAAGGTGGTCCCTGAGTACCGAACCCACATGAAACCATCCCCCGTCCACAACTCTCCGCTTGAAAGTCACTGTTCCGAACCCAGATGGCGGCAGTACCAGTTTCATCAGAATACCATAATGCAGAACCCAGCAGCAAGAAGTCCGCTTTCATGTCCACGCAAACTGCTCAAGCAGGTTTTGGGCGGTTGAACTGCGGTGTAGGTTTAGCTGCAGGATGCGGGTCATCGGAGCTCTCTCACCCGGCATTTTCCTGATCCCAAGACGTGTCCAAAATCAGGTTTTGGATCAGCATCCTTGCAAAGAATACAGTGTGCCTCCTTCGTACACTCTTTTCTTTTATGTTCCATTTCACCGCATTTGTAACATAGGGAACTCCTATCGGGTCCTTTGCAGACTTGTGTGGTGTGACCATAACAAGGCATTTGAAACATTGAAGAGGCGTTGCCCTTCGCCGTATCCTACAGACAACCCACCCTATTCGGACTTTGCCCTAGTTCAGGAATTGTTCGGCGTCCTGTTTGGTCAAGCCAAATTATGGCCATGCGTTGTCCCCTGTTGTTTTCTGGTGTCAGTCTCGCTTTGATCCTTCCGACGGAAGGGAACTCCCTTTTTATGGCCTCTTCTACCTCGGCCAGATCCGCGACGCAGTCAATGTCTCGTCTTTCGATCGTTGCCATCAGCTCGAACGGGGCTATAGTTGGGCTTTTGCCGAGGACTTTCTTTACTGCATCGCAAAATGCTTCTTTATTGCCGGCCTCTGCTCTGAATTCGACCAGTATGTGGCCCGACCGCGTTGGTCGTACTACTTTAATGGTAGTATTGGGGTCTTCGAGCCTTACGTTTCCCCTGATAACTTATTAACGTTGATAATGGTTAGTATCAATGCTAAATGAATAACTAAAAAGAATTTTCATTCAACAATCTATAGCGGGTGATTTGAACATGAAATATATTCAAATTGAATGGGCAATGATCATGTATTCTTTCAAATCAAACTTTCCCGCTCTTGATTTTCCAAATGCGAACACGTTCAAAATAAATATTCAGCGTTTGTATAAATAATTAACCATGTTTGAGTTGAATAGAAAAATATTTAAACTAAATGCTACTCTATTTACGAAAACAATAGGATAGTATTTTTAAACAAATGCGAAAGCTTTTGATACGACCATTTTGCCATTCAGTATTTGCATGTTTCTTATAAACATGCCAATGTTTGTTGATTGAACACAAACGCTGTGTTTGGATTATACTAGTTTTACGTTTATTTGAACAAGTTTTTTCTCTCTGGGTATATATATATATATATATATATATATATATATATATATATATATATATATATATATATATATGTATATATGTACGTATATATATATATATATATATATATATATATATATATATATATATATATGTATATATGTACGTATATATATATATATATATATATATATATATATATATATATATATATATATATGTTTATATATGTGTAATTAATTTTGCTAGATAATATGTAGCAAAAATATACCAGAACTTTCCTATAAAATTGACGATAGCCTGGTAATTTATATTTCATTTCTTCTTCTTCTTACCACTACAGCCCCTTTCGGGCCTTCGCTTCCTGCAGACAGCACCTCCAACTGTCTCGGTCGTTGACCGCATCTTCCAATTCCGAAATCCAAGCAGCGATGAACTGTCTTTGTCGACCGAGTCAAACCAGCGTTTCCTCGGTTCAGTTCTCCCAACGAATACGTTCTTGGGTGTCCGTTGTTCGTACATACGCTCCATGTGTCCAGCCCATTGCAGTTTCCGCAGTCTTACAATCCTTGAGACCTCCGGCTCGTCAAAAATTGCATACAGCTCATGGTTGTATCGAATTCCCCATTGGTCCCCGTCTAGCTCCGCTCCAATTATTCCCCTCATGATCCGTCGCTCAAAGGCGTTCAATATATTTGCAGATGCTTGGGTTAGGGTCCATGTTTCACACCTATAGCACAACACAGGTCTTATCACAGATTTGTATACTTGGAGCTTTGTTTTCCTGCGTATGCAGCTAGTCTTCAAGATCGTCAATACTGAATAAAATATTTTATTTGCGAGCTGTATTCTTCGGCGTATTTCGTCTCTTTCAATGCCCGTTATCATTATTTTAGCGCCTAAATACACAAATTTGCTAACGATTTTGATACTGTATTCGCCAAATGTGATATTTTGTGTATTTGAGGTATTTTTCCTCGACTGCGTCATGAGCTTTGTTTTGTTTTCGTTGATTTGTAGCCCTACTAGTTTTGCTTCGCTTTCGAGTTTCAGGAAGAGTTCTTTGGCAGTTGTTAATGACCGTGACAGAATGTTGATGTCGTCCGCATAGGCCACTACTTGGCTCGACTTGTATAGTAATGTACCTCGCGTATCGACAGGTAGCTTCCGTATGACGTACTCCAGAGCCAAATTGAATAACAATGGGGCCAGCCCATCTCCCTGCTTTAGTCCGATATTTGTGTCAAAGGCATCGGTGAGTTGGTTATTGATGCGGACTTGGGAGGCTGTCGACGTCATTGTCACTTTGGTAAGACGGAGTAATTTGGCTGGGATGCCAAAACCAAGCATTATTTGGCACAGTACGTTACGATCAATACTGTCGTATGCTTGCTTGAAGTCAACGAAAACGTCTATATTGATCTTCCAGCACTTTCAAGTATTTGGCTGGGATGCCAAAACCAAGCATTATTTGGCACAGTACGTTACGATCAATACTGTCGTATGCTTGCTTGAAGTCAACGAAACTGACTGTGAACAGTTGGTCTGTTGTTGATCTACCTGCCCTAAAACCACCTTGATACTCCCCAATAATAATGGTGGCATATGATCCGATTTTATTTTCTAAGGTTTAAGAAAACATTTTATACGCCTCTATAATTTTCGCACTGTAGCTTGTCACCTTTTTTGTAAATAGGGAATATAATTGATTGGCTCCACTCTTTCGGCATATATTCTTCTTGCCAAATATACTGGATGACTTTGTGAATAGCTTGGTGAACACTACCGCCACCATATTTGACGAGCTCCACTGGAATCTCATCAATGCCCGGCGCTTTATTATTCTTTTGGGCTTTGATGATGGAACAAACTTTGTCCAGAGTTGGTGGGGCCAATGTATGCTCTTCGCAGACATCTATAGGCTCCGATGTTCTGGAGCTGGGCAGAGGATTAAGGAGGTTCTTGAAATATGATGCCCATCTTTCCTTAATCTTGATTTCATCAGCGATTATATTGCCGCTGTCATCACGACAGAGCATGGTTTTGGGCTGATAACCAAGTTTCAGGCTTTTCACTGCTTTGTATGCTTGTCTTGTGTTATTGCTCGCTAAACTTACGTCTATACTTCTCAATTGGTCGTCATAGTATTTTCTTTTCTTAATCCTAATTATCTTATTCGCTACTCTTCTGAGATTTTCATAGTGTTCTCTCTTCGTCCTGGTTTTCCTACCTACATATTCTTTGTACGCCTGATTCTTTTTATCTAACGCATTCTGGCACTCAGCATCGAACCAATCATTCCTCTTGCGCCGGGCTTGATGTCCGATCGTCTGTTCTGCCACAGTTCTGGTTGTTTGTCTTTAAAGATGCATCTGATAAGATGGGAGCCAGCTGGTTGTCGAGGGTCTTCGTGAAATTTTCGGCCACAGACGCCGTTTGAAGCCTTTTGATGTCGAATTTTCGTAGCGGGCTGGTCTTCGCTGAATATGCCTTTGACATACAATATCGCTACGTTAACTTGATCAAGTAATGATCTGAATTACAATTGGCTCCTCGGTATGTACGGACGTCAAGTATGCTCGAGGTCCAACGTTGTTGGATCAGAACATGATCGATCTGGTTTTGTGTGTTGCCATCTTGTGATACTCAGGTCATTTTATAAATGCGTCGATGCGGGAAGCAAGTTGAACGTATGACAAGATTTCTGCTACATTCAAAGTCCGTTGTCCGTTGTCATTTGCTTCATCGTGGAGGCTATATCCTCCAGTCGTTCCCCGATGAGATAACTCACAGCCAACCTTCGCGTTGATATCACCCAGAATAATTTTTGTGTCGTTTGTGGGCAATGAGTCGACCAGTCGTTCCAGGTGATTGTAAAATGATTCCTTCGTTTCTTTGTCTTTTTCTTCGGTCGGGGCGTGAACATTAATCAGCCGGATTTGGAAGAATTTCGCTTGTATACGGATCGCACACAGCCGTTCATTGGCTGCCTTAAAATCAATAACGTGCGATTTGAACTCCCTATCCACAATGAAGGCTACTCCAAATCCTCGTTTTCCAGTAGGCTTCCCACTTTTAAATATTGTGTGCGATCTCATGTCTTGAATGTCGTTTCCAGTCCAATTCGTTTCCTGGACTGCCAGTATTTTTAATTGATATTGACTGGCCTGTTGTAAAGGGTCCTGAACAGCGCCAGGGTAATTGAGTGATCTGACATTCCAGGATCCAATGCCATAGTCCTTTTTTCGTTTGCGAGGTCGTTGCCGTGAGTCCAATCCATTCCGAGGCCTATCTGCAGGTTTCGAAACAATTAAAGGTTTTCCAGGGACGGGAAGTTAGCCCGTCGCCCAACCTCCATGCCGGCGGTATGGTTATTGCGTCGATTCCGTTATCAGGCGCGGAAGATTCGCCTTCATCCTCTTACGTCCTCACAAAGGAGATTTCAGTAGGATTTAGTAGCAGAGCTGTGTAGATGTATTCACAGTTATGAGCATTTCTCGACACTTAATGTTACATTATTGGGGAACCAGTAAACCCAATGTGCATCCCGAGAGCATTTACTATCGTTTAATTGGGGGGGTTTGGGATGAGGAATCATGGAAGCTATGGGTTGGGGAAACAAGGGGTTCCCTCTTCCTTTCTCAAACGGGCTTGGGACCGTCTATGGCGGAGTTATATTTCATTTAATCCGACTGAATTATGTATGTCAAAATTAACTGTTATTTGTTAATGTTTCTGCTTATGTATAATGGTTTCATTAGAAATTTCGCTTCGAGCGAAGAAGATGGTTGGCAATACGAATCGGAATGCATACGTGTCATTTAGGATGAAACATATTTTTAACGTGTTGATTAAGATTTTGTAATTGAGCTTGTTTTATTTTAAACTCAATTATTTGCGGTCCATAAGGGTGAGAAAAATTCTGTTTTAATTTTAATGTACACTACAGTTTGGATCAGATCTTCTAAAACTTTTGAAGTAAGATTAATAATATAAATGTCTTAAGATCTCATTCAGCCAATCATGTTACATTACAAACAAAATGGCCACCATTTAAATTCTTTCTTGACTTATTCATTATTTGCATCAGATCGCTTTCTCATATACTGAAAATAAATCTCTTATGACAGAAGCATTTTCCTGTCTTCTTCTTCTTCTTCTTTGTAGCATTACAGCCCCTCTCGGGCCTTCGCTTAGAGATATTTAGATTATCTCATTTTCATGACCGTATTGATTTTTACGAAAGTTGGTTTGGTCTGTACCATGCTAGCGTGTGCTTGCTCAGCTTTGATATGATCTGATTAAATCAGTACATATCACCACTGAGGGAACACTCGTAGTCTGTCCGAAAAATCCCCTGAACTAAATCACGTTGCTCCCGACGAGATTTGAGCCTGGGACCTTCGGCTTATGGGTTCATGCTCTAACCACTAGTTGATTTTGGAATCAAAATGGCTTTGATTTGAAAAATATGTATTCAAATCTGGAAATAACAAGTCCTTAATAAGTTAACTGTCGCGGAAGAGTTTACTCTTCCCGGCAAAATGGCAACATTTTGTTTTAGTACGATTTTAAATGTATACCTGGCAGTTATTACTGTTCACAAAGGCAGATTAGACTTGCTACAGCACAAAATTTTCCCTTTGTAAAAGGGAGTTCACTTTGGAAAAGTTTATGTGATATAACGAAGCTTGTGGCCACGCTAAAGTTTGGAGTGTTGCTCCGATTATAAAAGAACTTTCGGGAAAGATTCAATAGGTAAATTTCTCGGCAAAATTTGTTAACCAGACAAATCAGCCGAGCGAAAACAAAATGGCGGCCATTTTAGACGAAAATCGTGATTTCTGTTCTGACTAAAGTACAACTCTGATATGGACGAAATTTGATACAATGGTTTATTAAACTGCGCAATGAAGCTGATGGAAAAATACCTAAGCCGAACCGTCCGAAACAAAATGGTGGCCGCTCAAAAGAAGAAAAACGTGCAAGAAAATGTTATTGTAGTTGTGACTAAATCCTTCAAACGAACTTAATGAAAATTGATAATGTGATAATGACTGTGTCCAGGGAACAATAGAAAAAATTTAAACGTCAGGCATCAAGTTTCCAAATGGCAGCTGGTTAATGTTGGGAATTTCAAAGGTTTCTCAAAGTCACAATTCTCATTTGATTTACATGAAACTTGATATTAAGAAATAGCTACTTATACTGATCTTGTTATTTGCGTGACCATCGAGTTCATAAATGGCGGCGGTTCAAACATACAATTTTTTCATATTTGCCGGGTCCTCTAGCATCTAAGCTTCTCAACCGAATTTGATGAAACTTGAGTAGTAAATTAATAGAGCATTACATTATACAAAAAATTATGAAAATCGGATGATATAAGTCAAAAATTTTAATACTGTATTTTTTGCTACCATGTTCACAAAATTGAATACTTTTGTTCTGTTCAGAGTTAAACTTTGCTTCGAACGAGAATGGGCACACTTGGTGACGAGACTCTAAGAAAGATATCTTTTCAAATCATCCTAAAATCAAACGCTTAAATTCAAAACAATGACCCCTAATGGTAAGAAAGCAAGTGAAATTCGTTGTTTTTTGGCAACTAAAGTGTTGAATATGAAATGGCTTACATTGCAATATTTGTACGCTAGAAATTTTTTTTTAAATAGTTTTTAACTTTCAAAGCGGCGGCCAATCAATTTATTATTTAGTTTTTGAAATTAAGGGCTCCTACGAGATATTTGCCTTTCCGACGCCGATTTTTTCAGTACAGGTATTCTCGTCCATGAGATAACGGATTAAATCAAGGAAAATATTATATTCCATCCCGAAAAGTAACGAACAATAAATTCCGCCACAAAAAATCCATCCAGGGAATTATGTAGCATTGATTTTACATAAATGTTTCCCTCCACGCAAGATACATGCATGTATATAGCAACCAATTTTGTGTACTTGAGGATAAACAGCAAATCACATCGAACAACAAACACTAGTATCAAAACGAAGGCATGACTCAATTTCAAAATCAAAAGAATCGTTTCATCTTTAGCAAAAGCGCAAAACTTACACACCGACAAATCACTAAAGAGAAAAAAATGGCTTATTCAACTCTTTCTTCTCAATTTCCACCCAAAAAGGTCAATTGGCTGCTTCAATTTCCCTCCCATGGCATTCTGCTAATAATAGTGCAATCAGACGCGACTTTAAGCGAGGATTATCTCAGTTCTATTCTCGGAAGAAGCTGTGATTGGAGCGAATTTCTAAAGTCTGAATCTTTCGAGAGCTTCGCAATTTGGTCGGCCCATAAATTTGTCTTTCATTGAATGGTGATTGGTCCTGAAATCATTGGAGTTATACGGAACGGATGAATTCATGAGAAGGCAACACGACACGCCTTCCGCGAGACAAAAAAACCAAGCTATTAGCTAAATCGGAACGTTTGATTCTGACGTGTATGTGTTCATACATAGTCTTATTGCTTCATAGCTTTGAAAATATTCTGGCCCTTATATGTAAGTAAAAAGCAACGGTACACGCTGTAAAATCAGTTTGTGTTATTGATGTCATAAGCCTGCACGATAACGGACAAGGGTACGATCTTATGTGTATCGGCTGTTTTATTGTGAAGATTCAAAATAAATCAGATGCTGGTTTGAGTTGTAATTAAATACTAATAATTCTTGTGGGTGGAGTTACAAACGATTTTCCTAGGGTACGCAGAAGCAATGGTATCGCACAAAAGAACATTGAATGTTTATGAGTAATTTTATATGTTTTTAATCTTTGCAATTAAAAGAGTGGTGGTCTTCCCTATTTGAGTAGGATCAGGAGCGACACACCTTTCACGAATCGATCTTTTCATCTACGCCATGATAAGAAATCCTATAAAGGAGTAACAAATCGAAATAAATCATTTGGAAACAGCTTTAAGCAGCATCATCTGTCCACTAGGTCAATTAATTCTCCATGGCAAGTACTCGATTCATGTTCCTAGCACAATTCTTCGGTGACACGCCACTGCTCGATGCAAAGAAAAGACGATTATCATAAAATCAAGGAGGATTATTTCGGTGGCTTTGGTGGTGATTGAAACATTTATGGCATTGCGGTACTACATCGAGTACTTGTTTAGTAAATGTTCTCAGGAAGGACGGATGAGAAGACGTAAATATGGCTGAGGAGATTTATCTTTGGATGAGATGTTGTTAGTTTTTGCTTGACGGTCGTGTTCCATCGTCGTTAACCCACTGCATTTTACATGAGGATCATTAAAACAAATAGAAAGTAGCATTTCGAATGCGATTGAAGATCAACTGAACTTTTAGGAAAACATCAATGCGAAGCGTTTTATCCTTCCCAACCTCCGTACATAACGCATGTTTTTCTTAGGGAGGGAGGCTTACTCGCCTTTTCGAAACGATCGTGTCAGAAGTATATATTTTTGTGAAAACAATTCATCAGCCGACAACATGTACTTGAGTGATGTGTATCATTTTCGGCAATCAGTTCGTAGTTTGCAGTGCGCGGAGTAAGATTTTCGTAGATATATTTTCGGGTCGCAGAAATTTTAATTTTTTTGATACCTAATTGAATTAACAGCGATGTTACCGACTGTTCCCTCGTCTTTTGGAAATATTTCGACATTGGAAGAGTTGAATCGGTTGAGTGCTGATTATAGTATGTTCAGTGACGTGAATTTTCCGTTCAATTTCAATCCTTATACAATGGTTTCATCAAATTTGTGGCAGCTTCCGATCTCCTTCCTGAAAAACTCCCATCGGGCTGAAAAGCCACCTTTTTCATATATTGCACTGATTGCAATGGCTATTAGTAGCGCACCGAAGCAACGGCTCACACTAAGTGGAATATATAAATTCATAATGGATAAGTAATGAGTGCAGCTAATTCTTGTTGGTTTTATTGCTATTGCTTCTTACAGTTTTCCATACTATCGCCACAATCGACAAGGATGGCAAAATTCAATCAGGCATAATCTCAGCCTAAATGATTGCTTCATCAAAGTAGCTCGGGATAAGAATTCAACGGACGACGAGGGTGACGGGGCAGCAAAAGGAAGTTATTGGATGTTGGATCCTTCAGCTAACGATATGTTTGAGCAAGGAAACTACAGACGCAGGCGAACAAGAAAGCAAAGGCAAAATAAGATTACCTTAGCAAATAATCAAAGGGTAATAATTATAGTACTTAATATTGATGCGATATAACTTTGCGTTAATTTTTTTATGCCGGCCATTAAGGGATATTACCCAAGGTTATATCCAATTTAAAAAGTGCAACCTTACATTTTTATAAAGGCGTTCTGCCAATGTAATAAATACTGGGTTTTGATTTAAACGTTTACCGACCTATTTTGCAACAACATTAAACTCTTTTTTTCAAAAAAATATTTTATACGTTTTCCTTGAAAAGCCGTCGGGCCTCAGACCAAAGTAAGGCACAACGGGTTTTCGAGAAAAAAGATCATCAACTTGCGGATGGCAAATCGAAAAAATAATTGACTAAAATATTTTATAGTTTTAACCGAATTTCAAAAAGGAATAGGTTCCAGGCTCGGCAAGTAAATTTTGTCATTTGTTTCTGAGCATAACACAATAGAATTGAATACAGTTTATGTTCTTACTAGTTATGTACCGATTCTAAGAACGATTGGTTTGGTTAGAATGATACTTCTGGAGAATGTACAATTTATAAATATAATTTTTATTTACCGATAAGCGATTGCAGAGTTTTGGTACAAGCCACAAAAAAATTTAATATTTTGGATATATGGTCGATGACTCTTGACATCTGCAAGATGGCTCCTTTTATCGAATAAAACATGGCCGTTTTCAAAAAGCTTACATCACTAGTTTAATAATTTTATCGTCCGTAACAAGTTGGATACACAGACCTACGCTCATATCAGAAGGGTTTCGTACCCAACTCCCGGAAAGAGATGTGCACATTTGAAAGAAAATCCATTGTTTCTCTATTTTCAACGGTCGCCATTTTATTGCAAACTAACAAAAATCCCTAAAACCAGGAATTTCCAAAAAAATTTGTGTTATTGATCTTATTGGAAGATTTCAAGAAGATAAAAACAAAACTACTACAATCAGGTGTTATTGTTGCTGTAATGGGAGGAATTTCAAATGGCTATAACTTCCGTGAATATGATTAGATTTTCATCAAATTTGCAGAATATTAGGACCTTTTGTCAGACTACTTTAATATTGGATTTCATTGAGTTTAAGGGAAAATGTGAAATTCGATGATTATACTATTATTAACAAAGTTGAGTGAATTTTGACTTCTAAGGCATTTGTTGTTGTTGTACTCATTAACACCTATCTTCATAATTTTTTTCAGACAATTCAAATCTCAGGTGCTCAATCACGAGTGCGGGACACACACAATTTTTTTCGTATATTTCCCCTTCCTGTGCACCCCTTGAAGCAAACAATGCCAACTTAAGACCTGCTTTGAAAACTTCTCATCGAGACCTTTCATTTGATATCCATAACGGCTATCTTTGATGAAATTTTTTTTCGGCGCCACTCACTTACATGGGGAGACCCCTTTAAATGCTTTATTATTTTTTTTTAGTTGGATTTTGAAGAGAGCACCACTTTACACCTATGTACAAAATTTGATGTTTCTAGCTTAGTACGAGGTGTGACAATTAAGTGATGAGACTGATTCCATGAAAACCGTATATTTAAAATTATTCTACAACTCTGCCGTCCCTTTCAAAGTAGTCCCCTTGGGCAGCTATACAACGATTCCAGCACGTTTTCCATATTTCGTAACATTTCTGGAGCCTTTCGACTGGGATGTCTGCGAGCACCCTCGTCACGGCCGCCTGGATGCCCGTAACCGACTCAAAATGGGTTTCTTTGACCACCGATTTTGTTCTAGGGGACAAAAAAAGTCACAGGGTGACATATCGGGTGAATAAGGCGGCTGTTGCAACACGGCCAAATACTGGGACAGGCTGAGGGCTCCTCAGAAAGGTTCTTTGGAGCCATTTTCGCGCACAACTTTTTCATCCCAAAATTGTCGGTTAAAATTTGTCTGACTGTGTCACGGCTCATACCTATTCCGAGGCCAACATTCGAACTATTAAACGCCTATCTTCACGGATAAGGGCACGCACACGCTGCTCATTCGCGTCAGTCCACACCTCGACTGGTCTCCTGCTTTCACGCCCCTCCTTAAATTCTTTATGCCATGGAAACACCTGGGCACGGCTAAGAGCACTATCACCATGCACTTTTACAATTTTAGCGTACATTTCCGAAGCCCAATTTGGCACAAAATTTAATCGTGACGCGTTGCTCTTGTTTTCGTTTCTCCATTTTCGTCACGAGCATCACCAGCAATAAAATCAGTCTTATTATTTAATTATCACACCCTGTAGTTTGCGAGAAAAATTGTTGTAACACTGACGGACGGACACAGACAGGACGCGATTTTAGTAGGGTTTTGTAAAATTATTTTACAAAATCTTAAAAGTACAATTTTCACGAGTGATACAATTTATTGTGCAATCTAAATCTTACAATTTTAAAATCACGTACAAAAACTGTTGATAATTATCGAACCAGATTTTTATTATTAAAACCCCAATGCAGCCTCAGATCGGGGGTGGTTAGAGAAAGTGTCTTGCCCGTGCTTCTGGCCCCTAGGATTTTAAATAAATGACTTTCCACGAGCGGAATGGATCTTCTGCCTTTAAATGAATTAAATCCTGAGAATTAACTCATATTAATTGTCTTTAGTTTTTAACCGACTTCCAAAGGAAAGAAGGTTATCATCACGTATATTTTTTTGTTGTTGCTTATTTTTATGTATACTCACGCACAACTTTTGAACGGAAATAGATAGAAGAGTCCTGTTTTTGGCCAGTAATACGTCTTTCTTCCTGTTAGGTCCCGCTTAAAGGATAAGAAACTCAAGTAATGGTAAAGGACTTTAACCGTTCAAATTCAAAAATTTTCGATTTTCAGGACGCTTTTCTCTTCCGCATTCATTCTTTGCTTACTAATGAGCTTAGTAAAGGATCCTTCTTACATCCTTAGATGTAAACGTAACACATAGGGTTTGTAAAATTCCCCGAAGAAATAATATGGATTGAGTGATTGCAAAGTATAGAGTTTATTCGTTGCTTTCCAGTTAATATCATACATTATAACAAATGCCCAGAAATCTAAAATTAGTTTTCCATACTAAAGACCGGCGAGAATCGCAACCGAAAAAGAGATACTTTCCTTCTATAACTGATCATAACTGTACCGATGAAAATACATAGTCGGGTTTTCATTGAACTATAGGGTATAATTTTCTTGAAACTTTCATGCAAGTTATGTGCCATTGTTAACTGAAAACGAAGGCGATGGGTATCGACTAAACGTGAACGAGAATTTAAGTAAATTTCTTGAGATTGATTGCGGAGTGGACTTTACGTTTACATATATAAACACATAACACCCAACTTATGGCCACCTAGCTCACCAGACCTTAATCCTTTGGATTATAACGTATGAGGCGTAGTTGAGCGTGGGATCAATAAGCGACCGCATAATACCACTTCTTCGCTGAAGACTGCTTTTAATGCCGCTATGGTCAACATGAACAAGGAGTATTTGATTCGGGCATTTAATCGTTTCCGGACCCGGATCGAAGAGGTTATTCCTGCTAATGGCGATTTTATTGAATAACTTTATAGCCATATATTAATTTAACGTTGTATAAAAAATTCCTGAAATTTCATTAAATTTTGTTAAAAATACAAGCCAATTAATTTTATTCTCAAGCTGTCCTGAACAACCGTACGCGCCCTATATATATATATATATATATATATATATATATATATATATATATATATATATATATATATATATATATATATATATATATATATTTATATATATATATAAATATATATATATATATATATATATATATATATATATATATATATATATATATATATATATATATATATATATATATAGGGGTACCGGTTAATTTGTGCGGTTTTCTAACAGATGGCGTAACTTGATTTTTATTCCAGTGATTCACGTTTCCAAATATGTGTTGAAAAGCTACTGGCATATAGTTTCAAAATCAGTATGTGCCATTTAGCTGGAGCGTAAACAACAATACTTTTTTATTTTACTCTGAAAATGTCGAATTTTGTACCGAATAAAGTGTTTCTTCGGGGAGTACTTCTTCATTGAAGAAAAAGGCTGCCGGAAGTCATCGTATTTTGGTGGAAGTGTATGGTGTGCATGCTCTAGCTGAGCGTACGTGCCAGAAGTGGTTTACATGGTTTAAAAGTGGCAATTTTGGCTTGGAGGACGATGAACAGCCCGGACAGCCAAAAAAGTTTGAAGGTCACGAATTGGAGACATTGCTCGACCAAAATCCAGCCCAAGCTTGCGAAATCACTTGGCATCGCTCAACACACCATTTCCGAATTTTTTACAATAAAGCTTCAATTTTCGAAAAAAAACCGCAATCCCTATTATATATACATATATATGTCTATATATATATATATATATATATATATATATATATATATATATATATATATATATATATATATATATATATATATATACTGAGCGTCAAAAGAAAGTAAACACCTTCGATACTTGTATTAAGAATTTTATTAAAACAAGGTAATTAACAAAAAATCAAAAATATGTATAAGGAATCAAAGACTTATTTAACAAGAACTGAACACAACATAAACATTAAACAAAAGTAATACCCAACAAAGATAAATTCACTTTAACCAAAAAAGGACCGAATTTCACGCGTCAAAAAAAGTAAACAGCAAAAAAAACATAACCGAACTTCAATAGAAAAAGTCGATTTTTTTTAATTTTTGAATACTTCGTTTGTTTTCTTTTGGACTTAAGCACCTTATTTAGTCTTCTAGGCATCGACGCGAGAAGTTTTTTTGTAAGATCGGGAGAGATTTGACTCCATTCTTCCTTTATAACCTTCTTTAAGTCGGCTTTGCTTGAAATGATCCTTTGTCTCACTTTTCTGTCAAGGTGCTCCCACAGATGCTCGATCGGGCTAAGATCTGGGGACTGCGGCGGATGATCAAGTGTCTATGGAGTCCGGTACAGTAGCCACTCTTTCACAATTTTGGACGTATGCTTTGGATCGTTGTCCTGTTGAAAGATCCAATTTCCAAACAAGCCTAATTTTTCGACGCTAGGGGCAACATTGTCCCTCAAAATGGCTAAATAATCCATTTTGTCCATTGTTGAGTCAACAAAAACAAGATTACTAATTGCCCCCACACACCCTATACCATAACTGAACCGCCAACGTGCTTAACAGTGTTGGTAACACACTTTTTTTGAAGGCTTCGTTCTTAGCACGCCATATTTTTGGGGGCCTTTTCACGCTGAAAATTTCGAATTTGCTCTCATCTGTATATAATACGTTTTCCCGAAAAGATGGAGCCTCGTTTCTGTATTTTTTAGCAAAGTCCATACGCTTGATCTGATTCGCCTTGGATATGTATGGCTTTTTCCGTGGTATTCTTCCATGTAGACCATTTTTATGAAGCGTTCTCCTGACTGACTGTTTGGCATACTTGTCAATATTTTTTTTACTGTGTAGTGGTTCTGCTCACGATTTCGCCAATTTCACGCAAGGACTTACCTTTTACTTACCCATAGTGAAACTATTTTCTTTTACGTCTTTATTTTTAATATTTTAATTAGAACAAATATACTTAAAACGACATTTGGTGAAGTAAAGCACGCGAACAGCACATATTTGTCACCAAAAGTTAAGGTTCTTCCCCGAAAGACAAAAGAAGCGAAGTAAGTGTTACCACTGTTTACTTTTCTTTGACGCGTAAAATCTGATGCATTTCCACTTTGGCGAGATTTGTGCAATGTTGCCACTTGTTTTGATTTCGTGTTTAATAGTAATCAATCTCTATATGGTTTAGTAGTAAACTCATTAATATTACTTTTTATCGAAAGTCAATAATAGCTTTGTAATGTAAGTTGGTGTTTACTTTCTTTTGACGCTATATATATATATATATATATATATATATATATATATATATATATATATATATATATATATATATATATATATATATATATATATATATATATATATATATATATATATATGTATATATATATACACATATATATATATATATATATATATATATATATATATATATATATATATATATATATATATATATATATATACATATATATATATATATATATATATATATATATATATATATATATATATATATACATAATATATATATATATATATATATATATATATATATATATATATATATATATATATATATATATATATATATATATATATATATATTGTAAATAGTAATTGTAGTCAAGAACGGCCACACCAGCCGTTGTTGATAATTATTTTACGTAGCACAAAACAGATAGGAACACAAATAAAAACAACGCGTTAACTTTTTTGGCGTACGAAAGAATACATTTATTATCATTTACACATGAACTTAAATACAAAATATTTGATGACTACAAATGCTTGCAATAATCGAAGTCAATGTCCATTAAAGAAAATTGCATTCTATACAATAATACATTTCAATTATTGAAGTCAATAAAACATTAATGAAAATGCAAACTATACTGTTGCTGCTGTTTTTAATGTTCATTCAGAGTTCAAACGTTTTTGCTGACAAATTCAGGTAGGCAAATTCGCGGCTGAAAGTGGGTCAATTATATTGATAGGAGGAATGACCGGGTGAATGGACATTGACTACTGTTGCGAACTCTGTTCAATTGTTGAACATGTTGGGGCACCAATGGGAAAGAACAATGTTGAATCTTTTATTAAGCGACACGTTTTCTTCTGATGCAGTTGATATGGGCTCCTGCAATTTCTTCGGCATCCTTGTCTTCTTCAGTATGCTTCTGATGTAGACGCTGGCTATACAGATGGCGATGATGATCAGCATTGTTGATGTCAGCGGTACCGCGTGCTTCCGTAACTGTTGTAAGGTAGTTGTAATCGCAATCGGCTCTGGCTTAAAAGAATCACCATCGAAAATTTGCTCCTTCACCTCTTTCGTGAAGCTCGTCAGGACTCTCTTTTGTTGGGTCATTTCTGATCGTAGAATGAATCGCTCGGTTTGGATAGCGTAATTCTCTTTGGTGCGGGTGACTCCAATGTTCTCTAGTAAAATCTTCTCTCTGTTATCTTTGCAAATAACAAAGGCTGTGCTTGCAACAAATAGCCATGCGTTTTTCATCATAAGCTCCTTCCATGTTTTTTGAGGAGATGTTACCTCAACGCTGGGCCACGGTTTCTTCTTGTGTCTACTGTATAGTTCGTTGATGATACAGTTCGGGTTTGCATCCATGTTGTTGATCATGCTGGGAGTACATAGGTATCGTTCGTCTTTAAATGTGCATGACTTCAGCTGTGCATCGTCCAATTCGAAATATGTTAGTTGATTGAAGTTAACCGCAAGGGTTGAAGTTTTAACGATAGGAACCAGATATTGGTGCACACCTGATTCGAAAGGAATTGCAGTGACATGAATCAGCTCGTATCTATCCCTTTCAATTATATGGAAGTAGCCATAGATTATGATATTTTCATCGGTGCGTGCAGTTATCGTTGCTTGCTCTGGAGTATGCAGAATCTCAAAATGAGGGCCAATCTTTGACGATACCTTATCGATTGTGTTCGTCATTGTTTCAATTGAAACGAACTGTGGGAAGCTTTCGGATCCATAGATGGTGTTTACTAGTTTTTGGTACTTCACCTGGAGCTCCTCAAAATAGTTAATCACCATGAGATAAGTGGATATGACTTGTAAGCCAATTTTGTTGTTATCAATCTTTGCGAACCATTTTTGCATTTCGTTGATCGAATCTACCACTTGATTTAATTTCATCGTAACTTGGGCAGACTGGGCGTCAGTGCGATGGTTGACGCTTATTATACGTGCGTTCAATTCTACGCTTTGTTGATTTAAGACTTGTAATATTGTGTGTTGGTTTTTATCGAGGGCGTCAATATCAGTGCAGACCTTATCATTAACACCAAAAACTGTGGTAAGGAGGTCTCCAACCAAACCTATCTTTTTTCTGGAGCCTGTTATCGTTCGTAACTTTTCTGTTTGTTGAAGGAACTCCATTTGTTTAATCTGTAGATGGTTCAGAAGGCCATTGCAGTGGGTGTAGTCGGTCAATTCTTTCGTGCGGTGACACATATCTTCTATCTGTTTACCTATGGATAGAATATTTTTCTCATCCTGAATCACTACGGCAATCGAAAAATCTGCCTCAAGTCTTAGTTCACCACGAATGCTATGCACTATGCCCAGTTTTTTTTATATAAAAACCTGATTTTGGCCTGAAGATGTTATAATTACGCTGGTTGGAGCTGTTTTTAGCGTTCAAGGCTTCTGATGGTATCATGACAGACAGGAGTATTGTTGTATTCAGCAGAGCCCCCGCCCACAAACATGGTGCAATTCTTGGTCTTTTTACTTTGTTAGGTTTGTCTATAGGTGCAATCCGTCTTCGTCCTGCCGTGTTTTTCTGCTTCATAGAGGTTTCAGGTGTTGAGCGTTCTTCGCATTTGTCAGGAGATGATTTTGGTTTTGTCAATTCGATATTTGCAGCAGTTTCCTCTACTGGTGTTATTGCTGTTTGATGGCTGGTAGAGTCCTCGGGTATTTCTACCGGTAGTTTACACAAATTGGTGATCGCTATTTGCTTCAGCATATTTCCATGATGCCTAGCTGTAACTGTTCGTACGATTCCATCTCTGCCTGGTTGCATGCGATGTATTCCTGCTAGTAGCCATTCCGTTGGTGGCGTGTCCCTTTCTTCAATGAGAACAAGCTGATCAATTCTGGGATTTTCGCTTACGCTCGTCCACTTCGTGCGTTTTTGCAAATGTTGCAGGTACTCTGTCGCTCATCGTTTCCAGAATACTTGGTGCATATTAGTTAATATTTTCCAGCGCTGGTGTAGTGTTCTACACGAGGTATCAGGTTCTAGTATAGCCAGGAGAGGTCGTCCAATGAGGGAGTGCCCTGGATTTAGGGCTTCAAGATCATTTGGGTCGCTTGATATAGGAGTTATTGGTCTGGAATTTAAACATGCTTCAATTTGGCACAGTAGTGTTATGAATTCCTCAAATGTTAGGACAATATTTTCCTCGTCGAAAATGCACTTGATGTGATTCTTGACCGATTTCACACCAGCTTCCCAAAGCCCACCAAAATGAGATGTGGACACTGGTATGAACTTCCAGGTGATTCCGTCTTTTGCAGTTATTCGTGCTAACTCACTGCTTGATCTCTTTATTGCTTCTTCGAGATCCTTGTCTAGTCGATTACTTGCCCCGACAAACTTGGTGCCGTGGTCACTAAAGATCTCCCGGCAAAGTCCTCTTCGGCTTGGAAACCGTTTGAATGCTGCTAAGAATGCTTCTATTGACATGTCGCTCACAAGCTCGAGATGTATGGCTTTTGTTACCATGCATACAAATAAAGCAATATAGGCATTTACGACCACTACTCCTCTTCGCTTGGACATTCGTATGGTGAGAGGGCCGTGGTAGTCTACTCCGCAATGAGTGAAAGCCTTTTCTGGCGTTACGCGTATGGCAGGTAAATCGCCCATTAATTGATGATTTTTAGCGGTCGAGTATTTACAGCAGATCATGCATCGATGAATTTCGTACCGAACTAGTTTCTGATCATTTATGATCCAGTATCGCATTCTCAAGCAGTTGCACACCAGTTGTGCGCCTCCGTGCATTGTTTTCAAGTGGGCTTGCTTCACAATTAAATATGTCACATAATGGGACTGGGGTAGCGAAATCGGATGCTTTGATTCTTCAGGAATGCTTGCATTTCGGAGCCTACCGCCAACTCGCAGAATACCATGGGCATCTAGGAAAGGATTTAGAGTCCCGAGTCTTTTCTTCAACTCCTTGTTACTCCTTAGTTCAGCAATTTCTTCTGAAAACTGTGTTTTCTGAATCATTATAATGATTTTTTTATGTGCTATTTCGAGTTCCTCTGCTTCTAGCCGTCCGATCTTGCGGCTTAATTTTTGTGTACAGTTGCGATGAAACCTGAGGCATGTTGCAGTAATCCTTACTAGTCTATTAAAATCGGAGTAACGTTCAAAAAAGTTGCTTTTGTCTGCCGCTGTTGTTACTGTCGAAACAACTTTGATATCGGTGCAAGGATGTGTTAACCAACTTGGACCATTCCACCACAAATGATGCTTGAGAAGTTGCTTTGGACTGATGCCTCTAGAAGCGCAATCGGCTGGATTATCCTTGGAGCTGATATGCTGCCATTTCCAGGCGCCGCGATCCAATTTCTGAATCTTCGATACTCTACTGGCATTGTAGGTCTCCAGTGAAGTTGGTTTCTTTTTTAGTCACCCCAAGGTGATAGTCGAGTCGCACCAAGCATACACGTCCAAATTAGGCATGCAGAGCGACGCTATCGTATCGTGCAATAAAGTAGCCAATAGTACGGCTCCATTTAGCTCAAGCTTCGGGAGGGGAACTTTGGTCTTGGTTGGGGTGACCTTTGTTCTTGCACAGAGAAAAGTTGTGCTAATGGATCCGCACATGTCAATGCTTTTACTATAAACCATCGCTGCGTAGGCGGACTCTGATGCATCGCAGAATCCGTGCAGCTCCATTTGACTGTCTATACTGTAGTAATTCCATCGAGGAATGCTAATGTGTTCTAGCAGTTTCAGCTCAGATTCAAGGTCATTCCAGCTTTTAAAAATTTCTTCTGTTGGCTGTTCATCCCAATTCGTTCCGCTCTTCCAGATTGCCTGCATTATCAGCTTAGCCCTGACTGTGACGGGTGCAAGCCATTGTAATGGGTCGTATATGCTAGCAATGTATGACAGCAGCTGTCTTTTTGTAGGCCTTTTAGATTCTTTAAACACGATGATTCTAAAATGGAACGCATCTTGGGCTGGATTCCAGTGTATACCAAGTGTTTTCAAGGATGGATCTTCTTTGAACTCTAATAGACCAACTTCTCTTCTATCTTTCGGTATGTGACTTAATAGCTCTGGGTTGTTGCTAGCCCATTTTCTGAGGTTGAAGTTACCTCTATTTAGTAGAGCTGTCATCTCCTCCTGAAGGGAAATCGCTTCTTGTTTGGTGTTGGCGCCTGTTAACAACAACAACAACAACAACAACATAAAAATCGTTCTTTAATATCAACGAAGCAATCGGATAATTCCTTTCTTCATCTTGAGCTAGCTGCATTCATGTTCTGACTGCTAGAAACGTGGCACACGCCGTGCCATACCTAACTGTATTGAGTTGATATTCCGCAATCGTACCTTGGGGATGCCTCCTCCAGAGAATCCTTTGGTAGTCTCAGTCATCTCGATGCATTTGAATTTGCTGAAACATTTTTTCGATGTCTGCGGTATAAACGTACGGGTATTTTTGCCATCTTAGCAATATCTGAGCCAAGTTTTGCTGAAGCCTGGCTCCAATGTGCAACTTATCGTTTAGACTGGGGCCATGGAGTGTCTTCGCAGACGCGTCGAATAATACTCTGATTTTCGTCGTGGAACTGCTCTCCTTGATTACCGCATGATGTGGTAAATAGTAAACATCCTTACTGTCGCCGATGTATGGAGTCACGCATGTCATATGTCCGAGTTTTAGGTACTCTTCGAGGAAGGTGTTGTACTCCACAGCTAGCTTCTCGTCTGTAGAGAGTTTTTTCTTGATTTGCCGGTATCTTAGGAGAACTCTGGTCCTTGATTCACCCAGGGAGTTTTCTGCCATTATCGCCTCTACTGTAAGTGCTCTGAAAATGATTTTTACACTCCGTGTTAGTATCCTTATCCCTTCCCTGAAAGAATCCAGCCAAATTTTGTTTTTTGGGCCAGTAAAGGTCTGCCTTTTATCAAGGAATCCTCGACTATTTCCTCAAAAACGTCTAAACCAATTATCATGTCGATGGCTCCTGGGGGGATCTGCCAGATTTAAGGCCTTCAGACTGCGTGGTAAACTCAAAGTTACCCTTCGATCAGGAAGCATCGTTGTTAGCCTGGGCATGATTAAAGCCTCGACTGAAACTCTGAAGTCCGAGTGGAATCTGGGTTTTATTGTAACGAATATCCTCTTCCGGACAGTTTTGGCTTGACCTGCTTTGCAGCTTTCGTTGATATAAATGATGTTTGAGACCCAGGGTTAACTAAAGCTCGCAGTAGAATTTGTTGACCGGATTTTGATTCCGCCTTTAATATTGCAGTGGCAAGAAGAACGGTGTTTGTTACGCTCGAGGCACATGTGTTCATTGTGACCTTGGTGTTACTGGTGGCAATGATCGAAGTGACAGTCTTACGATCAGTGGTTGAGTAATGCAACATGGTATGGTGTGGTTTCTTGCATTCAAAGCACGTATTTTTGCTCTTGCATTTAAAACTTGATTCATGTGCTATGCAGTTCTTGCACAGATTGTTATCAGCAACAAATTGATTTCGGTCATCGATGCTTAATTTTTTAAATCCATCGCAGCGGTGAATGGCATGATTGCTTTGATTGCAAAACTTGCACTGGTAGGTATATGTTTTACTTGCAGCTCTCTTGTCCGATTTATAAGGTTTCTGTTGCAATGACACGAATGCTTTCTTTTGTGTCGTTTGCCGCTGTACTTGTGGGCTTTTCAAACTCATTAGGACCATGTGGCTCCTCATCAGAAAGTCATGAACTTGCTTCAAGCTCGGCATCTCTCGGGTATTGTTAACTTTTTCTTCGAATATGCGGAGACTTTCTGCGACTAGCTTTATCATAGCGATTCTAACCATTATCGACTCCCAATGTTCTGTGTTATAATCTAGAATTTTTAATGCCACTAAACAATTACGAAGCGTGTCGTGCAAAGCCAGAAGCGATGTGGGACACCTGTGCACAACTTTTTCGGTGTCCAAAATGGTATCTATGTAGGTTGTTACCATCTGTCGGTTGTTCGAAAAGCGCTCTTGCAGTAAAGTTAGAGTAGTTTCGTAGTTGGCTGCACTCAGCTGTAAATGCGAGACCGCGCTTCTTGCGTCTCCCTCCAGATACGAGAGAAGGTACTGCATTTTTTGCGTAGCCCCGATAGTGATATTATTGTGGATGATGCTTTTGTAAAGCTCAATAAATGTTTTCCACTGCTGGTAGTCACCGTTGAATTTGGATATCATTATAGGTCGTAAATTCGGATGATGACAGCCATAGCTTGTAGAGATGTCCATGTAAGGTGGCCAGTTTGATGGCGCTATGACAGTTGGTGCAGCATAACTTGCTGCTGTTGTGGTAATTATAGATGCAGGAACATCCCTCGATTGGATCATTGGTGATAAAGCCACATTTTGATGCTGCATTACCGCTTGTTGACCTTCAATGAGTAGATCCTTCAATTCTCTATACACCTTTTTATTTGTAGCAAATATTTTTTGCTCGAAGTATGGATGATCATCTTGTAAGGCGCTCTTCAGCTTTTCATTGTTATCTCGAAATTCATGCCAGACGTCACCCAGCCGCTTGAAAAAATACTCTTCCGTTTTTCTCGAGCTTGAGTCCTTGTTAAAGTTCCTGGCTGAGTTTTGCAACGCTTGAGCGATGTTTTTTTGTTCCAAAATGATAGCCGCAGTGTCCATTATGTACTTGATGACGTAAAATTATCCTTCGGACTGATACCAAGAATAAGCCACTTCAGCCTTTGTTGGCAGTCCTCGCACAAGCTGGATCCACGAAATACCGAATTATCAAGATCAGCCACACCAGCTACTGTTGATAAAATTCAGAGTAAATTGCTCAACGGACCTAATGTAAATAGTAATTGTAGTCAAGAACGGCCATACCAGCCGTTGTTGATAATTACTTTTACGTAGCACAAAACAGATAGGAACACAAATAAAAACAACGCGTTAACTTTGTTGGCGTACGAAAGAATACATTTATTATCATTTACACATGAACTTAAATACAAAGTACTTGATGACTACAAATGCTTGCAATAATCGAAGTCAATGTCCATTAAAGAAAATTGTATTATAAACAATAATGCATTTCAATTATTGAAGTCAATAAAACATTAATGAAAATGCATACTATACAAAAAACTTTTTCGTGCTGTAGTTAATGTTCATTCGGGGTCAAACATTTTTGCTTACAAGTTCAGGTAGGCAAATTCGCGGCTGAAAGTGGGTCAATTATATTGATAGGAGGAATAACCGGGTGAATGGACATTGACTACTATTGCGAACTCTGTTCAATTGTTGAACATATATATATATATATATATATATATATGTATATATATATATATATATATATATATATATGTATATATATATAAATATATATATAAATATATATATATATATATATATATATATACATAAATATATGTATATATACATATATATAAATATATATATATATATATATACTCGTATATATATATATATATATATATATATATATATATATATATATATATATATATATATATATATATATAAATATATGTATGTATATATATATAAATATATGTATGTATATATATATATATATATATATATATATATATATATACATGTGTGTGTGTGTTGTCGTATGCGTGAGTCTTGTGCCTGAAGGTCGCAGCTTTGCTTCGATTTTCGCCATCTAATTTTCAGAAATATTTCTTTTCTGACCAAAGTCTAGCTCTGGTAAAAAGATTTATTCAATTGTGTGATAAAGCTCACAATAAAAAGTCATGACTCGAACAATTTGAAAGAATCGGGGAAAAAATGATACAGCACCGCTTCCATAAAATTTATTTCATCTTTTTTGGGGCACTTCGAAGTCGATTTTCGTATTTTTCTAAAAGTTTTTAATTCAGGTTGAATTTGTGCAAAATTGTACAATATGCAATTGTGGATCATATTCCTGTAATGTGCAAATTCATGGGAATAAGGAATGCTCGTGCTGGTGACTGTGGGAAATAAATAAAAGAATTTTGTGGGATTAACTTAATGAATTTATGAAAAATATAGTATCCGAACCCAGGCTTATTACATTAAAGTCTTGGTTTTAATAAAATGTCACCTACAATGTTATTGCATTTTTAGTTTGTTTGATATATAGTTCTTCAATTTTTATATCAGGAATGGTCAAATTTTCTTTAATAGATTCAACAAGTTTCGGTAAGATTTTTTTAATTAATAGTTAGAATGAGTTCTAATCAATGCTTTAATTTTAATTTTTTAATTTGATCATGAATGTTCCATGGATTATTACGTTATTTTAATTGCAATTTTGTTGAATTTCTTCATAAAAATGTAAGAATATTAGAATTCCGGGTATTGTTTGCTTAATTTCATGTTTATTAAAAAGTTTTCTTCATTGAGTTTCTCGTGGTTCAATAATACTTTTTATACTTTCGTCCTTAATTTCTTCTAAATCATTTCTTTACATTAATAATGTAGGTTTTGTTGTTAGAGCTAACTAAAATTAAATAGAAATTTATTGACAACGTCCTATTTTGGATAGTTGCGATTGGTTCGATAGAATTTTATGCCGTTTTTATATTTGAATATTGCTCAAAAACATCTATTAGGTCTGATTCACTTTTGGCGAGTATGTTTTTGTTGACAAGTCCTAGTTCGCTTGATAATATAGTTTGCTCAATGTCTGTTACATGATTTCTTAAAAGGGGGATGTCATTGTCAATTTGATATACGAGGTATGACACTTAAGTGATGAGACTTATTCCATGAAAACCATCCGTTTCAAAGTAGCCCCCTTGGGCAGCTATACAATGATTCCAGCGCGTTTTGCATGCTTCGTAACATTTCTGAAACGCTTCAACTGGGATATCCGCGAGTACCCTCGTCACAGCCGCCTGCATGTCCGTAATCGACTTAAAACGGATTCCTTTGACCACCGATTTTGTTCTAGGGGACAAAAAAAGTCACAGGGTGACATATCGGGCGAATAAGGCGGCTGTTGCAACACGGCGTTCCCTTTAGGGGTACACGCTGGGGGCGGTGCGACACGGCGCATTGTCGTGATGAAGGATCCAGTTACGAACGATGGCTGGGCGCATCCTGTAGACTCGTTTTCGCAATCTTTCGAGTACTTGGCGATAGTAGACTTGATTTACGGTTTGCCCCGTTGAAACAAATTGTTTGTGGACGATTCCACGGCTATCAAAAAACGCAATAATAATCGTTTTCACCTTCGACTTGCTCATGCGAGCCTTTTTTCGGGCGTTTCTGAAGCTGTTTGGCCCAATCTGGCGCAAAATTTAATCGCGATGCGTTGCTCTTGATTTCGTTTCTCCATTTTCGCGACAAGCACCACCAACACACGTCTACTCATTATGACACAGTAGGCGAACTCAACAAGCTACAGACATGGTGAATATATCAAAAGAGAGGGGAAGAGTGCCGGGAAAGGCGAAGTGAATTTCAAGGTCGCAGGTCTACCACAAGCGTAGTAATAAAATCAGTCTCATTACTTAATTGTCACACTTCGTATATGTTGAAGGAAAAGTTACTTCATCTCTAAGCGTTGTTATCCCATTTTGGTTTAAATCCATGAATTTATTCAGATAATTTGTTACTATGATCTGTTGAGAGTTAATGTGCTTGATTATAACCTTTATTTGGGATGTTATTAATCACTGAAGCTTTATCTATTTTGTCAACGAGTTCCTTTTCATTTCCTGAGATTTCTTTTATAGAGAAATCGATGTCGGTTCTGTCGTCATCGTCCATTGTTCCTGCAACGTATTTTAGTCCTCTGACGAGTATGTTTATTAGTCCGCGTTTTTATCTTTGGTGTGGTATGAGGGTATTAATTTTGGATTCTAAGAGTTCAAAATTTCTATTAACAGTTTTCAATGATAGAGTATTGATATTTTTTCAGATGAGCCTGTTTTGATTGGAATGTAACCATTGTTTCAGTTGAGTTCCTTGATGTCTATGGTCAGAGCTGTTGCTACGGTCTAGAAGGTTATCATCAACAGAAGAGTCATTTTCCTGAAAGAATGATGAATATATATTATATGCATTTTTGTTGTTAACAAGGGAATGAGGGGTTGATGGACGTTTTCTGTTTTTCTTTTTAGCTTTGACTTTAATTGTTGGATTATTTAGATCTTGATTTTTCTTTTTGCTTTTCACATGGTTTAGAATGGTTTTTCATTCTTCTGGTTTGTTTTATGAAATTTTGCCCTGTTTTGAGTTCATTATCTTTTCGAGTTTGATTTAATTTGTTAATTATTTTCAATTTCATTGCGAAATCATTTCGTGGGTAGAGTTATATTCGTCTTGCGGGATTTTGCCGTTCACAAAATCGATTGGATTCCTGTTTGTAGTTGAATGAATATTATTGTAATAAGAAATTATTTTGAGGATTTTTTTCTTCTACGGTACTTTGGTTATTGGTAGAATCATATTTAAAGAGGCAAATATGCTCGTTAATAGTGTTATGTAATCTTTCTACATCTGCGTTTGAAGTTTGATTGCCACAGGAAGTGTAATGGATTTCCACATTTTTCTTCAAGGGAAGTCTTTCAAAGGGATCGCCTTGGACATTAGTTCATTGTCGACAATCAGCTTCTTCACTGTGCTGAACTGGCTTAAATAGTACGCAAGGGCTCTTTTGAACTCGTTCCAAGTTCTTCCGATAATATTCATTGCCCAAGCATGTTTCGACAATTTGTCTATTATCGTTAAGAATAATCGTTTTTCGAGAGTATAGAAAACTTCAACATGGATTACTTTTTCAGGTTTTTCTGAGGTTTTAATTGATTTGAATAATGATTTTGGTGCATTTCTAACATATTTTTCGCAGTTATAAACGTCGCAGTTGTTTATAAAGCTTGTAAATCTGTCAATGCATTTGGGAAAGTAATATTTTAATTTTATTTCTTTTGAAACTTCTTCTATTCCTCGATAATTGTTTCTTAAATGTTACTCTTCAATGATTTTAGCTAATTTTTCTTCGTCCGTTATTTCTTTTAAAAGGGTATTGCATCTGATTATCTTGAATTTTCAGTTGATTATGGAATTAGTACTAAAGGCAGAATAGATTGTTTGGAAACTTTTATCGTTATCTATACATATCATTTGGATTAAAATGATTCTTTAATAGAGTGATAGCGTCCTACTCGTCTAACTGTTTAGCGTTTATAACATAATAGTCCAATTTTTATCAAATGTCTTTTCCTTTTTATTTCGGAGAGAGCCTAAATTAGACTTCTTTGTAAGAATTTGGTTTTTGAACACGTTAATACATAAGTGGCTAGTGGGAATATTTTCGAAGTTTTCAGCTAGGTTCACTTCGGGGATGGCGATTCTTGAAATCAAATTCGGATATTTTGAAATTTGGTTCTTTAATTGAAAATAACCAGGTTAAAAGTCTGGATCCATTCCGATTAGATATGTATTTTCTCCGAAAGAGGTATGGATGGAAGTACTTTGCAGCCCAAACTAAAGCTAGAAGTTTCGATGATACTGTAGTTTATTTCGTGTTCGTTTAACGTTCAACTGGCGTAACTAATTGGTCGTCCTTTTTGCGAAAGTACGGCATCGAGGGCATAGTTACTAGCACGAAAGTTATGTTGAAGTCAGGGTACGTTAAGACAGGTTCATTTGTGATCACAGTTTTTATAATTTTGAAGGCACGGAAGAACTCGGGGTCAGATGTGTTCATTTTCGCGTCCTTTTTCGAATATATTGTCTTAGGTTTAATTATCATGGAATAATCCTTATTGAATTTCCGGTAGTATCCGGCAAGGCCTAAGAATCGTCTTACTTGTTTCTGATTTTTTGGTATTGGGAAACTTTGAACGCAATTCCTTTTCTGTGGATTTGGCATTATTCTGTCTCTAGTGGCGATGTGTCCTAAAAAGGCGGTCTCACGTTTAAAGCACTCAGATTTGTCCAACTGGACTTATAAACTAGTTTCTCTAAACCTATTGAAAATTTTGTATATTGAATCGAGGTGCTCCTGTAAGGATGTTGAAAATATAATGACGTCGTCTAAGTAAACTAAGTATATCTTGTTTATATAGTTGGAAAGTATATTATTCATTAGGCGTTCGAAGGTTGCAGGAGCCATCTTCAGGCCGAATGACATACGTAAAATTTCGTAGTGTCCACCTTCCACGCTGAATACTGTTTCATGGATATCTTTATCCATTATTTCGATCTGGTAGTAGTCCTTTACTAAAGTCGGCATTGTGAAATATTGGTTTCGTCCGATTTTTCTAAAATTTCGTCGATATTGGGCATGGGGTACTTATCGTCGATCTTAACTTGATTAAATTTGCGATAATCGATGACAAGTCTCCTTTTGGCTTCCCACTAGCGTCTAGTTTCTTTGGCACAATCCAGACTGGTGCCGAATGGGGAGATTTGCTTGGTCTTATGATTTTCTTTTCAACCACCTCTTCAATTTATTTCCGTACTTCATCCTTGTAGATGTACGTGTATCCATATGTTTTCGCTAATATAGGGCGATTATTTTCAGTCCGAAATGGTCTGAATCTTAATTGTAGAAAATATCAGAATATTTTCTTATAATCGGGACTAATTTTTGTTTTCCTCCTGATTCTGGCTTAAAACGGAAGAAGGTTGTTTTTGTTTATTCTCGATTATATTAAAGTTTTCAAAGGTGACTGGTGTGGTTTCTTGGGAGCTGAATTTAACTTTTGTAGTACCGCCGCTTAGTTCCTTTACTAAAGCAGACATCCTGAAATCTTTTGCGTCATAGATGCCTTCTTCGAGATGAATATTCCTATCTGTGGAGGTACCAAACCATTTTCCTGATCAGTAGGCACGGATAATTTATAGAATCCGGCTTTACTGAAAAGGCAATATTGGTTCTCTTCTTCGCTTTCGAAGAGAATCGGGGTCTTTTTATCACCAGAGAGTAAAACATAGTTTTTGTAATCGATCACTACATTCAATTGTTGCAGTACATTGTTACCAAGGATTCCATCGTATAAATCGTGGAATTTACACACACATAATTCGATCAATTAGTTCTTATCACCTAATTCCTCGAAAAGGGGGACTCTAAAATTATTGTGTACATCTATTGTATGCTGCAATGTTTTCAAATGTGACAAGTAATTAGTACAGTCTTCATGAGCGCAGGTAATTTGTAATTAAAAATGCTTAGGGCCGACCTCACATTGTTTTAGGCACACTCACTCGTTTGTTGCATTTCCTGTACTTAATACAGCTACGGTTTTATTTTCTAGTCTTCTTAGTTTCATTTAAATGTCGTTATAGTGAAATTTTGTTTCTTTTTGTCTTTCTGCCCTAATTTGAACCACCCTAACAAAGTTTGACAAATGAAATAGCTTAGTGAGTGAAGCACCAAAAGGATTTGCATATTGGTCGGGGTCCTTTAACTGTAGTGTTGGTTTATTGAAGCATATGTTTTGTTTTAATATATAGAATATTCTCAAAAGTGTTGAGCTTTTTTTTATCACTAGATAGTGATGTGATAGCTTTTGAGCGGGCATGGGTGTTTTCAGTCTTACCTGCACAAGATCGGTAAGTCACGGTTGCCCGATTGTCGGTTTTGCCCAGGAGAGGAGGACAATGCCTGTCACACATTTTTTGCGTGTACAAAATGGGTCAGGCTGCGAAGGGAACTCTACGGGGAGACGGGAGAGCTCACCCCGGATAATATAGTTGCGGTGATGCTCGAATCGGTTGACAAACGGAACCAGGTGGCACTTTATGCTCGGGCAGTCCTAAAATATGAAAAGGACTCACAGCAAATGGGGGGCGCTGGGGCTGGGGGGTCGCTCTTCTGGCATTTCCTCTCCCCCTCTCCCCTCCCGCTAGGAAAGGGACTCCCCAGCTTGAAGGCTCTCCACGGCGTAACAAAACGAGACCTAGCCCGAAGTGATGTGTCAAACGGTTCCAGGCTGGGTTCTCAGGTTGACAGGGGAGGTGTTTAGTGGGTAGTCCAGTCGCGCATGGGAGTCCCACACTCTGTGCATAAATAGCATTCATCTCCCTACCACAAAAAAATATCGGGCAATACTAATCAGATTGAGTCAAACTGACCTGCGTTTGAAAGGTAATATTCCAGTCTATAATTTTTATATGGACTGTTTTGTATTTCTTCATTCGTGTCAAAAGTTGTATTCATTTAAGAATGAGTAAAACTTCTGAAAAATTCGTTATATTTTACAATATCACTACGATCAAGGTGAGAATGCGTCGTAGGCTCATGAAAAAATTTGTGGTGTCTACAGTTAAGATACTTTATTAAAAACAACAGCCAAGAGATGGTTCGCTCGCTTTCGTTCTGGAAATTTTGATGTAAAACATGCACCTCGCTCAAGTCGATCAATCACTGAAAAAGTCGATGAAACCTTACAAAGAATTGAAGAAGACCGACACATAAGAAGCCGCGACATTTCTAAGGAACGGAATATTTATCACCAAACAGTTTTGAACCATTTGCCTAAGGCTGGATACACAAAGAAACTCGACGTTTGGGTGCCGCATGAATTAACACAAAAAAATTTGATCGAATGAATTTCCATTTGCGAGATGCTCATAAAAAGCAACGAAATCAAGCCATTTTTGAAGCAAATCATTACGGGTGATGAAAAATGGGTAAGATACGAGAATGTCGTTCGAAAAAGATCATGGTCAAAAAACGTGAATCATCACAAACGACTTCAAAGCCAGGATTGATACCAAATAAGGTTATGCTGTGTGTATGGTGGGATTGGAAGGGAATTGTTTATCATGAGGTACTAGAACCTGGCCCAGTACCCAGTTTGGCTCTGTACTGTCATTAATTCACTAGATTGCAACAAGCAATTCAAAAAAAAATGGCCAGAATTGATCAATAGAAAGGCTGTTAATGCCAGACCACACACCTCTTGGATGACCCGACAAAAATTGACAGAGCTTGGCTGGGAAGTCTTGATGCATCGACCGTATAGTTCAAGCTTTGCACCACGGAATACCATTGGTTTCGGTCTCTGCACTTCAAATAGGGACTGTGAAAATCACTTAGCCAAGTTTTTCGCCTATCAACCACAGAAGTTCTACACAGATCGAATAATGGCTGTACCCCGAAAATGGCAAAAGCTCATAGATGATAATGGACAATATACACTTGGATAAAATCCATTTTAAATCAAAGAAATATTCAATCGTAAAATGTCAAAAAACGCTCAATACTTTTAAGAATACCCAATATATACGAATAAATGTACGAAAATATATCATGGGGAAAATCTAGGGAAAAAATGTTTTTATGGTATTATAAAAATATAATTATATGCATATTTTGCTTGACTGATTATTTGAACTGGGAAATAAATTCGGCCTTGCACTCTATACACTATACAAAGGGTGTTCCAACCAAAACGCACGATGTTTTAAATAAAACAAAAAGTTTTCAGGGACTTATGTTAATATTTTTATTATAATAGGAGAATCTATGACAATTATGTGTAAAATAAAATATCACCGAAACGCTCACTATGGCTACAGTGGCACACTTCTATCCGTTGGTGCATACTTTCAATGACTCTAAGACATAATTGAGGTTCAATGTCGTTAATGTGCCGAGCTATCTCATCCTTTGTCTCTTGAATTGCTCGTGCCTTATTGACGTACAAAGAAGTCCAACGGTGTCAAATCACATGATCGCCCTACGTAAGATAACACGGCCATTGAATTTCTCGCGCAAAAGAGTCATTGTTTCGTTGTCTGTGTAGCAAGTGGCACCATCCTGTTGGAACAATATATCTTCCGGGGCCGAAGCCTCAATTTCTGGCCACAAAAAGTCCGTTTTTTTCTTCGCAATAGCAAACACCATCCACAGTAACTGCTTAGCCGTCCTCATTTTCAAAGAAGTACGGCCCGATGACATTGCCAGCCCATAAACCGTAACAAATAGTCACTCTTTGTAGATGCATCGGCTTTTCAACAATCACTCGTGGATTCGGATTTGCCCAGATGTGGCAATTTCGCTTGTTAACGAATCCACTGAGGTGAAAGTGTGCCTCATCGCTAAAGATGATTTTCTTTGTAAAGTCACCATTCCGTTCTGTCTGTTCAAGCAACCATTCGGCGTATTGTCGACGCTTGAAAAAGTCAATAGGCTTCAGCTCGTGAAGCAATTGAACCTTTTAAGCATGTGAATTCAAATTTTTATTCAAAATTCGCATCAGTGATGTTCGTGAGATGTTCAATTGTTGGACACGACGACGAGTCGATGTTGACGGCTCTTCCGCCACACTGTCGTAAACAACAGCCATGTTTTCCGCAGAACGAACTGGGCGAGCATGCACAGGTGATTTGATATTTCCTATAGGCCCGGTTTGCTAAAATTTGCGCACAATTCTCCCGATTGTGGACACATTTTCCCAGTTATGCTGACCAAAAAAATCACGAAGTGCACGAAATCCATTTTGATTTGAACGTCCATTTTCGTAAAAGGCTTCAACAGGCTTATCGCGCTGCTTAATTGTGTACCTCACCACGGTTAAATTTTTCAAACACTGAAACAAAGAAATATCAAATTAAGTTGGGCGAAAGATTTAACGTTAAGGTGTGACTCACAATTAACATTGTGCATTATGGTTGAACCACCCTTAATATAGATTAATTAATTAGTGATAATTTTCCAACCATATGTATGATTTGATTTTATAATTGCGTCATACATGAAATAATAAAAAATTTCCTCAACATTGAAGTACATACTTTAATTATCGGTAGATTTCCTTATTTTCGCAGCACAAAGTTACGTTGGACTTTTTTACTTGAACCTCACAGACTTAATTCAGTTATTTCGATCTTACTTGTTTTCTTCTTTCACTGCAGTAACTTCACAGCTTCCTGGTTTTCTACTTTCTCAAGGATAACACAATTAATATGCGTCAGGCAAAGGATCGTTGAATATGCTAACGAAATTTGACAAAGTGAAACGGTTATCACTCTCACTAATTATCATTTTTACTTTTCTTACTTTACCGTTTTTTTTCAGAGCACAATGTTCACTTAAAATATATAAATTAGGAGAGAGAAAAATCAGGTTTATGAGTTTTTCAATTTTTGTTCGTTTTGTATTCGGGACAAAAATGTGCACTTGTTAATATATATATATATATATATATATATATATATATATATATATATATATATATGTGTATATATATATATATATGTATATATATATATATATATATATATATATATATATATATATATATGTATATATATATATATGTATATTTATATATGTATATATATATATATATATATATATATATGTATATATATATATATATATATATATATATATATATATATATAATATATATATATATAAATATATATATATATATATATATATATATATATATATATATATATATATATCTATATAAATTTTTTCATTAAGGACATAACAATTTTTTCTGCTAATAAAACACAGAAATAATTGGAATATTGCGTTCAAATTTATTGTGGGTGTCGTACAAGCATTACGTTTCCATCACGAGCCCATTTACAGCGGTCGATTCTTTGGACCCAATTTTCCACCACTGGTTTATTGGCATAGACCAGTGACTTGATATAGCTCTATAAAAAGAAATCGTTTTGGGATTAACAGTTTATTAAAAAAATTTAAGGATGCGTTCATATAAAGATAAAAATGGTTATGTCTCTAATGGAAAACATATGTACAAACATTTGATTCATCGCTTGATATTCTTACTAAATGCGATACTAGCTCCATCGAAGGCAAAAGAATTAGGGACCGACACATTGAGGAGCCAGACAGCTTCCACAATCTTAACCTGAAATATCCAATGCAATCAACGAGGAATTATTCAAAAGGAAGATTGCACACGAAAATGACGATGATGTAAAATGAACACTCCACATTGTCATAAATGTTGAAATAGAAAAAGTCAAGAAGGAAAATGCAGACTTAAAACTTCGAATAATGTCTTCAGAGGAAACGTTTGAAAATCTAGACTAAAAGCCAATGAACCCAAATCCGTGAAGCAATAGAACGCGAACAAAAAGAAAAAAAGTTACACGAAAAGTCTAAGCTCGTACTTAGTGAAGGAAGAGACAAAGACAGCCCAAATTTTATGTGGTACTTGCTGCAGTGGAAACGGAAATGAGCTGTGAAGATAATGTAGTAGAAAATTTTAATGGCAATTCTAGTGAAACATTCATAGAATATTTAAAAGCTACTGTAAAAAATAAGTAAAATTACCAAAAAAAGTTTCGCCAGTCAAAGTCTTTGGGTGGCGTGGAGGGGACATTGGCAGATGAACATTAGACAAATAACTTTAATGTTCGAAGAGTAAATGTAGACAAAATTACAAGCAAAACAAAATCACTGGTTAGCTTTAAATTAGCCAAAGGAGTTCTGGATTCTGAGAAGGTTCCGCACTTCTCCTTACCCCAAAATCGAAAATGAATCAGACTTTTTTGTTGAAGGGTCTAGCCTGCGCAGAGGATACGGTCGATCGGTTGCAGGTGCTCAAAAAATTTGCACCAGCAATTGAACTTATTTCAGTAAAGAATTTTGCAACAAGAAGATTGATCGTCAAAAAGAAAAACCTACCATTTTACTTAGTAAAAATTTTCTAATAAAAGCAGCCCAAGTGCTCCTCAATAGATAAGGTGCTTAAATTTGATGAGGTTGGAACGCCTCCAAAAAGAAAAGTAAACCAGTGTCACCAATTTCGCTATCCAGCTGCCAGCTTGGCCATGTACTACTGGTGTGTTAAATGCAAAGGAACTCAGGCCAGAGTTGAGTGCAAATTGGCTCAAATTATACTGCGTCAACTTTAGTGTATGTAGTCATCCGGGATGCACCGACTTCAATATGCACAAGTTGAATTTATTCCCAAAAAAACAAAAGTACACTGCACTATGATATGCTTCTAGATCTGTCAAGCTCAGGGTATCATTTGCACTCACCGCTAGAGGGTCAGCAGAGAATACTGTCAATAATGTAAATACTAGCAATGAGTCGCTTCTTAAAATCTACTAAAAACTTGATCACTTATCGGAAAAAATCATCAAAAAAGATACGAAATTTAATTTTCTTTGACAACTTTGAGTTCTTTCAAAAATGTCAAAATAATTTGCTATTCAGCCACATTCCAATGGATGGACATCATCTCATCTCATCTCGATCAACGTCAACTTATTGTTACTTTACTTCGACGTGATTACCTCCTTGAATTCATTGCCAAGCAAAAGCTTGACATCATATTTCTCCCACCTCAATTCATGGCTTTTAAGGACGTTCAAAGATTGTGAATTTGTAAGGAATGATAAGGTAAACGGGATGGTGAAGTTGATATCGGCATATGAGTTAGAATACACTATCGCTTACAACATATTGATGAATTTGAGTTCAAAAACTTTTAATTTCTTGGTGTCCTCTTCGTTATCTCGACCCATGCAACAGCAAAAAATATTCTCACATTTAAGGAGGAGCTCAATACCTTATTTGGAATACTCGAATTGAATATTCTTGCCCGGCATATATTATTGCTGAATATCAACAATCACCCAAGCGGTGTATTCCTGAAATTGTTGGTAACAGAATAAAATTGAATACAGAGTCATTCTATATGGGTCGGAGTCCCCAATATATCCTGGGACAAATTCATGTTCGGATCTTTGTATTTCTAATGCATGACTTTAATTCAAATTTAACCAATTGAAAGGGGAAACTGCAGGTAATTCGTTATGATAGCGATCATTTTGCCACTGTAATAGAAGTAGATCATCAAAGGGATAATGTTTTTCAGATTCAACATGAAAGTCATTGGCTTAATTCCAAAAAAGTAGATTGGGAAAAGTTTCACTGGAAATTTAATCGAGAATACTAGAAGCAATGTTCACTATCTGACGACAGTAGAGAAGTCTAACTAATGATGAAATAGATTTCTATTTTTTGAAATTACAGAAGCAGAGATTGGAAAAGATTGAGGAAGTAGTTCCCAACATTAAACATCGCAAAAATATGGAATAATATGAAACATCAACCACCATAATAAGATTGAAAAGATTCGAAAACCTTTTTATCACAAGCATCACCAATATGTATCGACGATTACTGGGCTAATACCACCCCGCATTGGTCTTGTTGAAATTACTCCTTAAGAATGTCCGGAACTTAATCCGTTTATGCTACAGGAATGAAGTCCACAAGAAATAAATGGAGAAACTGAGGAGTATTAAATGACGTGATCGAAAAAGTGAACTTTATATTTCAAAGGAAATTTTGAATGAATGTTTAAAATCGTTAAAGTTAATAGTAAGGAGATAGATCATCTAAATAAGGTTAGTATTGAAGCTGATAATTAGACTCCGGATATATATAAAAATAGAATTGGAACTCATTTTGAACTGTTCCATCAATCAAACCCTGTGAGAAGGACTCAGATCTTTTCAGAAGTCATTAAAGCAAAAGTTATTGATTTCGAATCAGGACTGAACGGTGAGTCCATTCTTCATTTCGATGAAACACTTACCATGACCATGACAATCTCACACCAAGCGGAAATCTTCTTGATTATTTTGCCAACAACAAAGACTCGTGTCTCATGTTGGCAAAATAAACAAAAATGAGTCATATAGTATTGTTGGTATTCCAAAAATTGCACTACGACATTTGCCTGAGTTACTGTTAGAATTTATTGCGTATTATTCGAAAACATGTTGAACAATATAAATTTTCCAAATCAGTGGAGAAAGGGCGATATTTCCAATCTTGAAGAAAAGAAAAAAGTCTTTGTGCCATAAAAGCTATCGCTCAATCAGCTTGCTGCCTAAAATCATCAAGGTTTTTGAAGTTGTACTGAAACAAGCGTTGAACGCTCATATTGAAAAAGATAGGTTTAGCTATCGTGGCGGGCATTCAACTACGAGTATACATATGTATATTCCATAACAAAGGTAACTTCAGACATCTATTGGAAACTGAACAATAGAGAATTCGTTGGAGAGTGTCTAACTGATATGGAGAAAGCCTTTGATGTGGTTTGGTTAGTTGTATTAAATTTTAAATTCCTTCAGGACAAGTTTCCCAGATGCCTTGTGGCCATAGTATTTAATTTATAATGTGGGAAATCGTTTCTTATAACTGAAGGAAATTTGATGACGATGCGCGATTTAAGATCTTAAATGGAACAAAAAACTGTTCTTGTAATCTTCTTCTCTATATTCATTTGTAACGTATTGACCTACTTCGATTTTAATGCATCGCCAACGCGATCATTAGTGAAATTTGCTGATGAACTGATTATTTACCTAAAAGCTCCAGTTGTTTAAAACAACCTTTCGAAAATAATTAAAGATGTGCAGGCCTGTGAAAGTGAAAGTGATCAAAAAAAGAAAATAGTTTTGTTTCGGACAACGCTGCAATTTGCCACTCGAGACTTTCAACATTATTGGAGGGATTTTCACATTATTGTTGGTGAGGGTAGTTCAGAACGGGTTTCACATAAATTCTGTGCTCGATACCTCATCGTTTATCGCGACCTGTATCTGTACTATAATTTATACCTCAAAACCATGCTCAGTAAAGTACAAGTACGTACAGTGCTCATATTTGGAGAGGTACTAACGACAACAAAACTGACGATGAATACAATGACAGTGAAGACAGACGAAAAACGACGTATCCGTTGCTTGAGCGCTGGGAATAAATACAAAGAGCATCGAGAATTCGATGGTCACTGTTGCGATCTCTAACAAAGCGACCGATGCAAGGGTCGTAAGTCGTGAACTAATAACGAAGCATCCTGAAATCCACAAAATTATCACGGCAGGAAAAGCAAAAAGTGACACGTAAATAAAGTTGTGTGATTTCACCGCCACCGTTGAAAATGTGGCGGAAGTACTGTACTCGAAAACGGAAGCCGATAACCTCTCCCAAGAAAGAAGGTCGGAAAGTACAATTACCGCAAAGTACAATTGCGACATCACGAAGAAGGCTAATTCAAAAAGTGTTAGATGAACAAATCAGCAAATGTGTAAAGAATATGCTTCTTGTACTAGGGAAGCTCCTAGACCACATACGGCATTATCGCAGGAGCCGGTTGAAGGTCGAAGAGGATCAGAAGGTTGAAAAAGAGCAAAAGGCGTATAGAGTGCTGAGGGCTAAGCCTAAGAGTACATGCATAAAGCTCCACCGTCAAACATCAAAGAAAGAATAGCGACTAGCCCAATCAAAGGGGATCAAGATAAAGGAAGGAAAGAAGAGGTAATTGATGGATGTGCGACGATAGACAACGGGTCCAGACAGTGCTGACAAAAGGAGCGAAGAGAGCCAAAAAGGAACTGATTCAAATAGTGCCAGAAAGTAAAGTTCACATGGAAACCCAACAAGAAAAAAAACCTGAGAGGCAACAGGAGAGATGAAAGCCCCGATGAAGACCCCAAGTCGGTCGATCATACGCAGAAGTGCTGGAGGATATAAACGGAAATTTAAGGCCCAAAAACATCAACACTGCTACTAAAGTAGTCCGACAAACGTAGTCACGCCACATACTCCTCAACTTCATAGCAGAGGCTAACAATAAAGAAGCATTCTGCGATGTAGTTGAGAAGGTCCTTTGCAAAAATGCAGCTATAGCCTCGCTTAAGCTGATAGCAATTATCGAATAAGAGATATCGATTGTGTCATGGATCTGGCTAATGTAGAAGAGGACTTCAAAAGGAAGTTCCCTAGCGTGGGCAGTTTCATAGCGAGGCTGATACCAAAAAAATTATAGGGGACAACGCATGGCCATAATTGACTCAACCGAAAAAGACACTGAACAATATCTGAATAATGGCAAAGCAAGATAGGGTGGGTTGTCTACAGGGTACGGCAGTACGGCGCATCTTCAATGCTCCAAATGCTTTGGCTATAGTCACACTTCACAAGTATGCAAAGAACCCGATAGAAGTACAAACGTGGTGAAATGGGGCATAAAAGAAAAGAGTAAACAACGGAGGCACACTGTATCCTTTGCAAGGATGCTGATCCAAGAGTTGATCTTGGGCATGAAGCCGTAGCCAAGGCAAAATCAGAGATTTGATGACGCCTGTCCTACAGCTAAACCTACACCGCAATTCAACCATCCGAAGCCTACTTGAGCAGTTTACAAGGGACATATACAGATATTTTGCTGCTGAGTGAGCAACGCCACGATAAAAGCTCTACATCATGGTATCCTGATGAAACTGTTAGTGCTGCCATCTGGGTTCGGAACAGTGGGCTCGGAGACCACCTTTTTGGTGTATATCTAATGCCAAAAAAATTGATATCATCTTTCCAAGCCAAGCTTAATACTTCGTAGAGTACTGTGTCGAATTTAGATGGCAACGTGCTCGTTGGCAGAGGCTTCAATGCTAAAGCAATCGGATGGGGCATGCCTAAACAGATCCGCGGAGAAAATGAATCCTAGAAATGGTGGCCAGGATGGCACTTGTCGTACTAAATGCTGGAAATATACTAACATTCTGGTGTATTGGCTGCAAAGCAACTACACGTGACGTGACATTCGCCTTGAAGTCCTTAGTATGGGGGATATACAATTGGAGAGTATTAGAGGACTTCTCAGCCAGTGACCATCAGGACATTCTGCTTGAGATCCGTGATGTTGTATCCCAACGTCCGTGCTCTCGACTTTCTACAATTGGGAGGAGCATCGGAAGAATGGAACCTGGACTTCGAAGAGGCAGTCCTTTTACTGATAGCGAGGAAGGCTCCAGGTCCAGATGGTGTTCCAGCTGAGGTGTTGCAACTTGTCTTTCACTATTATCCTAACTTTCTGTTATGCGCATTCAATGCTTGCCTGTAACGATAGGAGGTGGTGAAGATTGTACTGAGTAGAAAAGGAAGAAAAATTCCGTATCGCCGTCTGTATACCGCCTGTACTGCATGCCAGACACTCCTGAGAAGTATTACTACGTCGAAGGAAGAAGCTTTGAATTAGGGCATTGCGCCACAGACCTGATTGCATAGATAGTGAGTGTGGTCAAAAAGGTAGAGGTGCATAGCCGCACCTAGCAACGGATCGTTTTGTTGCTGAATGCCTTGAAATCAGCTAGATGGGTGGTTATTTTGGATACGCTGGATAAGAAAGGTAGGAAACGTTCTACAGTCACCTGGAAAGACTAGTATATTCTGGATGATTTCAACGCTAAGGTTGGCAATGAGCTATCTCATCAGGGAATGACCGGTGGATATAGCCTTCACGATGAGACAAATGACAATGGCCAGCGCCAGATCAACTGTGCATGTAGCAGAAATCTAGTCAAACGTTTGACTTGCTTCCCACATCAACGCATTCATAAAATGACCTGGCTATCGCAGGATGGCAACACACAAAACCAGATCGACCATGTTCTGATCCAACAACGTTGGGCCTTAAGCATACTTGACGTCCGTACACACCAAGGAGCCAATTGTACAATAACTCAGATCATTACTTGATCAAATTAACCTACCGGTGTCGTATGTCAAAGGCATATTCAGCTAAGACAAGGCCACTACAACAATTTGACATCGAAAGGCTCCAAACGGCGTCTGTGGCCGAAAATTTCACGGAAATCCTTGACAACCAGCTATCTTCCATCTTACCAGATGCATCGTTAAAGGCAAGCACCGAGCTCTAGATGGAAGTGAAAGCGGATATTAGGACCGTTGCAGAACAAAAGATGGGACATCAAGCCCAGTGCAATAGAAATGAGTGGTTCGATGATGAGTGCCAGAATGCGTTAGATAAAAAAAATCAGGCGTACAAAGAATACGTAGGTAGGAAAACCAGGAAGAAAAGAGAACACTATAAAAATCTCAGAAGAATAGCGAATAACATAACTAAAATCAAGAAAAGAAGAATACTATGACGATCAATTGAGAAGTATGGATATAAGTTTAGTGAGCAACAACCCAAGGCAAGCATACAAAATAGTGAAAAGCTTGAAACGAGGTTATCAGTCCAAAACCACGCTCTGTCGTGATGGCATCGGCAATATCATCGTTGATGAAACGAAGATTAATGAAAGATGGGCATCATATTTCAAGAACCTCCATAATCCTCCGCACAGATCTAGAACATCGGAGTCTATATTTGTCTGCGGAGAACTTCATTTCGTCCCACCAACTCTGGATGAAATTTGCTCCATCATCAAAGCCCAAAAGAATAATAAAGCGCCGGGCATCAGTGAGACTCCAGTGGAGCTCGTCAAATATGGTTACAGCAGTGCTCATAAAGCTATTCACAAAGTCATCCAGCACATTTGGCAACAAGACCATATGCCGAAAGATTGGAGGTAATCAATTATATTCCCTATCCACAAAAACAGTTGCAAGTTACAGTGCGAAAGTTATAGAGGCTCATCAGTTCTTTGTACGGCATACAAAATATTTTCAAAAATCTTAGAAAATAAAATCAGATCCTGCGTCAACAGTGTTATTGGGGAGTATCAAGGTGGTTTGAGGGCATGTATATCGACAATATACCAATTGTTCACAGTGAAGCAGATACTTGAAAAATGCTGGGAGTTCAATATCGACGCGCACCAAATTTTCGCCAACTTTAAGCAAGCATACGACAGTATTGATTGTAGCGTACTGTACCAAATATTGCTTTGTTTTGGAATCTCAGCCAAATTTGTTCGTCTTACCAAAATGACAATGATATCGACGACCTTCCAAGTCCGTGAATCATGGACCCTAACACAAGCATCCACAAATATATTGAACGCCTTTGAGCGACGGGTCCTGACGTGACTATTCGGAGCGAAGCTAGACGGGGACCAATGGCGAATTCCATGCAATCATGAGTTGTATCAAATTTTTGACGAATCTCAACGATTGTAAGACTGCGGAAACTGCAATGGGCTGGCCACATGAATCGTATGGATGAGCAGCGGATACCAAAAAACGTATTCCTTGGCAGAACTGAAGGTATTCCTTGGCAGAACTGAAGGCCGGAAACTAGTGTATATATATATATATATATATATATATATATATATATATATATATATATATATATATATATATATATATATACATATATAATATACATATATATATATAGGGTGCGTACGGTATTTGAGGACATACATAAATGTGACTAAAATATATATATATTTTTTTTACATTTTTTCCTATTCAGATAAGGAATGGCGGACTACAAAATCATTCAAAAAATGAAGAGACATGCTGTCATCGTTGCTATATGTGCGAACCATACAGATTTAGAGGTCTCTAATTTTCTTAATTGCGCCCGCTCATTCTTGCATAAGGTTCGCCGTGAATTGGAAGCATCAGGAGGCGATACAGAATTCGTTGCAAAACGCAAAATGCACGAACAACGTTCTGACACTGTCCGATCTGCAGAATTTTTAGAGCAAGTGCAAGCGATCATAGACGAGGACCCTTCAAAATCAATGAGGTTCCTTGCGAGTGAGCTTCATGTTTCTGAGCGCCTTATTCGTAGAGTCGTCCACGAAGACCTTCGGTATAAGTCTTACGAGATACGCAGAGGACAGTTCATGTCTGAAAGAACATGGGAACATAGAGTTCTCCGATCAAACCGTCTTTTAAACAAAATCAAACACCCTGAGGTGCCCAAAATATTTTTTTTCCGACGAAAAATTTTTGACCAAGATCAAAAGACCAATCGCAGAAATGACAGATGGCTATGTTCAAATCCTACGGAGGTTCCTGTTGTTATGCACACAAAATTTCCAGCCACTGTTATGGTTTCAGGTGTTGTTAGCAACGAAGGGCATGTTATGTCACCACACTTTTTTACTCAAGGACTTCGAGTGAACTCTGCTGCATACATCGAGGTTTTGGAGACAGTAGTAAAACCCTAGATAGACAATGTAAGCGGAGGCAGACCATACAATTTTCAACAAAACTCTACTTCTTCACATAAAGCGATGGCGACACAAGATTAGGTGGCCGAAAATTTTCATGACCATATAACACCGAACCTATGGCCACCTAGCTTCCCAGACCTTAATCCTTTGGATTATTACGTATGGGGCGTAGTTGAGCGTGAGACAAATAAGCGTTCTCATAATACCACTTCTTTGCTGAAGACTGGTATTAATGCCGTTCTGGTCAATATGAACAAGGAGCATTTGATTCGGGCATGTAATCGTTTCCGGACCCGGATCGAGAGGTTATTGCTGCAAATGGCGATTTTATTGAATAACTTCATAGCCATATATTAATTTAACGTTGTATAAAAAATTCCAGAAATTTCATTAACATTTGTTAAAAAAACAAGCCAATTAATTTTAATCTCAAGTTGTCCTCAAATACCCTACGCACCCTATATATATATATATATATATATATATATATATATATATATATATATATATATATATATATATATATATATATTATATATATATATATATATATATATATATATATATATATATATAGATATATATATATATATATATATATATATATATATATATATATATATATATATATATATATATATATATATATATATATATATATATATATATATATATATGTATATATATATATATTCTTATATATATTGTTACATGTACAAATAATTCTGCGCGCTACTGTCACAATGGTTTTCACAACCATTAAGAACATCAACAAAATGAATTTACTCGAAACCACGAGAACCCACCAAGTATGATCAACATCTGAAAGTGAGTCACTGCTCCATTCATTACGCTGCTGGAATGTTCCCGCTAATTCACCAATATACGAGAACTGAGTTGAATGATTAGAGACCCTATATAAAGGCGAGCTGAATGAATGGGGGATCATTCATTAGAACCGCGATAATAAACCAATGCAAAAGTGTGGAGTGAGAATTGATCGAATAATAGTAAAGTAATTTTCATTGATTGTGAAGTGATTTTAGTGGACAGTTGACTCACAAACTTATAAACTAAGTGAAAAATAAAATTAGTGAAAGTGTTAAATTGATTATTGTGCATTTTGAGCAAATAAACTCTATGAACTTAATTTAAAAGACAGTGCGTTTTCACTTCCCCAGAACATTAAAATTATTGGCCGCAAACCATAACACGCGACAGTGGTGTCGAGAAGTGAGAAAGAAAATTTTAAAATGAAAAACGTTTAAACATAAAAAAAAAGAAAACTTTTATACATTTTTAAAGTGCACGATTGTGTAATTTAACGTGGAAACTGGTGGAAAAGTAGCTGAAACAATAAAAATGCCAGGAAACTTTCATCTAAAAATCGATCAATTGACCATATCGGAGCTCAAGGAGGAGTTGGAACAGCGAAATCTGGCCACACAAGGTACAAAGACCATACTGATCGCACGCTTGCGTGACGCGATCGAGTCGGAAGGCGTGAATCTGGATTCGGGTGAACTCTCAGATGCGGAAAAAGGCGCAGAAGGTGGAGAAGTAGAAACACCAAAATCAAAGGAACCAGAAAATGCGCTAATGCAAATGTTAATGCTGATATCATCCGGTTTAACTGCGAAGCTAGATGATTGTTCATCTAACGAAGCTAAATGAACAGTCATCCAGTCTGACTGCGAGGCTAGATGAACAATCAGCGAAGCTAAATGAACAGTCATCCAGTCTAACTGCGAAGCTAGATGAACAATCAGTGAAGCTGGACCAACAAGCGATCGAAATCAAGGAAGTGCAAAAACAGTCAACGGAAATAAAAGTGGAGCTCGGTACCCTGAACAATCAAATTAAATGTGTCGAGGAAAACGTTTACCAGGTCGAGGAGAAAGTCAGCCAGGTTGAAGAGAGAATCAACTTTGAGATCAGCTAGGTCGAAGAGAGGATGAACCATGACATGGAAAAAGTGAAAAAAGAATTGGAAGCAGTGAAGGCAGTAGTAACCACCTCACCAGCCCCACTTGTTACCGCAGCGCATAGCATATCCAGAAACGTGAATGCACCAATATTCGACGGGCAAACGGTCTGGAGCATTTACAAAACCCAGTTTAAAGCTACTGCAAGAGCAAATCACTGGAATGAGCAGGAACGAGCAACTGCACTAATTTTTGCCCTAAGAGGCCCAGTTCCCGAGCTTTTGCAGACGATCCCCGTTGAATTGCACTCAAACCCAGCTGCTATAATGAATGTGCTCGACATGCATTGTCGAGATGATCATCTAAAGCAGATTTATCGGTCACAACTACGGCATCGGATGCGGAAGCCTGGTGAAACTTTACAGCAGCTAGCCCAAGACATTGAACGACTGGCACTTTTGGCTTACCCAGCCTACGACCCAGAACATCGAGATGATGCAGCGACAGAAGCATTCATCAGCGCACTAAAGGACCCGGAATCACAACAAGCCGTGCGTTTAGCTCAGAAGCAAACGGTTAAGGAAGCATTGGCTTACAGTCTGAACTTTGAGGCAGCGAAAAATGTGACTCGTACCACTGCCCGGGTTCGTGAGGTAGTGACAGACGAGTGCAGGTGTGAGCGCGTGGAAATCGAGCGAGACTCGCATGTAAATGGTGCGCCTAGATGCTGGGATTGCGGAGAGAAGGGGCACCTGCAAAGAGAATGCAAGAAGCGAAGAAAACCGAGCTATTGTCCAGGGTGTGCAGCTAGGAGGAGATCCAGACCGAGTTAGGAGCCCAGAATGGAAGCGCTTCAAACAGAGGGGTCGGGAAACATGTAAGAGCCAACTTCGTGGGGCAGAGGTTGGCTAGGAGGAGCGACGTCCCCAGCACCACCATCACAGTGTCAAGACTACATCGTGGAGAAGCGGACTTATGCCTTCCGGGTCAAGTTGATGGAGAACACTGCACCATAACAATCGACACTGGTGCAACCCGATCGATTATCCGACCAGACCTAGTTAGACAGCAACAACTTCACAAGGGCAGAATTTTCTCACTACGGACAGCTACGGGAGAAACTGCACCTGTTCCTGGAGAGGTCAACCTCCAGATACAGTTGAGAGACCTTCTGTTCCGACATAATTTTCTGGTCGCAAACATTATGGATGACTGCATTCTCGGAATGGATTTTCTGCGACCACATGGAATCACGTTGGATTTGGGCAAACGGGTATTGAAATGGCAAAATGTCGAAGTGTTAATGGAGGATCCGTGCGTCCAAACTCCCAAGATGAATGTGGTAGTATGTACCGACACTGATGTACCGAATTCTTCCGAAAGCATTGTATGGGCCAAGCTTGATGGTGATTCTGGAGACCATCGATCTTATCTGATAGAGCCAACGAAGACGTCCAGATTGCGCAGTTTGATTGTAGGACGAAGCCTTGTAAGATCTTTAAGGAACGGACTCGGCGGTGAGAGTGATTGCAGGCGTGATACCTATCGCCCTCCTTGCTAGAGAGCGCCGCGCTATTTACCTGCGCCGAAACGAGGATGCAAGGGAGATCGTTGTCCGCGAGGAGAGACAACGCTCGCTCAACGATTGGCAGCAGTCTTGGAGGAATTGCACGAAGGGAAGGTGGACTGCGCGCCTCATCCCGGATGTGAGACCGTGGCTAAATCGAAGGCATGGTGAGACTGACTTCTATCTGACCCAGCTTTTGAGCGGGCACGGGTGTTTTCAGTCTTACCTGCACAAGATCGGCAAGTCACGGTCTCCCGATTGTCGGTTTTGCCCAGGAGAGGAGGACAATGCCTGTCACACATTTTTTGCGTGTACCAAATGGGCCAGGCTGCGAAGGGAACTCTACAGGGAGACGGGAGAGCTCACCCCGGATAATATAATTGCGGTGATGCTCGAATCGGTTGACAAATGGAACCAGGTGGCACATTATGCTCGGGCAGTCCTAAAATATAAAAGGGACTCACAGCAGCCGGAGGCACTGGGGCTGGGGGATCGCTCTTCTGGCAATTCCTCTTCCCCCCTCCCCTCCCGCTAGGAAAGGGACTCCCCAGCTTGAAGGCGCCCCACGGCGTAACAAAACGAGACCTGGCCCGAAGTAATGTGTCAAACGGTTCCAGGCTAGGTTCTCAGATTGAAAGGGGAGGTGTTTAGTGGGTAGTCCAAAGGTATCCTCCATGGGCGTCCCACACTGCCAGACTCGGCGGGCATAAATGCCTTCACCTCCCTACCACAAAAACAAAAAAAAAAAAAAAAAAAGGAACGGATATGTGCCGGTTAGAGTCCTTTAACACCGCAGGCTCAACCACGAGCATCAAAGCGGGAGAAGTCATTGGCAGCTGCCAGCCTGTTTCCACCATCACCTCCTTGGAAGCTTCTCACGACCATCATTCGAAAAGGAGGCAAGACACAGGCAAAACCTGGGAGTCCACGTCTGCAATATTGAAGCAAGTCAAATTGCCAGCGCAGCTACTCAAGCAAGCCTCTGATCTGGTCACCAAGTACAGTGACATCTTCTCAACAATCCCGGATGACCAAGGCCGAATGAGTTTGGTATCTCACGTCATAGATACACAGGGAGCCAAGCCGATTCGACAAGCACCGAGACGTCTCCCTACAGCAAAACAAGGAGAAGTGAGCGCGCTGATCTCGGACATGGAAAAACAAGGCGTTATCGAACCTTCTGTCAGTCCATGGGCTGCGCCTGTAGTTCTAGTAAAGAAAAAGGATGGTAGCACTCGTTTTTGTGTCGACTATAGGTAGCTTAACGACGCCAATAAAAAAGATAGTCACCCGCTCCCTCGCATCGATGACATCATGTACACTTTAGCCGATGCAAAATGGTTTTCTACACTCGATCTCAAGACTGGCTACTGGCAGATAGAAATCAACAAGAAGGACCGAGAGAAAACCGCATTTTCAGTTGGGACCGGATTGTGGCAATTTGTGGTGATGCCATTTGGGCTTTGCAATGCTCCAGCCACTTTCGAACGCCTGGTGGAGTACGTGCTACGTGGCTTAACCTAGAAAACCTGCTTGGTGTACCTAGATGACATCATTGTCATCGGGAGAACGTTCGAAGACCATGTGCGGAACTTAGAAGAGGTTTTCTCCCGATTGCGACTGGCAAATCTGAAACTTTGTCCCGACAAGTGTACCCTTTTCGCAGCTGGAGTCAAATACCTGGGACATGTCATATCAGCAGAAGGGGTCAAAACAGACCCTGAGAAAATTGAAGCCGTGAAAAGCTGGCCAACACCAAACAACAAGCGCCAACTACGAAGTTTTCTGGGTCTGGCAACCTACTATCAAAAATCCGGCAAAGACTTTGCCAAAATAGCTAAGTGTCTCCATCAGTTAACCGAGAAAAATCGTCCGTATGTCTGGAATGAACAATGCCAGGTTGCCTCTGAGACCATGAAGGAGAAGCTGTGTGAATCACCCGTGCTGGCATATCCAAAACCCGGAAAAATGCTTGTAGTTGACACCGATGCAAGCAATGGCGGTATTGGAGCTGTACTCTTCCAGCAGATCGATGACGAAGAAAGAGTCCTTTCGTATTACAATCGAGTTCTTTCAAAAAGTGAGAGGAACTACTGCGTGACCAGGAAGGAGCTATTGGCTATAATAGAGGCCACCAAGCAGTTCCACAAGTACCTATATGGCCAGAAATTTGTTCTTCGAACGGACCATGCATCACTTAGATGGCTGCTCAACTTCAAAAACCCCAAGGGACAAGTTGCGAGATGGATCGAAAGATTGCAGTCATACGACTACGGAATTGTTCACCGGAAGGGCAGAGTTCATGGAAATGCTGGCACCCTATCCCGCCGTCCATGTCCAGCTAACTGCAAGCATTGCCGACGGATTGAGAAAAAGGAACCGCCCGTTGATCTGCGATTGATAACGGCCGAATTCGATGAAGGTTGGTCATCGGAAGAGATTCGAAACGCCCAGTTAGCCGATGAAGACATCGGACCATTGCTCGTATGGAAGGAGACAACTGGGTGACCTGAGTGGAAGGACGTTTCAACGCATGGCGCAACCCTGAAAAGCTATTGGGCACAATGGAACTCCCTTCAGGTGGAGGATGGCTGATGGCAGCTCCTATAGGATGCAAACTATACTACCCAAAAGCCGAATCCACGATGTGGTTAAGGAAATGCATAAAGGATCCTCGGGAGGCCACCTTGGTGTTAACAAGACCTTAGCGAAATTGCGGGAAAGGTTCTACTGGCTCCACGCTCGAGAAGACGTAGAGGACTGGTGCCATCGATGTACAATTTGCGCTTCCGTCAAACAAATGCAAACCTATAACGTGGGGGTACCGTTTGAAAGGATTGCTGTTGACATCGCAGGACCCTTTCCTGAATCTGAAAGGGGAAATCAATACACGCTGGTTGTAGCCGATTATTTCAGCAAGTGGCCCGAGGTCTACCCCATTCCCAACCAGAAAGCAACTACTGTAGTCGAACAGCTAGTGCTAAATTGGGTCAGTAGGTACGGCGTACCTTACGAATTACATTCGGATCAAGGCCGAAACTTTGAGTCACTAGTTTTTGGCGAAATGTGTGAACTACTGGTAATACGGAAAACGAGGACAACACCGCTGCATCCCCAATCCGATGGTATGGTCGAACGTTTCAACGGCATGCTAAATAAACATCTGGCCAAGATGGTTGCCGAGAACCAAAGTGACTGGGACCGACATATCCCACTATTTTTGATGGCGTACAGAGCCGCCGAACATGCATCGACGGGCCAAGCCCCAGCCAAAGTCTTTTTTGGAAAGACTATTCGTCTGCAAGCCGATATAAAGTTCAGAACACCCCCTGAGAAACCCCCAACCATCTCGGAGTACGCATGTGAGCTAAGACAACGGTTGAACCAGATACATCGGACAGTGCGAAAACACCTCGAATCGGCTACTGACCGCATGAAGACCAGGTATGATCTCAAGTCAAATTCTACTGGCTTCAAGCAAGATGACTTGGTGTGGCTATATAACACGCAACGGTGAAAGGGTAGGTCTCCAAAGTTGCAACATAATTGGGAGGGACCATACCGGGTTACAAAGCGAATCAATGACGTCATATATCGCATACAGGAACACCGTAAGCCGAGAGCCAAAATGAAAATCGTGCATCTGGACCGTCTTGCCCCATATTACACCCAGGGAGAATTGACTACAAATGGCGACACATCTTTTCGGGGCGAAAAGAACTAAGTGGACCTTAGTCAATAGCAATGCCAAGGTTAACCAGCTTGTATTAATGAAAGATGAAAATCTTCCTCCTATGAAGTGGCCTCTCGCCAGAATTATCGATGTGACACGCGGCGAAGATGATAAGGTTCGAGTTGCTACAGTACGTACAGCTTCGGGAATCTTCAACCGGGCCATCGTGAAGCTATGTCCATTGCCTATCGAATAATTGGATGAAAACAGAAGTTTTCATGGTGGGGAAGATGTTCAGTCTTCTCATGACAAAGCAGCGGCGAGCAATACTATTATAGTTCCAGCCTCATACACATACGCACATACATATAATTTTGCATCATGTACAAGCTACTCTCAGTACTGGCATCACCCCAGTACATACTTACGACAACAGTAAATCTTTTTTCTATCGGAAGTGATGCTAATACTGCGATTAGTCTTCCCCCCTGTTCAAATTTGTCGTTATCATAGTGCGGACATTGGCAATTTACCCTTTTCGTTTGTAGCCTTTTTCTCGGCCTTTGTTCCGCTTGCATTATCGATTTAACTTTAAATAAATTCTCGAAACAAATTTCTAAAACGCTTGAAATTTCTACATTGTCCACCGAGCTGGATAATTTTCGCAATGCAGTTTTCGTTCTCGGAATTAATTATCTAAAGCATTTATCGCCTATCGTTTTTCGCTTGACAATTATCAGTAATCGCATAGTTTTCATTTTCCCTTGTGATTTGCGTGATCATCTTTGAAACTTTTCGTGAAAATTCATCGCGCTATCAGTAAATTCAATTGTGCAAAATGGCCGGTGACGATAATCCAAAACTCGACCCCAAGGTCACCTCAAGTGCAAAGGCAATATCGGAATTGCGTGTACGTGGCGTCATCTTGGCCCAGCAAACTCGGATGAAAACCTTTCTCGATGGCAAAGTGGATAATATTTCCGTTTTCAAGGCCGAGAGCAAACTCGGTCTACTTGAGACACAGTTCAAAAACTTTGAAACTGTTCAGTGCCAACTCGAGGCTTTAGACGCAGAAGAGCCATCATCTGGGAAACGGGACTTATATGAAGACAGTTATTGCCAACTCAAGGCTAATTTGCGATCAATTATCGAGAAGCTTCGCCCGAGGCAATCAGTCAACGCATCCGCCATTTGGAACTCGACCGCTGCCTCCGAAACCTCATCAACCAGACTTCACTTGCAGAAACTGAATTTGACCGAGTTTTCGGCTTTGTACAGTGAGTTGTTTGGTTTTCTCGGGATGTTCGAGAAATTGATCGACTCCAATACCCACTTATCGTCTTTGGAAAAATTCCAATATCTTCGTTCTGCACTAACCGGTACAGCTGCTTCAGTGATAAAGGGGCTTGAGCTTACCGAAGAAAATTATTCTAAGGCAAAGGAGCTTTTAAAAACGAGATTCGACAACAAGCCATACATTTTCGCTTCGCATATCAACGACTTGCTTCAAGTGCAATCCATTCGTCATTCGTCTACTAAAGAATTGCGTCAGATGACTGATGCTATAAACAAGCATATGCGCTGTTTGCTGAGCCTCGGTACAATGGAAAATATCGCAGATGGATTCTTGTTGCACATTCTCGTATCAAAGCTTGATGCTGAGTCCCAGCTCAAATGGCAAGAATTAATTACCAGCTGTTCTCAATCATCCATAGAATCTAGCGCTCAATTTCCAACTTGGGAAAAGTTTACTGATTTCTTGAATCTACGATGCCCAGCGCTAGAGTTCGTAGAAGAAACAAAATCCAACAACAAACCTCTTTCAATCGTTAATAAATCCAAGCGGACTAGTTTTATTGCTAGTAACTGTGATACGAGAGCGAAGTGCAATTTTTGTGATTCACGCAGCGGACACACATTATTCGACTGCAATCCGTTAAAGAGCATGCCAGCCGACCAAATTTACCAAAGAGCTAAGCAATTGAATGTGTGTTGCAATTGCCTTCGAAAGGGGCATTCATTGAAAAGTTGTTTATCGAGCAAGTGTCGTACATGTAACCGCAGCCATCATACTCTACTCCACGGTAACATAAAGAATTCAGGCATCTCTCAAAGATCTCATCAGTTAACTGAAATTGAAACTCCAACAACCGGCGAACATTCGTCGCTGATCGGTCAAACGAGATCTAGACATCAATTGTCCCGCCTAGAAGAAGATGCTCAACCCAACAACGTTATTTTGGGTACTGCTATTATCAGAGTCAAATCGCCTGATAGAGCTTCAATCGAATGCCAAGTGATATTGGACAGCGGTTTCCAGTTGCACTTCATGACAGAGAGACTCGCCCAGCAACTTCGTTTACGACGAGAAAAAACTGATGTGGCCATTAGTGGAATTTGTATGACGACATCCCGATGTATTTCGAAAACCGTTGCCCCCGTGCAATCACTACAAAACGATTTCAGTTCATTGCTAGAGTTTTTCATCGTACCAAATTTCGTCGGATTGCAGCCATTGCAAAGGATCAATACATCAGACTGGAATATTCCTAAGAACACTCCACTAGCGGACCCTCAATTCGACATACCTCGGAATGTTGATATTTTGATTGGTGCTGCCTTGTTTTTCAAATTACTTGCTGTTGGACAGATTGATTTAGATGTTAATCGGGCTATCGTGCAGAAAACTCTTTTCGGCTGGGTGGTTTTGGGGCTATCCAGTACTTCATACAACTCACTCAGTGTAAACATTAGTACCGACAGTAACAATGAACCGTGCGAAAAAAATTTAAATAATATCGTCGCTAAGTTTTGGGAGCTAGACCACTGTAATAGTGAAATAGACAAAAGGTCAGCTGAAGAGATTGCTTGTGAAGAACACTTTCGTGTCAATATAATTCGTGATGCAAACGATCGGTTCGTTGTGAGATTACCCTTAAGGCAAGATGCGTCAGTGCTTGGTGACACATACGAAATCGCATTAAAACGATTTTATAGCCTTGAAAGAAAACTTGAGAAATTCCGTGAATTTCGCGTCAGTTACTACGATTTTATGAATCAATATTTATCGTTGGGACATATGGAGGAAGTCATTGATTCACAGTGTGTGTTACACATACCTCATTATGTTCTCCCACATCATTGTGTTGTAAAGAATTATGGCAGCAGCACTAAATTACGCGTAGTCTTTGATGGTTCTGCGAAATCCTCCAGTGGTGTATCCTTAAACGATATTCTAATGGTAGGTAGGTTTTGCCCAGGAGAGGAGGACAATGCCTGTCATACATTTTTTGCGTGTACCAAATGGGCCAGGCTGCGAAGGGAACTCTACAGGGAGACGGGAGAGCTCACCCCGGATAATATAGTTGCGGTGATGCTCGAAGCGGTTGACAAATGGAACCAGGTGGCACATTATGCTCGGGCAGTCCTAAAATATAAAAGGGACTCACAGCAGCCGGAGGCACTGGGGCTGGGGGATCGCTCTTCTGGCAATTCCTCCCCAGCTTGAAGGCGCCCCACGGCGTAACAAAACGAGACCTGGCCCGAAGTAATGTGTCAAACGGTTCCAGACTAGGTTCTCAGATTGACAGGGGAGGTGTTTAGTGGGTAGTCCAAAGGTATCCTCCATGGGAGTCCCACACTGCCAGACTCGGCGGGCATAAATGCCTTCACCTCCCTACCACAAAAAAAAAAAAATGGTAGGACCCACAGTTCAAGATGACCTATTTTCGATCTTACTTCGATTTCGTTTCCATCTTTATGTAATATCAGCTGACATAGAAAAAATGTATCGGCAAGTCATAGTGCATCCCAGTAATAGAGACCTACAACTAATAGTTTTTCGTAATTCAAGTCATGATTGTGTGAAGCTCTATCGATTAAAAACAGTTACTTATGGCACTGGGTCTGCTCAATATCACGCAGTAGAATCTATTCGTCAAGCGGCAGAAGATGCTAGGAGTAAGTTTCCTGTAGGAGCATTGATTATCAAGCGAGATGCATATGCCGATAACTTATTGACTGGAAGTGATAACTTGGATGAAGCTGCAAAGATCAGAAACGAAGTTACCGATATTCTACTATCAGGTGGCTTCCTCCTTAAAAAATGGGCATCAAATGAACCATCGTTGCTAGAAAAAATCGATGAAAATGACAAGGAAGTAATGACTCGACTAGATGACAAGGATTTCATCAAAACCTTTGGCCTAGCCTGGAACCCAACTGCCTATGAATTTCTGATTACATATCACTCGCCAGAAATACGAAGTTCTGTGACTAAAAGAATAATGTTGTCGGAAACTACTCGATTCTTCGATCCATTAGGATTACTCAGCCCAGTGATTGTTGCCGCCAAACTCTTCCTACAGGAGTTGTGGAAGCTTAATATTGATTGGGACGAAAGATTACCCATCGAGATGCAAACAAGATGGCAGTCTTTTCGCTCGGATATGGCCAAGGTCAACAACTTTAGTATCCCACGACATGTTTGTGTGTCGAATTCCAGCCTTCAAATCCATGGATTCGCTGATGCCAGTCCACGCGCTTATGGAGCTTGTGTATATATTCAAAGTGAAACTCCTGGTAGAAAGTATCGACGAACCTGCTTTGTTCGAAATCCCGTATAACTCCCATTGAAAACTACTACGATACCGCGTCTAGAGCTCTGTGCAGCCCTAATACTTTGCGAGCTCATAGAACGTGCTACGAAGATTAGCCCCCGTGACCTCAAGGATGTCGTGTGTTGGAGTGACTCGCAAATCGTGATAGCCTGGCTAAGTGCACCTTCGTACCAATGGTCCACATTTGTAGCCAATCGTGTGTCCAAAATTCAAGCTGTTACATCCGTTACATGGCGCTATGTTCCAACGCAGCATAACCCGGCAGATTTGATCTTGCGAGGCGCTAAATCAGAAAGTCTACAAGGGTCTAACTTACGGCTGCATGGTCCAAGCTCTTTATCGGCATCTTCATCACAATAGCCATATCATGGAAAGGTTCTAGATCAAACCGATGTTCCAGAATATCGCAAGCTGAACTTCACAGGCTTGTCGTCTTATGCAGTGGAAGACCTAGTTAAGGACACAAAATATATTAATTTATACTGGAGTATTTGGATCTTCAAGTATTTGGATACGTTAATTAATATCTCAAATCATTGCGGTTGCGAGCACGTAGTTCAACGAAACCTAGCTTTGCGTTACGAAGCTTTACGGTGTCAGAGTTAGAAGAAGCAGTCACGATTATCGTTTATTGCATACAACGAGTATATTTTAATCGCGACTATACTGAGCTCTTTAAGGGTGCATCCGTAAATGCGAGAAGTTGAATTTTACCTCTACGTCCTTTCCTTGATGGAAATGGAGTTATTCGAGTCGGTGGACGTACTACAAAATCTGATCTACCCTTTAATGCGCGCCATCAAATGCTTCTTCCGCAAGCGCATCCCTTTACAAACGCATTGTTAACCTTCTTGCATGTTAATAACTCACATGCTGGCTGCCATACCTTGGTAAACATTTTTCGGCAAAGGTTTTGGTTGATCAACGTAAAGTCGGAGGCTAAACGAGTTATTCATCAGTGCACGATATGGTTTCGAGCGAAGCCTCGCTTCTTTTAGCAAATAATGGGAAACCTCCCATCGGATAGGCTGAAAATATCACATCCCTTTGCGGTTACCGGTGTAGATTTTGTGGACCGTTTTTCATGCGAGCTCACCTACGAGGAAGATCTCCAATCAAAGGCTACTAATCGGTTTTTATATGTTTCGCTACCAAGGCTGTACATTTTGAACTCGTTTCAGATTTATCGAGAGCAGCATTCATTTTATGCCTTAAACGATTCTTCGCTCGCAGGGGAAAATGCAATAAGCTATACTCGGACACCGCTACTAATTTTATCGGTGCCGATAACCAGTTGCGAGAGTTAAGAAAACTTTTCTCAACTCAATCACATATTGACCAAGTCCAGCAAGCTTGCCTTCAGGAAGGCATTGGATGGTGTTTCATCCCATCGCGCTCCCCACATTTTGGTGGCTTGTGGGAGGCGGCAGTGAAGAAGGCAAAATTTCACCTTACCAGAGCAGTCGCCAATACATCGCTAACCCACGAACAAATGCTTACGGTTATCTATCAAGCGGAGGCGATCGTTAATTCTCGACCCATCACGGAGATGTCATCAGATCCAACTGATTTGGAAGCCCTCACACCCGCACATTTCTTGATTGGACGACCAATTACAAGCTTACCCGAACCAATCACCACACAACGCAAATTCGATTCCTTGGACAACTTTCGAAAAATATCCTTCATCCAGCAATCCTTTTGGACTCGATGGTGCAACGACTATCTTCACCTATTGCAGTCGCGATCTAAGTGGACCTTAGTCAATAGCAATGCCAAGGTTAACCAACTTGTATTAATGAAAGATGAAAATCTTCCACCTATGAAGTGGCCTCTCGCCAGAATTATCGATGTGACACGCGGCGAAGATGATAAGGTTCGAGTTGCTACAGTACGTACAGCTTCGGGAATCTTCAACCGGGCCATCGTGAAGCTATGTCCATTGCCTATCGAATAATTGGATGAAAACAGAAGTTTTCATGGTGGGGAAGATGTTCAGTCTTCTCATGACAAAGCAGCGGCGAGCAATACTATTATAGTTCCAGCCTCATACACATACGCACATACATATAATTTTGCATCATGTACAAGCTACTCTCAGTACTGGCATCACCCCAGTACATACTTACGACAACAGTAAATCTTTTTTCTATCGGAAGTGATGCTAATACTGCGATTAGTCTTCCCCCTGTTCAAATTTGTCGTTATCATAGTGCGGACATTGGCAATTTACCCTTTTCGTTTGTAGCCTTTTTCTCGGCCTTTGTTCCGCTTGCATTATCGATTTAACTTTAAATAAATTCTCGAAACAAATTCCAAAAACGCTTGAAATTTCTACACCCACCAAGTATGATCAACATCTGAAAGTAAGTCACTGCTCCATTCATTACGCTGCTGGAATGTTCCCGCTAATTCACCAATGTACGAGAACTGAGTTGAATGATTAGAGACCCTATATAAAGGCGAGCTGAATGAATGGGGGATCATTTATTAGAACCGCGATAATAAACAAATGCAAAAGTGTGGAGTGAGAATTGATCGAGTAATAGTAAAGTTGTTTTCGTTGATTGTGAAGTGATTTTAGTGAACAGTTGAATCACAAATTTATAGACTAAGTGAAAAATAAAATTAGTGAAAGTGTTAAATTGATTATTTTGCATTTTGAGCAAATAAACTCTATAAACGTAATTTAAAAGACAGTGCGTTTTCACTTCCCCAGAACATTAAAATTATTGGCCGCGAACCATAACACGCGACAATATACATATATATATATATATATATATATATATATATATATATATATATATATATATATATATATATATATATATATATTGTTTGCGTCAGGACTCTTTTGTGCTGGCCTCTCTTCTCTTGCTTCGCAATATAAGTCATTAGGATTCCACTAATAATAAAATATTCCTTTGAGAAACAATGTCCTTTGTATTGTGTAGTACAAGGTGTTTTTTGCAAGCACAATGATGTAGCAGCACTACGGCTAAATTCTGATCTTAAACTGTTCCCATCAAACGTTTACTTCTGACTCACTCTTCTAGCATGAAGCGAACAAGCGTCAGCAGCTTCCACGCAAGAAAACTCTGACTCTTGATCGTCCATAAGCATTGAGGTATATACAGGAGACGGCGAAAGATCAAATTCATGAAGCATTCTGGTGGAATTTTCTTGCAAACGCTTGAGAGGGTACCCCTGTTGACCTACGTAGAAAATTTCATCATTCAAGTATGTGGTTTGCGAGAAAACTTGCTGTGACGCACGGACGGATGGACAGGCGGACGAAAAGACAGATCGCGATTTTAATAGGGGATTGTAAAAATATTCTACAATCCCCTGAAATGGTCTGTTGTATAAATACTTGCAAGTTACGCCATTAAAAATGTTTCCATGATAAACATTCAGTACTTCAGTTGCTACTAAAATAGCGAAGTGCGCTTACCTTCTGACCTTTGTGGGCCGCCATTTTGAATGCATGCATTTGATTTTGGATTTTTGAAAATATTTCGATCTTAGAGTCTCATCAGTCAATTTGTCCAATCTCAGTCAAATCAGTTTTCCTCTAGACAGGGCAAAAGTATTAAATTTTTAATGAAAATGGCAGCGAAAAATATTAGGTTTTATATTTTCGACTTCTTCATTTTTCATCCGATTTTGATGATTTTTTGTTTAGTACAAGGACTTTGTAAAATTATCCATAATCTCAAGTTTCATTAAAATCCATTGGAAAATTTGGCCACTAGAGGGCCACAAAAATCTGAAAAAATCGCATATTTGAATCGCCGCCATTTTGAAACTTGAGCATGTCTGTGCACCAAAATAGCAAAATGTTTAGATCTAATTGTTTTCTATCTTGAAAATAAATTTCATTCACATCGAATCAAAATTGGGTCTTTCAGAAGCCTTTGAAACTTCTAGCTTCAACTAGCCGCGATTTTGTTTTTAGAGACCTGATCTCTAGTTTTTTAACATGATTCTTTAGGCATTTACAGTAATTACCAAAGAACCGAATTTCATTAACATAGGTTGAAAAGTTTGGCCACAACTACAACATCCAATGCTTACACGCTTTTCGACCTAAGAGCGGCCACCATTTTGTTTCAAACGGTTCGACTTTGGATTTTTTATTGTGAAATTCATCGCATACCTCAATAAACCTCTGTACCAAATTTCATCCAAATAGGAGCCACGGTTTGGTCAGAAATGAAATCACGAATGTTTGTCTAAAATGGCCGCGATTTTGTTTTCCCTCGACCGATTCGGCTGGTTAAACAACCTAACTGAGATATTCGCCCAATACGCCTTTTCTAAAAATTTTGTGAAAATTGGAGCGAAATTATATCATATATAAATCATATATATATATATATATATATATATATATATATATATATATATATATATATATATATATATATCTATCTATATATATATATATATATATATATATATATATATATATATATATATATATATATATATATATATATATATACGCAATAGGTAAATATCTCTTGAGAAATTCAACTTAAAAAAAAAAAAAACTCCAAAGTAATAAAGATGAATAAAACTTTTTAAAAGCGGTGCTATATTGCATGGTGCTTTAATATCACCTTCATAAAACTTATTTCATCCTTTATAGGGCACTTTGAAGTCGGTTTTCTTCGTTTTCTGGTAAAGAAACAAATATTTTCAAATTAAACCACCATGCATGCATTTCGGCATTAATTGGCTCGATTTTCAACAATAATTTCAGTCCCATCACCACAACTCCAGAAACCTAGAAAAACAGTTTTAAATTCAACCGACCAGTTTTCGAAACTAATAAAACAGCTCCCATATTGTAGGTGCACTGCACTGGTACGAGATCACGTATTTTAGAAAACCTTCAAATTTTTTCAATTAAAATGTTTACTCCGATACATGAAACTTTTACAAGCACCTTCGCAATAACAAAACGAATTATTTTCAACAATTTAAAATTTTTTTTTTTTTTTGTGGTAGGGAGGTGGCAGAGTGGGACTCCCATGGAGGATACCTTTGGACTACCCACTAAACACCTCCCCTGTCAATCTGAGAACCTAGCCTGGAACCGTTTGACACATTACTTCCGGCCAGGTCTCGTTTTGTTACGCCGTGGGGCGCCTTCAAGCTGGGGAGTCCCTTTCCTAGCGGGAGGGGAGAGGGGAAGAGGAATTGCCAGAAGAGCGATCCTCCAGCCCCAGTGCCTCCGGCTGCTGTGAGTCCCTTTTATATTTTAGGACTGCCCGAGCATAATGTGCCACCTGGTTCCATTTGTCAACCGATTCGAGCATCACCGTAACTATATTATCCGGGGTGAGCTCTCCCGTCTCCCTGTAGAGTTCCCTTCGCAGCCTGGCCCATTTGGTACACGCAAAAAATGTGTGACAGGCATTGTCCTCCTCATCTGGGCAAAACCGACAATCGGGAGACCGTGACTTGCCGATCTTGTGCAGGTAAGACTGAAAACACCCGTGCCCGCTCAAAAGCTGGGTCAGATAGAAGTCAGTCTCACCATGCCTTCGATTTAGCCACGGTCTCACATCCGGGATGAGGCGCGCAGTCCACCTTCCCTTCGTGCAATTCCTCCAAGACTGCTGCCAATCGTTGAGCGAGCGTTGTCTCTCCTCGCGGACAACGATCTCCCTCGCATCCTCGTTTCGGCGCAGGTAAATAGCGCGGCGCTCTCTAGCAAGGAGGGCGATAGGTATCACGCCTGCAATCACTCTCACCGCCGAGTCGGAGACTGTTGGATACGAAGATGCAATTCTCAGTGCTCCTCTTCTCTGTACCTGTGCCAATCGTTTTCGGTATACCTCCTTGCTGAGAGCGTCGCCCCATACCTCTGCTCCGTACAGTAGCACTGACCCTACAGCACTCATCAAGAGGCGTCTTCTTGATGGGCTGGGTCCCCCTACGTTGGCCATAAGTCGACTGAGGGCCGATATTCCCGAAGCAGCCTTCTCAGCCGTTGCCCTGATTTGCTCAGAGAAACTCATCTTCGAGTCGATCAGTAGCCCCAGGTACTTCACCGCTGGCTTAGATTCGATCTGTATATCTCCAATACTGATCATCCTTACTCTAGGGATTCTCTTTTTTGTCAAGATGACCACTTCGGTTTTCTCCAGTGCTAAACTGAGCCCGCGAGCAGTCATCCAGTCCCTCACTCGGCGCATTAGCATACCTAGCCTAAGTTGCGCTTGTTCAACGGTGCGTCCGGTGACCAGAGCCGCAACATCATCCGCATAGCCGACCAAGCGCGACTCATTTGGCATCTCAAGTCTCAGTAGCCCGTCGTAAGACACGTTCCACAGGTCCGGACCAAGGATAGATCCCTGGGCAACACCCGATGTAATTTCCATCCTTCGTTGGCCCTGTGTCGTGTCGTAGAGCAGGCTTCGGTCCTTTAGGTAGTTCCTCAAAAGCCGCATTAGATATTCTGGAACTTGAAAAGAGTTTTCCAGCGTGTCCAGAATATCCACCCATCTAGCGGAGTTGAAGGCATTCCTGACGTCGAGTGTCACCAACAGGACGATCCGTCGCTTGGTGCGACTATATGCCTCTGCCTTTTGGACCGCGTTCACCACCTCTGCAATCGCATCAATGGTAGAACGTCCTGCTCTAAAGCCGTACTGCCGAGGAGATAGGTCCCCAGCAGCACGAATCGCGTCAGTGAGTCTCCCCTTGATGAGTTTCTCTAGCACTTTCCCAGCCGTGTCTAGCATGCATAGCGGGCGGTATGCAGACGGCGATTCGGGATTTCCCTTCCCTTTGCTGACCAGCACGAGCCTCGCCACCTTCCATCGTACCGGGAAAACCCCGTCCCGTAGGCAAGCGTTGAATGTGCTGAGCAGCAAGTCAGGACAATGGTGATAGACGAGGTGCAAAACCTCAGCTGGAACACCATCTGGACCTGGAGCCTTCCTCGCTTTCAGGGAGAGGACTGCCTCCTCCAGTTCCAGCTGTGTGAAGAGTGGGCACTCGACTGCTGTTTCACCATGGACAGCGTCAACACGGACGGGATGGGCGGGGAAGAGTCCCCGCACTATCTCGTCCATCTTTTACGCGTCATGTATACAAGGTTTCCGTAGGGCACCAAGTTTCCCCATGACCAGCTTGTAGCCAAGGCCCCACGGATCCCTATTTACATCGTCCACGAGGTCTTGCCAGCATCGGGCCTTGCTCTTGTTAATAAGCCTGCGAAGATATTTCCTGCCGGACCTGTATGCTGCTAGCCTAGTGTCTGCCTCCTCCCGTTTTCGCGCCTGCTGGGCCTCTCGCCGAAGTTTGTGACACTCGCTTCTTTGTTCGGCGATCTCGTTTGACCACCAGTATACTGGAGGCTTACCATGTCGGGGTCTCCGACGGGGCATGGAAGACTCGCAAGCAGCTATGATGGTACTCATAGTTGAGTTCACCAAGTCCTTGGCTGTAGGCCCTCCACTCCCTGGTGGAGCTCCTAGCAACGGTGCGCCTGCCGTAAGCGCGTCAGCAAACCTCTCAACGTCCATCCTCCCAGTCCTCCATCTGAGGATTGAAGTTTGGGCATATGCACGCAGAGTAGCACCGTCGTGAATCTCAACAGCTATATACTGGTGATCACTAGCCGAGTAGTCCTCTAGTACTCGCCAGTTGTGTACTCTGGGTACCAGGGACTCCGAAGCGAGTGTCACATCGGGTATGGTCCTACGCAACCCCAGCGGCGGAAAGTAGGGGTGTTACCAGTATTTAGGACAAAAAGCGCTGTTCTGGCCGCCATGTCCAAGATTTGCTTTCCCCTTGGGCCGGATTGTGGCATACCCCATTCAATGGCTCTAGCGTTGAAGTCTTCCCCGACCAGCATGTGGCCCTCTGTGTTCGAGACAGCGTCCTCCAGGGCATCGAGTTTGGTTCGAAAAGATCGCATTGCCTCGTTAGGCGTCAGATAAACACTGAAATATGTTATCCCTGAACACCGCACCCACAAAAAACCATCCCCGCGTCCATGGCCCTGCACCTGAAGGCGGGCGCTGTCTCGAACCCAGATGGCCGAGGTACCAGATTTGTCAGGGTACCACGCTTGCGAGTCCTTGTTATGATGTTGCTCGCTCAGCAACAGGAGGTCAGCTTTCTTATCCCTCGCAAACTGCTCAAGTAGGTCCTGGGCGTTTGTGCTTCGGTGCAAATTGACCTGCAGGATACGGATCATTTGAGTATCGATTTGGCTTTAGTTAGGGCCTCCTTGAAAACCCAGCATCTCCCTGTCCCCGGCTCATGTTTGAGGTCGCCGGGTGCTAGCTTAGCATCCTTGCAAAGAATGCATTTTGCCTCGTTCGTGCACTCCTTCCTTTTGTGCCCCGTTTCACCACATTTGTAGCACAGAGATCTCCTGTCGGGTCCCCTACAGCCATACACAATTTAACCTTAACACCATGATGGACGGAGCCAACAAAACTTCAACATTTGCGCGCAACATCTATTTCACATGCAATTTGCTCTTTGATAATTACGAACTTTTACTTAAAAACACAATTAATTACTTCAACACGAAGCTTTAAGGATAACTTAGGCCCATTCAAATCCGTAGGAATAAAAATCAGAAAAAAAAGCGTGTAAATTCTTAAAATGCAAGCGAGTTTCAGTTGCATGTTATCGGAATTCTATGCCCGGCGTCAAATCTGTTTCAACCGAGAAAATCTTTAAACTCGCGTCTCCCATATACCGTTTCTAGCAGGCACGATTCACACAACATTCGAAATTATGTTTTCTTTCACGAATCGCACCGAAAACCTGGACGGACACAGAAAACATCACGTAAACTATACCCGGACTCATAATTGTTTCCTTGACTGCACTTTACTTCCCGATGACGCGCTCACATTTTTGCTCACGTTTACACATTGAACACTTTAGTTTTGAAATCACTTATAGAATCCGACCGAAACAAGCGTTTTCATTGAAAATTTAAAAAAATTACGATATTTGATGGAATTTTCGCAGGAATTGTCCACTTCCTGTTTTCTATCAGCTAAAACATAATTTCCAAAATCAGGGGTGTCACAATTGTTGATTTCGATCGAAAACGATTTGAATGTGGCGCACTTCGTAGTTTGTTAGTATATTTTATGGAAAGCAAAGAAGTTTGTTGAACAATATTTGGAGGCATTGTTTACAATTGTAAATGCTGTATGATCATTAAAGAGAAAACTAAAAATAATGAACTTTTTTAGCTATTTCGAAATTAATTTCGAACAATGATAGAATTTGGACAATCATACGTAAGCTCATTCGTGAAAGTCCAAAAGCTTTCGAAGATTAGAGTATACGGACATGAAATGTTTGTTCGTATTGAGCATGTATTAAGAGACTTTAATATTTTATATGGGAAATGAAAGCTCGCCGTCTCCAGTGTATACCTCTATGTCCATAAGCGTCTCTTGCCTGAAAACCGCCGACGCTTGCGTCCGATACGGGGAAAAATGTGGAGATCCACATTAAGACCCCAATACACTTTGCCGACTTTGTCAGCCAAGAAATTTCAACTAAGCATACTGTGGCTTCCAAAGTTTAAGAGTCACATAAGGTGACAAAATTAATTGTGTGTCGAACTTTACAAGATTGTTTGAATTGAATTAAGTACTAACATTTACAAATTGACTAAATTGAAATAAAATTAATGAATTGAATTAACTAAAATTGAAATCCAACCCAAATCAAATTCGCGCTTAAATTCGAAATTTAATTTAAATTAAATTCGCGCTGCTGGCCACCCCTCCTTGAACGGTCCGTTCAAACTCTTCCAGTGTGTGTAGCAGGCTGTAACGTGGAACTAGTCTCAGTCGTTGCAACCGTGGTTGGTAGCTTACTTTTGGCCTTGCACCACAGGAAGACAACAATAGCGATGACTGCAATGAAGCTCAGATATCCCAGCGCATACTGGCGAACATCATGCACATCCAGCTGGTCACTCCAAGACAGGTCCCGCACCTTGAGTTGGTTTCACAGGTCGTTGATCTCCAAGGCGTGCGTCCGGAAAGGTATGGGTGCAATGTGCTGTTGTACATGACCCCAGATGTCGTCAGCAGTGGAATAATGGGCCCTGGGATGAGTCGCTTTGAATAAGGATTCATAAATGCGGTGACCTTGGATGGTCACTGCACGTGACTTGAGCATGCAGTTGGGAGCCAGCTGCAGAATTCCGGATCCCTGCAGTATCAGAGTGGATGTGTTGCCACTGCACACAAGATGGGCCACCACCTGAATTGTGAAGGCATAGGTCGACTCATTGGATTGTGGGTTGTTCGTCCACGAGAAGAATGTAAGCAGCTCAACCAGGTGACAGTTGGTCGCCGTTGGCATTCCCTTTAGCAGCGTTACCTCGCAAGTGCTCACATTGGCGTCCCTATGATACAATGAATTAGACTGTTGGCATAAGTGGATGTTTGACTCCATCCAGTTTCAGGCAGCGTAGCCTATCTCGTTGAGCGGATAGTAGACGTCCCGATGTGGACTGATGATCAGATAAGGAGCGGTAGGCAGTATGGTAATGAGATGCTTGAGTTTCGCCATTGGTATTGGTAGGATTCGATATAGCTCGAAAATTGATATATCGATGAGTGGCATCCTGAGCTCGAAAAGGATGAAGTCCGCATTTGCCTTGGCTTTGATAGATGTTAACCCAAATCATTTTAGTAAGTCTTCTCGCCCTACAGAAAGACGCTAATTCTTTGGCAGGTGATCCCTGATGTCTGTAATTGCTGCATTAAGCTGCTGTTGCGACAAGAGCAGAGGGTTAAAGTTCCCATGCGGTGTGTCCGTGATTACGTCCAAAATGCTGGATTGAATACGTTACAGATTGGGAGTCGCCAAGGTCATCCTTGATCTCATTGGAGAGTTTTGCCAGTTCATGCTCTATAGAGGCAAAACGTTTGTGAGCCCTCTGTTCCGTTCTGCCGAGGAGATTTAATGTCGAGTCCATGATTGATGTTTGATTTTTGAGCAGGAAGTGCAGCTTGTTCTGATCTCCCTGCATCATCTTAATTATCTGAGCCATTTGGTTAGCGTACTTCTCATCCAGAACCCCGAACAATGAACTAGCTAGTCCACTCCTCGCCTTGACCTGATCTTCAGCACCTGGTTTGCGCTGGAAAACTAGTCGGTTAAGTGACGGAACTGCTCATAGTTGTTGCAACCAGATCGTGCCGTTCTGCAGCGTGGCCAGCTCCATCCAGTAGGCCTCCAGGTCATAGTAGACCAAGAGTTTCCACTCGCTTGTCGACAGGAAGACATTTCCTAATGATTGAAAATGCAGTCCTGGATGTGGTCTAGTTGATGACAGATTGGTGGGATAGGCCACTGCTAGAGGCATCAGTAGGCAGACCAGCAGGAGCAATAGTGATGATTTTTGGGTATATCTACCTGATGCTGTGCCGTGGGTCGGATTCGGGTATTTGCCTCGGAACCAGCTGCTTCTGGTGTAGTGTCCTCCATCACTGTAGCGGCGCCAGACGATGGATGGGCCTTCTTACTATTCAAGTGGCTGTCCGCATGTCAACGACTCTGACGAAGCTGTCAGCCCCTTGATGTGCTTCTATGATTCGTCCCAGGGGCCATTTCATGGTTGGTAGGTTATCGTTCTTCATAATGACGATGGTTTGCTGGGGAGCATTTGGTTGACCTTGTCACCACTCAACACGATGTTGCAGTTGGTTCAAATATTTGTGAGACCATCGTCGCCAAAACTCGTCCTTCAAATGATTTACCCGCTTCCATCGGGCATAAAGTCCACCAGTGACAGGTTCCTCCCGAGCATCCACCATAGCTGTGAGGGGTTCACCAATGACGAAATGTCCTGGAGTCATCGCTGCCAAAATTGTGGGGTTGTCGCACATCGCAGTTAGAGACCTCGTCTCCCGATAAAACGCTCCAGAGCACCAATGAAAGCTTCTGTGGTGAGATCGCTCACCAATTTCAGATGGACGGCCTTAGCAGCAAAGTGACAGAATATAGCGATGTATCTCTTCTGAGGCCGCACACCTCTGCCTTGGTACTGTATCAGCACTAGACCGCAGAAGTCGACGCCCGAGCGGATGAACGGGTGAGCGGCTTGCACGCGAGCACTTGACAGATTCCCAATAATCTGATTGAACAGTTGTGGACTTTCTTTGATACATCGTACGAACTGTCGAACAATCGCCCGCGCTAGCTGCTTCCCCTTGATAGGCCAGAAGCGTTGTCTTGTGATAGTTAAAAGCACCTGAGCTCCGAGGTGGCAATTGTTGCGATGAATATCCGTCATCAGTAATCTTGTAAGTGGATTAACGAACGGCAGCAACATAGGATGCTTGACTTCAAAGGCAAGTTGTGAAGCCTTCAGCCTCCCATCAACTCGCAGGATTCCGTCCGAATCCGGGAGAGGAGTCAAACCCGATAGAGGGCTGCTCTTGTTGACCTGCCCCTGTAGTTTGATTCATGTAGGTCGTCACGAAAATCATGTTGCTGAATACATTTTACGATCCCTCCGGTTGCTCTGGAGAGTTCATGACTCGTTACTGCACAGCTGCTGTTACTGCACTGGAAGCTTGTCTTGCAACACTCCACAAAACGCAGCATATAACCGGCCACCCGTTGAGGCCTTCCAAATGAGTTGCTGTGTTTAACTTCGTACACAAAATGGTTGCTTGCACTAGCTGTTATTATGATCGCAACCTTGGTTTGCTTCCGCCTGATTTCACAGGCTTCGGTACCCTTGTACGGAGGTGGCCAGTCCGCCTCAGGTCCAGTCAAGAAGGGTGGCCCCCGTGACCAGAGCTTGCAGTCTTTTAGCTCGGCTGGTGGCAGGCCACGGGGCAGGATGTCCGCAGGATTATCATGGGACGCCATGTCACCACTGAGTTGGTCTCGACAGCGATTGAATGGCCGAGATACGGTTGGCCATGAAAGTGCTGTAGGATGAAGCGGTTGAGTTGACCCACGCCAATACGACCTCTGAATCGAAATAGAGGACGGGAAAAACATCCGGCAGACTGAGCGCTCCCAGCTTGGCGGCACACAAATTCAAACGCGGCACTGTCAACTTGACGGGGGCCACCCTGGACCTGGTACAGAACAGCCGAACGTTGTCTTGACTGCTCGGGGATGTTGAGCGGACATAGATTGCAGCGCCACACACCTTCTCCGAGGCGTCACAGAAAGTATGTAGCTGCAGCTGGACTGGTTTCTCGCAGGCGATAATGTGTCGTTTCGTGAATTTGACCTCAGCGAGCTCCAAGTTAGTGCCGATCTGGAAGACGTCTGTTTTCGGGAGCCAAATTAACCCCAAAGTCTTGATGTTGTCTTCTGAAAGACTGCTGAAATCCAACTGGACCTCCGGGTTTACAAAAGATGCGGATGATTGGCACACCATTTGTGCAAATGCATCCCTGCAGTGGTAAAAATCTGACGCAATCCCTCCTGTGTTTGAATTGCCTCCATCAAGCTGCTTGCCCCTGTCATGACGTCCTTTATGTAGCAATCATGCTTAAGTGCGCTGCTGCCCAAGGATGCTCGATTTTGTTCGGCCTGTGCCAGAAACTGGAGCATTTGGTTGCCAAGTACAGAGCACACGTTGTGCCGTACGTGATGGTCTTGAGCTGATAATTCGCAAAGGCTGAGCTGGACTTGTTCTCCAAATCACCAGTTGAAATTTGCAATAGTCATGCTAAAGCACTATTTACCGATACATCTTGGCGATGTCGATCATGAATACGAAGCGTGGCAAGTGGAAACGGGTCAAAATCACAAACAGATCATCCTGAATCGTGGGTCCGGTATGTAGGATGTCGTTCAGGGAAACGTCTGTTGATCTTTTACTGAACGCGTCAAAAACCACTCTCAATTTAGTGGTACTACTACTTGGCTTCAGGACGCAGTGGTGCGGCAGAAAATAATGTGCTTGCTTACTCGCTGACGATGTGATCTACTTCGTATGTCCCAGTCGTTCGTACTTGTCAATGAACTCGAAATACTGCCATTTTAGATCGAAATCTTCTCCAGTCTGCACTCGATCGCCATGAACCTTCATATGGCAATGTCGTGCGAGTTGCCAAGCCTTTCAGGATCTTTCTTGAAAGAAACCCGCACCAAGAACCGGCCATTGGACTCAGTTAAATTGTGCCATGGACCCGGTACCTCCTCAACTTCTCAGAATTGCTTGATAGCCTGAGTCTGCTGAGTCTCTTTAGTGAGAACTCTACATACTACTGGAAGCTTTTGAGGTGTAACTACCCTTCTGGCGATAATCCAACCGAGGAGCGTGTTCTTGAGCACAGGGAGTTCAGGACCCAGCCTGATTTGCCCGACGGCAAGGATTTCGTAGGAATGCTCCACACTCAGTAGCATGTCGATTCGCTCCGTTCAGTAGAATTCAGGATCCGCAAGCTTTATATTTCGAGAAATCCGCCATTCCAATGTGTCGAGATTCTGAGAAGGCTTAGGAGATATGATTTGATTCAGGATGTAAGCCTCCAACTACGCAGCATATCCAGACACTCTGGATTTTAGGCCGAGATCCACCTTACGATGCGCCTTCTCGATGCTTCCGCCCACCCTCTCAATCAGTGCAAGTTGCGGTGAAGACGCTAGACCCAGTTTCTTGATAATCCGCTCAGTTACGAAATTGATTTGCTAGCCAGGGTCCAACACTGCTCGGCAGTTGGTCACTCTACCATTGCTAGCAACCACCTTAACCACGGCTGTGCTCAGCAGAACATTTTTCTTGGCTCCAGGTTGCATGAGAGTTGTCAGAGTGAGAGTAGGCGGAACAGGTGGTGGTTGGACATCTGGCTTCCTGACTGCGGAGCCAAGCGTTGGTCTGCTTGCAATTTCTGTCTCCCGTCATATGCAACAGGGTATTATGTTTCATGGTGCACTCCTTGCAGCTTCTTGCCACGCAGCCGGAAGCCTGATGACCTTCTCGCTAGCAATTACTACACAACCTCCTTGAACGTACAAAGCTCAGCCTCTTCGCAGCGTTGTCCTGGAGAAACTGCGGGCAGTAGTACAGCGGGTGGTGCAGTGAGCACCTTGGGCATCGCAACGCAGCCACAGCGCCCACGGCAGCCTTGGTAACCTTCTTGTGGTTGCGGTCTGGGTTCTTTTTTTTTTGTGGTAAGGAGGTGAAGGCATTTATGCCCGCCGAGTCTGGCAGTGTGGGACTCCCATGGAGGATACCTTTGGACTACCCACTAAACACCTCCCCTGTCAATCTGAGAACCTAGCCTGGAACCGTTTGACACATTACTTCGGGCCAGGTCTCATTTTGTTACGCCGTGGGGCGCCTTCAAGCTGGGGAGTCCCTTTCCTAGCGGGAGGGGAGGGGGGAAGAGGAATTGCCAGAAGAGCGATCCTCCAGCCCCAGCACCTTCGGCTGCTGTGAGTCCCTTTTATATTTTAGGATTGCCCGAGCATAATGTGCCACCTTGTTCCATTTGTCAACCGATTCGAGCATCACCGCAACTATATTATCCGGGGTGAGCTCTCCCGTCTCCCTGTAGAGTTCCCTTCGCAGCCTGGCCCATTTGGTACACGCAAAAAATGTGTGACAGGCATTGTCCTCCTCTTCTGGGCAAAACCGACAATCGGGAGACCGTGACTTGCCGATCTTGTGCAGGTAAGACTGAAAACACCCGTGCCCGCTCAAAAGCTGGGTCAGATAGAAGTCAGTCTCACCATGCCTTCGATTTAGCCACGGTCTCACATCCGGGATGAGGCGCGCAGTCCACCTTCCCTTCGTGCAATTCCTCCAAGACTGCTGCCAATCGTTGAGCGAGCGTTGCCTCTCCTCGCGGACAACGATCTCCCTCGCATCCTCGTTTCGGCGCAGGTAAATAGCGCGGCGCTCTCTAGCAAGGAGGGCGACAGGTATCACGCCTGCAATCACTCTCACCGCCGAGTCGGAGACTGTTGGATACGAAGATGCAATTCTCAGTGCTCCTCTTCTCTGTACCTGTGCCAATCGTTTTCGGTATACCTCCTTGCTGAGAGCGTCGCCCCATACCTCTGCTCCGTACAGTAGCACTGACCCTACAGCACTCATCAAGAGGCGTCTTCTTGATGGGCTGGGTCCCCCTACGTTGGCCATAAGTCGACTCAGGGCCGATATTCCCGAAGCAGCCTTCTCAGCCGTTGCCCTGATTTGCTCAGAGAAACTCATCTTCGAGTCGATCAGTAGCCCCAGGTACTTCACCGCTGGCTTCGATTCGATCTGTATATCTCCAATACTGATCGTCCTTACTCTAGGGATTCTCTTTTTTGTCAAGATGACCACTTCGGTTTTCTCCAGTGCTAAACTGAGCCCGCGAGCAGTCATCCAGTCCCTCACTCGGCGCATTAGTATACCTAGCCTAAGTTGTGCTTGTTCAACGGTGCGTCCGGTGACCAGAGCCGCAACATCATCCGCATAGCCGACCAAGCGCGACTCATCTGGCATCTCAAGTCTCAGTAGCCCGTCGTAAGACACGTTCCACAGGTCCGGACCAAGGATAGATCCCTGGGCAACACCCGATGTAATTTCCATCCTTCGTTGGCCCTGTGTCGTGTCGTAGAGCAGGCTTCGGTCCTTTACGTAGTTCCTCAAAAGCCGCATTAGATATTCTGGAACTTGAAAAGAGTTTTCCAGCGTGTCCAGAGTTGAAGGCATTCCTGACGTCGAGTGTCACCAACAAGACGATCCGTCGCTTGGTGCGACTATATGCCTCTGCCTTTTGGACCACGTTCACCACCTCTGCAATCGCATCAATGGTAGAACGTCCTGCTCTAAAGCCGTACTGCCGAGGAGATAGGTCCCCAGCAGCACGAATCGCGTCAGTGAGTCTTCCCTTGATGAGTTTCTCTAGCACTTTCCCAGCCGTGTCTAGCATGCATAACGGGCGGTATGCAGACGGCGATTCGGGATTTCCCTTCCCCTTGCTGATCAGCACGAGCCTCGCCACCTTCCATCGTACCGGGAAAACCCCGTCCCATAGGCAAGCGTTGAATGTGCTGAGCAGCAAGTCAGGACAATGGTGATAGACGATCTGGGTCCTTAGTTGTACCGCCGAGCCTGGAACCTCACTTGCAGGAAATCCAGTAAACCCTTCAAAGGTGGCAGCTCGCGCGGGTTAGCCAAAGACTGCTGATAGAGGGCATACGTTGTCGAATCCAACTTGCGCAGCAAAACGTGTAGTAGCAATCCCTTGTGGATATTTGTAAGTTTTCCAGGCCTCTGAGACCCTCTTGTGTGGTGTCATGTAGCGACTTTATAGCTACTAGGTTTTTCACTGGCATAAGATGGCTACCCCATCAATTTGTCAATTAGGAGCGACACCAAGAGTCGTCGATTATTAAATCTCTCATTAAGTGTCTTCCAGGCAGCTAGATAATTTACGTCCGACAACGCAAAGTTTCTGATTAAGGACCCAGCCTCTCCTGTGAGGTTGACCTTGAGATACCAAAGCTTCTGGCACGCGGATACCGGCTGGTTATGCACCATTTGCATAAAAAAATCCCGGAATTGTTGCTAGTGCAGGTAATCTCCGTTGAAGGTGGGCAAGCCAATTTTTGGGAGAAACAAGCCTGGAGTTGCAGCGGGTGGGACAGGCGAAGGTGGCATTTCAAAAATGGTGTCGACTTTTGTTTGCAAGCGAACAATGCAATCGTGCGCGTCCTCTTCTAACCGGATGTGCTCCTCCAAATTGGAGCCCTGTGCTTCAGGGTCCTCACAGGATTCATAGAATTGCTGATGAAGTTCGCACCGTCTCCGCTCTAGCCTTACGCCAAGTCCATGTGTTCTCTAGTGGTTCTAGGCGAGCCATCGTCCTTCTCAGCGAATTTGCCGAGGCCTGATAATGTCGTAATATGCTTGTGAAAACGGCATTTTCCTGCGCTAAGGCAAGCGCGGCTGAAGGACTGTCGTCGCTACCGTGTAAAGATGATGTACCCTTTGGAAGATGTACCCTTTAGACCACTCATCTTTTGGAGAAAGTGCTTCTAGAAGGTGACGTAATTGATCCTGGTCGTTTCGTAAACTTCACTTGCAAAATACTCATGTTCCGATGTAATCTCGGGTAAGGATCGATCTTCGGTGTCCTTGTGCTCAAATTCCTCCCAGGCGGTTTCGAAACGTAGAAGCCACTCTTCATAATATGTCTTCTTTGCGGCTGGCCGAATCCTTCCTGTTATTGGATATTACATTTTCTATGGCCCTGGTCTACGCCCTTAACTCCTGAAACACGCGCTCCGATTCGACCATTTTATGCCCGAAAAGCACTTTCACCAGGTACGACACCAACACAACACTTGAACCACTGGTATTCCAATCCCAACGATTAACCACTGGTATTCCAAATAAAACGAGATCGTGAATTCGTATCTCGCCGGGGCCTCCAAAATGTTTGCGTCAGGACTCTTTTGTCCTGGCCTCTCTTCTCTTGCTTCACAAGATAAGCCGTTAGGATTCCAATAATAATAAAATATTCCTTTGCGAAACAAGATCCTTTGTATTAATCGAGCAGTCACACAAGTAAACTGCTCGACAACCTTCCTCTCTCCTACTCGGAATTTTGTGGCAGATTTGAAAAAAAACATGTTATTATTTTTATTCAATACTCATTAATTGTAGAATACTGTTCCTGCTAATTATTTTTATTAAATGTTAGTTCATACCAATTTTCCTTTATATTAAATGTTAATTTATATCAATTTCCTTTATTTTAAAATTTAAATGTCTCCCTTCAATTTTATTAATCATGAGATTTCACCTTTATAACTATTTAAAATCTTCATTTCCTTACTCCAGTTAAAATTTCTTTACTTCAGTGAAAATTTCTTTACTTCCTTTTAAACTTCTTTACTTCATTTAAATTTCTTTACTTCATTTAAATTTTCTTTACTTCATTTAAATTTTCTTTACGTCAATTAAATTTTGTTTTGAAAATTGTATATTTAATCTGCTCATGGAATCCGAGTTTGCGAACGCTGGTGTAATACACCCCAACGGTGTATTACATCACGGAAGGCAAATTAACTGGGCTGATCGAACTCAGCTGAGTCGATTTTACCGGTTGCGAGAGGAACAGAAGACAAATTTTTGTAACGGCTCGAGAGTTCGAGTTGAACCACGACACGAGATAGAAAGCGGAGAGTGCGCGATACTACGACGGAAGTTTCATAATTATTGCTCGAATCATCAGTGTTCTATCAAGTAGACTTGAACCCATCAGAAACACAATTCTCGAGAACCTTACGTGCTAGTAACATCAACCGAGAGTGTAAATTTGATATATCGATTGTAAATTGCCAAGCAGCAATGTTCGCTTGTGCTGTGTGTTAAAGATATGTAAGTTCGTTTACGCTGCTTATTTCCGCTTTTCTTGCATAAATCATGCGCAAGATGTTATATCGATTGTGAACTGTCCGCCAGCAATGATCATTTTGGAATAAAAGCTTCGGGAACACTAACTTATTTCTAATATCTAATGATTCATGCATCGTTTAAAGTTGAAAGGAAGTCAGAATATCTTAAATAATTTCCCAGCGTTCAATCCAAAGTCATTATAGTTTGAATTTCGGTATTTATTCGTGTAACCGGTAGGGATGTTGTTGGAGTGAACTGCGATTTCCGCAACCCAGGGCTGGATAACTGTTGCATGTTAAAGTGGTTGATGCAAATTGACTGGAATAAACCCTGTCCCAATGCCACGAAATTGCATGATCATACGGTTGACATAGCGTGTAGGGAACGAAAAAAGAAAATGATCGGGTCTTTCGTGAAAGTTTGCGCAAATGAGTGGATTATTCCAAATTGAATATCCCGCGAGTCACGCAAACGGCTTGACATCCTCATCCGGGATTTCCTCATTTCAAATTAAACTTTACAACCAATTTGAACGTTTCACCTTTCGAAAACCCTTCGCCTTCAGGTTCAGAATTTAATGAAAATATAGCCGGAGGTTGCCACTAGACGGCAAGTGCGGTATCTTGGAATATTTTCGAGAGTGATATATTAAATTAAATTCGCGCAGCTGGCCGAGTGGATATTAGCACATATATATATATATATATATATATATATATATATATATATATATATATATATATATATATATAGACATATATATATAGATATATATATAGATATATAGATATATATATATATATATATATATATATATATATATATATATAGATTTATATATATATAGATATAGATATATATATATATACATATGTATGTATATATATATACAGGTATATATATATATATATATATATATATATATGTATATATATATACAGGTATATATATATATATATATATATATATATATATATATATATATATATATGTCTTTTTTGCATATATATATATATATATATATATATATATATATATATATATATATATATATATATATATATATATATATATATATATATATATTACTGTAACCAAAAATTGAGGTGACATTTGAATTACAACTGGGTGCATCGAAGGATTTGGAGAATTTTTTTTTAGGTTGGTAGTACTGTCAGTGACATCTATGTCAAATTTACATGTCAAAATATTCATCAGTGTTTGAGATACGTTTGAGAAGCCGTCCGTATGTTTGGAATGAACAATGGCCGGCAGCCTTTGAGACCTTGAGGGAGAAGCTGTATCAATAACCATCATGGCAGATCCAAAACCCGAAAAAATATTTGTAGTTGACACCGATGCGAGCAACAGCGGGATTGGAGCTGTACTCTCCCAGCAGATCAATGGCGAAGAAATAGTCCCCCTGTATGACAGTCGAGCTCTCTCAAAAAGTGAGAGGAACTACTGCGTGACCAGTAGGGAGCTATTGGCTATAATAGAGGCCACCAAGCAGTTCCACAAGTACCCATACGGCCAGAAATTTGTTCTTCGAACAGACCATGCGTCGCTGAGATGGCTGCTTAACTTCAAAAACCCCGAGGGACAAGTTGCGAGATGGATCAACAGATTGCAGTCATACGATTACAAAATTGTTTATCGGAAGGGCGGAGTTCATGGAAATGCTGACGCCCTATCTCATCGTCCATGTCCACCAAACTGCAAGCATTGCTGACGGATTGAGGAAAAGGAGCCGACCAGTGATCTGCGAGTCATAACGGCCAAATTCGATGAAGATTGGTCATTGGAGGAGATTCGAAACACCGAACTAGCCGATGAAGACATCGCACCATTGTTCGTATGGAAGGAGACAACTGGACGACCTAAAAGGAACGCCATTTCGATGCATGGCACCACCCTGAAAAGTTGTTGGGAACAATGGAACTCCCTTCAGGTGGAGGGTGGCGTACTCAAGCGAAAATGGGAAACGACGGATGGCATAGGATGCAAACTATACTTCCCAAAACCCAAATCCACGATGTGGTTAAGGAAATGCACGAAGGATCCTCGGGAGGCCACCTCGGTGTTGACAAGACCTTAGCAAAATTTTGGGAGACACTCTACTGGCTCCACGCTCGAGAAAACGTAGAGAACTGGTGCCTTAGATGCATTATTTGCACTTCCGTCCAAGGCCAAAAGCGACGACTGAGAGGACAAATGCAAACCTATAACGTGAAGGCACCGTTTGAAAGGATTGCTGTTGACATCGCAGGACCCTTTCCTGAATCCAAATGGGGAAATCGATACACGCTGGTTGTGGTCGATTATTTCAGCAAGTGGCCCAAGGCCTACCGCATTCCCAACCAGGAAGCAACTACTGTAGCCGAACAGCTAGTGTTAAATTGGGTCAATAAGTACGGCGTAGCTTGTGAACTGCATTCAGATCAAGTCCGAAACTTTGAGTCACTAGTTTTTGGCAAGATATGCGAGCTGCTGGGAATACGGAAAATGAAGAAAACACCCGCGCATCCCCAATCCGATGGAATGGTCGAACGCTTCAACGGCACGCTTAATAAACCCCTGGAGAAGAAGGTTGACGAGGACCAACGGGACTAGGACCAGCACATCCCATTATTCTTGATGGCGTATAGAGCTGCCGAACACGCCCCAGCCAAAGTTATTTTTGGAAAGACTATTCATCTGCCGGCTGATATAAAGTTTCGAACACCCCCTGAGAAACCCTAAACGATCTCGGAGTACGCAAGTGAACTAAGGCAACGATTAAGCCAGATGCATCGGACAGTGCGAAAACACCTCGAATCGGCTACTGACTGCATGAATACCCAACATGGTCTAAAAGCAAATTCTACCAGCTTCCAGCAGGATGACTTGGTGTGGCTATACAACCCACAACGGCGGAAGGGTAGGTCTCCGAAGTTGCAGCAAAATTGGGAGGGAACATACCGGGTTACAAAGCTAATCAACGACGTCGTATATCGCATAGAGGAATACTGCAAGCCAAGAGCTAAACTGAAAATCGTGCACTTGGACCGTCTTGCCCCATATGACATCCAGGGAGACTTAAAACTGGCGACACATCTTTTTGGGGCGAAAAGAACTGAGTTGGGGGCAGTGTTGCATGTGCAAATAATTCTGCTCGCTAATGTCGCAATTGTTTTCGTAACTATTAATAACATCATGATCAATAAACGAATGTACTCGAAAGCACAAGAATCCACCAAGCATGATCAATATCTGAAAGTGACGTCATTGCGGTCATTGTGGCGGAATATTCCAGGTAGTTATCATCAGAATATTTGCCAATGTACGAGAAATGGATTGAATGACTAGAGACCCTAAATAAAGCCGAGCTGAGTGAATGGGGGGAATAGTAAAACCACGATAGTAAACTGTGATAGAGTGGAGCCCGATGTTAAGGCGATATTGATTGATAGTGAAGTGATTTTCGTAATAAAGACAGTTGGAATATAAGTTGAATTAAAATGCAATTTGTAAAATAGTTAAATTAATGATTGTGCATTCTTAGTAAATAAACTCTTTTAACTTAATTTAAAAGGCAGTGCGGTTTCACTTTCCCGGAACATTAAAATTATTGGCTGCGAACTATAACACGTGAATATATATATATATATATATATATATATATATATATATATATATATATATATATATATATATATATATATATATATATATATACATTTATATATACACATACATATATATCTTCTTCTTCTTTGTAGCACTACAGCCCCTCTCGGGCCTTCGCTTAGAGATAGTTAGAGTCCCTCATTTTCATGACCGTATTGATTTTTTCGGGAGTTGGTTTGGTCAGTCCCATGCTCCCGTGTGCTTGCTCAGCTATATGATCTGATTAAATCAGTACATATGACCACTGAGTGAACACTCGTAGTCTGTCCGAAAAATCCCCTGAACTAAATCACGTTGCTCCCAACGAGATTTGAACCTGGGACCTTCAACTTATGGGTTCATGCTCTAAACACTACGCCACAGACTACGACATATATATGTATATATATATATATATATATATATATATATATATATATATATATATATATATATATATATATATATATGCCAGCACGGATGATTGATACAGCTTCTCCTTCAAGGTCTGAAAGGCTGCCTGGCATTGTTCATTCCAGAGATACGGACGATTTTTCTCGGTTAACTAATGGAGACACTCAGCTTTTTTGGCAGTCTTTGACGAATCTTCGATAGTAGGTCACCAGACGTGGGCCAGCTTTTCACAGCTTCAATGTTCTCGGGGCATGTTTTGACCCCTTCTGCTGATACAACATATCCCAGGTATTTTACTTCAGCTGCGAAAAGGGTACACTTGTAGGGACTGAGTTTTAAATTTGCCAGTCGCAATCAGGAGGAAACCTCTTCTAAGCTTCAAACATGCTCTACGAACGTTCTCCCGATAAAAATGATGTCATCTAGGTACACCAAGCAGGTTTTCCAGGCTAGGCCTCGTAGCACTTATTCAAATGTTCGAGGGTGGCAGGAGCATTTCACAGCCCAAATGGCATCACCACAAATTGCCACAATCCGGTCCCAACTGAAAATGCGGTCTTCCTTTGGTCATTCTTGTCGATTTCTACCTGCCAGTAGCCACTCTTAAGATCGAGCGCAAAAAACCATTTTGCATCGACTAAAGTGTCCATGATGTCATCGATGCGTGGAAGTGGGTAACTATCCTTTTTAGTGACGTCGTTAAGCTGCCTATGGTTGACACAAAAGCGAGTAACTGGAACTACTGGCGCATCCCATGGACTGACAGAAGGCTCGATAATACCTTGTTTTTCCTCGTCCAAAATCAGTGTGCTCACTTCTTCTTATTTGGCTATTGGAAGACGTCTCGGAGCTTGTCGAATCGGCTTGGCTCTTTGTGTATCTATGACGTGAGTTACCATATTCGTTCGGCCTTGCTCATCTGGGCTTGTTGAGAAGATGCCACTGTATTTGGTGACCAGATCAGAGGCTTGCTTGAATAGCTGCACTGGCAATTTGGTCTGCTTCAATACTGCAGACGTGAGTTCCCGGGCTTGGTCTGTGTCTTGTCTCTTTTTCCAATGATGGTCGTGAGTGGCTTCCAAAGAGGTGATGGTGGAAACAAGCTGACAGCTGCCGATGACTTCTCTTGCTTTGGTACTGGTGACTGAGTCTGCGCTGTTAAGGACAAACTGGTACGTATCCGTTCCTTAGAGATCTTACAAGGCTTCGTCCTACAATCAAACAACGCAATGCGGACGTCTTCGTTGGCTCTACCAGGTAAGATCGGTGGTCTGCAGAATCACCATCAAGCTTGACCCATACAATGCTCTTGGAAGATTTCAGTACATCAGTGTTGGTACATACTACCACATTCATCTTGGGAATTCAGACGCTGGAATCCTCCACCAATACTTCAACATTCCGCCATTTCAATACCCGTTTGCCATGTGGTCGCAGAAAATCCATTCCGAGAATGCAGTCATCCATAATGTTCGCGATCAGATAATTATATCGGAACGCAAGGTCTCCGAACTGTATCTGGAGGTTGACTTCTCTATGGATAGGTGCAGTTTCTCCCTCAGCTGTCCGTAGTGAGAAAATCCTGCCCTTGTGAAGTAGTTGTTACCCCACTATGTCTGGTCGGATAATCGATCAGCTTGCACCAATGTCGATTGTTATGGTGCAATGTTCTCCGTCAACTTGACCCGGAAGGCATAAGTCTTCTTCTCCACGATGTAGTCTTGACACTGTGATGGTAGTGCTGGAGACGTCGCTCCTCCTAGCCAACCTTTGCCCCACGAAGTTGACCCATGGTTTTATGGTTTGGTATTAGAATAGAAAGCCGTTCCCGAAAAAAATTTACTCCTTCTTCATATGTTTTTGAATATAAGTTGCTGTAGAGGCTATTATTTATTACTTTCTTTCTAAATGGGTTTCAACTTCACTTCTTTTTCATAGAACGGGCTATTATGCATGAAACGTTGAATAAAGCGAAGATTATGATTAAGCTTTGAATTTAATCCATTTTGATAACAACCACAAGGTGCAAATTATTTGTAAGCTACATGTTCTTCAAGTTGTTTCATCGTACACTCATCACTTCAATTCATTCATTTTCAGACAACAATTGATGTTTCACATCAGGATAATTCAAATGCGTCGAGTTGTACTGAGCCATCAGCTTCTGAAGGAGATACATTAGATACTTACATAAATACGCCATTCTTCAGCACGATTCATCCAACAGACAGAATAACGGAGCTGCATAAACAATATTTGGCAACCATAGCACCATTGAATTTTCTATTCAGAAACACTCTACCGAGCTGCAGTAATCTGGCCCATAATAACTCGCAAGGCGCTCAATCATTTGTAATTAATGCAGTTGAATCGAAGGGTAAAACTACTACGATTTCGGGTGAATATGATGTAGGGAATGCAATTAAAAAATCAGCTTTATTTACCATAGAGAATTTAATAAAAAAGGATTAGCTTGGTCAGTGTTTTCTTTTTGTTGTTTTTGAATTCATGTTAATACGATTTACGTATGCAGTTTTGAGATTAAATATATGTATGTCAATGTACATATAGGTGATTATTTGCATACGAATATCTATAAGCGGTTCCCTTAAAATAGCAAAAATTATTAATAGAATTTACATATTTTTAAAGGAGAATTAGAATAAATAGATAATTCAAATATTTTCGTACCACTGTCATAAATCTTCACCATTGAGCAACAAGAAATAGAGTGGCTATATGTAAGATAACTTAACACCGCCCCCTCCAACGCTGAGAGAACAGTTCGTGGCAATGAGTGTAAGATGGCGGCAAGTAAAAGTAAACAATATTTAACACAAAGTATAAAAGCGTTGTAGCAATGATCAAATGTGATAGGTGCACATAACGCCAACGGTTAACATATTTATCGCTGTGAACATATGAAATTGGAAATAAAACAAAAAAAAGCAGGCCATCTTTCCATCATTTCGAATGTATTCGTACATATATATATATATATATATATATATATATATATATATATATATATATATATATATATATATATATCGATATATATTTATATACGTGGGTCATTCAACAAGTACTTAGCCTCACCGCCCAATGACGGGTTTCAGTCAATTCCCTTCATTAGTTTTGTTGAATGTACTGCACGACGGTAAAACTCTTTTGTAATAGCAGCGCCATCGGGCGGTGAGGCTAAGTACTTGTTGAATGACCCTCGTATATATATATATATATATATATATATATATATATATATATATATATATATATATATATATATCAGTTATGCTCGTGTCAGCATCGCAATCGGTAGTTACTTGCTCTAAATATTTTGAATTTTAGCTAGTCAAGTTTCTAAAAATTAAAAATTTGTTATTAACGTGGTGAGAAGTGTTAGTGGATCAGAAACTCATTCCTTTTATCAACACATAAACAATTTGTAATCTTCGTGAAGTAAACTAATATTAAATAAAATGAGCTCCATATTAGAGTGCCTAGAGTGCAATGAACCCATTGCAGAAAACAGTAACTCACTAGACTGTATTGTCTGTAAAAAACTGTGCCATTTCTTCTGTGTTGGATACAGTGAAAGCAGCTTCAGAAAACTCACTAGGGATAAAAAACGAAATTGGCTTTGTAGAAATTGCAGAATCGCTAATGATCCTGCTGCTAAAAGTTCAAATGAGTTCAATAAGGAGATAATTGAAAATTTGCGGGCGATGAAAAGTGAGCTCCGATTTCAAAATACGGAATTCACTGAACTAAAAAAATTTTTCAAACAAGAACTGGCAGAATATAAAAAATCATTGGACTACTGTTGCAACAAAATTGATGATTTTAATGCAAAAATGATGAGTTACAATAAAAAAATTGAGGGGCTGGAGGCGCTGTGCAATAAGTTATCGAACGAAAATGAAAAATATTACGTGCAAATTAAAAGCCTCACACTGCAAGTAAACCAGTTACAACAGTCGAAGCTGGCAACGGAATTGGAAATAAATGGGATTCCATTGACTCCAAACGAAAATACAACCGCTGTTGTTCACAAAGTAGGCGAGCTGCTCCATATTGATACTAACAAAAATCAACCAATCTTTTCAATGCGAAAAATGATTAAACGACATCAAACTAACGCATCCCCATCAATTGTAGTACGATTTGCTACGGATGAAGCGAGGGCTGCGTGAATGGCAGCAGCTAAAGCGAAACGTGAGCAACTCATATGTTCAAACATTCACGGAAGCTTTAAGGCAGACAGGTTTTATGTGAATTTTCACTTAAGTCAACACTATAGACGGCTACTTTACACAACCAAAAAATTCGCAAGAGAAAATAGTTACAAGTATGTATGGATTAAAGATGAAAATGTATTTATTAGAAAACCAGAGCAGGGAAAAATTTATAGGATTAACTTTCAAGAAGACTTGAATTTAAATCTACTCCAATGAATTTTCAGCAAATTGATCCTATTTGAATAACACTTTTTTCTCTTTCCAAAATGTTTGATATTATTAATGAATTAGAAACAAGCAACACTATGTATTTAAACAATCCAAAGCTTAGTGAATATTTTATTTCCGATTTTCAAAGCCTAAAAATATTTCATCTAAATATTCGAAGCATTGCTAAAAATTTTGACGAATTATGTATGCTTCTTTCTTCTTTTGATATTGTTTTTGATGTCATAGTTTTAACTGAAACGTGGCTTGATGCTTGATGAGTTTTTTGGCTACAATTAAATAATCAAACCCATAAAAAACAAAAAATGTGATGGCATTATAGTGTATATAAAAACTAATTTAAATTTTCAAGTTTTAAATGAAGAAATCGGCAATTGCAATTCACTTAATATTGATATGTTGAAGGAAAAATTACTTATATCTTGTATATACCGATCCCCAAATGATACAGATGCAGAATGTTTTGTAGATGACTTAGAAATGTTTTTGGGGAACTTTATAGACATTGGAAACCAAATCTTGATAGGAGATATGAATATAGATATAAAGGAAGAAAATCTAAATCAAATTGGGCATGAATATTTGGCGACACTAGAACAATACGGGTTTATAAGGTCGTTGTATGGTTGCACTCGAAAATCAATTACTCGAGAGTCCTGCATAGATCACCTTTTCTTAAAGTCAAAACCAGATAATATTTTTCAGACAGCAATTTATACAACATGCGTAACTGATCATTTTGCTATTATGGGTCATATTAAATGGTTCAAAGAAGAAAATAGAAATAAAGCTTTAAGTGAGAATCAAAATAAAGATATTAAAATCATAGATTATTCACTGTTCAAAGAAATTCTGTCGCAAGATAATTGGGAAGATGTATTTATGGAGACAAATGCCGAGAAAGCTTTCTCTTTATTTTATAGTAGAGTAGTTTATGTATTAAACTGCAGCTTAAAGATTGCCGTAAAACCTTCTAGTAGACTGAAAAGGTTGAAGCCGTGGATAACTAATAGTTTGATTAAGGCTATAAGAAAACGGGATAATACTGCGAGAAGAATGTCTAAAGAACCGTTTAACGTAAACTTACAAACTTTTTACAAAAACTACAAAAATATTTTAAAATCTTTGATAAGGAGAGCAAAAAGTAATTATTATAGAAATAAATTAAGTGAATGCGGCAATGATAATAAAAAGATTTGGATGCTAATCAATGAGTCAGTGGGTTATAGAAATTCGAAGTCTAATGTTACAACCACTGATATTTTCACCACAGAGGGAGTAAAAGTGTCTCATAGTGATCCTCAAAATATTGCTGAGCATTTCAATAAACATTTTGTAAATATTGGAAAACATATCTCAAACAATATTAAATCAAATGTTTCAGTAAATCATATTCGAAAGTCTTCAAACAGCAGTTACAATATTAAAGACTCCTTATTTTTAGTACCAGTTACCCAAGAAGAAGTGAAACAACAAATTTCAAAATTAAAACCAAATGTTTCTCCTGGTATAGATGGTATTCCATCTAAATGTATTAAAGAAAATGCGGAAGCACTAGCTGGCCCACTTTCTCATGCCATTAATCTATGTTTTTCACAAGGATACTTTCCAAAGGAACTGAAACATGCCCTGGTGATACCCTTACATAAAGCAAATGATAAAAGAGATATGAACAACTATAGACCTATTTCTCTTTTGTCATGCCTATCAAAGATTATTGAAAAATTAATTAAACAAAGATTAGTAGATTACCTGGAATCGAAGGAAATATTATCGAAATGTCAGTATGGTTTTCGTAAAGGTGTCAGTACTGAAAATGCTCTTTACTCAGTAACCAAAACAATCATTCAAAATCTTGATAAAAGTAATAAATGTCTAGGCATATTCCTAGACTTTCAGAAGGCTTTTGATACGGTGAATCACGAAATTTTAAAAGAAAACATGCATAGAGTGGGAATACGAGGAGTTGCTCTGGATCTTTTTTCGAGATATCTAAAAGACCGGACCCAGGCGGTGCGTTATAACAATAAAATAAGTAAACCCCTTACAGTTGATACAGGTGTCCCGCAAGGTACAGTCCTGGGGCCAATTTTATTTCTAATTTACATAAACGATGTTCATAAATTGATATTACCTAACTGCTCTCTTTGCTCTTTTGCTGACGACACTGTCGCACTTTTCTGGGGTGATACATGGAACGAAGTGGTTGTAAAGGCAAATGAAGGGATGGAACAAATACAAAATTGGCTTGTAAGCAACTTAGTGAGTTTGAATGTAAATAAGACGGTGATGATTCCTTTCGCACTTACTTCTATTGGGCTACCTAGAAATGAACTGAAGGTAGTATTACACATCCCCGACTGCTCTTACAAGAGAAACGGAGATTGTGTCTGCCCGGTTCTCCCAGTGTGTCACAGTATCAAGTACCTCGGTATCATTATAGATTCTCACCACCGCTGGAGTCAACATGTCTCTTATTTAGCTTCCAAAATAAGGAAAATGATCTTCAAATTTGTTCAGTTGAGAGATATATTATACAAAGATGAGCTTAGGCGTGTTTATTTTGCTTTAGCACAATCCTTATTGGAATATGGATTGATTGCGTGGGGAGGTGTAGCGATTACCCTCGTTTCGCCATTGAAAATAATTCAAAAGAAAATTATTAAGATTTGCTTAAAGAAACCGAAAAGATATCCAACTGATCTAATATATAAAGAATTTAAAGTAATGAGTCTGCATGATTTATACCTTCTAAATTTACTAAAATTTGTACATTTAAATCGTAAAGTTTTTCTATTTGTAACCCATTCAGTGCATGTAACTCGTCGCCAGGTGAGCCAGATTCTTTACGGACCTCGTTATAATACAACTGCAGCCTCATTACACCCTTGTTATTACGGACCACGTCTTTTTAACCTACTCCCCAAAAGCATTTCTAACTTAAATAACATCAACTTATTCAGATCTAAACTAATTAACTATCTAACGGGATAGTGCATAAATGTTCACGAATAGAATACAGAAGTAATTTATCCTCTGTTTACTTGTTCTTCTTTTATTTCTGAAAAAAGTTATTGTAAAATAATACACATGAAAATTAAATAGGCTGATAAAAATTGTAAGCAGTGATGCTGACATAAGCAAGCCATTTCCTCGACACGAGCAGTGCTCAATGAGGAATGTGCTCATATAAAGACTATAGATATAAAGGTTTTTGAATTATATTTTTGAATAATTGTTACTTCTTTTTCTTAAATAAGATAACACATGTATTATATTTGTATTTTTTTGAGCAATAAATAGAAATAAATAAATAAATAAAATAAATAAATATATATATATATATATATGTATATATGCATATGTATATATATATATATATATATATATATATATATATATATATATATATATATATATATATATATGGGATATAACGAAATTTGTGACCACGCTAGAGCTTCCAATTTTTATCATCTTTTCACCAAATTCTTGGGAAAGGTGTATTGAGTAAATATCTCCGTTAGGCTTATGAACCAGCTAAATTAACCGAGCGAAAACAAAATGGCGGCCATTTTAGAAGAAAAATCGTGACTTTTGTTCTGACCAAACTACAGCTCTGATTTGGTTAAAATTCAGTACAGAGGTTCATTAAACTATGTGTTGAATCTCACAGTAAAAACCCTAAAATCGAACTATCTGAAACGAAATGGCAGCCGCTCAAAGGACCAAAGCTTTTAACCGATGGTAATGAATTTCGGCTAGTTGGTATAAACTGTTAGTATCTAAAGAACTATGTGAAAAACCTGGAGGTTGGCTCTGAAAAATCAAGAGGGCGGTTAGTTGAAGCTCGAAGTTTCGAAGGCTCCTAAACGTCGAAATTTGAATCAGTTGTGTATGAAACTTAGTTTAACCCTAGTGTTCATACCCGGGTGCCCGCCGAGTTATCTTTACATACATAAAACTGCGAAAAAAGCTCCCGGATCGTTGTTATTTAGATCAAAAGGAAGCCATAAACAAATTTGCGAAAATTTATTTTATTTTCAGAAGAAAAAAAATTACTTGAAGCTGTAACCATCGCTGCATTTGCACCCGACTATCCACAACATTATTTGTATTGAATGAATTTACAGTGATGTTTTATAACACAAGCAAGTCAAATTTATGTTATAAATTGTAAAAAATTACAATTATTTATTTATAAAAAGGACTATTTATTACATTCCAAACATTTTACAATATTTTTTGAATGCTCATCGCAAACTGGTAGTTCACATTTGATAAATATTTTTTCTGAGCTTCGTCTCCGAGAAACTTCTCTTTCATCTCGGATGAATTCTTAAATCGTTATCCCATATGCTAGAACTGATAGAGTGGAGCTCCATTCACCAATTTTAAGAATCGTAAGAACTGATAACAATCTCAATCTTGGTCCTTTCCCCTCTTCTTACATAGCATTTAAGAAAAAACTTAGACACTTACTACTAGTTTAACTTTCAATTATCGACATTTTATTATTTTTTTCAATTATATATTGCTGTATTTGCATTCCATTTTGTTATTGGATTATTCAGTCTGTAAGATGGATGTTTTTTTATCATATTATCCTCATAATAAATGATATACGATGTGAGTGCAGTGATGTCCAACATGTTGAAGAACATCTCCACTGGCCATCTCATACTTCGCCCCTGACTTGTATATCTTCTCAGCATTTGATCCATAGTGTCAACACCAGCTTTATATCGATTATAATAATTAATCATCTGCGGTTTTTCGCATCTTTATTTACAGCCTTGTCTGAATACCGCATTGATGTTAAAATCACAGCCTTATTTTTTTTTTTTTTTTGTGCATACGAACACATCGCCACTTTTCGTGGAATCCAAAAACTGTTGAGTGTAGCGGTCGTAATTTATTTACAGCCATGACACTAAAAATGTATGAGCAATTTTTTTTTTTGCTTTGTCAATAATGGTAAGATTCCTCTGTAATAAGTGTTATGCAAGAGGAAGGGTTGTAAAAAAAATTATCCATGCAGATATTTCTTCCACTTCCACGCAATGGAGAAACTGACTCTTTCGCCACGCTTTCTCCCTGATTTATTCCAAGAGTATTATTTGTTTGGCCAGACTAATAGTACCCTGCAAGAGATATATCGTAAATCCACCAGATTTTAATACCATACTTAGCCGGTTTCGATGGTAAATATTGAGTAAATCCTGTACGACCTCGATACCGATGTTCATCAACAGTTAAATTTCCTTTAAGCTTGTACATCTTGGAAAAATTTTCATTCAGCATTATCCACAAATCACGGATTGGAGCTGCCTTGTTTTCTTTCTTACGTTGACTGCGAGTATTACTGTCATTAAATCTTAGAAATCTCATATTGTTATGAAATCGATTAAATCCCATTTTCGCAGGATATAGCGGGTATGAATTGGAATGTCACATGTCACAAGTATGATCACTGTTGGAATTATTAGCACCGGCACAAATCAGAATACCAAAGAAAAAATAAATTTCTGGTATAGTCATAGGCTTCCATTGCCGTTTCAAATTTGTGTGATCAGCACTAAAACTTTCATCGATAGATACAGCTTTCTTATTAGTGCAACATACAATGCTGTCTATCATATTTTCCGTGAATTTTTTTTTTTATTTTTCGCTTATTGACAGCGCGTCTGTGCTGCGATGAGGCCCACTTTGCTGGCTGCTGAGCAGATGTTGATTTGATGGTGTTTCCTCTCACACCGTTTTATCTTTTGTAATGAAACTACTGGTTATTGTCCCTTCAGACACTGCAGTTTCCCGTTCACCGTCTTCCTCATTTTCACTACTCAAGAGCTTCTTCTGCGTGATCGTTGACATTGTCTCCAGTTTTTTCAGTAACTTCTTCTTCATCATTATCTGAAGCTGAAGAATTAGAAGTACACTGCGGGTACCAATCTTCCTCGTCACTATCTGATAGTCCATTTAAATCAAAATCATCTCTGTCATTGAACATTGCTTTCAAATAAGCCTCTTTTCTGTTGCATTTATTCTAGAGAATAAATTGTTGTAATTTAAATTAATTAATTCTTAATTATTGCTTATTATATCAAAACTACATAGTATTATTTATTAATCATGTAAATAAATATTGCGGTTATAAAAAGTTTATTCACCGAGCGAATTCAGCTTCAGATACTTCTTACATATTTTTTACCCCACTTAGAATTTTACTAATAACACATCTACTCGCTTGAAAACTCAATTCAAACTGAACCGTCTACTGTAAAGACAGAAAAGAATCAACCTTGATATTCCTTTCATTCCTTTTGGCCTAGCAAGCAGCTGATCTTCTGCGAATAATAGACATCACATCTAACATATTGACCAGAGCACAGCAGGTGGTCCCTGAGCGATAATATTAACTTTTCTACAAAAATTTTCGTTCTAAAACTTGTTTAAATACTCAATTGTAGTGCACACTCGAATGAAAATAATTTTAACCATACTTGCATTCATTAAAATATGCATATTACAATCGTGGGTAACCGGGTACCCCGGGTGCTGAACAGCGTCGGTAAAGTTGGGTTTAAACACTCGGCTAAAGGAATTAAACAATCAGATTTAAAAATTTTGGTGATGGTATGTGTATAAGTTTCAAAATTGCAGTGGCTTAAATATGCGATTTTTTCAGATGTTTGTGGTACTCTAGCGGCCACATTTTTCAACGGATTTCAATGAAACTTAGGGTTATGGATAACTGTACTAAGACTTGAATACTTTTGCCCTGTCTAGAGTGAAACTCCGATTTGAATGAGTTTTCACATATTGACTGATGAGACCCTAAGACACAAATATTTTAAAAATTTAGAATCAAATGCATGCATTCAAAATGGCGGCCCCCAAAGATCAGAAACCAAGCGAAATTCGCTATTTGAGTTGCAACTGAAATAATGAGTATTTTTCATGGAAATATAAAATGGCTTGATTAGGGTATTGCAAAATATTTTTACAATACCTTACTAAAATCGCGACCCCTCTGGCCGCCCGTGTGTCTGTCCGTTCGTCCGTGCGTCAGAGCAAGTTGACTCCCAAACCTCTTAAGCAAGAGTCATGAAATTTTCTACGTTGATCAAAAGTATTGCCGTCTCAAAACTCGCAGTGCAAAAAAATATTTTATGGTGTTTACCAAAGGTAGCCAATATAGGTGTAAAACAAAAGATTTAAGTGACAACTTTTCAAAAAGGTCTTAGACAAGAAGTGTTTGCAAGGAGGGGTGCAGGGAGAAAGGAAATGTATTTTATGCCTCCCACCTCGCAACAGAACATATTTAGACAGAGAAATCGGAAAAAAATCACGAAAACCGTAATTGGAACGTGTTTTGCCGCGCTCAAAATAGTATTATTAGTGTAGGTATCAAAATTGTGGTTTGAAGCTACTCTTGCAAATTTTTTTTGAAATGCCTGGTAGCCATTGTGACGGTTGTAAAACATGGCGAAAAAGAGAAAGTGATTTTCGTATCTGTGCTAAAACGAAAATTCTATCTTCACTTAGAAATTCTAAAAACTGGTTGTAGGTTATGTTCTAAAGGCATATTATATGCATTTCGTGTGGCTCGGGCTCAAAATCGAAATACTTCTACATCGACTTCCTCAATGACTGGAGTTCTTGCTACGACAAGTTCTGCTGACGATACCACAAAGAAGCCTGATATAATTTATCAGTACATCGTTGTCACAACTGAAATACGTGTTGTATAGTATGGAAACGTAAGAGAAGCCTTTACCGAAGGTGGGATCTTTATTTCCTCGGGGAAAAGATGCTACAAAACTCATATCATCGGATCTTTATTCTGTGAATTGGTTCTGCAAGCTTTACGGCCAGTAAGTGCCAACACATCAATGTGTGAAAAATATATTGAAAGTCTTTTGAACAGTATCAGGAATGTAGCAAAGAAGAGAAGGTCTCGATTTTAACACACCGGAACAGCTTTCTGATTCGGACTATTGTACACTCATGGGTATGTCTATGTCTAATTTTAACTACAGTTTTGAGTTAATAAGGCCCAAAATTCGTTCCTCTAAAATTAGTTCGTCTCATACTTGTTTCGCATTATTACTAGTGAAACTAGGAACTGGTCTCTCTAACAGCGTTCTTTCACATTATTTAATATGAGAAAAAGGCTAATATCACCAGAATACATAACAAGAGCACAGGTTATTGAAAAACGTACGAGGCATTTAGCAAGAAGACTGTTTATTCACGACGAGAACAATGATACAGTGAAACTCGTTGCGGATCGCACGTACATTTATATTCAGAACAGTGTAAACTATTCCTTTTAGAGACTATCTTTCTCGTTACAAAAGGGCAGACCTTTGGTTAAACCTATGATGTTAGTCACTACTTTTGTTTGAATTTTAGACATTTTAGGACCTTATTTGGCTAATTCAAAGAATAATCACGCTAACATACTCAAACATTTATTAAAAAAGATATACACAATATCAAAGAATGGGTAAAGCCAAATGACATATTTATTGTTGATAGAGGTTTCCGTGATAGCTTCGAACTCCTGGTCGGAATGGGTCTTGTAGACAAAATGCCTACATCCCTAAATAAGCAACATCAATTTCCAACAGATTACGCTAACAAGACGCGTCTTTTGAGCAAAGTCAGATGGGTCATAGAAACTGTTAATGGTCTGCTGAAAAACTGGAGAACATTGGATGAAGTATTACCAAATACGCATATATCTTATATTGCCGACTATGTGCAGATTATATGCGCTCTTCTCAATGCATTACATCCTACAAGAATTAAAAACACCGAAGATGATGAAATAATTGCTCAACGAATGCTTGATTTGTCTATAAACCCTAATTACTTACAGCAATTAGTCGGAGGAAAAGCATGGGCGAGAAAAAAAAGACAATCTGGAAAAAGTTAACTGCAACAGATCTTCAAGATTTTCCACGCCTAACTTGGGATGAGCTGCGATAATTAACACTTGGTATTTACCAACTGAAACAAAGTCAATCGTATACTCAAGAGAACTTAAACGAAGAAGGTCTTAACTGTCTTTACATAAATCGTGAAGATGATTCAGTATTTCTAGCACAACAGCGATCGTGGCAGACGAGTTCCAAAACTTACAATATTTGATAAAAGCAGATCGAAGTAACATTGCACACATACAATGGTACTGTCAATGTAAAGTAGGGGCTCCTGTTGTGCGCATTTTGCCGCGGTATTATGGTTTTTGGGCTACTGCCGGCATAATTCAACGGAAGTCAAAACACCAAGCGTTGAATATGCCAAAACAATACAAGACATCACCACTTTGGAGTGGTCTAGTAGCGGTTCAGACGAAGAAAGCTAGAAGGAAGATTAAAATCATTTCATTGCTAAACGTGTCTAAAACTACCTAATTATTTTTGATTATTGACTATTTCCTATAACTCTAATATTAAACTCATAGTAGCAATAACCTTCTTTTATCTTAATTTTGCATTTAGATCAATAATTTTAATTAAATTTTCGCGCTGAAACAAAACGACATCTAGGTTAATATTAATAAATGTTCATAGAACCCACATAAACATTTATTTTATTTATCCCATCAATTACAGAATTTTTCATTAAAAAACAGTTTTTCACATTTGTGTTGATGTACTCGTATACTTTTAAATAAAATTTAAATCGAATCAAGTGGCTGATGGGAGGAAAACACTCCTCCTTTGCTTTTCCGGCTGGTGGTGCCACCGGGCTTTTTTACTTGTGATCTTCTTCAGCATATATGTACTGAAGAAAATCTTAAATAGCGGTCGAAAACGCTATAAGAGTGAAAAATAAAGAACCTAATGTTCAAAAAATTTAAAATAAATTTTTTTATAAAACAATATGAAATTTATTTTCACAATTTAAAAGTTTCATTCGTAATATTATCTGTCATATTCCCGTTATGGCGATTCGATACGGTGTGGTTAGATGGACAAATTTTTAAACTCCTTCAGGACAGGTTCCTCAGAGACCTTGTCGCCATGATGTCCAATATGCTACACGGGAAATCATTTGTTGTTACTGATGGAAATCTGACAACAATACACGACTTCAAGGTCTTGAATGGTCTACGTTAGGGAACAGTTACTACACCTCTGCTCTTCTCAATATTCATTTGCCAGCTATTGAACGGCTTTGATTTTAACGTCTCGCTATCGAGGTCATTGGTTACGGTTGCTGATGATCTAATCATCTATAAGGCAGACCGGGAACCTACAATAGTTCAGAGCAATATTCAAAAAACGTTCAATGGTATGAAGCTCTACACCGAAAATTGGCAAATGAAAATCAATGCGTAGAAGTGCGAAACAATTTTATTTCGGATAACGCTGCAGGGGACCAGTCAAGAGCTGAAACGCAATTGGAAGGATTTCCACATTATGGCTGGTGAGAGTAGTTCAGAACGGCTTCCACATAAATCCTGTGTTCAATGCCTCGGTGTTCATCTTGACCAGTATCTGTACTATACTGCACATGTCAAAATCATGATCAGTAAAGTAGAAAAAGTAGTCATGGCCCTTCGACGACTGTTTCGTTCCAGATAACATACATTGATCAAAGTTATCTCTTACAAGACCCTGGTTAGCTCAGTTTTGACATATGGAATTGTAGGAGTGAATCGGTACACCCATGAATTAGGTGGCTGTTGTGTTGCGAGATAAAATTAAAAACACTGTTTCTTTTTAACACTCTTTAACTTTATTAGTTTATTATAATCTGTAACTCTTATAACATATTTTAGTTTTGTTTATCTTCCGCACTGCCACTACGATGCGCTCGGACCGCCACTTACTAAAAGACTAACTCCACACCCGCGTTCTTGTTCAATCGCGGTGGCGAGACCAAACGTTTGCAGCGCCGCTCACACACATACATCCATGTATCATCGACAAAGCTATTTCTTCCACTCCCTCCCTTTGTCGAATATATAAACAATGTTTAAATCATTAAATAAGCAATATGAAAAGAAACAAACATTAAAATTAAATATAAAAGTTATTAAAGAATGATATGACTAATTTCACTAGACTTGAATTTTGGTATACATTCCCTAAAGGGATTACGCAATCATTCTTTGCCTGTAGAAAATTCAAACATGAATTTATACATCTTAATATTTTCTCTAAAGATTTATCTGAATTCCAATTTAATTTCTGTTTCTCACCTGAATTTATTTAATGTTTCTCTGAAGATTCACCTGACTACTGTATTGGTAATTATGTCTCTTAAATAAACATGCCTATTTTGAGATAAGGGTTTTGTCATTATATCGGCTAAGTTTTCGTCAGTAGATACCCAAAGGACTCTAATTTTATTTTCCTCTACACACTGTTTTACAAAGTCTCCATGAGTGATTGCCATATTTTTCCTATTTCCAGTTTTTTTCTCTAAATGCCAACTCAATTTTAATTTCTTCTACGCTCTGATCAAAAGTTTTGAGCTTGTGGCTTCCATCTTTCTCTGTACAATCTCTGGCAGATTTGTTATCACACCATAAGGTAATAGGATAAAACGTACGTCCAATTATATACCTAATTGATTTATCAAGTGATATCAGTTCTTGGCACGCGTCACTCATTGCTAAGTACTCTGCTTGACACGTAGAAGTCGTAACAATAGATTGTTTATGACTTCTCCAAGTTATTACATCTCCAAACAACTTAATTATGTATCCCCCTGTTGATTTAGAATCTTCACAGTCTCTGAAACTTGCATCTGAAAGAGCTTCCAGACTCTCTGAATTAGACAGGAACTTAATTCCTAGACTGGTTGTACCTCTTAAATACCTGAACACTCTTTTAACCTCTACCCAATCATCTTCAGTTGGATTCATCTGTTTTCTTGCCAGATAGTTCACTGCATAAGCTATGTCTGGTCGAGTTGCATTTGCCAGGTACATTAAACTACCAATGGCTTCTCTAAATGGCACTCTTTTGGTTTCGTTTTGTTTCTCTGAATTTTCGGAGTCGCTTTTAAACTTTTTATTCCTATGATCTACCTGACGGGTTACCATAGGTGTACTCTGTGGTTTCGACTCAAGCATAATAAATCTCTGTAAAACTTTCTCTGCATATGCTGTTTGATGTATGAATATACTTTTCTCTTTCCTGTCTCTCTGAATAGTCATACCCAAGAAATTTTGAGGTTCACCTAAATCTTTCATCTGAAATGCTTTACCTAAATGTGTTTTTATTTGGATAAGTTTCTCAGGATCATTGCTGGCTATCAACATATCATCTACATATAAAATCACTATAGCCATTTTTCCGTTCCACCTCCAAGTGAACAGACAAGGATCATGAAGATCGTTTTCTAGCCCAAGTTTTCGAGCTTCATCTGAGAATTTCTTGTTCCACAACTTAGGACTTACTCTGAGGCCATATAGAGACTTCCTCAATTTACACACTTTTTCAAGTTTGAAGTTCTCTGATAACTCTAGACCATCTGGAATTTCCATGCAGACTTCTTCTTCAAGTTCTCCATTTAGGAATGCTGTTTTAACGTCCATTTGACTTACTTCTAAGTCCTCTTTATTAATTATAGACAGAACTGCTCGAATCAAGGACAACCTTGACACTGGAGCATATGTTTCTTTGAGCCCATATACATTTTTATCTTTAAAACCTCTTGAGACTAGTCGTGCCTTGTATTTGATTGACCCATTGCTCTCAATTTTCTCTTTAAACACCCATTTGGAGTCAATAATATTAGGCCTCTTACCATGATTGTCTTCTTTCGGTCGATCTACTAAGATTCAAACTGTATTTTCTTTCATAGAGTCTAACTCTTCTCTAATGGCTTGTTTCCATAACTCTTTATTCTCTGAATTCATTGCTTCTTCAAAAGTAGTTGGGTCTTTATGAGTTGACGCTAATAGAACATAGCTCAATTCATCTTCGTCTAACTCTTTGGTCTCTGAGCCTCTCGTGTAACGAGCAAAACTTATGTCTTCGATTTTTTTTAGCTTTACTTCTGGTAACTGGACCATCAGTTTTATTTATTGATATCTCTGACATTTTCGCTTTATTTTCTTTCTCTGAATGTTTATCATTTTCCTCTGAATGTATTTTCTTTGGCCTGCCTTTATTTCTAGGCTGAATTTTATTTGCCTCTGAATGATCGTTTTCTGTTGTTTCTTCACCTACAGTAAATTTTGTCATCTCGTCTGATTTACTTTTCTCATCTAATACTTGACTCTGATTTTTCAGGTATACATCTTTATAAACTAATCTTTCTACAAATCTTACATGTCTAGATTCTAAGAGTTTTCTTGTGCTAGGATGCCACAAAATATACCCTGTGGGTGTGTGTCCTACTAATACAGTTTTTATAGCTACATTACTAAACTTTGTTTCAACAGCAGGTAATTTAGCGTAAGCCATACAACCAAATCTTCTTATTTTCTCTAAATGACAGTTTGATTTTGGTGAGAATTTTAACAAAGGAACTTCATAATCAATTGACTTATGTGGAGTTCTATTATACGTATGTACAGCTGTTTCTGCAGCTAACTCCCACATACTTGCTGGTAAGCCCGAATCACACATATACGCTCTTATCGTTCTCTGTATAGATTTGTTGAATCTTTCAGCTGTGCCATTAAGTTCTGGAGTATATGGTGGACCACTATCTGACTCAATCTTTTCCTGTTTCATTATCTCTGCAAATTTTCCACCTGTAAACTCAGTTCCTTTATCTGACCTAACATAGCAAACTTTTACGTCTGAACCCAGCAGGTTTCGGGTAGAACTCAAATACCTCTCAAACGCTTGACCCGATTCATCTTTAGATTTTAAACAATATACTCTAGCATATCGAGAATAATCATCTACAAATACAATTATATACCTCTTTTGACCAGGCCATGAGGAAGGTTTGATTGGCCCCATTACATCTGAATGAATTATTTGAAGTGGCCTCTCTGCTCTACTTCTGTTTTGTTTAAATGGAAGTTTTTCCATTTTCGACAATATGCATACTTCACAGTCTTTTATTGAATCATCAAATTTAACACGCTCTAATCTCTTTTCTTTCTTTTGTAACATTTTCAGACAATTTAAAGAAGCATGTCCTAATCTACGATGCCATAACATGGCTTCACTCTGATTACCCTCTGAATTCATATTTCCTGCCGGATTTTCATCTAGTAAGCCTTGTAGACTCTCTCCAGTCTTCAACTCATCTATGTTTACTGTTTTATACGGTATCAAGTCGCTTGCACACTCTGAATTTGATTCCTCTGAATTTATCTGAATATCTGAGACAATGAGTTCTTCCAAACTCTCCCTCCCAATCGCAGACCCTACATTTGTCACAAGCATATTAACAGACTCTGAATTAACTCCCTCCGAATGTGAAATTTCACCAAGTTTATCAGTTTGCGATTGCTCGGAAAACTCATTGTCGACTGCTAAGGATGCAGTGCAACAATAATCATCATACTCATTTATCACATTATTGTTATCATATTTAAGCTTCTGGACTTCAAATTTAACTGTCCAATTAGGTTTTTCATAAACTCCTTCAAAAATCGTCTTATTATTTTCTTTAGCATAGACTCGGAAAATTTTATCACCTAAGTATATACAAAACCCTGCATCTACTAGTTTACGTAATGACAATAAATTCTCTGATATGTCTTTTGCTGCAATTACATTCGTTAATTTAATATGACTCTTATCTATTTTATTATTTTTAAGCAAAAGATTACCTCTGCCATCTATAACAATATCAGCAAAATCATTTTTATTTGCACTTTTTATAACTCCATTTTCAGATTTTTTAAAATTACTTAAAATAAAACTTTTATTAACAATATGATTAGTAGCTCCTGAATCGGCAATAAACTCTATTTGATTGTCATCATTTAAATCTTTATTAAAAGTTTTCTTACCTTCTGACTCTGAATACTCATCATGCTCTGCAGTATTGTTCTCGTAGTTCTCCTGTTCATTATAAACTTCAGCTCTTCTAGCCACTGAATTATTATTGGATCCTCTATTGGCCTTTTTACCTTTGAAATTACCTCTGAAGTTGCCTCTGGTGTTAGCTCTAAGGTTGCTACCTGTTCCTCTGGAACTGCTCGAGCCTCTACCTCTTATTTGTTGATTTGGAGTAGATCTGCTTCTCTTGGCAGGAGGTTCATAGCCGTTACTATTGTTGAACGGCCTCTTGTATCGCTGGGTTGAGTTCCCAGAGCAATCATCTCCTTTATGATCTGTTGTATAATTGCAAACATAACAAAACCATTTATTTGTGTCTCTTAATGGGCAACGATTTTGCCAGTGACCGTCTCTGTTGCATCTATAGCACTTGTTTTTGTTACTCTTAAATTTCGGCATCATTGCTCTTGAGGCTGTAACAATTTGCCCATCTGAATTTTCTCTAACTGCATCATTATCTTCTTGTATACGATACATAGTCTTTCTCAATGCTGTCATATTCATTTCATTGCCTGTAGTTGATATCACAGCCGAATCTGTGCGTCGTACTTCTGGCATAGCTCCGATGATGGCTTGATAGAACGTTGAGCGCTTCTCTTGTTCAGTGAGCTTATGAGGATCATCATTTAATTCATGTTCTCTTATTATCTGGTCAAATCTTTCACAGAATTTGTGAACTCTTTCATCTTTCAACATTCTCAGATTATACAGTCGAGTTCTGATGGATGTTGGAGTTGAGCTAACTTCTCCTTTTCTGCTATCTCTTAAACTCTTCAGGATTTCAATAGGCTCCGTTAGATCTAAAATTCTCTTATGATAGTCTTCGTCTATGTGACTGATAATGATGTCTTTCACCGAGTTCTTTCTTAGCATAATCTCAGACTCTGAAATTCCAGTTGGTGATGGATGGTTTGTTTCAATCATGTCAAGTAAACTCCAACTTGTAAGTTCGGTTTTTAAGCAGTCTAACCATACTTCAAAACTTGCCTTGGATGTCAACTTGTATTGCCTCTGAATTTTTGGTCTCATGTTGTTTACGCTGTTGCCTCCTGGAAACTCTTGAGATTGCATTTTTACTCTTTTCTCGGCTTCTTTGCTGTTTAATTTAGCCCTCTCTGATTCAAGTACGCGGTTGTGAATTTTGTACAAATTGTCCACCACTTCCTTCATTAGATTTCCGGTTGTTTTATTAGTTGAAATGTCACTTGCATCAATTGTCGCTACTAAATTATTAACATTAGCAATTGTCGTCTGCAACGCCTCTAAATTTGCTTGATTGTTGTATGTTCTCTCAGTCGTAGCTCTCGTCTCTGAATTTTGACTATCGGTCCCACTCATACCCTCTGAAGCTCTTATTGTTGTGGCTGTTTGAATAGCACGATCAGAACCTGTAACTTCTTCTCCAAGCCTGATTCTCATATACTCAGCATATTCTTGACTCATATCGTCGTTGACTTTAATAAGATTACTAGCCATCTGTTCCAGGATTATGAAACATTCTCAATTAGTTTTTATTCATTTATATATTTTTAAACTTATTTTATTACTTATTTATTTTGTCAACTTTTCTGATAAATTTCTCTGGAATCTTTAACTCTTACGCATTTCTCTTTTTAACCTCTTATTTTACCCTCCAATACCAGGTAATCTCTGTATTTTAATTAACTGAGTAATGTCTCTTGCTTCTGAACCAAAACACCGAACACAAGTAATTTTAATTCGAAGCGAGAAATCAGATTCTCCCACCGAGCACCACCACGCATGTACACCACTCGCCGAGGTTCAGCTCCGCGCGTTACCACGAAATCTGGTCGGTTTTAGGTTGCGCAAGCACACACGTGGGTCTCGAATGAGATCCTACCAATGTCCCTAGTCAACGAGCAGCCTACACCGAACACAATTTTCAGCCGAACATTGACCCTGGAATTTATAGAATTTGCTCGTATTTTTATTTATGAACCGAACTCTAATTTATGCAGTGAACAAAAATCCACAGAAGCCAGTAGTCCGGTATCTGACCGCAAGGCAAGCCGGAACAGGACACCAAACTCAAATGAACAAATGCAAACCACCTTTAGCACTTAATTCGATAGTTATTTGAGCTAAATTCTGAATTTGACTAAATTTCTCTTCGTCTTATAACCTCTTATACCATCTTCTTTCTACTCTGATTCCCTGATAAAGTTAAAAAAACTTTATTTCACTCGTCAAATTCTCTCTGAATGATTGTAATAAAAATAAATTTTTATTATTTATTTTCTTTCAATAAAATACTGACGAAATTTATTCCTCAGCATTTGTACCAAATAATTTTTTTTTTTTTTTAACCTTCTTAATAATAAGATGAGAGAAAACTTCTTATCAACCACAACTTACTACCTTCTGCAGTATAACCTCCCTGTTATGTATCCTCTTTATTGGATATCATCGCTACATCTTAAATACATTCATTAAATTTTAGCTTGATTGCAGATGAGAACCCCTTTATTTTGCATCAGCCCAGGATCGTGAGTGCCGTCTAAACTCCCTCCGTTCAGATAAATACAAATCGTATTTCTCTGAAGCACTTCTATCTCGGAAAATGGCGGCGACATGTCGAGACAAGCGCGGAAACACACACAGAGACACGCTGCTCACGGGATTCCCGTATGACGCTACACATGTAAGTTTAACACTAGCAAACACTCAACTTACTCTTTTTCTTGTGAGGCGCTTGGTATAACAAAATGGTGACCCTCTGGAATGCAGCGTCTATGCTTCTTCCCGCCTTTCCAGCACGTTGGTCAGCCGGCTTCTATATGTCTCTTTAAGTAATTTTTTGAACACTTCTCCTTTATGATTCACTGAACTCAATTAAAATCACTGAACATGCCACCCTGGTGCAATGTAGACCTTTATAGCTCTGCTACCATGTAGGAGTGAATCGGTACACCCATGAATTAGGTGGCTGTTGTGTTGCGAGATAAAATTAAAAACACTGTTTCTTCTTAGCACTCTTTAACTTTATTAGTTTATTATAATCTGTAACTCTTATAACATATTTTAGTTTTGTTTATCTTCCGCACTGCCACTACGATGCGCTCGGACCGCCACTTACTAAAAGACTAACTCCACACCCGCGTTCTTGTTCAATCGCGGTGGCGGGACCAAACGTTTGCAGCGCCGCTCACACACATACATCCATGTATCATCGACAAAGCTATTTCTTCCAGGAATAGAAGAATTTATCAAACTACTAAAGTAACAAGAGTCAATATCTTCATATTAAGACTACTTTGTAACTGTTAGTGAAAATATGAATGTGAAAATGATATGTTTTCGATTCTAATGGTGCCCCAATCGCATATCACATATATAGACAGGCCACCAATAAGAAGATAAAATATCCTCCAAATTTGAGTTCACGAGACCAACGATTCCAATGGAGATACTCATTTGCTAGATTTGTTAAGGTTGGTGGAGCTGGGACGGAGCGATCTAGGTAGGTATTGGTAGCTGAATGACAACGTCTAAATTATTTGTGTTTATTGTGTTGTTTTGTGTTTCGTTACATAGTTTTGAATTTCAGCTCATTGCTACAAAAAGTGTTGTTGTTTGTTTGTGTTAAAAATTAGGAATAGATTTCAATATATAAGATAGGTATATGTTCTGTTCATCATATCAGGTTTAGACATAAGGTTTAACGTTTAGGTTAGGAAAATTTTGAAAGCATTTTTTAGTATAAGATAACGGTTTTTGATTGAATTTGATTAGAATTAGGTTGGAACATATTAGGTATGGGATAAAAGTTCACTTTTGTGTTAAAATCATAACACTATTAAAGTGTTGGTTGGTTTTTTCTCCTTTTTCCAATTGAATCAAAAAATACGTAATAATTTTAATTAATTTGAATTTGATATTGTTTTATTAATTTCATGTTTTATTTGATAATGTACAAATTTAGAGAGCCATTTGGGCCATTAAGTTTTCGTTATTTTATTGTTTAGAATCAGCTTTATATTCTTTTGAAATTTATAACGATCAGTATTGAATAAAGCGCTTTTGACTTTGACTTTTTCCCGTTACGGGGCAATTCAAGAGAGGTCTCATATTTTTCCACATGCTTTGTATAGCACTAGCCCCTCCATTTCTTGTTCCTGAATGCTCTAAACTCCTAACGCGCATGCTCAACTTAATTCAAGCGTACCAAAGAGGCTCGAAATGTGCATCGTTTTACTCATAAATATTGCAATAATTTTAGTTCTACGTTTTGCAGAAATTGAAATTTTGAGTATGCATGCTTGATAATGCATTTACTAAAGTGAAAGAAAGGAAATTCAAAGTAATTTTTTTTATTTCTGAATCAACGAAAAGAAGGCTTACATACATCTCTGGAAAATTTTTATTTCGTGTAGAAAAACGATGTCAGATTTTTTCATGTGCTATACATACCTGCATGCTAATATGATAACTGAGTTTGTTAAGCATAATCTTACTTGAAATCTATTATACTCATAAGAGCATTGAAATCTGTCAGGCTATATTCTTTGAAAGGGCGTTTGCGCTACAATTGTTTTAAAACCAACAACAAGGGCTTAGAATGAATTGGACAATCTCAAAAAGGCCAATGGCACTGGTTCCTGGAATTTTAGACAGCTCAACAGAGTCAGCACTATTAGGGATCCGTTAAAACAGGCAAGTCGATATAAACTAAATATGTTAGTAGTCCAGGAAACGGAGTGCATTGATAACAGTGCTAAGGTATGCAATTATACAACTATATTTAAAAGTTGGAGGCCTACTAGAAGACGAGTATGTGGATCCTAATCTCGTGTTATAGACTTCAAGGCAGTTTATGAAAGAATGTACATTAAACTGAAGTTCTTTGAAATTTGGCTGATTAATGTTTATGAGTTCATACCAATTACTGAAAAGGACGATGAAACCAAGGGATTGATATTCAGTCACCTATAGACATTTTTTGGCTTATTACCAGCAAACGATATAAAAATTATACTGCTAATTTCAACGCTAAAATCAGTAATAAGCTCATATATCAGGAAATGACCGGAAGCTAGTACCTACACGATGAAAGTAATGGTAACAGCCAACGCTTGGTGCATTTACAAAGAAGAGAAGCACTGGGGTTGCATCTTCATATCTAACAATCCCTGAATCTGTGGTGCTAGTCATCGCAGGTGTCATACCTATCGCTCTCCTTGCTGGAGAGCGCTGTACTATCTACCTGCGTTGAACCAAAGACACGAGGGAGATAGTTGCTCGTACGGAGAGACAACGCTCACAAAATGATTGGAAGTAGTCATGGTGAATAGCATGAAGGGAAGATAGACTGCACAACTCAGCCCTGATTTGAGAACGTGGCTTAATCATGCGCACGGTGAGACTGACCTCTACCGGGCCGAGCTCTTGAATGAGCATGAGTGTTTTCAGTCTTACTAGCCCAAGCTTGGTAAGTCACGGACCCGGACTGTAGGTTCTGCACAGGAGAGGAAGATTATGGTTTCCACATATTTTTTGTATGCAAAAGATGAAACAAACTACACCATGACCTCCACAAGGAAAGGAGAGCACTCTCCAGATAGTTTAATAGGGGGGCTGTTTGCATCGGTTGACAAATGAAACAATATGGCACATTATTTTCGAGTAGTAAAGATAAAAAGAGTTCACAGCAACCGGGGAGTTTGGGGCAGCAATCTTTCTGTCTTTTCTCTCGTAAAATGAGTGATCCCTCAACTTGAAAGTACCCTATGCCGTAGCAAAACGAGACTTTGCCCAAAATAATGCGCCTAACAGTTCAAAGCTAGGTTTTCTCGTTGGAGAGAGGGTTTTGGTGGGAAATTCAGATGCCTTGCATATCTTAGAGCTCCACAATTTAAGGCGTAAATGTCCTTCCCTTACCAATTACAAAAAAAAACGCCTAATTGACTTCACAAGAAGCATAAATTTAGCCATAAGATTGGCATACTTCGTACATTGAGGCACCCAAAAGAGAATATGGGCATCATTAAGTGGCGTAACTTTCAACAAGACTGATAATGTCTTGATACAACAAATTTCTGACAAGCAGTGAATAAGATTATTAAGAATAAAAATAAACAATTTAACCAGCAATAGGTCAGCGCGCAATAACATAAGGAAACTCAGCAGAACGCGTCAGATGTTCGAGTGGTGGAGGAAAATATAAAGAACTTCGAGAATTCGATAATCACTGCTGCGATCGGTACCAAAGCGACTGAAGCAAGGGTAATAAATCCCGAAATAATAACGAGCCATTCTGAAGTCAACGAGGAGATTACGGCAGGGAAAGACAGGAGTGACTATACAAATAAAACATCGCTGTATGATTTCATTTCCAACGTCGAAAATGTGCCGGAAGTACTCTATTATGAAATGGAAGCCGGCAACCTGTCGCAAGGACGATGGTCACAAAGTACAATTGCCACCCAGGGACACGAAGAAGAAAGGCTATTCCAAAAAGTGGGAGATGTTTTCAAAAAAATACAGCTTGCATGCGACTCGACAAAAATCAACAAAGCAGTAAAGATTGGGCTCCTTGAACTAGAGGAGCTCCTATACTGCATAGGGCGTTGTCGGAGGAGCTGGTTAAAGGCCAAAGAGGACCAGAAGGCTGAAGAATCGGTGGAGGCTGAATTTAATGGCAGGTGCAGATAGCTACACTAGTAAAAATCAATAAGGAGATCGGGGTCAGGGGTTTCAGATAGTGCTGACAAAAGGAGCGAATAGAGTTGTATAGAAATCCCTTCAAAAAGTTCCAGAAAATAAAGTGCGTATGGACGCCTAACAAGAAAAGAGCCCTGATGCAAAACCGGAGAGAAAGAAGTCCGGACGAAGACCACAGCAGCATGCACTGCTCGTAAAACCCCAAGATGGTCGATCCTACGCAGAAGTGCTGCGGAACATCAGGGGAAACAGGCAGGCCGAAGGCACCAACACTGCCATTAAAGCAGTACGACCAACGCGGTCAGTCCACATATTGGTTGAATCCAGAGCAGAGGCTGAGAATAGGGAAGCATACTGCGACGCAGTTAAGAAAGTCCTCAGAAAAGCACCACTGTTGCCCCACTTATGCATATGACAACGACCGAAATAAGAGACATTGACTGCGTCACGGATCTGGCCGAGGTAGAAGAAGCAATCAAAATGGAGTTTCCTAGCGTGGGCAGGCTCGAAGCGGGGCTGACACCAGAAAACCATAAGGGACAAGGCACGGCCATTATTGACTTGACCGAAAGGGACGTTGAACAATTTCTGTATAAGGGCAAAGTAAGAGAAGGGTAGGTTGTCTGTAGGAAACGGCAAAGAGGTGCGTCTGTTCAACGTTTCAAATGTGTTGGTTATGGTTAGACCGCACAAGTATGCAAAGGACCCGATAGCGATTCCCTATGTTACAAATGCGATGGAATGGGACATAAAAGAAAAGGGTGAACGAAGGAGGCGTACTGTATTCTTTTCAGGTAAGATGACCCAAGGCCTGACCTTGGACATAGCTTGGGATCAGAACATGCCAAGTTTTCCACGAAGCTCTAGCCAAGGCAACATCAGAACTGCGATGACCCGCATCCTACAGCTAAACCTATACCGCATTTCAACCGCTCAAAATCTGCTTGAGCAGTTCACCAAAGACACGATAGCCAACTTTTTGCTGCTGAGTAGGCAATACCATGATGAAAGTTCGGCATCGTGGTATCTTGACGGAACTGTTACTGTCGAAATCTGGGTTCGAAACAGTGATTTCCAGGTGGAGAACTGTAGACGAAGGATGGTTTTGTGTGGGCGCTATCGCAAACGCAGATGGGAACGTGCTCATTGGGGGAGACTTCAACGCTAAAGCAATTGTATGGTTTATCGGAAGGATGAATGTCACGAGACCCCGCTGCAGAGAGATTTGCAGGGGATGGATAAATTGCTAGCTTAAGATGTGGTGAACTCAACTAACAGCAGCATTACGACTGCTTGCAACGCTTCTTTGCCCGCCAAAAACCCCGACAAGGCAAGCCCCCAGTGTACTGGTGGTCAACTGTAATCGCTGAAAAGCGAAGAGAGTGTCACAAGCTTTGGGAAGAGGCTTAATGGGCACGGAACTGTGACGAGGTATGCAACCCGATTGCAGCTTATAATTTGGCCAAGAAATGTCTTCACAAATTGATTAAGAACAGTAAGATTCGCTGCTGGGGCCTTGGCTAAAAGCTAGTTTTACGGAAGCTTGGTGCCCTACGGAAACTTTGCATGGTGTTCCAGCTGAGGTGTTGTAGCTGGTCCACCATCATTGTCCTGACTTCTTGCTCAGCACATTCAATGCTTGCCTACGGGACGGAGTTTTTCCGGTGCGATGGAAGGAGGCGAGGCTCGTGCTGATCAGGAAGGGAAGGAAAATCCTGGATCGCCTTCTTCATACCGCCCATTAAGCTTGCAAGACACTGCTGGGAAATGCTAGGAAAGCTCATCAAGGGAAGACGCGCTGACGCGATTCGTGCTGCTGGGGGCCTATCTCCTCGGCAGTACGGATTTAGGGTAGGATGTTCTACCATCGATGCAATTGCGAAGGTGGTGAGTGCGGTCCAAAAGGTAGAGGCATATAGTCAAACCAAGCGACGGATCGTCCTGTTGGTGACACTTGACATCAGGAACGCCTTCAACTCCACTAGATGGGTGGATGTTCTGGATACGCCGGAAACCCCTTTTAAAATTCCAGAATATCTAATGTGGCTTTTGAGGGGCTACCTAAAAGACCGAAGCCTGTTCTACGACACGACACAGGGCCAAAAGTGTGGTGTTTCCCATGTAACTATTCTTTGTCCGGACCTGTGGAGCGTGCCTCACGACGGGCTACTGAGACTGGAGATGCCAGATGAGTCACGCTTGATCGGCTATGCGAATGATGTTGTGGCTTTGGTCGCTGGACGCACGGCTAAACAAGCGTAACTTAGGCTTGGTATGCTAATGCCTCGAATGAGGGACTGGATGACTGTTCGCGGGTTCAGTTTAGTACTAGAGAAAACCGAAGTGGTCATCTTGACAAAAAAGAGAATCCCTAGAGTAAGGATGATCAGTATGGGAGACATACTAATAAAATCGAAGCCAGCGGTGAAGTACCTGGGGCTACTGATCGACTCGAAGAAGAGTTTATCTGAGCAAATCAGGACAACGGCTGAGAAGGCTGCTTCAGAAGTATCGGCTCTTAGTCAACTAATGACCAACGTAGGGAGACCCGGCCCATCAAGAAGACGCCTCTTGATGAGTGTTGTAGGGTCAGTGCTACTGTACGAAGGAGAAGTATGCGGTGACGCTCTCAGTAAGGAGGTATACTGAAAACACTTGGTACAGGTACAGAGAAGAAGAGCACTGAGGATTAAATCTTCCTATCTGACAGGATCTGATTCAGTGGTGAGAGTTATTGCAGGCGTGATACCTGTTACCCTTCTTGCTAGAGAGTGCCACGCTATCTACTTGCACCGAAACGATAATGCGAGGGAGATGGATGTCCGCGAAGAGAGACAGCTCACACTCAACGATTGGCAGCAATCTTGTTCGAATTTTATGAAGGAGAGGTGGACTGCACGCTTCATCTCAGATGTGAAACTGGGGTAAATCGAAGGAGTGGCGAGAATGATGTTCTATCTGACCCAGTTTTTGAGCGGGCATGGGTGTTTTCAGTCTTACCTGCACAAGATTGGTAAATTACGATCTCCCAATTGTTGGTTTTGCTCAAGATAAAAAGACTGTGCCTGCGACACATTTTTGCTAGCACGAAACGGGAAATGCTGCAAGGGGACCGCGAATATAGTCACGGTGGTCCTCGAATCGGTTGACAAATGAAACCAGATAGCACATTATGTTCGGGCAGTCCTAAAAGATAAAAGGGACTCACAGCAGCTGGGGTGATCGCTTAACTGGCACTTCCTCTTCCCCTCTCCCCTTCTGCCAGAAGAAGGATCCTCCAGCTTGAGGGCACCTCACGGTGTAACATAACGAGACCTGGCCCGAAGTAATGTGTCAAACGGTCCCAGGCTGGGTTCTCGGGTTCACAGGGGAGGTGTGTAGTGAGTAGTCCAGTGGCCATCTTCTGAGCATGAAAGTCCCACACTCTGTGCGTAAATGGGCATTCACCTCCCAACCACATAAAAAATCCCGTTTCTTGCGATGTAATTGGCAATATTATCACGGATGAAAATAAAGTTAAGAAAACATGGGCAACTTACTTTTAAACAGCTCTACAACTCTTCGCACTTATCTAGTAATTTCTCTACATCTCTCCCGCTAGAGGAGAGATCCCCCAAGTTAAGGGTGCGTCACAGCGTAGCTAAACAAAATCTGGCCCGAAATAATGTGTCAAACGTTTTCAGGTTGACGGAGAAGGTGTTTCCTGGGTATTTCAGTTGCTCGCAAGCATTGGAGGCCTACAATCAGTGCGTAAATGGCATTTTACCTTCCAAACACCTCCCCAAAAAAACCTTAAGCACAGCTCCAAGGAAGTCAACTAGTCCCTAAAACTTTGCAACAAGTTTCTTTCAGTGTCAAATAATAATGCGCCATGGATCAATAAGATACCAACAGAACTCCTTAAATATGGTGGTAGTGGCGTGCAAAAAGTCATCCACAAACTCACCCGTGAAACCTGGGAGCAAGAGCGAATGCCGCAGGAGTGGATTTGGTTTATAATTCTCCCTATCCACGAAATAAGAGATAGGTTACCATGTAAAAACTATAGATGTATACTTTATTACTATTTTGTATAGCCTACGAAATATTCATCAAGGTCGTTAAAGAAAGAATCGAAAAGTACGCCAACAACGTTATTGGGGAGTATCAAGTTGGTTTCAGAGCTAGAAAGACAGCGACGAACGAACTGTTTACGGTCAAGCTGCTTGAAAAATACTGGGAATTTAATATCGATGTCTACGAAATTTTCGTGAATTTTAAGCATGTAAATAACAGTATAGACCGTAAAGCATTTTATGAAATAATGGTAAATTTTGGTATCTTAGCCAAACTAGTTTGTCTGACAAGAATGACAATTAAATTGACCACAGCGTAAGTATGGATCAATAACCAACTAACAAATCCGTTTAAAACTAACGTGGGAAAAAAGCAAGATGGACTGGCTGTGCCATTATTTGACGTTCCAGTTCTAGAGTGAATCATTGAAAAGCTGCTCGTTGATACAGAAGATACATTGCTGGATAAATCGAGCCAAATTGTAGCGTATGCAGATGGCACTAAAATCCTGTCAAGGTCATTCATAGCCGCTCATGATATTCTGTTGCAACTGGATGAAAAAACAAAAAAAGTGGGGCAAGAAATCAATAAAATGAAAACAACATGCATGGTACTATCGAGTAGCAAGTTGAAGTAACAGGAGAGTGCTCCTGTTAGCAGGTTTTGTAAAGCAATTAGTAAATCAAACAATATATTCTGCATATCAAAACTTGACTAATATACAGACTCCATAAATTGAGTTTGAAAAATTCGTATGGTTTTAAATTCGCCACCATTTTGTTTCAAGTGTGCTTAGTGAGTCATGATAACACATCAATATTACAAACCATTCCTAAAATTTTTTAAAAATTCCTTCATATTTGTACTGTCTAGGTACGTTGCAAACGTGTATTTCTCTAATATCACGTGTTAATGCTTTTGTAACTGTTAAATATTCAATCGGCTATAACTTAGCTGTTTATAGTTCGTTTATTGTGAAATCTCCAGAGCATATAAAATTACTATTAAATAATTTAAATTGCAGTTTTTGAAAATTTAAGGGTCCCACTTTGATTTTATAGGCAAAAATATAAAATTTATAAAATGTACTATTATCAACAAAGTTGATTGAATGTTGACTTCTGAGGTATTTGTTGCCCTTGCACTCTTAAAGTTTCATCTTTGCTTATTTTTTCAGATTTTCCAGGTCAAAGGTGTCCAATCACGAGGGGGGACACAAAATTTTCGTACGTTTCCCTTTCCCTGCACCCGTCAAAGCGAAAATTGTTATTTTAAGACCTGTTTTGGAAAATTCTCATCAAGACCTTATATTTGATATCCATATTGCTCACATGCGATGAAATTTTTTTTTCAGGCGTCACTCCCCTATATTTCTTTTCGTGGAGAAAGTTTAAAGAGGGCGTTGCTTTCCACATACCTACAAAGTCTTATGTTTCTAGCTTATGTAGTTTGCGAGAAGACGTGGTGTGCCACATGCGCGGATGGACGGAAGGACATATGGGCAGACAGGAAGTGATTTAAGTAGGGTTTTGTTAAATGATTTTACAAAACCTAGGTGAATTTAGGTAATAAATTGACAAAAGATGCCAATGAAACAGCAAGGATATAAAATAGTGTTCAATTCACGTACTCTGTTCAATCTCGACAGCCAGATGCATACACAGGAGAACAAAGCTGCAGGTATACTAATCTGTGATAAGATTTGTGGTATACTTATTTTGTGAGATGTGGACCCTCACCTAAGTGTCTGCTAAGATATTAATCACATTTGAAAAGTAGATTGTTAGGCGAGGGGACCAATGGCAAGCAAGATACCACCATGAGTCGTATGAAGTATTTGACAAGCCGCAAGTTCCTACAGTAATAAAACTACAAAAGGTACAATGCGTTCTCTACGAGATACATATAGATGAGTAACGGGTGCCCAAAACAGTATTTTTGTTGGGAAAACTGTGGAATGGAGACCAGTGAGAAAACTGATGCAACGCTTGTCCAAACCTATCGATGGGGGCATTGCATCACTATTCGTCTTGGCAAAGTCGAGGGCGTGATTGATGGACCGAGACAATTAGAGGCACTGCCTGCGGGAAGCCAAGAACCGTGAAGGGCAGTAGTTCCGCCATAACAAAAACAATGATTTTGCACCATTTAATTTGGGACAAGCTGGTGTTGTACTTCCATTCCCAAAGAGCGAGCTGGTGGTGAGCACTTCATAATAGATTCAAAAAAGCTCCAGCCCCTACATCTGGCTAAATTTGTTTGCGCCGCAACTCTTTTGTCCCAAACTTTGATTTTATTATTTTTTATAGACTTTAAAAATTTAATTTAATTTTACTTTCTTTTTAACCATACAGAGATACTGAATAACCAACAATTGAAACAAGACACATTTGGACAAGAATTTTCAGAATATATAACGACCGAACCAACAATTGAACAATGAATAAATTTTTGTTTCATAGTTTGGGCAAATTAAAAAATGAATGAAAAATGGGTTACTCGATTGCTTAAAATAAAAATGTGGTATTCGAAACTTAAAGTTTCTTCGCTTTGTGGCAAATTGAATATGAATTTGGTGAACTGATTTCAAAAGATCGATCAATTGATAAATCAATCAAATAAATCGAATTAATTACAAATGGGCTAATTATTACAGTGCTAATTAACCTTAGATAACTTTGTAAGCTGATTGAAGCTTTGATGTTGCCAGATTAGGTCGTTATGCGGTCTCAGGGTATCAGGAACTCAACATCCACCCCCCGTTGAACGGTCGGTTTAACTTCCTCCAGGGTGTGCGGTTGGTTCTAGCGTCTAGGTAACGGCCAGTGGTGGTTGGATATGCAGGTTGGATTGTTGTTTGCAGGAACGCCAGTGGAGGTAGATCACAAGTATGACTAATCCGTGAATGCCCAGGTAGCCGATGGTGTACTGGTGGATGTCGTGGTCGGTCACTTGATCGGCACATGAAACATCTTGCGCTTTTAGTTGTCGTCGCAGTTCCTCGATATCAGATGCAGACTCAGTGAAATGAGTGGAATCGTTGAAAGAGTCCAATTCCCGCCAATACGGTCCGAAATCGTTATAAATGAGCAACTTCCACTCGCTGGAAGATAAGTGGACTCGGTATAATATTTAGTTGAAAATACAAACCCGTATGGGGTCTAGTTGTTGAGCCTTGTGTTGGAGAGTTGTGCGTTATGGGAGCTAGCAGGCACATCAAGAGGAGTGCCACAATTGACTTGCTGGCTCGCATTGATCGCCACCTTGTCCTCGGGATGTTGTCGCCGCTGATCTGGGACCCTTCCTTCGTCAAGTGGGAGTAACTTGCTTGTGATGGTTCTTCGTTAGACTGTGCATCGTCGAGTACTGGTAACAGGTCCACTTTGTGTATTGGCCTTTTCAAAGTTCCGGAGGCGATTTTGACATCCGCGATGTGTACGAAACCATCAGCGCTTTCGTACGTCTCGACAATTCGCCCCAATGGCCACTTCATTGATGGGGTGTTATCTTCGCTTATGATGACCACTGTTCCCGGTATCGCATTGGGATGTGACTGTCTCCACTTGACACGACGCTGAAACTGCGCCAAGTACTTGTGCGACCATCATCTCCAGAATTCGAGCTTGAGGTGGCTTTGCGCGAACATCCACCATGTCTGTGAGGGGTTTTCCAATGAGAAAGTGTGCTGGAGTTAAGGCTGCCTCCCACAAGCCGTCAAAATGAAGCGCGTGTGGAGGGTTGAATTGGAAATCGATTCCCCGGCTGGAGTACGCTGTTGTTACTTCTTGAAGCGCATCGTTGGAATATAATGAGAACGACAATCCTGACAACTGGTTGTGAGCTCCCACAAAGTTGGTGGCGTTCTCGCAAAATAGGTTTCGGCAGTGTCCTCATCATCCAATGAAATGTTTGAGAGCACAGAGGAATGCCTCTGTGCTTAGATCACTGACTAGCTCCAGATGGACGGCCTTTGTAGCGAAACAGCAAAATATGGCTAGGTACCCTTTTTGCGGCCGGGCACCTCTACTTCGGTAATGGGTCATCATGGGCCCACAGAAATCCACGCCGGAGTTGATTAATGGATGGGCAGGCTGAATACTTGCACTCGGCAGGTTTCCCATGACTTATGAAAACAGCTTAGGCTTGACTCGGGTGCACCACACGCACCGTTGAACGATCGATCTCGAGAGTTATTTTCCTTAAATTGGCCAGAACCGCTGTCTAGTGGTAGCGAGCAGTATTTGCGCACCTAGACCCACCTAGATGGCAATGGTCGCGATAGATGTCCATCATCAGCAGTCTGGTGAACGGATGTTTGAACGGTAGCACAATGGGATTTTTGGCGTTGAACGTGATCTTGGCAGCCTCCAGCCTCCCACCGATATAGATTATGCTCTCTGGATCCAGGAATGGTGCCAGTCCCACCAACGGAGACTTGTCTCTCCGATCTGATGTCCAAAAGTTTGCAGTTAAAAGTTTGTGATTGTACATACCTCCCGATGATCTCCAGGGTCGTGGATAATTCATCACTCGTGGGCGCTTGATTTGTCAGTTGAGATTGCTTGACTGCCAGCTTGAGACCACAGATAAACCGCATCATGTAGGCCACTATGCGCTGCAGCCTCTTGAAGGAGTTGCCGTGTTGGATCTGCTGAATAAAGTGTGTTTCAGGAGCCTCTGCCGCTGATATAGCGGTCTTGGTTCGATTCGTCTCCAAATCGCAAGCCACCACTCCGATACTCGGAAGGCCAAACTGATTCCGTCCTGGACAAAAATTGTGGTCCTTGCAACCACATACTACAGCGGCTCAATTTCCATGTGTCTTGTGAGCTTAATGCCTAGTTTTGGCACACACAACTCCAGGCGCGGAACAGTAAGTGTTTTGATCGGGGCCACTCTTGACTTGGCGCACAGCAGCCTGACGATGACTTGACCGCTCCTTAGGACTGACCGCATGTATATCGCTGCACCATATATCTTCTCGGAGGCATCACAAAAGGTGTGCAACTGTACTTGCACAGGTTTCTCGCCTGTACTGATGTGACGAGAAAATCGGGCCTGTTGCAATGATGGCAAACCACTGCCGAAATCGGACCAGTGGGTATGGATCCCCACTGGTAATGCTGCATCCCTGTCCATAATTCTTGCCGGAATAGCTTGGCTGCTACTATCACTATAGCCAGAACGCCCAATGGATCGAACATTCTGGCTATATTAGATGCCAACATGCTCTTGGAGAACTTCACATCGGTTGGATTCAGGTTGATTTGGATATGGAACTCATCAGTCATTGGACGCTAGATGACTCCTAACGTCTTAATATACTCCTCGTGTAAATTGCTGAAGTCCAGCTGGACCTGTAGGTCCTCCGGTTTAATTTGCTTCAACAGTAGAGGATGGTTGGCACACCAGTTGTGCAGATGCATACCTACGCTCTAGAGTATGGTGCATAGCTCCACCTATTTGCAAAATGCCTCCTCTAGGCTGTCTGCCCCGGTCATGACCTCGTCGATACAGCAATCCTTCTCCAACGCAATGCTGCCCAGGGGACCTTTCTGCTCTTCTCTTGTGCTAGAACTTGCTGACATTTTTTAGCTATATACAGGGTGGGCCATAAGGGTGTTGGCGGTTTAAATATTTGATTTTAAAAAAACTACGAAACATAACACAAATATATTTGTATTGTTAAAAAGTAGAAGCAAAGGAATTTTTAAGACTTAAAAATTATGTTGTCCAAATGGCTTCCCTCGGCTGCTTGGCACTCTTGGAACCGAAGTCGCAAATTTTGGAAAACTCGTTGAAAAGTTGTTCTCGGTATTTTGTTACTTTCCTGAATAATATTCCTCTTCAGCTGCTCTAAATTGGTCGGATTATTCTAGTAAACTACCGATTTGAGGTAGCCCCATAGAAAATAATCGCATGGAGTGAGATCGGGGCTACGTGGGGGCCATTCAATATCCCCCCTTTTCGAGATGAGTTTTCCGGGAAAAACGTTTTTCAGCAGCTCTATGGATACCCTAGCCGTATGACATGTGGCCCCATCCTGTTGAAACCACATCCTCGAGGTATTACCTTGAAGTTCTTGCAAAGCTGGCACCAAAAAGTCTGTTATCATGTTGCCATAACACACTGATATGGCCCACCCTATATATGGGGTCGTGCCGTAGGTTGCTGTTTTCAACTAATAGTATCGCACTGGTTGCGCTGTACTATTTCTAAAATAAGGCCATGGTAGCGACAGTCTCTAGAATGGAGCATTATCTGCCGATACATCTTCTCGATGTTGGCGGTGAATACGAAACAAGGCATTCTGAAACGCAAGAGTTTCGAAAAAGGTCATCCTGGACAGTAGGCCCTGTATGAAGGACATCATTCAACGAAACGTTTGTGGCCTTCTTACTGGTTGCATCGAAAACAACCAGCAGCTTGGTTGTACTGCTGTCGGGCTTCAGGACACAATGATGTGGAAAGAAGTGTCGCCATTCCTCCCGCTGCTTCGATGTCACCTCCCCTATATGCCCAAGCAGAATATACTCCTCCATGAAGTCCTCGTATGAAAGTCTTTTTTTTCAGGGGCCACTCCCCTGTACTGTAATCATCGGCTCATGGCCTATTTGTTTCGAACCCGAAAATGGTTACAAAGCCCTTTTGTTAGGAGCTCTCTCCTGCCTCCTTGACTTGTTTCACCTCTGAGTATTAATTGTAGGTATTCATCTTCAATCATTCATTAGATTGAATCAAGTGTTAAAATCATGCACCTTAAACGTTGAAGTTGGGGACAAATAACTCAAAATTATTCAATCTTCTCATTTAGAGCAGCCACTATTTTGTTTTACGATTACTAATACCACTAGCTGAACCAATTGTCAAACATATGCATGATACCTATCATTCCTGAAAATTTTATTCAAATCCTAGCAAAGCTGTAGTATCTGAGTCGGTAAAAAGCGCATATTGTTCTATAGCCATATTCCCACAGTAATTCAGCGCATATTATAAAGGAAAATTCAAATCACTACAACGTCATTAAATACCATCCGATCTTTGTGAAACTTTCAGGACATGTCGATCTTATTACATAATAATCATCTGTGTACCGAATTTGATTGGATTTAAGGGTACCATAAATATTTTATTCAAGAAAACGTAAAATCGATAAAGCATACTATTACTAACAAAGTTGAGTGAATTTCGACTTCTCACGTATTTTTTGTTTTTGTACGCATGAAGGCCTACATTCATGATTTTTTGGATGAATGGTGTCCAATCGCGGAGGGGGGTATGCAAAAAGTTCGTACATTTCCCCTTCCCGTGCCCACCACGGTACTGATAAGGCAATTTTAAGACTTATTTTGAAAAGATCTCATTAAGGCCTTTCCAATGACACACTACTCGACTACCGATGGTGAAAAAAAAATGTTAAATGGTCACCTCCCTACATGGGGAGACCCCCTCCCCTTAAATCCCATTGAAAAATTTTTTCACCCCAAAATTTTCAAGAAGTCACCACTTCTGACCTTTCCACAAAGTTTTATAGCTGTAGCATCTATAGTTTCGGAGTAAAAGTGCTGTGACATACAGACGGACGGACGGACAGATAGACGGACACAGGTCGTGATTGCAATAGAGTTTTGTATTTTAGTACAAAACCCTAAAAAAGTAAGAGGAAAGTTTTCTGAGAAGTATTTTTTCTTATTAGGTAAATTTCTCGAGAGAAATTTAAGCATCATATATATATATATATATATATATATATATATATATATATATATATATATATATATATATATATATATATATATATATATATATGGGATATAACGAAATTTGTGACCACGCTAGAGGTTGCAATTTTGCTTCGATTTTCACCAAATTTTCAGGAAAGGTGTATTGGGTATCGGCCGGGCAAAAACAAAATGGCGGCCATTTTAGACGAAAAATCGCGATTTCTGTTCTGACCAAAGTGTAGCTCCGATTTGGATGAAATTTGGTACAAAGGTTCATTGATGTATGTGATGAATCTCACAATAAAAAATCCAAAGTCGGTACGGCAGAAACAAAATGGCGGCCGCTCAAAGGTCGAAAAACGTGCAAAATTTTGTTGTTGCAATAGTGGTCAAAGCTTTCAACAGATTTTCATGAAATTCGGTAGTTTGATAGAAATTATAAGTATCTAAAGAATTACGTAAAAAAACTTAAGTCAGGTTGCAAAAAACAAAATGGCGGCCAGTTGAAGGTGGAAATTTCAATTTCAATTTTGATCCGACATATACGAAACTTGGTTTCAAGATAAACATTACTTACACCTACAGTCTTTGATATTTTGGTGATCATGCATGTGCAAATTTCAAAATGGCGGCCGTTTAAATATGCGTTTTTTCATGTTTTTGTGGCCCTCTAGCGGTCACATTTTCCAACGGATTTTGATGAAACTTGAGATTATGAATCCCTGTACTATGTTCTTGTATTTTGCAGGAAATTATTAAAATTGAATGAAAAATAAAAAAGTCAAAAATTTAAAGCCTAATATTTTTAACTGCGATTTCCTTTAAAAATTGAATTATTTTGCCCTGTCTAGAGTGAAACTTCTATTTGAACGAGATAGTACATTGATTTATGAGGTCCTAGCATACAAAGATTTCAAATAATCCAAAATGAAATGCATGCATTCAAAATGGCGGCCCCCAAAGGTCTGAAGGCAAGCGCAATTCGCTATTTTAGTGCCAACTGAAATAATGAATATTTTTCATTCAAACGTTTTAAATGACTTTACTTGAAAGAACTTATAAACCAGATCATTTTTAAGATATTGTATAATATTTTTAACAATACCCTAAAAAATTATAAAATCGCGACTTGTCTGTCTGTCTGTCCCTCCACCCGTTTGTTCGTGCGTCATAACAAGTTTTCTCGCAAACCACATGAGCTAGAATGAGGAAATTTTCTACGTAGGTCAAAAGTGGTGCCTCTTGAAATTTGCAGTGCAAGAAAATATTTTAAGGTATTTAAGGGGGGTCTCCCCATACAGGCGGGTCTCCCCATACAGGCGGGTCTCCCCATACAGGCGGATGGCATACAATTTTTTTTATTTCTGTAGATTCTCAACAGATTCCGTTGAAACTTGAAATTATAAGTTATTAAGGCAAGTTAATTTAATTTGATTATGCAAATCGAATGACAAATAAAACAGTCGAAAATTTACAGCTTAATATTTTTAGCAGCCGATTTCAATAAAAATCGAAATGACGGCCCTCACATTTCAGAATAAAATTGAAATGTATATATTAATGGCAATGCAAGTGCTGATTAAACTTTTATGGAAATCTTTTGAAATTAACTATTCGAGCTATTTAAGCCTTTGTGTGGATCTCACTGTGAACTGTGTAAACAGCAGATGCGAGAAAGGCGAAACCGGTATTTATATGTTTGCAGCAATATGTAATCCATACGCATGCAACTCAATTTAATTAGAAAAATATTTGCGCCCCGATAAAAGGTTTCTAAAAACGAACGTGGCCAGATTTTTTTTATGTTAATAAATACCCATGTGGTACTACGAAAATTGCAGAAAGAAGTTTAGAAGTAGGCAAGCCAAATTCTTTTTCGAAACTTCTCGCTACATACGAGAAATTTACCTTTCCGGCTGGTGCTGCCAACGGGGATTTCTATGAATTGGTGAAATATTAAATTTTTGAATTTGAATTGCATTATTGGATGAAATTAAAAGGATCGTGGATTAGTGAAGAGGGTGTATCCAGCGCCTTGGTGAAAAGTGGCCGTTCCGTGTTTTTATTTTGGATTTTTGTTAACATTTATTTTCAAATTGAAGATTGGATTTCAAGTGCCTCGAATTCCTTTTTTTGTTTTTCGCCGAGCGAGCGGAATTCAACAAGAAAAGTGTGAGTACTTATTTGGATTTGCTTCTTATATTACCGTTAGTTTATGTTATCAAATTAATATCTTTTGTTTTCTTTTAATAAAATTTGTTGTTTCATTTCATTGTTCTTACATAAATTTTAATAATTTAATAATTTTTCGTTTCTTAAAATGACCTACCCCATTCCCGTCTTTATCCCTTCGTGTTAGTTTTGTTATGTGTAGGGTGACCCAGCACGAGTAGAGGATATCCCGCAAGACCCACGACAAGACTGAGCGCTAGCCGGCCTCAGTATGCCACCCCGTGTTCTTCACCTCTCTGCTGAAACATAATGTCTGCAACTGCGGTGACTTCCGCGATTGTAACAAATGGTGCCCAAAAAGTTGGTTTTCTAATGGTTTAAGTTAATTTGGTTCGTTTTTAATAATAATTCATATTTCAATTTTAGATTTGTTGTGCTGAGTACCTGGAGTGCCTAACTTGAATAGTGGTGTGTGCATTCCAGGGAAATATTTTTTTTCACTCTTTCATTTGCAACGATTTTAGTTATAATTTTCCATTCTATGCTTCGGTTATGCTTCAAATGAAGAATTTATAGTTTATTAACGATTTCACTGTTTTAAGTTTAATTTTGAGTTTTTGATAGTTAATTATGGAATTTTGATCACGGGGTTCGCCGCAGTTGCACTGGCGCCCACCATGCGGATTTCTGTTTGATAGTCTTCACCAGCTATGATAGCAATCATGCTGCGGCAGTGTAGATATTGGTTGGGGCCCACCGAATTTAGAGCCGTTGGCTATATCTCCCTGCACGGGATAGATGGACTTGGATCCAACACTTATTAGCCTTTGTGCTGACAATTTGAGTGGAGTCCGCCTTCACATTCCATAGCTATGCCAGGCACTGTTGCGGTTTGTCTGTTTTGTGACTTGTCTAAATTTTAACCTTCATCCAATTTTATGACCTTTTCTTTCCCTTTTTCCTTTTAATGGGAGAATCATTTTGAGAAATGAAACTTAAATGAATTTTAAACGTCGTTTTTTTATTGAATAGTTCACTTTACCTTCTTCCTTGTCGCTTATTAATTATTAATTTCAACACAATTTAAATAGGTTTTGGGTTTATTCAGATGAGAAGTTTTTATTAATTTATAAATATTTATATAATATTTTTCAAATTTTATCATTCGAAGTTTAGGTTTTTTTATTGATTTATTTAACAGAAAGTATTAGTAGTTTGGTTGATTTATCTTTTGGGAAATTTAGATTTAGTTTAGTTATATTTTATCAGGGGTTTAATTTAATATTTAGGATAATTCATTTTATGGGTGGTTTTCAGTAAAATTTAGATAACTTGAATTTTGATAATTGAGTTTAGTTTAGGTTATTGAGTATAGATTTCAGTTTAGTTAGCGATTAGTTTTGAGTATGTTTTTTGTAAACTTAGTGAGCTTTGGCTAGATTAAGAATTTTAGGCTAATTTATACTTTTATCTTAGGGATTTTCACATTTTAAAATTTTATATACTTATTTACTTGTCTATTTGCCTGCCTGGTATTCCATCTCTAACTTATTTTTATAGAATCGTTTGTTTGTTCGTCTGTGGTTTATCAAATTATTCAAATTATCGGTGCTATCCATCTGTTCATTGATTTTAATATTTTTTTAAAGTATTTAGATTGTCTGTGGATTTTTATTGTTTTTAATTGTCACCATGTTTCTGCCCGCGCAATATGAGCATGATCATTTCACTTGCTTTTCACTACGCTCCTCCCAAGATTCGCCAGATCTTCAGTCACAGATTTCGTTCCGGGATGGTGATCAGATAGTTGAGATTCATCGACCGATTATACTAACTATCATTCAATGGTGGCTCCAATAGTTTGGGTGCACGCCAATTTTTGTTTCGTGCTAGCATTATGGCTAGAGACTATGAGCTCTCAGAGCGTGAGCTCGTCTGAGACTTACAGGTTCTCCTGCAAGGATTTGCTAAAAATTGGTACTGGCAGATTCGTGACCTGCATAGAGACTTGAGTTGAACTCAGCTTAACGTGGAACTAATGGAACGATTTGGATCTCGGCTTGATGACGCTCATATTTGGGAAAATATGTTCGCCCGCAAGTAACTTCTACTCAGGACTCCGATTAGGGACACGGATCTGCGAGACCTAGTTTTCAAAAATATGAGTTTCATATTGCAGAACCACTTAGCAGGACATGAGTTCTCAACTATCCGTGAGCTTGTTTGGAGATGTCGTTGGATTGAGGACACTTTGTGTAGGCTGGAAGTTAAGTATGGTCACCCTCCAGTTCAGCCTTATGAGCTTAATTCGATGAGACCGCCTGATTGGTTACCAGCTGGTTTGGAATCTTGTCTGCCGATGAAAATCCATCGTAATGGAACACAAGATTTATGTTGTAATAATACTGACATGCGTCACCTTGAGTCCCCAGTGTCATTTAGCAGTACCAATACCTCAAACAGATTAACAAACTACGTCGAAAGTAATGGATAGGCGGCCGATGATCGTGAATTACTCACTAATTTTAGAGCGCGACCTTTTCGAGATCGATTTCGGAGATCCTGGAGATATTTCTTTGCCAGGGTCTCTTGAAGCTTGCCTGCGTGGAGTCAATCGTTGAAACTCCTGGTGACAAGAGTCTATCGTTACAACTCCTGGTGACAATAGGCCCTACGCAGAGATTTTCGTCAAGGGTTGCAAATTGACGGGCTTGCTTGATAGTAGAGCCAGTGTCAGTATCCTCGGAGCCGGAGCCTTGGACCTACCGTTGGACTTAGGTTTGCTTATGCATACCATGTATGCCCATGTCCAGACTGCATCAGGGCACTAGGATCCAGTTTTGGAATTAGTCCCTGCATTGGTGCGATTTGATAACAACACTACAGTGATGAGATTTCTGGTTGTCCTTTCCTTGACGCACGCAGTGTATCTTGGAATCAACTTCTGGGATCTCTTCAAGATAGCACTAATCCAAGTTGTCGCCAAAAGATCAGCAATGACTGGACTTCGTCAAACAGCAGTTTCCGTCGTATAGGGAGAAAGCCTTGGGTAGGACCAGTCTCGTGTCTCATCACATCGACACTGGTTCTGCTCGACTCATTAAGCTGCGGCATTATGCTGTCTCGCCCATTATACAGAAACTATTTTATGACCAACTCGATCGTATGTTGTCTTTGGGGTTAATAGAGGAAAGTTAGAGTTCGTGGAGTTCTCCTGTGGCCCTTGTCAGTGCGTTTAACGAGGTGACCGTTAAGGATGCCTATCCGTTTGATTGAAGATCGGTTGCAGAGCACCAGGTTCATTACTAGTTTGGACCTGAAGGATACCTTTTGGCAAATACCGTTGGATGAGGCAAGTTAGGAGAAAACTGCCTTTACTGTCTCTGGTAGGCCCTCGTACCATTCCAAGGTCATGCCGTTCGGTTTATGTAATGCTTCCCAAACGATGTGTCGGTTGGTGTATAAAGTAATACCGCATGAGCTGCAGGACAAGGTATTTGTTTACCCAGATGGCGTGTGTAGTAATTTTTCTTTCAATTTCTTGTTGTCGTGATGATTGGTGGTAAGAGGATAGGATATATGTCTAAGTACAAGATATTTTCATAATTAAATTATACCTTTGCAAGCGATCTTGCGTCCGCAGACATTTTCGTGAGGACATAATATTGTCCACTACACTGTGATTACTAAATTCAAGGCGAGGAATCGCAGATGAAATTGATTATCTTAACTTGCTGCGAAACACAGCAAAAGAAACAAACTCATAGAATGCTTAGTCAAGAGTTGAGTTTATTTAACATTTTCTTTTCTTTATACACCATAAAACTAAAATCACAATTTGCTTAGTAACTATAATCACTTTCCCATGACTTTAAATGATAACTCTATTTAATTATGAAGTGTGCCCTAATTAAAATGAAACCATAACTTTGGTCTCACACTTTAGTCAGTATTTGGAATTACAAATGCCCTATATTCAATCGTTCATATCAATGTCCCTGCATGTACATTACTCGTATCAAATGACTTTATTATTTGTAACTCATAATGACTTATCATTCTTTACTCGTAATCATATGTATATTTGTACAAAGATACATATGATGGTCGCGTGCTTCATTTATTGGCGTTGAACTTTGTGAGTTGAAATGTGATCTTTTTCATTTGTACGGACATTCATAGCAAGATCGCTGGAAGCAATTAATACTGCGAATACAATTTTACATGTGATTCATATGGTGCATATTTAATCGGATATAAATGCATGGAAAGTAATGTAATGTTTATATTAATACTATAGGTGAGGTGCAATATAAGTTTATGCAAATTAAATTTAATAATAAATTTGTTATTTTTTTGTTTTTTAGATTACAGTGAATATGTACTACACCTGCTTGTTACTCCTGAGTACTGTGGCAAAACTGCTCAGGGACGCCAACTAGACCATCAATGTTGAAAAGAGCAAGTTCGTCAAGAAATCAAATATCTTGGCTTTGTAATGAGTGATGGTATTCTGCGCACCAGGTGTAGTTTCCCATCGTGAACCCCAAACGGCCAAAGACGTGAGATGGTTCATGGGCATGGTAGGATGTTACAGGCGTTTTATTCCAAACTTCACCTCGGTTACAGCCCCCCTAATGGATTTGGTAAAGGGCAAACGCGCTTTCAAGTGGTCTGCATCCACCAATAGTGCCTTCAATAAAGTGAAGCAATTGTTGATTTTTATATCCAGTGTGACGCAAGCACAGTGGGTATTGGAAGTGTTTTGTTCCAGAAAGACGATGAGGGGGGAGAGCATCCAATTAAAAATATGTCAATGAAACTTAACGCTACACAACGTAACTATAGCATTACTGAATTGGAATGCTTATTTGCGGTGCCGAGCATGAAGAGATTCAAGGCATATATCAAAGGGTTGCCCTTCACCATCATAACCAACCATGCCAGTCTTAAATGGCGGATACAACAGTCGGACTTTTCTGGTCGATTGGCTCGCTGGAGTCTGAAATTGCAAGGGTTCAATTTCGAAATTGAACACCAGGAAGTTGCCCTTAACATTGTTCCCGATGCGTTGTCAAGAACCTGCTAGAAGGACGAGCGGATGAACTCGATCATTCCCAGTCTCCCGGAGCACGAGCACATTGATAGTTTGATTCCTGAGTCTGCGTTTCAGAAGCCCAAGTATGAGCATCTCAAGGAGCAAATCTTGAAACAACCCGACCAGTTTCAGAATTTGCACCTGGCAGATGGTCCAATATACATTAATACGGGTTCTCCTGCAACGTCAACTACTGATTTTCCCAGTACAAAACTATACCTTCCTGAGGGTCACAAACGGGCTCTCATAGTACGAGCTCATGATGACCCCGGGGTTCTCGTTGTGGAATCCGCAAAACAACTGAAGTTTTGCAAAGGTTTTACTATTGGCCTCGTTTGCGTCAAGATGAGATCCAGCACGTCAAGAATTGCTTGATATGCAAACAGGTCAAGCCGTCAAATTCCACCACGAGGCCCCCTATGGGGGCATCACGAGACTCCGAACGACCTATGCAGCGCCTGTTTGTGGACTTCATGGGCCCATACCCTCGTTCAAAATCAGGGAATACCCAATCGTTGGTGGACCTGGATCATTACACAAAGTTCGTATGGCTCAAGTCCATGACGAAAGCCACTGTGGAGTCAGTCATGCGATATTTGGAGCGCGAAATATTTCTGACCCTTGGAGTTCCTAAATGGCTACACTCTGACGATGGTGTACAGTTCGCCTCCAAGATATTCGGCAAGCTTATGAATGACTATGGAGTGCAGCATTGCTTCACCCCATATCATTCACTGCAGGCGAATGCCTCGGAGAGGTCAAATCAGTCGACACTGAACGCCATCAGAGCCTACATAGGGTCTGATCATGCCAAGTGGGACGAGAATCTTCCAGCTTCATGTTTTGCCTTTCGCAATGTGATTCATGAGTCCACGGGATATTCGTAGCTAAGTGCTAACAGTGATCGACTGCGAGCTATACAAGACCAAGTCAAATGTAAATAGCAAGAAGCCTACCAAATGGGAGCTCAAAGCTACAATCTTCGTGTTTGTCCTTGTGAGCTACTTCAGGGTCAGAAAGTTTTCGTGTGTCATTTCACCGGGAGCAATGCCGCAGATCGCCTTGCCAAATTCGCTCCACGATTCACTCCTGCAGTGGTCCGTTGTCGTATTGGACAAGTGGCATACGAGCTTGAAGATGAGTCCGGCAGGCTGCTTGGGACATTTCACGCTGACCCATAACTACCCTGCCGACATTCCCTCGTTACCCGGCTGAATGAGATGCTCAGGGTCTAGGTTGTCCCCTAAATTTTTGCAAATTCCGGCGTACTGGCACCCTCCCATTCGCAACTTCAAATTGCCGCTGTAGAATCTCCACCTTTTTTTGGGCACATATACCGTTTCCTCTGTATATTTATTTATTTTTATTAACATTTTACCAATTTCCCTATAAGCTTTATTTCCTCATCATCTCAATCCTACACTCTTACCCTTTGCTTGGGACATTTCACGCTGACCCATAACTACCCTACCGACATTCCCTCGTTACCCGGCTGAATGAGATGCTCAGGGTCTGGGTTGCCCCCTAGATTTTTGCAAATTCCGGCGTACTGGCACTCTCCCATTCGCAACTTCAAATTGCCGCTGTAGCATCTCCACCTTTCTTTGGGCACAAATACCGTTTCCTCTGTATATTTATTAATTTTTATTAACATTTTACCAATTTCCCTATGAGTTTTATTTCCTCATCATCTCAATCTTACACTCTTACCCTAATTTTAATTACAAACCAAGTTGGGTAGACAGACCTTTGCTCATGTCAGAAGGGTTTTGTACTCAACTTACAGAATGCAGTAACCAGCAACGAATAAAATCAAGAAACACGTCATGTTCGAGGATCATACTATTATTAACAAAGTTGAAAGAATTTTGACTTCTGAGGTATTGGTTATAGTTATACCCATAAATATCTCCCTTGATAATTTTTTCAGATTTTTTAGATCACGGGTGTTCATTCGCGAGGGAGGAAACACATTTTTCATGTATTTCCCCCCTGTGCCCCCACTGAAGCAAAAACTGTCAGTTTACGAACTGTTTTGAAAAGCTCTGATAGAGAACTTTCAGTTGATACTCATATCGGCTACATTTAATGAAATTTTTTTTCAGGGGCCACTCCTCTGTACTGTAATCATCGATTCATGGCCTATTTTTTCGAATCCTAGAATGATTACAAAACCCTTTTGCTACGAGCTCTCTCCTGCCTCTTCGACTTGTTTTAATTGTATGTACTCATCTTCATGATACCTATCATTCCTGAAATTTTCATGCAAATCCTAGCAAGGCTGTAGTGACTAAGTCGGTAAAAAGTGCATATCGCTCCATAGCCATATGTTTCCATAGTAACACAGGGCATATTGTTCCATAGTAATACAGGAAAATTCAAATCGCTATAACTTCGTTAAATACTATTGGATCTTTATGAAACTTTCAGAAAAAATCAATCTTATAAATGGTCATCTGTTTTATTGAATTTAAGGGTACCGTTTAGATTTTATTCAAGAAAACATAAAAACAATAAATCATACTATTACTAACAAAGTTGAGTGAATTTCGACTTCTCATGTATTTGTTGTTGTTGTACTCATTAAGGCCTGCATTCATGATTTTTTTCAGATTTTTCGGATGGAAGGTGTCCAATCGGGAGGGAGGGGGGGGTACGCGAAAAGTTCGTACATTTTCCCTTCCCCTGCCCCCTCGGTACTTATAAGGCAATTTTAAGACTTGTTTTGAAAAGATATCATTGAGACCTTTCCAATGACACACTACTCGACTACCAATGGTGAAATTTTTTTTGAGGGGTCACCTCCCTATATGGGGAGACCCCCCTTAAACCCCTTTGAAAAATTTTTACACCCTTGAACTTTCAAGAAGTCACCAATTCTGACCTTTTCACAAAGTTTCATGGCTGTAGCCTCGATAGTTTCGGAGAAAAAGCGCTGTGACATACAGACGGACGGACGGACGGACGGACAGACGGACACAGGTCGTGATTGCAATAGGGTTTTGTATTTTAGTACAAAACCCTAAAAAATAATAATATAATAATAATCTTTATTTTCCCACTAAAAACACTCCATTCCTTAAAATATTCATTGAAAAATTTCATTTCCATATTCATTAAGAAAGGTGCATACTTGAAGTTACTAATTCGATGAACGGGAAATCAACAGAAGGTGGCTCCGTTGTTCAAGTTCCCCCTAGCGCAGGAAAACACTCTTTTTGGGATATACGCAAAAGCAATTTTTCCCGTATATATATGAATCTAACCAAACGTTATCGCCATATACATATGCAAAATGGCAATTGTTGCGTTTGTCGATATGGAAAAGTTGTGAGGGTAGTCGAATCGAAGTGTATTGAGCTTCGATTACGTTACCTAGATGCGGCAGGGGTTCTTGGGAATAAAAGGATTGCGGAACTAGTTTTTGGGAGTAGATAGCAGTGAACACTTGACTTTGAAGTAAGGGGGATTGTTTTTGGCGTTCGGGGAGAAAAGATTCGGTATTTGGTTTGAAGAAGAAGAGGAAGTGTTTTTTCAGTGTCGAAATAAAGGCTACTTTTGAATTTGTGAAAAATAGGGGTTTTGATTTGGAGTTAGTTACGAACGCGTGAATTGGAATAGCAAAAAATGGTGGAAGAAGCTCGGTAGTAAGAAAAGAATAAGTTCCGCGAATGGTAAAAGTTAGTGAAATTTCGCTTGTGGCATATGTGAGTGGAAGTTAAGTGCGGGTTGTAGATGAAAAGTAAAGACCAAAGGCCTGAACATTACTCCAATTTTTTTGCGTTATGATCAATGCAGTGAGAGAAAGAAAAACTTAGTTAAATGGAGTGGACTGAGAATAAAAATAATGACAGCTTAAATATATTCCGGCATAACCCAAACCCAAATATTGTGTGGAAAATAAACTTAAGAAACTTATATTGTGGAATTTTAATTGTTGCAGAGTACAGTTAAAAGTGAAACGGAGAAGTGTCATAATTTAATAAGCTAAAGACGAGAAGAAACAAAAAAGGAAGAGGAATATTTTCTGAGAAGTATTTTGTTTTACCTATAACTTCGAGAAAAATTCACTGTTTTGAATTTGAATTGCATTATTGGATGAAATTGAAAGGATTGTGGATTAGTGAGGAGGGTGTATCCAGCGTCTTGGTGAAAAGTGACCGTTTCATGTTTTTATTTTGAATTTTTGTTGACATTTATTTTCAAATTGAAGATTGGATTTCAGATGCCCCGAACTCCTTTTTGTTCTTCGCCGAGCAAGCGGAATTCAACAAGAAAAGTGTGAGTACTTATTTGGTTTTGCTTCTTATGTTACCGTTAGTTTATGTTATCAAATTAATTTCTTTTGTGTTCTTTTTATAAAATTTGTGTTTTTTTTCGGATTGTTCTTATATAAATTTTAAAGGTGAGCAAAAATTTGTGAATTTTATTTGTATGACTTTTTTTGTGAATTAAATAAAATGGCCATGTCTTGTTAAGATAATAATTTTTCGTTTCTTAAAACGACCTCTCCCTTACCCGTCCTTAACCCTTCGTGTTAGTTTTGTTATGTGTAGGGTGGCTCAGGACGAGCAGAGGGTGTCCCGGAAGACCTACGACACGACTGAGTGCTAGCCAGCCTCAGTATGCCACCACGGGTTACTCACCCTTCTGCTGAAACATAATGTCTGCAACTGCGGTGACTTCCGCGGTTATAACTACACCTCCCATGTCAGCCCGAAAACCTAGTCTGCAACTGTTTGACACATTACTTTGGGTCAGGTCTCTGTAAGGTGCCTTCTAGGTGTTGCAGTAGAGGGAAAGAGGAATTTCCAAACAAGCCATTCCCCCGATCGAACGTCCCTGGCTGCTATCATTCCCTTTTGTTTTTTAGGATTGCCCGAACATAATGTGCTACATGGTTCCATTATTCAACCGATTCACTATGACTATTATTACCGATTCCCATACTGCCATACCGATATATTGGGGCTACTCCGGCTGAAGCTCCACTGATCCAACTAACGCCCCTGAAATCGGGTGTGGGTGTCACTCATTCGATTTAATGAGCCTCCAAAAAGTCGTCCAAATGAGAAAACAACCGCCCCGAGCGAAACCATCTCTTGAAAACCTTTTGGTGCTCACCGCCACCTAGCCGTGAAATTCATCCTCGAAGAACCCTACCATGCCCGAAATTAATGCCCTCCTTATCTCTTAACACCGACAACATGAGATGAAACTGAAACCACAATAACCTTCACTGCACCCGCCGAACACCACCACCTTAATTAATTTTTCCAGTTCTTCCTGCCGGGTCACCGTTCCGGGAAAAGAATTCTCGAGTAACACTTTTCACAGCTGAAAAGGAATGTATTTATGTGATAGCAAGGAAAACAAGTTGGGTAGACAGACCTTTGCTCATGTCAGAAGGGTTTTGTACTCAACTTACAAAATGCAGTAACCAGCAACGAATAAAATCAAGAAACAGGTCATGTTCGAGGATCAATTTTTTTTCAGGGGCCACTCCTCTGTACTGTAATCATCGATTCATGGCCTATTTTTTCGAATCCTAGAATGATTACAAAACCCTTTTGCTACGAGCTCTCTCCTGCCTCTTCGACATGTTTTAATTGTATGTACTCATCTTCATGATACCTATCATTCCTGAAATTTTCATGCAAATCCTAGCAAGGCTGTAGTGTCTAAGTCCGTAAAAAGTGCATATGGCTCCATAGTAATACTGGAAAATTCAAATCGCTATAACTTCGTTAAATACTATTCGGTCTTTATGAAACTTTCAGAAAAAATCAATCTTATAAATGGTCATCTGTTTTATTGAATTTAAGGGTACCGTTTAGATTTTATTCAAGAAAACATAAAAACAATAAATCATACTATTACTAACAAAGTTGAGTGAATTTCGAATTCTCATGTATTTGTTGTTGTTGTACTCATTAAGGCCTGCATTCATGTTTTTTTTCAGATTTTTCGGATGGAAGGTGTCCAATTGGGAGGGGGCGGGGGGTACGCGAAAAGTTCGTACATTTTCCCTTCCCCTGCCCCCCTCAGTACTTATAAGGCAATTTTAAGACTTGTTTTGAAAAGATATCATTGAGACCTTTCCAATGACACCCTACTCGAATACCAATGGTGAAATTTTTTTTGAGGGGTCACCTCCTTATATTGGGAGACCCCCCTTAAACCCCTTTGAAAAATTTTTCCACCCTTGAACTTTCAAGAAGTCACCACTTCTGACCTTTTCACAAAGTTTCATCGCTGTAGCCTCTATAGTTTCGGAGAAAAAGTGCTGTGACATACAGACGGACGGACGGACGGACAGACGGACACAGGTCGTGATTGCAATGGGGTTTTGTATTTTAGTACAAAACTCCTAAAAATCTAATGTTAACTTCACCCGAATTCTGAGTAATATAATATATCTTCCAATATAAATTTTCCTCTGATAAGGAAATTCAAGCCACTTACATCGGTTTATTCTCTAGTCTAGCAAGGGGCCCTCTCTTCTGCTTTTAAACATCACCACCGCCGGGTCTCAGCTGTCTCGTCCTCATTCCTTGCTCCAAAATCCAGGTTTCGTTTCATATTTGAAGAAAATGTTCTCGCCGAATATCGCTTCGTTTATTCCTCTGCCAGTTGATGGAAAACTCCCAAAAAAGGAAAAGTGTGCCAACCTCCCTGGGCTTAAATAACCTCCTAGTTAGCCTCCGGAGTAGTTCCCGTCGCTTCGATTTCACTCACAACAAATTAAGTGCGTTACGCGCTGAATGCATTTGACTGACAGTTCGAACTGTCAGTAATACTTATTTACATCACGACGCGAGATGAGGATTTTTGAGCCAGGCGCTAGTATTTCTCAGTTTTTCTCATCCCGACCGGTAGTTTTATTACCATACTAATGCGTGGAGAGTCGTGCATTTATATATATCCACCAGTTCCACGTAATTTTGGTCGTGGAATCTCTCCTCTCCGTGGTGGATATTAGTGAACCTATGGAAAGAAAGTGAATGGTGTGCTTCGGTTCGATATCGTTAGCCTGTCAGGAGAGGAGGTAAGATATTTAAAAGTTTTATCCGTGTTTCACCACAATATAAATTTCGTTTGGTCCTCACAGAATGATCGACGACAAAGTCCTCACTTGTGGACACTTAACTAAGAGTAATTCCCCATCGCAAATCATTCCTGCCTTGACAAAATGTCGTCCCTGATTAGCAAACTCCGGGAATATACACCTTGACATGCGACGTGCTTATTTTTTGATGGATCGGGTTCTTTTAGTTCAATGCTTCTCACTGCCGCTACTTTTAATTTATGTTTCGCCTCAAGTTAGTGCTTTATTTGTGCTTTAATTGCTGCCAATGAAGTATTGAATTTGCGAGTGTTTTCCCCTTGTATGTGTGCCGTTGCGACCTTGAGTTCATGCTGTCAATGAAGTATTAAATTCACGAGTGTCCTCCTTCTGTTTGCGTGCCATTGCTGCCTCAGCAGCCTCTAGCTTCGTTACTCAGCTCGTTCCTTTTTGATGGCTTGTATGCATCTGTGCTGGATCAGCGTGAGTGTGAAGATGTTTGTGGCGGTGGAGCATTAAGTTTAAGGCCTTGCTCGGAAGCTCAGTTGCTGCACATCTGATAGGAATATCGGCTTTAGCGACAGCCTCTCATCCGCACTCAAAATCGTCTCCCTGAAAATTTCGACCGCACTCAGGCTCGAATTTAAATTAATCGAATTGTATAATGCATCAAAATTCATTAGGAGTCTACATATGTTAGAAAGTAGAATCAATGAAAACACAGGCGATATGAAACCTTGATTTGGGAAATGCCTGAAAATTATGACGCATATCATGAACTCCTCTTGTCGCATGGCGGGAACAACGATTCAAATTCAAATTTCCACGCATTGTTCCATGTTATTTTATTTGCAACGTGATTTTGATTGCTTCAAGTGGTTATGTTGAATGAATGTCGAAAGTTTCCACTACCGTGTGATCTAGTCGTAGTGCCGGGGATTTGCGTTTTGTTTCGAGCACGCGTTGGTCCTTGATGCTTTCGATGCTTGCCATTGCTCACGTTGTCCATAATGTGGCATGTAAATCGGAAGTGACATAGTTACTTAAGTTTAATCACATGACGTTAAAAGGCAAAAAATATTATGTGGCTTGGTTTCCGTAATCTACAAGTAGTCATTTTATGAATGAAAATTAATATTTTTATGCTGTTGGTTACATTATTAGATTACCACAAAAGTTAATAAAGTGCAGCTTAGTTTTGCATAGATTTAAATCATACCAAATTCCACATGGTAGTGTTTAGAGTGAGCAACAATATGAAATCTCAATGTTAATCTGTAACACTATATCATCCAAGGTGAGCTCATACGTCTCCCTGTAGCGGTCCCATTGCAGTCTGTTCCATTTTTTGCACGTAAAAATTTTGTAGTAGACATCGTCCGACTATAAGAGGACCGTGACTTACCAATCTCGTGCAGGTAATACTAAAAACACCCATGCTTGCTCAAAAACTGGGTCAGGAAGAATTCAGTCTCACCATGCCTTCGATTTAGCGAAGGTCTCACATTCAGGATGAGGCGCGCAGTCCACCTTTCCTTCATGCGAATACCCCGAGACTGCTACTTATCGTTGAGTGAGGGCTGTGTCATCTCATGGGCAACCCTCTCCCTTGCTTAAACATAAGTAAATAGCACCGCATGCTCTAGCAAGAAGGCGAAGAGAAAACTTCTCACGTCCGAATCAGAGAATATTTTTTTTTGTGTTAGGGAGGTGAATGCCCATTTATGAACAGAGTGCGGGACTCCCATGTTCGCAAAAAGGTGGAAGTGCCAGAAAAGCGATCCCCCAGCCCCAACACCCCCGGCTGCTATGAGTCCCTTTCAGCTTTTAGGACTACCTGAACATAATGTGTCACCTGGTTCCATTTGTCAACCGATTCGAGCATCACGCGACTTTATTATCCGGGGTGAGCTCTCCCGTCTCCCTATAGAGGGCTCTTCGCAGCCTGTCCCATTTTATGCACGCAGAAAATGTGTGGCAGGCATTGTCTTCCTCTCCTGGGCAATACCGACGATCGAGGGACCGTGACTTACCAATCTTGTGCAGGTAAGACTGAAAACACCTATGCCCACCAATCAGAGACAATTGGATATGTATATAAAACCCTCAGTCCTCCTCTTCTCTGTACGTACGCCATGCATTTCCGGTATACCTCCTTGCTGAGAGCGTCGCCCGATATTTTTCCTCCATACATTAGCACTGCCCCTACAGAGCTCATCAAGAGTGACTTTTCTGATGGTTTGTGCCCTCCTACGTTAGCCATAAGTCAACTCAGAGCCAATTCTCCCGAAGCAGTCTTCTCAGCCGTTTCCCTGATTTGTTCAGAGAAACTCATCTTCGAGTCGATCAGTAGCCCCACCCACTTTCTCGCTTGCTTCAATTTAATTAGTCTGTCTCTGATACTGATCATCTTTACTCCAGGGGTTCACTTTCATGGCAAGAAGACCACTTTGGTTTTCTCGAGTGTTGAACTTATCCCACGATCTGTCATCCAGTCTCTTGTTCGGCGCATAAGTGTACCTATCCTAAATTGCGCTTGTTCAACGGTTTTACGAATGATAGATCTTTGGTAGTCCCTCGGAAACCACATTAGATATACTGAACCTTGAAAAGCGTTTTCCAGCGTATTAAGAATATCCACCTATCTAGCGGAGTTGAAGGCGTTCTTAACGTGAAATGGCATTAGCAGAACGATTGGTCGCTTGATGCAGCTATATCTCTGTGCCTTTTGGACAACGTTCACTACCTCTACAATCATATCAATGGGGGAAAATCCGGCTCTGAAGCTGTACTGCCGAAGAGATTCAGCACGGTTTATGTCAGTGAGTCTTCCCGTGATGAGTTTCTCTAGCACCTTCCCAGTAGTGTCTAGCATGCATAACGGGCGGTATGCAGAAGGCAATCCAGGGTTTCTCTTCCTCTTGCTGATCAGCACGAGCCTCGTCACCTTCCATTGTACCAGGAATACTCCGTCCCGTAAACAAGTGTTCAATGCGCTGGGCAGCAAGTCAGAACAATGGTTATAGATAAGGTGTGACATCTTAGCTGAAACACCACCTGGGCCAGGAGTCTTCCTCGCTTTCAATAAAACGACTGGCTTTTCCAGTTCTAGCTGTGTGAAGAGTAGGCACTTGAATGCTGTTTCATCGTGGACAGTGTCAATATCGACGGGATGGGCAGGGAATAGTGCCCGCACTTTCTGGTGCGTTTTTTCCGCTTCATGTATGCAAGGCATCCATGGGGCACCAAGGTTCCGCATAACTAGCCTGTAGCTAAGGCCCCACGGATCCTTGTTCACATTGTCCATTAGATCTTGCCATCAGCGAGCCTTGCTATTGTTAATCAGTTTGCGAAGGCGTTTCCTGGCCGGCTTGCTACCCAGTTTTATGCCTTATCCCGGTACCACGCCCGTTGAGCCTAACGCCCAAGATTGTGACACTCCGTTTGCTTTTCAGTGACCTTAGCCGACCACCAGTGCACACGGGATTGCTGTACTGGTGTTTTTGACGGAGCATAGAAGCGTTACAGTCAGTCGTGGTGATGCTCAGAGTTAAGTTCACAACGTCTTGAAATGCCAGTTCTTCTGTCTCCTGTGAATGACCCTGAAGTGGAGCGCCTGCCATGAGCACCTTGATAGACCTCTCGACGTCCATCCTTCTGATATTCCACCTAATTATGGAAAGTCGATAGCATCGATGTCGGGAGACAACATCACTTACCTTAAGCCGAGTGCACTGATGATCACCAGCTGAGTATCCCTCTATTGCTCTTCAATTGTCCTCTGTACTAGGGACTGCGGGGTGAATATCACGTCCGGTAAAGTTCCTTTGTAGGCAACATGGTGAAAAGTCTGCGTTTGTATGACAAGTGCTATCCTGGCCATCATTTCTACGATTTTTTTTCCTCACAGATCTATTCGAAGTAGGCCCCATTCGGTTGCTTTAGCGCCCCAAAGGGGCACGTTGCCATCTGAATTATAGCTAATTCCCTCCGAAGCTTGAACCTTGGCCTGGTAAGATGATATCGATTCGTTCGGCGTTAAGTACATACATACTTAGCACTGAATTCACATGAAATAACTGACGTTTTCCTGAACCCAAGACATGCTCGGGATCCGGTCTTAGATAAGCATTCTTGCAAAAGATTAGTACGTAAAGTTTTCCTCCTTCGTACACTTCTTTTTATGTCCCATTTTACCGCATGCTTGTGCGATATACACGTTAACAAGGTATATGAAACACTAAAGAAGCACTGCAGACAGCCCACCCTATTCATACCTTGCACTTATTCAGAAATTATTCGGCGTCCTTTTTGGTCAAATCAATGACGGCCAAGCGGTGTCCCCTATGGTTTTCTGGTATCAGTCTCGCTTTGATCCTGCCCACGCTAGGGAACTCCCTTTTGATGGCCTCTCCTACTTTGGCCAGGTCCGTCAAGCAGTTAATATCTCTTATTTCAATCATTGCTCTTTTACTGAGGATTTTCTTTACCACTTCGTAGAATACTTCTTCAAATTCGACCAGTTTATGACCCAACTATGTTGGTCATACTGCTTTAATGGCAGCGTTGTTATCCCGCAGCACTTCTACGTAGGATCGGCCATATTGGGTTTTAAAAGCAGTGCCTGCTGCCGGGTTCTTCGTTGGGGCTCTTTTTTCTCCTGTTTTGTATCAGGTCTTTTTTCTTGTTGGGCGTTTATGCAAACTTCATTTTCTGGCAGTTTCTGAATGAGTTCCCTTGCAGCTTTCTTCACTCCTTTTGCTAGTACGATGCTATTCTTTTATGGTGCTATTCTTTTATGGATTGGATGGTGCAGCTTTCTGTGCGGGACTTTCTTCATGATGTTACTTGACGGAAATAGTACTTTGCGAGCTCCTTCTTGGAAGAGGTTATCGGCTTTAATTTACAAACACGGTACTTTTGCCACATTTTCTACGGTGGCGGTGAAATCACACAATGGCGTTTTATTTGTTTGGTTTCTTCTCCTGCCGTGATCACTTACTGGACTCCAGAATAGTTTGTTATTAATTCTGAGTTTAAGACACTTGCTTTGCTCGCTTCAGCTTTCGGCTCTTCCTTTTCAAGAGGCTGTTGCATTGGCGCCATTTTTGTACTGCTCCCCAACGCCGCAGGAATATCAGTCTGGACGAGACTATCTGTAAATCTCCACTTTTTGCCCGTCTTCATTGTTATTGTATTCATAGTCGTTTTTGTCATCATAAGTACCGCTCCCAATGTGCTGGAAACATCTTACATTTTACTTACTTTGTTTTTTGTTTTTGTTTATATTTTTTTAGGGTTTTTATTTGATATTGCTCCCGGTTTATTGGGCCCCCCTTGCAGCTATCTCCGTTCATGTGTGTTGTCGTCTTTATGTTCCCATGTTTATCTTAACGGATAGTACGCCATGCCAAAGTTGGCAAAAGCCCTTATGGGGGCAAGTGCTGAAAGCAAGGCCAGCGCTAATGGGGAGTCCGTCTAAACCAAATCTATACCACCAACCCACTGGTGTGGACTTCGAACATACTCCGAACCCTGCCAAGGTTTTATCGGGATGTAGACGATATTATAGTCGAATTGAAGCCATTCACACACGAGTGCTTCCTCAGGGCTACCGTACAAAGTACATAGGTCCAAATCATAATATCCGCCGGCCCAAAGAATCAATTTAAGTTCATTATATAAAGTGTAGTCCACATTCAATTAAGTCGTTACCTGTCATCTCAGGAGGAGCCTCATGGTGACCATCATATCCCCGGATCCATGGAGGCAGCAGTTCCTAAAGAAAGCTCGCCTACAAGACTATTCCTATAAGCTGGCATTCCCCCTGACGGTAGTTCCTCAAGTAATTGCGGGCTCGACTCCCCAAAGAATGCTAATATCAAAGAATATTCCTGTTGGGGCATCTCCTTGCCTTTGCCTTCGATTTACAACACACATAAAATCTACGTAGATAGACTTCAAGAAGGCCTGAGTATCCAATTGTGGTCTAGTTTTAGTTAGAAACATAAAATATTGCAAAAACCTGGTTACAACAATATTTGGGAGTTCCCCGGATAACAATCGGATGTCAAGCAATATGTTACTTAAAAGAATGCCATTTTTCATACCTGCTCTGATCTGAACATATTGTGTACCAAACGAAAGCTCGTGATGAGTAAAATTCAATGAAAGTGCATTCAGGCTGCTGCGTGATACTTGCAATTGCACCTAAATAATCAACGTAAATGGCAGTCAGAAGCGCCTGAATATAATATTGCACTCTTAATTATACTTAGACACATAAAAAACATGCAAAACTCCAGCTACATCGATATTCAGTAATTCCCCCGAAAACAATCAAATTTTAAAGAGTGCTTGGCACGTGAAAGTTTTCATGTGTTCTCTGTATTCAGTAAGCAAACTCCAGGAGAGTAAAATTCAAAGTAAGGGCATTCAGGCTGTTTCGCGATTCTTGCAACTGCACGTAGGGCCAGGATACTCTGACCGCCATGCAGGACAGTAATTCAATCAACATGGATGAGACTCTGGAATGCCTGAATTCTTGATTGCGGTTGAATTTTACTAGGAAACATTAGAATATTACAATCCCCACCTGCAGCTATATTTTTAAGTTCCCCGTAATACTGATGACGTCCAGTTGATGCTTTGTACGCGAATATGCAAGTTTTTATATGTGCTCAGATTTCAAAAGCTAGAGTATTAAATGAACGCTCGTGCTGAAAAAATTTCAAGAATGTACATGCATGCAGCTTAGTAATACTTGCAACTCCACCTTCTCTTAGTAGCTTTTATGCTTTTGCTACCGATAAAGAGCACCCATTAAATCAACGCAAATAGTTCTCAAGACGATCTGAGTATCTAATTGTCTTCTAGTTGTAGTTATAGAAGCATAAAATATTGGCAGTCGCCCAGACAATAGCTAGGATCCTAAGGAATATGTTGCTTCAAAAAATGCTATTTTTTATACCTGCTCCGATTTCGATATGCGGGGTATCAAATGTAAGGTCGTGGTGAGGAGACTTAATTAAAAGTGCATTCAGATAGCTTGGCATTTTCTGCGATTGCACATTTTTTGCGTAGTCGGGACATTTTTGACTCCACAACACAACACCTATAGAATCAATGCAATAGAAGTCAGAAGCACCTGAATATCAAATTGCGCTGTAATTATGCTAACAAACATACAGAAATTGCTAAATTTCAGTTAAATCCGAAAGATGGAAGCCGCGAGGTTTGTCGAGGTGCTCACAGCAAGTGCCCCACTGCAAAAGGATACGCAGAGGATGGATAAGCTAGCAGCTCAAGAACTCAATGATGAGCATCATAACGACTGCTCGCGACGCTTCTATACCCCATTAAAAACCCCGGCACGGCAAGCCCCCAGTGTACTTGTGGTCAACTGAAAGCGAAGGGAGTGTCACAAGGTTCGGTGTAAGGCTCAACAGGCACGGAACTATGACGAGGAATGCCACCAGGTAGCAGCTTATAAGGGAGCCAGGAAATGCCTTCGCAAATTGATTAACAACAGCAAAGTTCACTGCTGGCAAGATCTAGTGGACAATGTGAACAAGGATCCGTGGGGCCTTAGCTACAAGCTAGTTATGCGGAAGCTTGGTGCCCCATGGACGCCTTGCATACATATACATAAAGCGGAAAAGATGGACGAGAAAGTGCGGGGACTCTTCCTCGCCCATCCCGTCCGTATTGACGCTGTCCATGGTGAAACAGCAGCCGAGTGTCCACTCTTCACACAGCTGGCATTGGAAGAGGCAATCTTTTCACTGAAAACGAGGAAAGCTCCAGGTCCAGATGGTGTTCCAGCTGAGGTGTGGCAGCCTGTATGTCACCCTTGTCCTGATTTGCTGCTCAGCACATTCAACGCTTGTTTACGGGACGGAGTTTTCCTGGTACAATGGAAGGTGGCGAGGCTCGTGCTGATCAGCAAGGGGAAGGGAAATCCTGGATTGCCTTCTTCATACCGCTCGTTATGCTTGCTAGACACTGCTGGGAAGATGCTAGAGAAACTCATCAAGGGAAGACTCACTGACGCGATTCGTGCTTCTCGTCGAGTCCTCGGCAGTACAGCTTCAGAGCAAGACGCACCGCCATTGGTGCGATTGTAGAGGCTGATAGTCCCACAAAGCCACAGATCGTCCTGTTGGTGACACTTGATGTCAAGGACGCCTTCAACTCCGCTTGGTGGGAGGATATTCTTGCCACGCTGGAAAACCCTGTTCAAGCTCAGAATATCTGATGCAGCTTTGAGGAACTACCTGAAGGGCCAAAGCCTGATCTACGACACGACACAGAGCCAACAAAGGATGGAAGTAACATGCGATGTTGCCCAGGAATCTATCCTGGGTCCGGACCGTTGGAATGAGTCTTACGATGGGCTACTGAGACTAGATATGGCAGATGAGTCATGCTTGAAAGCCTATAGGGATGATGTTGTGGCTTTAGTCGCTGGACACATGGTTCAACCAGCGCAACTTAGGATAGGTATACTGATGTGCCGAGTGAGAGGCTGGTTCAGTTTAGCACTGGAGAAAACCGAAGTGGTCATCTTGACAAAAAAGAGAGTCCCTACAGCAAGGATGATCAGTATTGGAGACATATTAGTTGAATCGAAGCCAGCGGCAAAGTACCTGGGGCTACTGATCGACTCGAAGATGAGTTTCTCGGAGCAAATCAGGGCAAGGGCTGAGAAGGCTGCTTCGAGAGTATCGGCTCTGAGTCGACTTATGGCCAACGCAGAGGGACCTAGCCCATCAAGAAGACGATGAGTGAAGGCTCAGTGCTGCAGTACGCAGCAGAAATATGGAGTGACACTCTCAGTAAGGAGGTATACCGAAAACGCTTGGCACAGGTACAGAAAAGAGGAATTTCACCTTCGTATCTGACAGTCTCTGTTTTGGGCGGTGAGAGTTATTGCAGGAGTGATACATGTTGCCCTCCTTGCTAGAGAGTGCCACACTATTTACCTACGTTGAAGCGAGGATGAGAGGGAGACAGTTATCCGCGAGGAGAGAAACTGCTCACTCTACGATTGGCAGGAGTCTTGGGTGGATTGCACAAAGAGAATGAGGACTGTGCGCCTCATCCTGGATGTGAAACCATGGCTAAATTGAAGGCATGGTGAGACTGTCTTCTATATGACCCAGCTTTTGAGTAGACATGGTTGTTTTCAGTCTTATATGTTCAAGATTGGTAAATCTCGGTCCCCCGATTGTCGGTTCTGCACAGGAGAGGAAGACAATGCCTGCCGCACATTTTTTGCGCGCATAAATTGGGACAGGCAGTGAAGTAAGTTCCACAGGGAGAAGGGAGAGCTCACCCCGGATAATAAAGTCGCGGTAATGCTCAAATCGGTTGGCAAATGGAACCAGGTGGCACATTATGTTCGGGCAGTCCTAACAAATTGAAGGGACTCACAGCAGCTGGAGGTATTGGGGCTGGGGGATAACTTGTCTAGCACTCCCCGTTCCTCCGGCTTGAAGGCGCCTCACGGCATAACAAAACGAAACCTGGTCCGAAGTAATGTGTCAAACGATCCGTGGCTAGGTTTTCCAGTTGACAGGTGAGGTGTTTAGTGAGAAGTCCAGTCGCCATCTTGTGAGCATGGGAGTTTCAGACTCTGTGTGCAAATGGCATTCACCTCCCAAACACAAAAAAAACAAAAATACTCCAGTTATAGTGATATGGAAACCCTCCCAAAAACAGCTTTAGCCTAAGAAATGCATGGCACGGGAAAGTGATATTTTTTATATATGCTCTGATTACAATAAGAGCGTCAACGAATAAAGGCTCCTGAAGAATAGAATACGAAAAAAGTGCATTGGGGCATCTTCGCTATGTCCCTGATCTAAAAACAAATCAGCAATTAAATCAACGCCAATGAGATTCTAAATGACTGCATAATTACTTGCGGTGAACTTTGAACGCAAAACATAAGAATATTACAATTCCCTACCAACAGCAATATTTCGAAATCCACCGGAAAACAGCTGACATCCATTGAATGCGTTGCACGTGAAAATACAATTTTTCATATGTGCTGCTATCTCATTAAGTAGGGTGTCAAATGCAGGCAACAAAAACAAAACATAAAAAAATATAGATGCAGGCAGTTTCGCGATACTTGCAACTCCACCATTTCTTCCTGTTTCTATGGTGCGATAGAACACCCATAAAATCAACAATAATAGATTTCAAGAATGCTTGAGTATCCAACGTGATCTAGTTGCAGTTAGAAACATAAAATATTACAAAAACCTGGCTACAACGATATTTGGGAATTCCCCAGAAAACAAGGAATACGTTGCTTGGTAAAGTTGGTGGTGAGGAGAATTCTATAAAAGTGAATTTAGGCAGCTTGGTGATATCTGTGATTGCGTGTATTTTGCAAGGCTATGAAACTACAGCAAATGGTATTCAGAAGCTCCTGAAAATGAAACAGTGCTGTAATTCTGCTAAGAAACATAAAAATTGCAAAACTCCAGCTTCAACGATATTCGGAAAATTCGAAATGACAGGCTAAACAAGCGCAAACGCCATTTTGCATGCATGCTCTGATTTCAATCAACAGAGTATCAAATGGAAGCTCCTCAAATGTAGAACCTGAAAAAGTGTATTCAGGCTTATTACTTATTGGTAGTTGCAACTAAACATTTCTACGGGACCAAAATCCCTTTGTCCCCGAAGCAGATCAGCAAGTAATCAATAAATATTAGATTCTGGAACAACTGAATATCTGATTGCTGTGTAGTTCGATTGAGAAACAATTAGAATATTTCAAATCCCTTCCTATATTTTAAAGTCCGTCGGAAAACAGTCAAAAGCTGAGGTATCAAATCAAAGCTTCTGCTGCAAAGACTTAAAAATGTATACTGAGGCAATTTTGCCATATTTTTTACTGTATTTTTTCTCTCTCCCAGAAAATCAACGCCAATAGACTTCAAGAAGGTCTAGGTATTTAATTGCGGCCTAGTTGTAGGTAGACAGTTAAAATATTGCAAAAACCTGGCGACAACGATCTTATAAAGGGTATAAAATATAAAGGGTATCAAATTTAGGCTTGTAATGACTAGCATTCAATAAAAGTGTTTTGAGGCAGCTTCGCAATATCTGCGTTTGCACGTTTTTTGCGTGCTCGGGATGAATTGATTCTGAAATCGAACATCTTTGAAATTAACGTAAATGGGTGTCAGAAGTGCCCGAGTATCAAATTGCACTGTAATTGCACATAGAAGCATCAAGAAATTACCAAATTTCAGCCACAGTGGTATTCGGAGATTCAGCTGACAATAGTTAAGGTCTACGAATTGCGTTGTACGCGAAAATGCCAGTTTTCTTATCTGCTCCAATTTTAATAACAATGAAAGCTCCTGACGAGAAGAATCTAAAAATCTAGATTCAGGCAGCTTCACTATAATTAAAACTGCACGTTTCTACGTTACCAGGATGCCTTTGACCCTGAGGTAAAAGAACAATTCAATCAATGTACATGAGATTTTGGAACAATTGAGTAACATGTTAACTTGTAATTTGACTAAGAAACTTACAAATACTGCAAATTCCTACCTACAGCCTTATTCAAATAATCCCTGAAAAACAGCCGAAGTTCATGGAATGCGTTTCACACGAAAGTACAATTTTTCATATGTGCTGTGATCTCAATAAATAGGGTATCAAATTAAAGTTCCTGTTGAAAAAACTTAAAAATATGCATACAGACAGTTTCTTGATACTTGCAAATGCACCTTTTCTTCCCGATTGGGATGCTTTAGTGACCGACAAAAAATACTTTTAAAATCAATGCAAATAGACATAAAGACCGCCGGAGTATCTAATTGTGGTCTAGTTGTAGTTAAAAATATAAGATATTGCAAAAACCTGGCTACAAGGAACTTAAAGAGCTTCTCACAAAAGAACTCGGTTCCAAGGAAAAAGTTGCTGAACTAATTCAATTTTTGCTCCGATTTAATATGTAGGTTATTAGATGAAAGACGGTGATGTGTAAGATTCTATAGAAGTGGACTCAAGCTTAAGATTTTGAGTTTTTTGCATGGTTGGGGTGCTTTTGCTCTGAAACGCAAATGGAAGCTAGAAGATCCAGAAAACCGCAATATCAAATTGTGCTGTAATTCTACTTTAGGATATAAAGAAATTGAGAAATTATCTAGTAACAGAAAAGAAATTGAGATACCGGACCAAATGTATATTTAATAGAATAATCAGGGTATCAAATGAACGCTCCTGCTAAACAGACTTTAAAAAATTTAAATGCAAGCGGCTTCGTGATGCGTGCAACTGCACCTTTTCGTTCTGGATGGGATACCTTTGCCCCCGAGAGTTTCTAGCTAGTTTTAGCTAGAAACATAAGAACAGCAAAATTCTGGCTACAACGATATATGTTAGTTGCCCGGAAAACAGCCGGATTGCAAGGAATATGTTGCTGGAAAAAATGTCACAACGTATGTCCACCAGAGCTAATGTAGTTTTTCACCAATTTTCTTGATTTGCACTCATAACATATACGAGTGAATATCTAGAGTATAATAAACAGAATAGCTAAATTACCGTTCATATTTACCTCACCACATACATATATAAATAAGGATATATATAATATGTATATATATAAACATATATAAATTAAGATATATAGTGTATATATATATATATATATATATATATATATATATATATATATATATATATATATATATATATATATATAAATAAGAATATATATAATATATATATATACACAAATAAATTAAGATATATAGTGTATATAAATATGTATATATATATATATATATATATATATATATATATATATATATATATATATATATATATATATATATATATATGTATATATAAACACATTATATATATACATATATATACATATATATATATATATATATATATATATATATATATATATTGTTACACCAGCGGCGAGATGGCGCTGGCCCTGGAAAAGGGCCATAGGCGGTATGAACAGGTCAGTAGTGTGTAGGCGTCCGTCATAGAAAAGTTTAGTCAGTCGGCATGCTAGATTAAGGCGAGACGTGAATGAGTGCTGTCGTATGGCGTAATTATTGGATTAATAAAACTTAATGATTAAAACCGTGTGTTTGATTAAAACTGTAACAAATCAGAAGTGGGATCAGTCTACGTGTCGGAAAGTTGATTTTTTCGGCGTTTCAATTACAAAATTTGTGAAATTCAAAAGTGACGCCGTTTCTTCGTTGAAATAACGAGCGAAATATATGGCGGTGTGAGTGCAACAGGCGATCGCGTTCAAACAGGTGTACGTGCAAAAGCTAAAGCAAAGTTGACGAAATGTCGATCGCGGCAGAAGAGAACTTATCGGGCGCAGAGGAAGATCTGTCTCCGCGTAAGACAAGGGCAAAAGCGAACGCGGGCATATCGGGAGCGGAGCCGGAAATGAGTGTGTCAGCAAAAAAATCAGATGTCAATGCAGCAGTAAAGGCACTGATGGTTGGCGAATTGGCGGTGCAAATCCGGGCGGCGGTACAGCAACAGGCAGCATTGATTTTTGCGGAAATGGCGGAGACGAGGGAATCGTCAACTGCAAGTAAAGCGTCTAGAGCTGAGTCATTGGATCGTGAAACGATGGCATGTAGCCGTCGAGCTATGCGTGTGGCTGATGATATTGTTGAGTGGTTCAATCCTGAAGATGCTGATATGAATGTGGATCGATGGTTGCTAAAAATAGATCAGCTTGGTGACATTCATGGGTGGATTACGACAGAAGTACAATCGCGCAGGCGAAGCTACATGGTGCGGCGAGGACCTGGCATCGGCGGTTAGAGTCTTATGACTGCTCGTGGATACAGTGGAAGGCGAAGTTACGTGCATCTTTTCCACGGCGGCACGATTTTGCTGGAATGCTGGAGGAGTTAGTGCAGCGGCGCAAACTGTCGACGGAGCGTATGACCACGTATTACCACGAAAAGTTGGCGTTATGTGCTCGGGTAGGCATTCAAGGCGAAAGTGCCGTATCGTGTATCGTACGTGGATTACCGGAGGAATTGCGGGCGAATGCACATGCGGTAAATTATACAACACCGGAAGCTTTGTACAATAAGTTTTTAGCGGGGTTGGAGTCGTACAAGGTGGAGAAAAATGTTGTTAAAGCTGGTGCGGCAAGAGAGGCATACGCAAGGCGACCAGTAACTTCTCAATTGGCGATCCGATGTTACAACTGTCAGGTGGAAGGCAGCCATATGAGTCGAGACTGTCCAAAGGCGAGAGTGGATAGATGCTGGAATTGTAAGGCCAGTGGACACAAGTCGTATGAATGTGGTCGCAAAGGATTTGCTGGCGAACAAAAACAGGTGAGTTTACTTATAAACATTTAGACAGACAGGATATGTAAATGGCAAGGCATTGCGGATTTATATTGATACCGGAAGTATCGAAAATATAATAACAGAGGAGGCCGCTATACGATTGCAATTGGTGGTGTGCAAAACAAAGAAAGATGTAGCTCTTTGCGGCTTCGGTGGTGGCAAAGCAGTGGCGTTGGGATCAAATTGTTTCGAACTTACGATGGATGGAGTCGACTTGAAAATCAAGGCGTTAGTTACAGACTGTGACATGAGGCAAATTGAGCTGCTGCTGGGACAGTGGGCGATTAATAGCCCTGGCGTAGCGTTGGTGGTTAGGAACCAAAAGGCGGTATTGGTGAAAGACGAAGATTTGGGCGAATTACTGCGGCGAGTGCAATTAGAGGCGGAATCGCCAAGACTTCAAGTCACGCTGCGAGAGGATTTCGAGTGTCGACTTCATTCGTGCGGATGGGCAATGGTGGAAATAAAACAGGGTCCAGCTGGTAAAACGGCGTTCTTTCCAGCGAAATCTTTTAGAGATGGCGAAGCGTTGGTGGCGATACCAGGTAGCCTGTTAACATGCGGAAGTATTGGTGCATTAACGGTGACAAATGTTGGGCGAGGCAACGTTCGTTGGAAGAAAGGTCGAATCATTGGCAGAATAGACCCTGACCAGTTGGAAGACGACGAGGAATTTTCCGAAGAAACATAGGCAAGGCTATATAGTTTAGAAACATCCAAAAGTTTGAATTTTAGTAAGGCGCAGCTAGGTGATATTAGTATAGAAGATAGGGAACGAGTATTTAATTTATTAAAAAGAAAAGCACATTGCTTTTCAGCATTTGAAAACGATGTGGGGTTAACGGGATTAGGTGAAATGAAAATAAAATTAACCACAGATGTACCTGTACATTATCGTCCATACAGGTTGGCGATGTCTGAAAGAAGGATTGTGCGGGACAAAGTTCAGACACTTATAGAGAGCGGAATTGTTAGGGAATCTAGTTCGGCGTATGCTGGTCCTATTGTTCTAGTACCAAAGAAATCGGGCGAGGTACGGATGTGTGTGGACTATAGGGCGTTGAATGCAATAACTATAAAAGAGCGGTATCCGTTACCACTTATTGCAGATCAGCTTAGTAGATTGGCGAACAAGTACTATTTTACTACTTTAGATCTGGCGCAAGGATATCATCAGGTACCAATGCATCCTGAATCGGTTCATAAAACGGCGTTTGTCACTCCGGATGGACAGTATGAATATTTACGAGTTCCGTTTGGATTGGCAAATTCCCCGGCAGTGTTTCAGCGAATAATAAATAAGATGTTAGGAAAGCTAAGGCATGAACATGTGTTGGCATATATGGATGATCTATTAATTCCATCGGTTAGTGTAGCTCAGGGAATAGAATTGTTAGAAGTAGTACTAAACTTGATAGAGCAGGCAGGCCTGAAGCTAAATTTAGATAAGTGCACGTTTCTAATGGAAAGAATAGAGTATTTGGGACATGAAATTTCGGCGGAGGGTATTCGTCCAGGGAAAAGGAAAGTTAAGGCGGTTATTGCGTTTCCGGCTCCAGTAGATGTGCATGGTGTCAGGCAGTTTATTGGGCTGACTTCTTATTTTAGGAAATTCATACAAGGGTTTTCAATACTGGCGAGACCATTAACTGAGCTTACCAAAAAGGATGCCCAATGGAAATGGGGTGAAGAAGAGCAGAAGGCGTTTGAGAAACTGAAGAATCTTTTAGGAGATAGACCAGTACTCATGATGTATGATGGCGAGAGATCTACTGAACTGCATACGGATGCAAGTAAATGGGGATCGGGAGGTATTCTGATGCAGAAAAGTGAGAGCGACACTAATTGGCGACCAGTAGAATATTTTAGTAGAGCTACAAGTAAAAGTGAACAAATGTATCATAGCTACGAATTAGAGACATTGGCGATAGTCGAATCAATAAGGCGATTTCGCATATATTTAGTAGGAATACACTTTAAAGTTGTGACTGATTGTGTATCAGTCAGGGCGACTCTTCTGAAAAGAGATTTGATTCCTAGAATCCCCAGATGGTGGTTGGCGATTCAAGAGTTCGATATGGAAATAGAGTATCGACCAGGTGGGCGAATGGCGCATGTAGATGCATTGAGCCGTAATTCCATAATAGATGATTCTGTAGTTATGTTGAGTGACAAGTCGGTTGCTGTGAATATTGTAAACATCGCGGAGGATGATTGGTTTATGACTGTTCAATTGCAGGATGCTAAAGCACAGGCAATTGTGTTGGCGCTTAGGTCAGGAAAGGCCGATAATGATATTAAGGCGAATTATAAAATTAGAGATGAGTGACTCTATCGAGTTACGTTATCCGGCGAACGATTGTATGTACCCGCAATGGCTCAATTTAGCTTGGTGAATAAATATCATGATGGTATTGGCCATCCCGGATACGAGAGATGTTTGGCGCTTATTAAGGAAACATATTGGTTTCCCAAGATGGGGAGGTTTGTACTTAAATATGTTAAGGCTTGTTTAAGATGCGCATTTGCCAAGGGTGATTATGGGCGGGGTGAGGGATATCTGCATCCAATTGAAAGGCGTTCCGTACCGTTTGACATGGTGCATGTGGATCATTTAGGTCCATTCGTCAAAAGTATACACGGTAATTCGTATTTACTTATAATAATAGATGGATTCACTAAATTTGTGTTGGCGAAACCTACTAGAACTTTACGATCAAGTGAGGCGGTAATAAAATTACGTGAAGTATTTGGCATTTACGAGTAAGCAATTTAGTTAATTTATGGCAGAAAAGGGCATTAGGCATGTACAGAATGCAACCGCAACCCCGAGGGCGAATGGTCAAGTCGAAAGGGCGAATCGCACAATTATACAGGCGTTAGCGACAAGTGCGGAGACAGAGAGTCGATGGGACGAAAAGCTGCCAGAGATTGTGTGGGGTCTCTATAATTTGGTGAATGGTAGTACCCAATTCTCTCCTTCACGTTTGATGTTTGCACATCAAAATGGTTTGATAGCTGATTTGGTGCTTGGCGAGCTAGCTAGCGAGACGAGGACTGATGAGAGTCCAGCGAGCGTGGCGAATGCGCATGGTGCTGAGATGGCAGATCTAAATGTAGGCGAAAGAGCAGACCACACGATGAGCGAACCAGCACTTGGTGAGGCGCCGTCCGGCGTAAGGACGAGGAACGAAATGGCGAATATTTCGGGCACCAAAAGGAACCAGCAGGATGACGATCTTGTAGGTACCCCTGAGAGCCAACAAAGTGACGACTTTGAGGGCATTGCATCTCAGTTAAATCATCAGCTGTGGGCGAATCGTAAGCGGGCGGGCGAAAATATTAAGAAGTGTGCAGGGCAAATGAAGTCAAGATATGACAAGCGGCGAAAGGTTGCAACTAAATATGAGGTGGGCGATTTAGTACTTTGGCGACGGGCAGCTACAAACTTGGCAAATTCAGGCGTCAATCAAAAATTGGCGAATAAGTTTGATGGTCCTGTTAGAGTTTGTAAGGTGATGGCGAATGATAGATATGTTATCGAGACGGTTAAGGGTGTACGGGGTTACAAGCGGTTTAAGGCGACTGTGGCGATTGATTCATTAAGGCGATATTATAGTACAAATTGCGAAGTAGGCGAACACGAAGCGGAGGGCGAGGAGGGTGAAGAGGTGGATCGACTGGATCTGATAGATCTACTAGAGTCGTAATTTAATATATTAATGAGGGCATTAATTTCGTTTCAGAATGGCCGAGTGTTACACCAGCGGCGAGATGGCGCTGGCCCTGGAAAAGGGCCATAGACGGTATGAACGGATCATTAGTGTGTAGGCGTGCGTCATAGAAAAGTTTAGTCAGTCGGCATGCTAGATTAAGGCGAGACGTGAATGAGTGCTGTCGTATGGCGTAATTATTGGATTAATAAAACTTAATGATTAAAACCGTGTGTTTGATTAAAACTGTAACAATATATATATATATATATATATATATATATATATATATATATATATATATATATGTATATATATACGTATATATACACATTATATATATATATATATATAGATATATAAGTACATATAAACACATATATGTATATGTGTATTTATATGTATATCTGCATACATATCTCTTTATATATATTCATGTACGAACATGTATACTCGTACATATACGTATGCATAATATATATATATATATATATATATATATATATATATATATATATATATATATATATATATATATATATACATATACATATACGTATGCATAATATATATATATATATATATATATATATATATATATATATATATACATATATACATATATATATATATATATATATATATATATATATATATATATATATATATATATATATATATATATATATATATATAACATAAGTTAACATCAGCATAAATCCTAAGTTCAACATCATCGTAAATGTTAAGATCATCATAAACTTCAAATTACTCGCTTACTTCAAATCTTGTTAACGTAGCTTTGTTTCCATAAAATTGCAAAATTTTCTTCAAATTACATTCTTCAGTATTTCATGTCAGCGCTTACATATGCGAAATGTTCTTTTCACGCTGATCTAATTTCTTGCGAGTTAGTAAAAGTCAACAAAATCATTTCTCATGCTTTTTGTCTAGTTTGCATTATTTTAAATTATAAAAATTCCTAAATTGTTTCATTGAGTCAGTAATAAACGGATCGGGAAACTTTTTTATTTTTGATTTTCATCTTAACTCAATATATAAAAATATAAAAAGCGACGGAAATATTGATATATATATGAATCTCAAAAGTCTTAAAAAACACACCATATATTTATTATAAATCCGGCTGAAATTTTTTGATTATCTTTCGTGGATTTGATTGTGTTGTGAAATTCAGAGGTGAAGGAAATATTATATTTAAAATAGGAAGTGCCTTAAGATGGAATCACTAAATGATGCTATCAAGCAATCAAATGGAGCCATTAATGCTCAAATAGAAAAATTAAAGCAAACAGATAATGTGGAAACTGGAACAAAACCAGCAAAACCAACCCCAGCAGCCTATAAATATACCACTTCGCAGGCCTGAAAACGGAGAAGATCTTAAACAGATTAGTAGGCTACCCGATTGTGTAAAGGACTTAGAAATCTTTGAAGGAAACCCTACGCAGTACATTTCATGGATCCATAGCGTGGAAACTATCCTAAAAGACTGTGAAGTGGTTAGAGGAAAACCTATTTACAGGGCGATTCTTCAATGCATCAGGCAGAAAATCAGAGGTCCTGCTGATATTGCTTTGATCTCCTATAATATTTTTGATGATGATTGGAACACAATCAAGCAGTGCCCATCATTACATTACGCAGACAAACGGGACATCCGTACGCTGGAACATCCGCTGAGCTTTATGAGGCAAGGTACTTGCAGTATCGACAAATTTTACGCGAACATAAACTATCAATTTTCACTCATTGTGAATAAAGTAAAAGCAGAAAGTTACAGCTCGGACACTATGAATATTCTTGTGAAGACGTTTAGAAATCGGGCGCTCGATGTTTTATTAGGGGACTTAGTAGTGGTCTCTCACGAATGCTTATGATTCGAAAGCCTTCTGCACTACCAGAGGCATACTCTTCATGTTTAGAAATGCAAAATCTAAATTTTCAAAACGCATCCGTCAAAAATCCTTACAGGAAGAACTTAAAAACTACACCTTTTAATCAATTCTTTTCTCAAGCAAACCGGCCACAAGTCCCCAAGAATACATGGAGGACCAGTTTAAAGAATTAAATGATGGAGGAGAAATGTTTGAAGTAGAAACTGAAATAAATTTTACAAATCAAGCCTCTCTAGCATTCCTTACCTAGAATACAGGGTCAGGGATGGCAAAATCCTAAAATTTTCAATCAATACGGGGGCCAACAAAAATTTTGTTAAACCGGAGCTGGTCCGTAAAAAAACTCCAACCAATCAAAAATTTCAAATTCAATCTGCAGGGGGAGAAATAGAAATTTTTTTAGCAGCATTGGAAATAATATGCAAATAGACTTCTTCGTCCTTCCAGGACTAAAATCTTTCGATGGAACCATCGGAGATGATACATTGAAAGATTTAGAAGCAATCATAGATAGGAAAAATAATATTCTTAAAATTAAACCCAATATTATAATACCACTAAAAGAAAAAGCTTCTACACAAGTTAATAATATAGTAATTAGAGACAAACACCTCTCACCTGGAACAAAAGCGCGACTTGAAATAATAGTAACAAAACACAAGAAATTATTTGGACCCGTTAATGCCCATGAAATTTTCAATACAACAGTGGAAGCGGAAATAAAAACAACGACCTGTGTATATGAAATCTTATCCACATCCAGCCAATATGAGGGACGAAGTAGAAAGCCAAATAAAACACCTATTAGAAAATGGCATAATAAGACCATCAAAAAGCCCATACAGCTCTCCTTTATGGATAGTAGATAAAAACCCCCATGCATCTGGAACTAAAAAGTATCGATTGGTAATTGATTTCGAGAAATTGAACTCTATAACTGTTCCCGACACGTACCCTATCCCAGATATATCAACTACAATTTCAAGTTTGGGTAATTCGACAGTTTTTTCGACAATCGATCTGACCTCAGGTTTCGACCAAATTAAGATGAAACAAAAAGACATTCCCAAAACTGCCTTTTCCACAATGAACGGGAAATATGAATTCACAAGGCTCCCTTTTGGCCTAAAGAACGCCCCGGCGATATTCCAATGTGCCATTGATGATGTCTTAAAAGAATTTATCGGGAAAATATGCTATGTATACATAATTATTTTTGGGGGGTCCGAACAAGAGCAGTTAGAAAATATAGACATCGTGTTTTCAAAACTAAAGGAAGCAAATTCCGTATGAATCTAGACAAAATAGAATTCATGAAAGCCGACACTAAATTCCTCGGCTACATCATAACCGATACGGGTATTAAAATGAACCCAAGGAAAGTCAATGCGATCAAACTCATCAAACTACCTGACAATCTTAAGGATCTGAAAAGTTTCCTAGGTTTAGCTTCATCTTACCAACGCGCCAACCGTTAACGAATCTTACCAGAGGAGAAAATGGGCTAATAAAATCAAACATGTCAAAAAAAATTAAAATTCATTTAGAGCAGAAAGAAACCAAAGCATCTAATAACCTCAAAGAATTGTTAATGTCTTCTGAGATACTGATTTTCCCAGATTTCTCAAAACCCTTTATATTGACAACGGATGCTTCTGATGCTACATGTGCTGGACTAAATAGATCTTCTATATTACCTCTCAAGTCCACCAACAAGAAAGTGCTATTTCTATGCACGCAATGTACGGAGAGAAATAAGTAGCACAATGTATAGCTCAAACTTGTTACCAATTTGAAGGATGAAGTCGAAGAACTTAAAAGTGAATTAAAACAGTTGAAATCGTCGCAATCTCCACCTGTTGAAATTAATGACATCATTTACCAACTCGAAGATCGAAGGAAAAGGTCAACGAATGTAATAGTTCACTGCATCACAGAAACGAACACCGAAGTTATTTTACAACCAAAAGAGGTGAAAACCGCGCGAATTGGTAAGATAAATGCAGAAAAAGTCAGATCAATTAAAGTAATAACTTCAAACTCAACTATTCCAATTGACATCATACGGAAAAAGAAAGACAACAATGTTCGGAGTTACCTAAGATCAATAAATGTTAATATCGTTTCTGATTTAACATTACGTCAACGGGAACATCTAACATCACTAAGGTCTGAACTTGAGGAGGTTAAGAAAAGCAATCCGGATGCTACGATCAAGTATATAAACAGCATTCCACGTATTGTACGTAGGCAATCAAAAAACTAGATCTATAGATTTACTACCAGAACACTCGCGGAATTTGCTCAAAACTGTACGAACTTCGTATAAATATATCATCTGCTAATTATGATGTTATTTTATTCACTGAAACATGGCTGAAACCGAATATTCTCACTACTGAATTAGGACTGGAAAATTTCAATGTATTCAGATGCGACCGCAATAATTTAACATCAACGAAACAGAAAGGCGGTGGTGTTATCATTGGTGTAAGGAAAACAATAAAATCAAAGGCGTTGAAATGCGAACACAATGATGTCAAACAGCTGATCGTTTGTATTGATGCGAAACCCATGAAAATAATCCTCTCTACCATCTACCTGCCACCGGATGCATCCCCTGATCATTACAGTAAGCATGCGAATGATATAATGAATTGCTCGAAAATTTTTCCGACCGCCAACTTTATTGTCACCGGCGATTATAATCTGCCAGAAATTAACTGGAATTTAGATTCATGGTATTTCAATAATTATAGTTTAAAAAGTAGGAATATAATGGACTCATTTTCCTTTTTAAACTTTAACCAATTAAGTTACATTAAAAACATAAATAACAATACATTGGACCTAGTTTTCTCAAATTTAAATGAAATTGATGTCACCTCTTCTGATTCGCCATTATTACCTATTGATGTTCATCATCCTGCTTGTGATACATGTGTCAAGTTGCCATCACCTCGTTCTTGTAGAAATAATTCTAGTTACTACGTACTAAATTTCAAGAATGCTGATTATTCTAGCTTGAATGGCAAATTATCTTCCGTGAACTGGCTGGTAACGGAAAACATGCCTCTCGTGGACGCTTTGCATTATTTTTATAACATTATTAATAGCTTAATCGGTACTTATGTTCCTACCATCTGTTATAACAGTGATAAATTTATAAAATGTTTTTCACCTGATTTGAAGCGCATCATTTTTCAAAAGGAATATGCTCATGCAAAATTTAAAAGCACAGGCAGTTTAGATGACTATAAAATATTTTCCAATTTAAGATTAGAATGCAAAAAACTTTCAAAACTTGATTTTCAATGTTACATTAGGAAAGTAGAATCTCAAATTCCTAGCAACTTAAAATACTTTTGGAGGCACATTAACTCTCTCAAAAACGATTTTGCTTTGCCTGACTTTATGCATTGGTGTTTGGAGTTCAAGCGAAGTAGAAATAGCTAATATGTTTTCTGATAGTTTCTCGAGAGTTTACACAACTGATATTAACACGTCCGTGCCACCAATACCAAATTATGCATTAAATATTTCTCATCACAAAATTAAATATCAGTCTCTAATAGATAAGCTACTTTCGTTAGACACAACCAAAAGTGCTGGTCCTGATAGCATCCCAAAAACCTTTCTAAAGTCGTGTGCTTATAGTTTAACTTTTCCACTACTTTTACTATTCAACAGTTCTCTATCATCAGGATGTTTTCCTAATGTGTGGAAAGTTAATTATGTAATGCCTATTTTCAAATCTGGTGACAAAGCAGATGTCAGTAACTATCGTCCCATTTCAATGCTGTCAAAGATTTCTTAACTCCGTTACTAAGGCCTATTATAATTGCTAATCAACATAGATTCGTTTCTGGTAAATCGACTGCAACTAATCTTATATCATACCATGATTACATATGTCAATCCCTAGATAATTATCTTCAAGTTCATTCGATATATACTGATTTCAGAAAAGCTTTTGACAAAATTAACTTTGATCTCCTGATCAGGAAATTTGCAAACATCGGTTTCCATGGAGCTATTTTGAATTGGTTGAATGATTATATTCGAAACAGATCTTCGATAGTTAAAGTAGGTGGCCAATACTCCCGACAGTTTTATCCTTCATCAGGTGTACCACAAGGATCTCACCTAGGACCACTCCTATTTTTAATTTTCATCAATGATATCTGTCAAACTCTACATGATGTAGAATTCTTGATGTTTGCGGATGATTGCAAAATTTTTAAATCCGAATCTTGTTATAATGATATACTGACACTTCAATCAAATTTAGATCAATTTTGTTCTTATGCTAAACAGAATAGTTTGTTTCTTAACACCAGCAAGTGCCAATATATTATTTTTAACAGATGTAAAACTACACTTAACCATATTTATAGCATGGATAACATCCCTTTAAAGAGAGTTGATAATGTAATCGACTTAGGTATAATGTTTGATTCATCGTTGAACTTTAATGCACATATAAACAATATAACGGAGCAAGCACGCAGAATGTTAGGCTTTATCATAAGAAAAACCTCAACTTTCAGCAATAATCATGCGCTTAAAGCGCTGTATTTCTCACTTGTGAGGAGTAAATTGGAATATTTTTCAGTTTTATGGAATCCCCACTATAAATCTTTTTCTGATCGTATAGAGAAGGTGCAAAATAAATTTCTAAGATTCGTTGCCTACAAACTTTGCATCCCCCGTGAAAATTTAGATTATTGCCAATTTTTATCCTTGCTTAACATGAATACACTTCAAGCAAGAAGAATGTATTTTGATGCTATGTTTTTATACAATTTACTTAACAACAATATTGATGTGCCTGAGCTTTTACAACATATTTCATTCAAAATTCCACCACGAAACACGAGATCAAATGATCTATTCAAGCTTCGAAAATGTAAAACAAACTACAGTCAGTATTCTCCTATTGAACGTTTGGGAAGCACCGGAAACCATCTTTGTCAACAAGTTGATTTCTTCAACACAAACCGGAGCAAAATAAAAAGTGGTATATTTGAATCCTATTAGTTGAATGTAAGTTGCACTTGACACATGTATCATTCTTTTCTTTAAATTATTAAGTTCTTTTTCTTCTTACTTTTAGAATTTAAATTAGTTTGTAAATTATTTACCTTAGTGCTAAGCTACCATATACTCAGTAATTGTAATTTATAAGGACAGTTGTCCGTTTATATTTCAACAAATAAATAAATAAATAACCCAATTGGAGCAGTGCTCTCTCAAGGGGAAATAGGGAAGGATAAGCCCATCACTTTTATATCCAGATCCCTAAATAAAACTGAACAAGCCTACGCCGAGAATGAGAAGGAGATGTTGGCGATAGTGTGGGCCCTTGACAACTTAAGAAATTATTAATATGCAGCGAAAAAATCGAGATACTAACTGATCACCAACCCCTGACGTTTAGCCTTAGCGATAAGAACAGCAATGCTAAACTCAAAAGGTGAAAGGCTCATATAGAAGAATATAATTGTGAAATCATATATAAATCCGGTAAAACTAACCAAGTTGCTGATGCCCTGTCGTGACTTAACACAGAAGTTCACTCACTGACTTCTCCATCGTCAACGGTCCATAGTGCAGATGAAGACAATACAGATCTGATTCCATGCGTAGAAGCCCCCATCAGCATATTTAAGAACCAAACAATAATAACCCCATCCTGGTTACCATCGACACTATATTAAATTAAAAGATTTGAATGGAAAAAACTTAATCAAAAACCCAAACATCCAAAATGGACTTAAAATTCCAAAAAAATATATTCAATTGCTTCAGGAGATTTACAGACAACACTTTAATAAATTTAAAATACGCCTAACGCAACGAATTGTTGAAGATGTTTCAAATCCCGACAACATCTTCCATATAATCGAAAGGGAACACAGAAGAGCACACAGGAATTGTGACGAAAATAAGCAACAGATTCTTGAAAAATATTATTTTCTGCAAATGGCTAGCCACATCAAAAAATATGTGAAGAGATGCGTCATATGCAATTCCAATAAGTACGACAGGCATCCTAATAAGCCCCAATTACAAGAAACTCCCATCCCTACTTATCTATCAGAAATATTACATATGGACATTGTTGTAATTCCAAAAAGAAAAATACATATCATGTATCGATAAGTTCTCAAAATTTGCCAAGCTTTTCCATATTAAAGACAAATCAGTTCTGCATCTTAGGGACAAACTTATCAAAATCCTACATTATTTCACTGCTCCAAGAAGAAGAATACTCCTTATAGACAACGAACGAGGACTTGTAAGCCCAATAATTACAAACTAATTGAACTTTATTTGACACCTAGTCAAAGAAGTGAAGTTAACGGGACACTTGAAAGGGTACATTCAACAATAATCGAAATAATTAGGTGTTTGCAGTGCGAATACACCGATTTAAGTCTCAAGGAGATAATGAACGTTGCAGTGGATCGATATAATAACTCTATTCACTATGTCACAAAGAAAAAGCCAAGCGACGTTTTTTTCGGAAGGGAACAAAGAACTAACTTTCAAAATTTACTCGGATTCAGGGAAAAAATAAATGTTGAATTATCCCAACTTATCAAGAAAAATCAAAATAGGAAATTGAAAACTGCAAACGCAAAAAAGCAAGAGATAAAATCGTACCAACCAGAGGAAATCATATTCACAGCAATGAAACAAATACAATGAAAAACCAAACCAACATTCAAAATCCCCGTTGGCAGCACCAGCCGGAAAGGTAAATATCTCGTATGTAGCGTAAAGTTTCGAAAAGGAATTTGGCTTGCCTACTACTAAACTTCTTTCTGCAATTTTCGTAGTACCACATGGGTATTTATTAACATAAAAAAAATCTGGCCACGTTCGTTTTTAGAGACCTTTTATCGGGGCGCAAATATTTTGCTAATTAAATTGAGTTGCACGCGTATGGATTACATATTGAAAATCGGCGGATCATAAATTGTTGTAAACATATAAATACCGGTTTCGCCCTTCTCGCATTTGCTGTTTACACAGTTCACAATGGTAACCACACAAAGGCTTAAATAGCTCGAATAGTTAATTTCAAAAGATTTCCATAAAAGTTTAATCAGCACTTGCATTGCCATTAATACATACATTTTCAATTTTTTTCTGAACTATAATGGCCGTCATTTCGATTTTTATTGAAATCGGCTGCTAAAAATATTAAGCTGTGAATTTTCGACTGTTTTATTTGTTATTCGATTTGCATAATTAAATTAAATTAACTTGCCTTAATAACTTATAATTTCAAGTTTCAACGGAATCTGTTGAGAACCTTGGCTGCTAGAGGGCTACAGAAATAAAAAACATTGACCCGCCTGTATGGGGAGACCCCCCTTAAATACCTTAAAATATTTTCTTGCACTGCAAATTTCAAGAGGCACCACTTTTGACCTACGTAGAAAATTTCCTCATTCTAGCTCATGTGGTTTGCGAGAAAACTTGTTATGACGCACGAACAAACGGGCGGACGGACAGACAGACAGACAAGTCGCGATTTTATAATTTTTCAGGGGATTGTTAAAAATATTTTACAATATCTTAAAAATGATCTGGTTCTTTCAAGTAAAGTCATTTAGAACGTTTCCATGAAAAATATTCATTATTTCAGTTGGCACTAAAATAGCGAATTGCGCTTGCCTTCAGACCGTTGGGGGCCGCCATTTTGAATGCATGCATTTGATTTTGGATTATTTTAAATCTTTGTATGCTAGGACCTCATCAATCAATGTACTATCTCGTTCAAATAGGAGTTTCACTCTAGACAGGGCAAAATAATTCAATTTTTAAAGAAAATGGCAGCTAAAAATATTAGGCTTTAAATTTTTGACTTTTTATTTTTCATTCAATTTTAATAATTTCCTGTAAAATACAAGAACATAGTACAGAGATTCATAATCTCAAGTTTCATCAAAATCCGTTGGAAAATGTGACCGCTAGAGGGCCATAAAAACATAAAAAAACGCATATTTAAGCGGCCGCCATTTTGAAATTTGCACATGCATGATCACCAAAATATCAAAGACTGTAGGTGTAAGTAATGTCTATCTTGAAACCAAGCTTCATATATGTCGAATCAAAATTGCGACTTTTAAAAGCCTTTGAAATTTTGACCTTCAACTGGCCGCCATTTTGGTTTTTGCTACCTGACCTCCAGTTTTCTTACGTAATTCTCTAGATACTTATAATTTCTATCAAACTACCGAATTTCATGTAAATCTGTTGAAAGCTTTGACCACTATTACAACAACAAAATTTTGCACGTTTTTCGACCTTTGAGCGGCCGCCATTTTGTTTCTGCCGTACCGACTTTGGATTTTTTATTGTAAAATTCATCACATACATCAATGAACCTTTGTACCAAATTTCATCCAAATCGGAGCTATACTTTGGTCAGCACAGAAATCACGATTTTTCGTCTAAAATGGCCGCCATTTTGTTTTTGCCCGGCCGATATAGCTGGTTCACAAACTTAACCGAGCAATTACCCAATACACCTTTCCTGAAAATTTGGTGAAAATCGAAGCAAAATTGCAACCTTTAGCGTGGTCACAAATTTCGTTATATCCCATGTATATATATATATATATATATATATATATATATATATATATATATATATATATATATATATATATATATATATATATAGATATATATATATATATATATATATATATATATATATATATATATATATATATATATATATATATATATATATATATATATATATATATATATATATATATATATATATATATAATGCTCTCCGCAATAGGTAAATTTCTCTCGAGAAATTTACCTAAAAAAGAAGTGGTGGCAAAAGAAAATAAAGTTACCGTCACCACAACAAGTGGAAGATGCATCCATAAAGCTCATATTAAAAATATCCAAAAATAGATTCTTCGTTTTTTTTTGCAGACTCATCCTCATCAATTTGGGAGCGGCGGCTAACGATTTTGAATATCCTGGTCCCATTGTTACGATGAAACAGGGTCGAGCGTGTATTCAGTGGAAATGTAAATCTCGTACATATAATCGACATAGATCAATTCGAAGAAATAGTCAACAAAACAATACCCCTGATTGCAGCTATAAACAAAACAAGCATCCTTAAACCCCAGTTAAAATAAAAGATGAATTAACTGGATCGGCTCTGCCTGGAAATGGGTAGCTGGTTCCCCAGACGCTACAGATTGGGACACAGTCACTAGGAGTCAAGAACAAATTATAACTAGTAACAACCAACAATACAGAATAAATAAAAAACTTATGGAATCTACCAACGAAATATTTAAGGAATACAATAAAATCGTCCAACACCTCAATAAAAAAATTAGCGATCAGTATGAACAGATGCTGTTTAATAGGCTCAGTATCCTTCGAACCGAAATAAACGAAATCTCCACAGCAGAACACCTGGCGGAGAAAGGAATTGTGAACAGCAACCTTCTTGACAAAACGGAAATCCAAAGGCTAACTAATGAAATAGAAACAGGCTAACTACTGAAATAGAAGCACTTCCTTACGGAAATGAAATTGAGGCCATAGAATATGCCTCTCCATCAATCATCATCAACAAATCCATCTTGCTATACACTATTTCTTTTCCTAAAACTCGCCATCGAGAATACAATCATATACTCATCAAACCCGCTACAAAGAAAGATAATCGTATATATTTGGAATTTGAAGAGCTCTTAATCAGCCAAAATCTTGAATTCGGAATGATCAATAAATGTACAAATATCGGAAACATTACACTTTGCAAATAATCCGACCTAAAGAAACTACCTGAAAATCACTGCATTAGCCAAGTAATAAAGGGGGGAAATACCGAATGTGAATATGAGTTTAACACGGATGAAAAAATCGAAGTAATTACTAATAACATGATTTTTCTCGACAATTTCTACGGGACTTAAGTTGATTCAACCTCAAAAAGAAATTTAGGCGGGACATTTATAGTGCAATTTCATAATGAAACAATAAAAATCAAAGACAATGAATTCATCAGTACGAGATTACCTCGCACCAGATCCTTCCACATGTCCTCCGAAATCAACCAAGTGCAAAAAAAGCTGAAGCTCAACTTAGGGTATCTACACAGCCTAAACATCACCAACAAAAAGCAGCTCCAAGATCTACTTACCAGCTTTGGACACAATACAAAACACAACATAAGTATTTGTGTAGTCCTGTTATTAATAGTCTTTATCATTATAGCGCTGAAAATCAAGAAGCATCGTACATCTCTGAAAATTGTCACCTCATCAACTGGGAATGCCGAATTGCAGGATATTCAACCCATTCAACTTAGGTCTCTAAAAACTTCTCATCATGCGAACGTCGAGACCATCGAGATCCTGCGGGACGCGGATCTTTGAAGGGGGAGGAGTTAACGTCAGCATAAATCCTAAGTTTGGTTATCGATTTATCGATAGTGCCCTCAGACCGGGGAACCAAACGCGTCCCCAGGGTTGCGGATAGGGGAAGACCTTTCTCGAAAGGCTCGCTGCGAATAACCAATAAGCAGCCGCGGACAATGGTCGGCAGTGAAGGGAGAGTCTCAGGACAAATACCTGAGTGTCAATGATCTTCACTGTGACATGACGAAATATATGGCGTCATCAATTATCCATATATCCTGGCAGTAGGTAAAATGCTATGGGAACGGAAACCCAGACAGAAAACCAAACTATGCAGGTCCACAAGGGGAACCAAATTACGGTGCAGGGGGTCGGATCCCCAGTACCGGCGGCAGAGGGTAGTGAGCGAGCAGGCTCCCGGCCGTCGTCATCCAGCGACTGCAATGTTATAGAAGTGGTGAACTTGGCTTCTGTAACAGATATAACTACAAGCAAACAGCACGCTAGCACGGAGAACCCTTTCAGGCAAAAACCGCTGTTGGCAAGAACACCGATAAAACAAGTCACCGATTGCGGGGGGAGGCAGCAAACCCCAGAAACACTGTCAAAGTCAACATCACAGGTTAAATCATCGGAGACAGACCACAGATGGACTAACGAACGAAAGAAGGCAGAGTGCGTTGTGCAACCTGGCATCATTGCGGCCTTTGGGCGCAGTAGAAGGACTATGCGTACCCCGGAGCGTCCAGTGCAAGACGTACACAATCCGGATCAAGCTGTGACACCAACAGAGGCCAGTGTAAGACTGGGGGAGGGAGAAGTTTTGCCGTTGGCCGACGCCACTTCAAACGCGACCCAAGCGATAGAAGCAAAAGGGCTAGGAAACGGGGGCCTCTCCCAAAAGGTGGCGCCAAATAACACAATCGCCCTTGACCGCGCCGAAGAGGAGCGGCTTACTCGGAAAGCGGGGAATATCGTCAAACAACTGAGGGCTGCCTGCGAAGTGCAGAAAAACATAGGCAAGAGTGTCAAGAATGGCATTCTTGAACTGGAGGAGCTTTTTGGCCGCATAACGCACTACAGGCGGAGGTGGCTTGCAACCGAAAAGCACCAAAAAGACACGCTCTCCCTCGAGGCATCAGTGGGTCCTAGCAGCAGCAAAAGAATGGCCGGTAGCCCAATTGAAGGTGACTGTGAGAAAAGAAGGAAGGACGAGATCATAAACGAAGTTGACGCTCCAGGCGAGGAGTTTCATGTGGTGCGAAACAAGGCAGCGAAAAAAGCGGCCAAAAAGCGGCCAAAAAGCTACTCCTAGAAAAAACAGATAAAGAGCTCAACCACGAAAAGAACAAAGAACCCCCCGATATACCGCAGAAAACAAAAAGCAAACCGCGGCGCAAACCCTTGCGAGAGGCACTGCTTATTAAACCCACTAAGGGCCGAACCTACGCAGATGTCCTCCGTGAAATTAAAGGAGCGGTCAAGCCAGACGACACCAAAACTGCCATCAAAGCAGTTCGACCAACCCGGCCCGGTGGCCTGCTGGTGGAATTCGGGCCAGAGGCCACAAACAAAGATGCATTCCGTGACGCGGTTCAAAAGGTTCTTGGAGATGTGGCAACGGTTGCCTCGCTCGAACCAATGGCCACCCTGGAAATCAGGGACCTCGACTGCGTCACGGACAAAGCTGAAGTAGAGGATGCCATTATGAGGGAGTTCCCCAGCATAAGTAAAGTCAAGCCAAGATTGACACGTGAAAACACAATGGAGCAACGCATGGCTATTGTCGAACTAGCTGATAAAGACGCCCAGCAAATCCTGGCGAAGGGCAAAATTAAGATAGGTTGGGTGATCTGCAGGATACGGAGAAGACCGATCCCTATCCGCTGCTTCAGATGCTTCGAATACGGACACACCGCGTATGGCTGTAGGGGACCCGACAGGAGATCTCTGAGCTACAAATGTGGTGAAACGAGGCACAAAAGGAAGGAGTGCATGAACGAGGCAAAATGCATTCTTTGCAAGGATGCTAAGCTAGCACCCGGCGACCTCAAACATGAGCCGGGGACAGGGAGATGCTGGGTTTTCAAGGAGGCCCTAACTAAAGCCAAATCGATACTCAAATGATCCGTATCCTGCAGGTCAATTTGCACCGAAGCACAAACGCCCAGGACCTACTTGAGCAGTTTGCGAGGGATAAGAAAGCTGACCTCCTGTTGCTAAGCGAGCAACATCATAACAAGGACTCGCAAGCGTGGTACCCTGACAAATCTAGTACCTCGGCCATCTGGGTTCGAGACAGCGCCCGCCTTCAGGTGCAGGGCCATGGACGCGGGGATGGTTTTTTGTGGGTGCGGTGTTCAGGGATAACATATTTCAGTGTTTATCTGACGCCTAACGAGGCAATGCGATCTTTTCGAACCAAACTCGATGCCCTGGAGGACGCTGTCTCGAACACAGAGGGCCACATGCTGGTCGGGGGAGACTTCAACGCTAGAGCCATTGAATGGGGTATGCCACAATGCGACCCAAGGGGAAAGCAAATCTTGGACATGGCGGCCAGAACAGCGCTTTTTGTCCTAAATACTGGTAACACCCCTACTTTCCGCCGCTGGGGTTGCGTAGGAACCATACCCGATGTGACACTCGCTTCGGAGTCCCTGGTACCTAGAGTACACAACTGGCGAGTACTAGCGGACTACTCGGCTAGTGATCACCAGTATATAGCGGTTGAGATTCACGACAGTGCCACTCTGCGTGCATATGCCCAAACTTCAATCCTCGGATGGAGGACTGGGAGGATGGACGTTGAGAGGTTCGCTGACGCGCTTACGGCAGGTGCACCGTTGCTGGGAGCTCCACCAGGGATTGGAGGGCCTACAGCCAAGGACTTGGTGAACTCAACTATGAGTACCATCATAGCTGCTTGCGAGTCTTCCATGCCCCGTCGGAGACCCCGACACGGTAAGCCTCCAGTATACTGGTGGTCAAACGAGATCGCCGAACAAAGAAGCGAGTGTCACAAACTTCGGCGAGAGGCCCAGCGGGCACGAACACGGGAGGAGGCAGACACTAGGCTAGCAGCATACAGGTCCGGCAGGAAATATCTTCGCAGGCTTATTAACAAGAGCAAGGCCCGATGCTGGCAAGACCTCGTGGACGATGTAAATAGGGATCATGGGGAAACTTGGTGCCCTACGGATGCCTTGTATACATGACGCGGAAAAGATGGACGCGATAGTGCGGGGACTCTTCCCCGCCTATCCCGTCCGTGTTGACACTGTCCATGGTGAAACAGCAGTCGAGTGCCCACTCTTCACACAGCTGGAACTGGAGGAGGCAGTCCTCTCCCTGAAAGCGAGGAAGGCTCCAGGTCCAGATGGTGTTCCAGCTGAGGTTTTGCAGCGCGTCTATCACCAATGTCCTGACTTGCTGCTCAGCACATTCAACGCTTGCCTACGGGACGGGGTTTTCCCGGTACGATGGAAGGTGGCGAGGCTCGTGCTGGTCAGCAAGGGGAAGGGAAATCCCGAATCGCCGTCTGCATACCGCCCGTTATGCATGCTAGACACGGCTGGGAAAGTGCTAGAGAAACTCATCAAGGGAAGACTCACTGACGCGATTCGTGCTGCTGGGGACCTATCTCCTCGGCAGTACAGCTTTAGAGCAGGACGTTCTACCATTGATGCGATTGCAGAGGTGGTGAACGTGGTCCAAAAGGCAGAGGCATATAGTCGCACCAAGCGACAGATCGTCCTGTTGGTGACACTCGACGTCAGGAATGCCTTCAACTCCGCTAGATGGGTGGATATTCTGGACACGCTGGAAAACTCTTTTCAAGTTCTAGAATATCTAATGCGGCTTTTGAGGAACTACCTGAAGTCCCGAAGCCTGCTCTACGACACGACACAGGGCCAACGAAGGATGGAAATTACATCGGGTGTTGCCCAGGGATCTATCCTTGGTCCGGACCTGTGGAACGTGTCTTACGACGGGCTACTGAGACTTGAGATGCCAGATGAGTCGCGCTTGGTCGGCTATGCGGATGATGTTGCGGCTCTGGTCGCCGGACGCACCGTTGAACAAGCGCAACTTAGGCTAGGTATGCTAATGCGCCGAGTGAGGGACTGGATGACTGCTCGCGGGCTCAGTTTAGCACTGGAGAAAACCGAAGTGGTCATCTTGACAAAAAAGAGAATCCCTAGAGTAAGGATGATCAGTATTGGCGACTTACGAATCGAATCGAAGCCAGCGGTGAAGTACCTGGGGCTACTGATCGACTCGAAGATGAGTTTCTCTGAGCAAATCAGGGCAACGGCTGAGAAGGCTGCTTCGGGAATATCGGCCCTCAGTCGACTTATGGCCAACGTAGGGGGACCCAGCCCATCAAGAAGACGCCTCTTGATGAGTGCTGTAGGGTCAGTGCTACTGTACGGAGCAGAGGTATGGGGCGACGCTCTCAGCAAGGAGGTATACCGAAAACGATTGGCACAGGTACAGAGAAGAGGAGCACTGAGAATTGCATCTTCGTATCCAACAGTCTCCGACTCGGCGGTGAGAGTGATTGCAGGCGTGATACCTGTCGCCCTCCTTGCTAGAGAGCGCCGCGCTATTTACCTGCGCCGAAACGAGGATGCGAGGGAGATGGTTGTCCACGAGGAGAGACAACGCTCGCTCAAAGATTGGCAGCAGTCTTGGAGGAATCGCACGAAGGGAAGGTGGACTGCGCGCCTCATCCCAGATGTGAGACCGTGGCTGAATCGAAGGCATGGTGAGACTGACTTCTATCTGACCCAGCTTTTGAGCTGGCGCGGGTGTTTTCAGTCTTACCTGCACAAGATCAGTAAGTCACGGTCTCCCGATTGTCGGTTTTGCCCGGGAGAGGAGGACAATGCCTGTCACACATTTTTTGCGTGTACCAAAAGGGCTAGGCTGCGAAGAGAACTCTACAGGGAGACGGGAGAGCTCACCCCGGATAATATTGTTGCGGTGATGCTCGAATCAGTTGACAAATGGAACCAGGTGGCACATTATGCTCGGGCAGTCCTAAAAGATAAAAGGGACTCACAGCAGCCGGAGGTGCTGGGGCTGGGGGATCGCTCTTCTGGCAACTCCTCTTCCCCTCTCGCCTACCGCTAGGAAAGGGACTCCCCAGCTTGAAGGCGCCCCACGGCGTAACAAAACGAGATCTGGCCCGAAGTAATGTGTCAAACGGTTCCAGGCTAGGTTCTCAGATTGACAGGGGAGGTGTTTAGTGGGTAGTCCAAGGGTATCCTCCATGGGAGTCCCACACTGCCAGACTCGGCGGGCGTAAATGCCCTCACCTCCCCACCACACAAAAATAAAATCCTAAGTTCAACATCATCGTAAATGTTAAGATCATCATAAACTTCAAATTACTCGCTTACTTCAAATCTTGTTAACGTAGCTTTGTTTCCATAAAATTGCAAAATGTTTTTCAAATTACATTCTTCAGTATTTCATGTCAGCGCTTACATATGCGAAATGTTCTTTTCACGCTGATCTAATTTCTTGCAAGTTAGTTAAAGTCAACAAAATCATTTCTCATACTTTTTGTCTAGTTTGCATTATTTTAAATTATAAAAATTCCTAAATTGTTTCATTGAGTCAGTAATAAACGGATCCGCAAACTTTTAACACGCGTTTTCCTTAAGTTCGAAAATAATTTTTATTAAAACAAGTTGTAGACTTGTTAACTTATATATATATATATATATATATATATATATATATATATATATATATATATATATATATACACACATATATATATATATATATATATATATATATATATATATATATATATATATATATATATATATTTAACAAAATTTAATGAAATTTCGGGAATTTTTTATTCAACCTTAAATTAATATATGGCTGTAAAGCTATTCAATGAAATCACCATCAACAGCAATAACCCCTTTGGTCCGGGTCCGGAAACGATTAAATGCCCGAATCAAATGCTTCTTGTTCATATTGGCCATAACGGCATTAATAGCAGTCTTCAGCGAAGAAGTGGTATTATGAGGACGGTTATTGGTCCCACGCTCAACTACGCCTTATACGTAATAATCCAAAGGATTAAGGTCTGGGGAGCTAGGTGGCCATAGGTTCGGTGTTATGTGGTCATGAAAATATTCGGCCATCCAATCTTGTGTCGCCATCGCTTTAAGTGAAGGAGCAGAGTCTTGTTGAAAAATGTATGGTCTGCCTCCGCTTACATGTCTATCCAGGGTTTCAGCACCGTCTCCAAAACCTCGATGTATGCAGCTGAGTTCACTCGAAGTCCTTGAGTAAAAAAGTGTGGTGGCATAACATGTCCTTCGTTGCTTGCAACACCTAAAACCATAACAGTGACTGGAAATTTTGTGTGCATAACAACAGGAACCTCCGTAGGGTTTGAATATAGCCATCTGTCATTTTGTCTTTTGCTCTTGGTCAAAATTTTTTTCGTCGGAAAAACATCATAACATTTTGGGCCCCTCAGGGTGTTTGATTTTGTTTAAAAGACGTTTTGATCGGAGAACTCTCTGTTCCCGTGTTCGTTCCGATATGAACTGTCCTCTGCGCATCACGTAAGACTTATACCGAAGGTCTTCGTGGACAACTCTACGAATAAGGCACTCAGAAACATGATGCTCACTCGCAAGGACCCTCAATGATTTTGAAGGGCTTGCTTTTGCTCTAAAAACAGTGTCAGAACGTTTTTCGTGCTTTTTGCGTTTTGCAACCGATTCTGTATCACCTCCTGATGCCTCCAATTCACGGCGAACCTTATGCACGAATGAACGGGTACAATTAAGAAAATTAGAGATCTCTAAGTCTGTATGGTTCGCACATATAGCGACGATGACAGCATGTCTCTTCATTTCTTGAGTGATGTCGTAGTCCGCCATTTCTTATCTGAAAAGGAAAAAAAATAAAAAAAACAATTCGCGAAGTTATAGTCACCTTTACGCATGTCCTCAAATACCGTACGCACCCTATATATATATATATATATATATATATATATATATATATATATATATATATATATATATATGTATATATATATATATATATATATATTCATATATATATATATATATATATATATATATATATATATATATATATATATATATATATATATATATATGTGGCAAGTACTTTCACCACATATATGTTCTTATATGTTCATCTCTGGTATTTCTTCTTATTACTACAAATAAGAAAATATGTTATTCTCTTTTTTTTAATAATTATTTATTCAAGTTAACAATGAATAAAGTCTTTTATGACAAATCTTAATTAATTGTACACAGTTTTGAATTCTATCTACTAATGCATTTCATTTCCAACTAAATTTTTATTTTATAAAAATTTGAATGTCAAGAAAAATATTTCCTAAGGTTACTCCTTTTTGCAATAAAAAATATTCAACTGAATTAATGCTGTTTTTAAATTCAACAATACTAAACTAGATTAATTAAAATTTATATTAAATTTATATAATATTAAAAATGAGAAAGTTCCACCGCATTACTTCCCCCTCAGTTAATGCGGGTCATTAACGATTTACCTTAGTATTTTCTAAAAGAGTTATTTTAACTCGCATGTCATGTTATATCTTTAATTTTGTTGTTCTTCTCATCGAAAGATACTTTTTTTTATCATTTTTAACCGTGTCATGGTTTGGAGTGCAGGAGAAAAAAGGTTTCAATCTATCTATTGAAATATTACATGATTTGTTTTTGATTTGAATGTTTTAATATTTTTCATATTTTTTTAAAACTTTATAAGGTCCATGATAAGGTGGTTGTAAAGATTTGCGCACTGCATCTGTTCTAATCAGCACTTGATTGCAACTATTTAGATTTTTAATTTCTCTTGGTTTTACGTTACTATGATTTGAAGCTGGAATAGGTTTAATGTTTAACATAACTGCCTTTAAATCTTGAACGAAATCTGATTGAGGTTTCTGATCGAGACAAATCTTGTGTAAATCACTCGGCAAACGTATGTTCTCTCCGTAAACTAATTGTCGGCCCTGAGTCGACTTATGGCCAACGTAGGGGGACCCAGCCCATCAAGAAGATGCCTCTTGATGAGTGCTGTAGGGTCAGTGCTACTGTACGGAGCAGAGGTATGGGGCGACGCTCTCAGCAAGGAGGTATACCGAAAACGATTGGCACAGGTACAGAGAAGAGGAGCACTGAGAGTTGCATCTTCGTATCCAACAGTCTCCGACTCGGCGGTGAGAGTGATTGCAGGCGTGATACCTGTCGCCCTCCTTGCTAGAGAGCGCCGCGCTATTTACCTTCGCCGAAACGAGGATGCGAGGGAGATCGTTGTCCGCGAGGAGAGACAACGCTCGCTCAACGATTGGCAGCAGTCTTGGAGGAATTGCACGAAGGGAAGGTGGACTGCGCGCCTCATCCCGGATGTGAGACCGTGGCTAAATCGAAGGCATGGTGAGACTGACTACTATCTGACCCAGCTTTTGAGCGGGCACGGGTGTTTTCAGTCTTACCTGCACAAGATCGGTAAGTCACGGTCTCCCGATTGTCGGTTTTGCCCAGGAGAGGAGGACAATGCCTGTCACACATTTTTTGCGTGTATCAAATGGGCCAGGCTGCGAAGGGAACTCTACAGGGAGACGGGAGAGCTCACCCCGGATAATATAGTTGCGGTGATGCTCGAATCGGTTGACAAATGGAACCAGGTGGCACATTATGCTCGGGCAGTCCTAAAATATAAAAGGGACTCACAGCAGCCGGAGGCACTGGGGCTGGGGGATCGCTCTTCTGGCAACTCCTCTTCCCCCCTCCCCTCCCGCTAGGAAAGGGACTCCCCAGCTTGAAGGCGCCCCACGGCGTAACAAAACGAGACCTGGCCCGAAGTAATGTGTCAAACGGTTCCAGGCTAGGTTCTCAGATTGACAGGGGAGGTGTTTAGCGGGTAGTCCAAAGGTATCCTCCATGGGAGTCCCACACTGCCAGACTCAGCGGGCATAAATGCCTTCACCTCCCTACCACAAAAAAAAAAAAAAAACTAATTGAGCCGGAGATGCTTTCAGTTCTTCTTTAAATGCTGTCCTCAAACCCAAAAGAATGAATGGTAATGTTTTTGACCATGATGGATTTTTATTAGCCATTGCAGAAGCCTTCAATGTACGATGCCAATTCTCTATCATTCCGTTTGCTTGCGGATGATAGGCTGTAGTACGATTTCTTTTGAATCCAAGGATTTTTCCCAGCTCACTGAACAATTGGGACTCGAACTGTCTACCCTGATCTGTTACTATAACTTCTGGAACTCCGAAACGTGCAATCCAAAAAGTACATAATGCTTCTGCACAATTTGCAGCCGTAATATTAGTTAAAGGTATTGCTTCAGGCCATCTCGAAAATCTATCTATTATTGTTAAGCAATACGTGAAACCTTGTGAGTAAGGCAATGGCCCAACTATATCCATACTCGTATGTATTATTTTAAAACGTTTTGATGTAAGGGGGAATGTTTTATGTTCACTTCTATTGTATCTCGTAATTTTTGAACGTTGACAATCCAAACAAGTGCGAGACCAGTCAGCAACGTTTTTGTTAAGAAATGGCCAAAAGTATTTATCTGATACAAGGCGTCTTGAAGTTCGGATGCTTGGATGAGCTAAATTATGTACTGAAGTGAAAATTTGCTTCCGAAATGCTTCCGGAATATATGGCCTAATATTTTCATTTGTAATTTCACAAAAAATTTTGAAATTTGTGTTTGGAAAAGTTATTTGTTTAAATGAAAATTTTGGATTTGATTTTAATTTCTCAAAAGATTCGTCTATAAGTTGAGCTTCAGCAATTGCTTTAAAATCTATAGAGCTAGGAATTTCAATTTCAGAAATTCTAGATAGAGAATCTGCAACAATATTCTCTTTTCCAGAAATGTGTCTAAAATCTGTGGTAAATTCACTGATGAAGTTGAGTTGACGAAGTTATCTTGGAGAAGCTTTTGTAGGGTTCTGACGAAATGAAAATATTAAAGGTTTATGATCTGTAAACAATGTGAATGTGCGACCTTCAATGTAATATCTAAAATGTTTTACTGCTTGATAGGCCGCTAGTAATTCACGATCATATGTACTATAATTTCTTTGAGCTTCGTTCAATTTTTTGAAAAGAACCCCAAAGGTTTCCAACAATTGTTTACCCATTGTTGAAGCGCTGCTCCAATGGCAATATCAGAAGCATCTACAAAAATTGCTAATGGAGCATTTAGTTCTGGAAAAGCCAGAATAGTTGCATCGAAGAGTTGTTGTTTGGAAGTTTCAAAAGATTTAATAGTCTCCGGTGTGCAATTTATTTTTCTCTTGTCTGACTTCATAGAACCCACCAAGAAACTATTAAGTAAAGCGTGGTGCTTAGCAGCATTTGGTAAGAAGCGACGATAAAAATTTATCATTCCCAGAAATCGCCTCAATTCTACAATTGTTTCTGGTAATTTGAAACTTAAAATATTCTTACATTTATCTGGTGAAGGTTTAATTCCTTCAGATGAAATAAAATGACCTAAAAATTTAATTTCTTTTTGTAAGAATTTACATTTATCCAGATTAATGATTAATCCGTTATCATTTAACCTTTCGAAAATTATTGATAAATGCGTTAAATGATCTGAGGCAGATTTTGAAGCAATAAGAATATTGTCTAAATATACAAAACAAAAATTTAGATCTTTTAGTATTGAATTAATGAAGCGTTGAAAAGTCTGCGCAGCATTGCATAAACCAAAAGTCATGCGAGTGAACTCGAAGAGTCCGAACGGTGTGCAAATTGCAGTTTTCGGAATATCTTCTGGTTCTACTGGAATTTGATGATACGCTTTAACAAGATCTAAAGTTGAGAAGGTTTTGCAATCAGTTAAAAAATGTGTGATATCCTGAATGTTAGGAATAGGATAGCGATCTGGTGTTGCAATGGCATTAAGACGTCTGTAGTCACCACAAGGACGCCAATCACCATTGCTTTTTAGTATCATGTGTAATGGTGAAGACCATTGACTATCAGAGAAACGACAGATTCCTTGTTCGAGAAGGAAATTAAATTCTTTCTTAGCTGCAGTTAATTTATCTGGCACTAAACGTCTGGGTTTCGAAACTATTAGTGATCCAAAAGTTGTAATTTTATGTTTTATACTATGTGTAGCATGATTTGTAAAGTCGGACTCTAAGGTTATTGATTTAAATTTATTTAATAAGTCTTTTACCTATGTATCAATTTCTGGTTTAATTAAAATGGACAAGTTTGAAGAATTTTCCGATGTAATATTTGCTATTGAACGAAGGTTTGTGGTTGGGTCAATTATTGCTTTCTTAGCGACATCAACTAAAATTCCAAAATGACCCAAAAAATCTACACCTATAATAGGTCGCGAAATATCTGCAATAGTAAAATGCCATGAAAATTCTTTTCTTAGACCCAGATCTAATTTTAGTAGTTTTCTGCCGTATGTATCAATAGAAGATGCATTGGCAGCAGAAAGTTTAAAACCTGAAGCAATTAGACGACGATATTTTGGTTTTGGAATAACTGAAATTTCTGCACCAGTATCGATTAAAAATTTCTTTTTTGTGGAATGATCATAAAGTAAAAGAAGGCTTGAAGCAATACTACTTAAATTTACCGACGGAAATTTAAGTTTATCTAGTTTTTTGGATTTTCCTTAAAATCGAATGAATTTTTCTTTTTGAAAGTGCATGGTTCAATGCACTTGTATGCTCTAGTACCAAATTTAAAATGATACCAGCAAAATCCCTGTCCTTCAGGTCGTTTACTTGATGGAGAACGAGAGCGAAATCCTCTAAATCTGTTTGGGCTTCTACTAAATCTATTCATATTATTGAATGCTCGTGACAATTCAGCAACTTGGAGAGTTAGTTCAGAAACCTGCTTCTGTAATGTTGACTCTTCACTTGTGTTGCTTGACAGAGAAAGCAATGCTGGTTTATTTGATACTTCGTAAATTTTATCTGCACACGCAGCCAGATCCGTTAGAGAACTTGAAAGATTACATGTTTAAATTGCTTGCATATTTTCTGGCAATCGTTGTAACCAGATGTTCCTGAGCAAGTCTTTTCCTACTTTTTCCCCTCCAAGCTGTTGCATTTCCCTGAGCAGTTGTGATGGAAAACGATCTCCCAATGTAAGATTCGTTAATAAATTATTAAATTTTGAACTCTCACTTGCAGATAACCTAGAAATTAATGCTTCCTTTAAGGCTGTATAAGGGTTTGTGCTAGGAGTGTTACTGACAATATCTGACACGTTACTTATTGCATCTGCATCAAGAGCTACTAATATATGATAAAATTTTGTTTGCTCTGAGGTAATACCCGCCAGAGCAAATTGAGCTTCGGTTTTCTTAAACCAAATGTCAGGGAATTCCTTCCAAAAAGGAGGTAATTTAATTGCAACTGCGCTTAAATTAGGGATAGCATCTAAAAATTCCTCATTATTGACCGACATTGTGAAGAACAACAAAATTATGTATTTAAAATTCACTCACGCTATTATCAATTGATATCAATATAAATTTCAATTAATCCCTAAGGGTTTGAGGTGCCTTCTGGCGGATATACTCCCCCTGTCGCAGGATATATCCTTCCTCTTTAGCGAACTAGAATAACTCACAAATTGAATAAGGAGTAACCCTTACAATTTGCTTGATAAATTTTCTTAAAAAATGTTAATTTTAAATTAAATATAGATATAATATATAATATTTGAATTAAAAATAAATGGTCTACCAATAATTGGGGTTCCGTTAAAATTACCTCAAAAAGGTTGCTTTGAATGAATATTAGAACATAAACGATATGTATTTTGATTCGTATTTTGTAAGCTTGGTGCAGTTGGAAGTGACGGTATTTCCGTAGGCGAATAAAACTTTGGTAGTTCTAGTGGCTGCTCCGGTAATGCAGGTGTGCTGCAGCTCTCGTGTTGTTCCGGGGCATAAAAATGATCGAATGTCGCATTCACTTGGGGATCGGCGTTCAAAACATTACTATCTTCAAGATGCTGGCTGGTTGGTGAATAATCTTTAATCACCTTTGAAAAAGTTGACAGAACCGTTGAAGCCACAGATAGTAGCTGGGAGAATGATGATGGTGTTCCAGGTCGCAATTGAGTTCACTGTAAGTTCTACTCACTTAATTACTTCTCGATTCTTTGTTTGTTAATTGCTCCTCGATTCCTTATGTCAATTGTCGATTTTCTTGATTTTCAGTGGTGAGCTTCGGTTTTCTTAAACCAAATGTCAGGGAATTCCTTCCAAAAAGGAGGTAATTTAATTGCAACTGCGCTTAAATTAGGGATAGCATCTAAAAATTCCTCATTATTGACCGACATTGTGAAGAACAACAAAATTATGTATTTAAAATTCACTCACGCTATTATCAATTGATATCAATATAAATTTCAATTAATCCCTAAGGGTTTGAGGTGCCTTCTGGCGGATATATTCCCCCTGTCGCAGGATATATCCTTCCTCTTTAGCGAACTAGAATAACTCACAAATTGAATAAGGAGTAACCCTTACAATTTGCTTGATAAATTTTCTTAAAAAATGTTAATTTTAAATTAAATATAGATATAATATATAATATTTGAATTAAAAATAAATGGTCCACCAATAATTGGGGTTCCGTTAAAATTACCTCAAAAAGGTTGCTTTGAATGAATATTAGAACATAAACGATATGTATTTTGATTCGTATTTTGTAAGCTTGGTGCAGTTGGAAGTGACGGTATTTCCGTAGGCGAATAAAACTTTGGTAGTTCTAGTGGCTGCTCCGGTAATGCAGGTGTGCTGCAGCTCTCGTGTTGTTCCGGGGCATAAAAATGATCGAATGTCGCATTCACTTGGGGATCGGCGTTCAAAACATTACTATCTTCAAGATGCTGGCTGGTTGGTGAATAATCTTTAATCACCTTTGAAAAAGTTGACAGAACCGTTGAAGCCACAGATAGTAGCTGGGAGAATGATGATGGTGTTCCAGGTCGCAATTGAGTTCACTGTAAGTTCTACTCACTTAATTACTTCTCGATTCTTTGTTTGTTAATTGCTCCTCGATTCCTTATGTCAATTGTCGATCTTCTTGATTTTCAGTGGTAGCACACGGAATAACTTCTTGGTCCTTTTTCAATTTGGTCAGCTTCAAACTCGCAAGATTGTCCTCGTATAGATCGTGTTCGGTTGTGTTCAGTTGAATCTCCTCGTCAAGGAATTGCTTCGATAACGTAGCCAGCTTATCAATTATAGTTGCGGACGTCGTGAATCGATTTCGAATGTCGTGGGTCACCAGATGTGGCGAGTATTTTCACCACATATATGTTCTTATATGTTCATCTCTGGTATTTCTTCTTATTACTACAAATAAGAAAATATGTTATTCTCTTCTTTTTAATAATTATTTATTTAAGTTAACAATGAATAAAGTCTCATATGACAATCCTTAATTAATTCTACACAGTTTTGAATTCTATCTACTAATGCATTTCATTTCTAACTAAATTTTTAC